>CAKKXW010000002.1:25955943-26124522 GCA_920937365.1 Sphaerophoria rueppellii | reverse complement strand
ACGGTTGGCTTTGAAATGTATAAACAATAACGTTTACATAGAAACTTTTCGAAATGATAAGAAAACAAAAATGTTTTATAACGACTACGTAACCAAATTATTGCAAATTACAGTTTTTCAATTATTATTGATGATAATTCAAAAAGAAGAATATTTTTTGCATAAGAAAAATACTTTCAAAACATTGGATATTGTTGTGACCAAGATCGCAAGAACTGAACAACTTTAAACAAAAACAATAGCTCCGAAATTAAAATCACATCTGTCAAAATAAGTTTGCATTTTGGTTGAGAACGGAATTAAGACATAAGCAAATATTCAGAATATTGAGTTAGTATTTAATTTCATCCATAATTGCATTTTTAATATTAAATTAAATTAAAAAGTTTTTTCGTTAAATAAAATTGTTATATTATTTTGAATTATTTAGCGCCGACCTTTACACTGAGATTTCTTTTAATAGATAATAACAGTAAATTAAATCACAAAAAAAAAAATAAGCAACGTTCGTCGGGTCAGCTAGTTTTTTTTTAAACTAAAAACGTAACCCAATTTCAAAAGTCTTCACAGAACATTGAATACATTCTTTCTCCGAAGACTAAAATCTTTTTATGGTGTATTTAAAGATCTTCTTGGTCGCCATGAATTTGTTTCTTTGTTTCTCAAGCATTTACATATTTGGTGTTAAAGGGTAACACACAGCTTTTCTTTTTACGTTTAGGTAATTATTTTAAGTCCTATGTCACTTAGGCTATGTGAGCAGGTCCCAGAAAGTGCAAATACAGACAAAATTTATTCTTAAGATCTTTTCAAAATTTGAAAAAGGAGTGAATTATCAAATGAATCGTATTAAAACACTCAAAACTAGCAAAACTAGGGATGGTATTCCATATTTGTTGGAAATCAAAGTTTTAAGTTTTCTCAACAACGGCTATTAAGATTTTGCTAGAATTTCTCATAATGTTTTTTTCCTATGTTTTGGTATTACCAATCTTTTCTTCTTCTTCTTGTTTTCTAAGTTATGTTGGATTAGTCCTTATATTGAAATTGTTTACATGTGCCATACTTTTAAAACAATGCCAATTTCGAATTTAAAAAATATGAGTGCGACCAATGTGGTCCACACGACTAACAGAGTAGAAGAAAAAGTAAGAACATTATTTGTTTGCAAAATTTCCAACCAATGCAACCCGTTGTAGTTGTACAATGTACTCGCACGTTGCGTTGGTTTTCAAAGTCAAATTCCATAAAACTGATGATTTGAGGACATACATTAAGTTCATTGAATAACAGTGGCGCCACATGTCAAAATTTGGTAGTACCAACTTGTTGACAAATGAACAAGTACATTGAACTGTAAAACACAGCCTACATTACTCCTGAATATTTTAGTTTTCTATTAGTGAAAGCATTTCTCTAATCGGATTAGTATTTCCGAAGATTAACATTTATACGGCAAAACAGCGTTTTGTGGGTCAGCTAGTAGCAAAAAATAGCTTTTCAATAAAACTATTGAGTTTTAACCGATTCAATGTCATATCTTATTTATTCTATTCCTGCACTCATATGAAATGTTTTTCCTTAAAACATCGAAAATAAATCCACTTTAACTAAATTTCAGTTGTTTATACCAAATTTTTAACAAATAACATATTTTGTTAAATTGATAAATAAGTTTTTTTTGCACTATTGTTGAAATTATTGCAGAAATTGTCATAATTTTCATTATATTCTCTTAGATTTTCGGATTTCGCGCAAAACCTAATCAGCGCTGAACAGCACAATACCGCATCATGACAATACGATGAGTGGTTCGCGAGATAATCTAGCCGAAAAAACGTAACGCTCATACGCACATACGAACACACAGACATCATCATAGAAACGCTTTTGATTCGGATTCCAGTGACCTCGATACATGGAGATGTTGGAAATTCACAAAATCGGCCCCATTACAATAACTTCCTCTGGGAAGTAAATAATTAACGCCGATCCATTTAATATTATAAAACTTTGTAATTTTTTATTTGAGTCTATATGCACATTAACATGAATCCTTTTTTAATGGCTTGAATCAATAGTAACATTCGTTACCAAAGAGATACAAAATAAATTGCAACGCATTTGTTGATTTTTTAAGCAAAAGCACACACAATCGTAAATTTAGACACGAACATATAAGTGTCGTTCTTAATGGTTAATTTTATTTTATTCCACACAACGTTCATACACAACGTTCATACACATATTCATCTTTTATCACATCACGATGACAAGTCAAATATTACATCGCAATAAAAACGAAGATTAAGAAACTCTTTTTTAACCCGTTCGTTATAGGATGACATCACACACATTCATATGAGAACAATATGGACGCATTCACCAGATGTTGTTCTACCACATTTTTGCACAAGGCCCTAATACCGCATAATACCGGCTCTGTCTATTATGATTTCAACAGATTGTTATGTGAGAGTGCGAATAAAACAAGCGCACATACATACATTAACGATACATAGGTATAGACATCTAGGTGAAGAGAATTCGTTTCTGATGATAGTTTTTCTTTTTGACAGAGAAAACCGAGACACAATTACATTTTTTCAACGCACCTTTACGCCTACACAAATGCAACAACAAAAATAACGTTTCTAAATTTGGATTTGACATTCATCAACTCCCCATTGTCAAAAATCTTGGATCATTTCCGGGTCTGGCATTAAAAAAAATATTGAAAATCATTTCATCACACCGACTCATCACTTTTATCAACACACACAGAAAATATTTCGCATTTGAATCATTAGGCATCTCATAAAGGCTCCCAAGACCCCATAGAAATCCAACATTTTTTACGACTTATATAATCAAGAATTGTAATTAAGTTGGTGAATTTATTTCATTGTTTTATTTTTTATTTTTGTTTTTGTCTTGTAATAGAAATAGCAGAAATAAGATTTATCTAGGCTGCTATACTACACTGAACAATGAACATACATCTTCAGGGCGAGAACGGTAAAATAGGGTCAGTGAACCACGACGACTTATCGTTTCAACTATTTTTGGTTTTCGCGTATCCACTAGATTTGATAGCGTAAATGCCTGTCAGAATTCAATTTCAGAAAATAAAAATTAACCACTTTAATAATAAAAAAAAAAAATCCCGTTTGCCTTGAATTACTTAGAACTTGAGCAGCAATAGAAACCGATTTGTAGCAGATAATTATATGGAAGGTGTGTGATATTTTGCCAACAGTTTATAGAGCTTACTTTTGGTGCGATTAAGTTTTGTAAACTGCACATGCGAAGTTAAAAAGAAGACTGTGTCGGCTGGTGGCGGTGCTGAGTAGTTCGCCCTCAGTGCTCACTGCTCGGTGCTCAGTGCTTCTGAATTCAGATAGAATTTAGATGAATTCTAAAATGTATATGTACATAAATAAATTGTGTTCACAAACATTAGCAATGGCAATGGTAATACGTTTCTATGTGATGTAATTTACAATTGTTTTAATGTTTATTGTTAGATTTTTCTAATTGAGTATTTGTGGTGTATTCTCTTCGCTCAGATGTTTCATCGCCATGCGACTGTTTGTTTTTAGTTTGTTTTTATCTCTTTTTTTTCAAATTAAATGGAAACGAAAATTTTTGCTAGTATGACGGTGACGGCATAAACAAAATAGTATCAATACGGTAGGTGGTTCCTTGACTTTTAGAAATGCTTGATAGGTGGGAATGGAACGTTACGTTCTGGTAATGGGAGAGAGTGATACCAAGTTTGTTTGTTTAAGACACATTTGCGAGTTGGTAAGGTAGTTTTCATGAATAGAAAAAGACGTCTTTCAATGGTTTATAAAATATTATATTTATAAATTTTGTTAAAATTTGTAATACAATAATACTTGTAAATAATATACATATTTTAATTTCCGAAACAACAAAGTAAGAACGAATTATATTTTAAGTATCAAAAAGTATGAATTTAACTTAACATAAATGTTGTACAATATACAAGATTTTTAAGAAATAGAAAATTAAAATAAAGGAACTATTGAGATAAAAGATTGTTAAGAGTAATAATAATAATAACAATGCTTAGTTGGCAGTACGGCTACAAGGAAATAAAGCCTAAGTTTTTTACACTTTAAAAAATTCCTTGAGTTCATTTGGGGAACAGCCACTTTTTCCGTTACACAGCACGCTGTTGCAAGCTTTGTCATGCAGCTCTTAAGAGTGTTCCGGATTGAAACTGAAAACTGGAGCGACACCAAACTTACTTATATATTGAAGGTCCGTTATGGACTTGGACCTCAATCAACAGTCTCCGCTAGCCAGCTCGGTCCTTATCTAGCTGTCTCCAGTTTTGCACTCCAAGCTGATTAAGGTCCTCTTCCACTTGAGTGCGCCACCTGAGTCGCGGTCTTCCTCTCCTCTTACGTTCCTCGGGAATATCTAGTGTTGAAGGCTTTCCGGGCCGGAGCATTGGTGTCCATCCGCTCGTAAAGTTCGCTGTTATATCTTCTTATTCCTCTTCAATGCACACGGGGCCAAAGATGACCCGAAGAACTTTCCTCTCGAAACAGCCTAAGGCACTTTCATCCGATTTTGTCAAGGTCCATGCTTCTGCACCATACAGCAGGACTGGGATGATGAGTGTGTTGTACAATTTTACCTTAGTTGTTCGAGAGAGGACTTTTCCACTCAATTGCTTTCTTAGCCCAAAGAAACAGCGATTAGCAAGAGTCATTCTTCGTCTGATCTCGGTGCTGGGGTTATTGCCCGTGTTTATAGCGAAGCCTAGGGAGATAAACTCCTCTTCTTCCTCAAAGTTGTATGCGTCTATTGTGACGTTCTGTCGGAGCCGTCGGTGTTGGGTGTCCTTCCTCAAAGACAGCATATACTTAGTTTTTCCCTCATTTACCGCTAAACCCATTTTTGCCTCTTCTGTCTCAAATCTCACAAAGGCGCCATTGACATCAAGCTGTGTTCTTCCCATTATATCAATATCTTTCTTCGGCGTACGCGACAAGTTGAACAGATTTTTGGAAGATAGTGCCTCTGGTGTTGACGTTGGAGTTCTGCACTATCTTCTCAAGAACGATGTTAAAGAAATCGCACGACAGTGCATCGCCTTGTCTGAATACTTTTTTGACGTCAAAAGATTCCGTGAGCTCAGAATAAACATAGCTCAATGAGAAACTTGACTTCCGCCAAAATAAAAAAGCTGTTACTGATTTGAATTTTCAATTTTCATTAAGAAATCTTAGCAAAAACTCTTTTTAATTTGTTGAAATTTTTGTTGAAAAAGTGCGAATTTCGGCGATTTTGGTGTTTTTGAGTCCTTACTACTAAGTAATGGAGTACTTAATTGAAATTGAGCTCCAATATTGCCGTTAAAACATTATTTGTTTATCCATTGACATCTTAATCATTTCGATAGGACAACCGATCGCATCACATTACCATTTGGTCCGTATCCAATATAAGGAATATCTGCTAATGCAAATATCTCGGCAACTAGAACTCGTCGGATTTGAGTTTGGATTTCAAAAGTAGTTTGGCTTCTCAGGATAACGAGAACTATAAAATATGTTCAGTTTGGCGAAATCGATTTTGGACTTATCCATTCTCTGGCAGAAAAATAAATACTTCCAAAACCCATCGAATGATTACATTATTCGAACTCTATTTATACAGATGGGTTAATCGTTTTTTGAAGGCCTGGTAGCCGAGATATTTGCAAGAATGTTAATTACTCGCAAACATTTTCCAGCAATTTCAAATTGATATTAATCTCAATTTTTCTCGCCCACAGCTATACAGTTGTACCTACATTAAAATGAGAGCTTACAAGAGTATTCTATCTTAACCATTTTTTTTTTTTCAGCACCCGGTTATGAAGTTATAATCAAAAATTAATTTCTTTAGATTTCTGCCTTCATGAAATTGCCCTTATCTTTTAATTTTCCCAGGAAGCATATATCGATGTACGAGAGCAAAGGTCTGTTTAACCTCTATCAGTCACTGAAACCCAAAACTATCTGCAAGATCTGGCTACCGAGTTATCATCGAAAATCCATTTTTCTTAGTTTTTGTCCTCAGCTAATTGTTATCCCATATAAAGAATATCTGTGAATGCAAATATCTCGGCAACCAGGGTTCGGAAAAACTTTGGATTTCAGTAGGTTAGGTCTGGTTACCGAGTTGTTGGATGAAAAACTAAACCAAAGTACAGTGCTGCCAATTTTAATCATTTATCGATTAAGTTTCAACCCGAGCAACCCTTCAATTCTCTTGTATGCACAAGCGCACTGTAGACTTTTCTCAGGAAACATTTATACAAAATAGACGTTAGACTTTGAAAAATTTGATTACCATGGTAAGATGAACTGAAATATTTCAACAAAGATATCTTCTCGTCACAACCCTTAACATATGTATGATGCATAAACATGTTTCTCATTTACCAAAAATATTCGTTATGTTTGTTCCCCTAGAAGACTGACGAGCAATGAGTTTCTATTTTATTTAAGTTGGTTTCTATGAATTGCATATTTTAAATTCTAATGCACTGTGGCGTATACTTACCTTTTTTTAAGTTGAATTTGTTGTCATATTTTCTTTGTTCCCATAAGAAGCTCTTATTATACAATAGATTGTGCATCTTCATAATTCCTTTTCTCCTGGTTCCGTTTTTCCCATTATGGCTATAGAACCACATAATATTACGGTAGCGGACGAAATACAAATAGTTGATCTATTATTTATTAACTATGCCGAGTATAACAGAACCAAAACCGAATAGACTTGAAAATGTTCTGTGGCAAAACAGAAAAACGATCGGAATAGCAAATCTTCAAACTGTTTATAATAAAAACCCTCAGGCCATTTATGAGAAATCTTTTATTGAACCCCATTCAAGGCGCGAGCGGTGTTTGATAACATATTTTGTCAGTACTATATCCGGAGTGGGCGAAAAACTCTTTCAGCGAAACGTTCTTTGTCGGACATTTTTTCCACAATAAAATTTGGTCGAACGATGCGGAGATATGTATTTGTGGCAAATACAGGGGCCAGATTATGGGATTCGCGGCGGACCGTTTTCAATTCGATCTCTCAAATTCGACTCGCTTCGTTTTCCATATTAACGAATTCACGGCGGAGCAAAAAAAATTCTTCCTATATTCCAGTGATTTGACACTTTTTTATTGTCTATTTCTTCCAATATTACAGTTAAAAATAATAAACACTCTTTCGCCTGAGAATCCGCCAATAAAAAGCTGTCGGATTTGAACCCGCCAGCCAACTTATGGCATTTCAAATTCGCCTTCGAATCCGTTGATTGGTCGAATTCAAAACGAAGAAAGTGAAAGCAAAAGCAATAATTAAAAACTGTCAAACTCGCTACTGATTATGGGATTCGCGGCGAATCGTCTTGCTAGTGAGTTTGACATCTTTCAATTATTGCTTTCGTCTTCTTATTCGACTAATTAACAAATTCGAAGGCGAATTTGAAATGCCATAATGTTTGCTGGCGAGTTGAAATCCGAATCCGACAGCTTTTTATTGGCGGATTCACAGGCGAAAGAGTATTTATTATTTTTAACTGGAATATTGGAAGAAATTGTTTAACCAAAGTGTTAAATCACTGGAATATTGGAATAATTTGTTTCGCTCCGCCGCGCCGCGAATTCGTAAATAAGGAAATACAAAGCGAGTCGAATTGAAAACAATCCGCCGCGAATCCCTTAATCAGGCCCCTGCGTCGGAATTTCAAATTGTGAGCGACGTTTCGCGATGAATCGCGATTTGTTACTTACTGTTTTCGTCCGCAAATAAGAAGTGTCGGAAACTTGCAGTTTGAAGTGCGTCAGCAGACGTCACTAATTTATATATGAATCGGGTACGGTGAAGGAAATGAAACTTCCGATCGGATATTTTCTCCGATCGGGTACGGTAATAAGGCTGACTATCCCTCGACAATCAGTCCTATTGTCGTATCCATTCGGAGAAACTTACGATCGTAGAAATGTTCCGATCGTAACATTCATTTTGTTCATGGTATCGGTTTCGTAAAGAAAATATTAACGTGTAATAACGCATATCGTACCAAAAATGTTCCGACACAATTTCCGGAACAATCGGAGACGCATAAAACAAAATAATCGCTATGCATCGCGTTGCGTTACTCTGAATTTTACATTTCAACGCAAATTTGAATTTCTTTTCTGAGGTATGTACGATTTAACAATCGGAACCCTTTGGGCGATAACAAATTCACATATTTCGTACAAATCGGATAGAATTTTGTTACGATCGGATACGACGATAGGTCTGAATCAGACCTATGATGTTAGCCGATCGGAAGATTTTTGTATTCACGGTACCCGAATTTGAGAAGAAAAATTGACTCAAACAACGCACTCATTTGACATTTACATTTCACATTCATGAGGTCTACAAGCCTCCCGTAATGGACTTGGTTTGTTTTGCTCTTTTTGCTACAAAAACAAACCATTAGAAACATAAAAACATACAAAAATAGAAATTACTTACTCATTATTGTTTTGTGCACTCATTTGTGTGTTTTTTTAACAATTTATTTGTTTATTATTCCAATTTGTTTGGTTTTTATATTTTTCGGATAATCGTTCACGTTTAATTTTCTATCGGGAAGAAAACGAAAAAAACCCAAAGCACAACGCGTCGCAAATATTTTGACAGTTGACTACATAGCATCGCATGTATTTTAAATTTTCAACGCAGCTAAGATTTTTTTCGTAGATCTGTCCGATTTTACTGTCGGAAGGCTTAAAATCTTATGAAAATTGAAAAATTTGTACAAATCGGATAAAATTTTCTTCCCATCGGCTACCATAATAGGGCTGAATATGGTTCAAAAAAGAACAACTATTATAGTATTCCAATTCAAAAACAACAACAAAAGGAAAGAAATAAAAAGAAATCAAATCAAATAGGGGAAGCCAGAAGAGAGAAAAAAAAAGAATACGCAAATAAAATAAAACAAAACAATAAATTAAATAATAAAATGTTCTTTACTCTTGCATTAGTCATGTAACAAAAATCAAAAACAAAATAAAAAAATATGACAAACATTAAATAAACACAAAGTAATACATAAATATTTGCACAATATTATAATAATAATAAAAGTAATAAAGAAATAACATAGAAAAGCAAAAAAAATCGAGCAAATACAAAAAAAGTAACAATTTACTTATCCAAAGCATTCGTGTTTGTGTGTGTGGTGGTCAGAATGATGTTACTTAATATTTGTTTTTTTAAATATAATAAATAACATCATACATTTTTTTCGTTTTCTTTTTTTTAATGATTAAAAATTATATATTGATAAAGTTAAAAATAAAAAAATTAAAAAAAAAATCATAACAATTATAACAACGATAAAAAAACAAAATGCGAGTTTACTTCTCAGGATTTTCATCATGTGTGTTTTGTGTATAAAAAAAAAATAAATAAATTGGAATACATAATATTACTATTAGTTCAATTTTCAATTTTTTTTTTTCGTTTCATCTTTCTATAAATAAAATTTTAATTCATTAAGTCTTTTATAGTAGACAAATTTATTAAAAACATTAAACTACAAGAAGGTTATAATAATTGTATGAGATAAGCAAACTAAAACAGCTGCAACATTTTTGTTTTTATGTTTTTTTTTTTCATTTTTTTGATAATAACTAACACTAGTTATGATATCGTTTGTTTTTTTTTTTTTTTTACATCATAATCATCATCATCATTGTAATAAACGCGAAAAATTGTTTAAAACCGAACAAGTCTTGACATACATCATCATCATTATGTAAATGTTTCATATTTTTTTTTTCATTTTTGTTGTTTTTTTGTTTAGCTTAGCAAAAATAATTATTAAAATACGAATTGACAATTCATGTTACAATACAATTTCTAATTTCAAAATTCCCTAAACGAGTTTCGTTATTACAATATGTATCTGTAAACGAATGCAAAAACCACACTCTCATTTTTAACATTAAAATTTAATAATAATAATAATTAATAATAAAAAACGTAGTTTTCTTCTGTTTGTTTCATTTAAAATTGCATATTTTATATAAATAATAATTATATTATTCATATATGTATGTAGTTGGAATCATGGATGGTGTGAAAATAGAGAAATAAACCATACACAGATGGCGATGGTTTGTTTTTCTTATTTATTAAATTTATTTTGTTTAATAATATTTTACATATAATATGTATTTAATTTATGCTTTCAAGTGAAAGGTTTATGTTTTTTTTTTGTTTATCTAAGAACAGAGTTAAAGTAACAAATATGGGGCTTTCGCTTAGTTAATAACCTGAACGACGTATGTATATAAAGGGGGTATACATATATATATATATCTAAATAAAAAACACAATAAAAATCACTTACATAACTAGACAGTTAAAAAAATTCAATTTAATAAAAAAAAAACGAAACATGATTGTTACAACTTAATGCATATTTTTGTTGTTTCTTTCCTTTTAATTTGTTTAAATTTTTTCTTTGTTTGTTTAATAAAGTCAGTCAGTCGTATAAAACTACAAGTCATAAAAATTACTTAGTTCGGAGCGTTTTTTGTTTAAATATATTTTGAATACACAATCAATCTTCTATAACACTGTAGATGTTTTTTTGTTTTTGTTTTACAAGAAAAAACTCTTTAGATCCTTTTATTTATTTATTTAAGTCTAGTTTTAATAATGTTTCTGCCATCAATATTTTTTTGTGTTTTCTTGAATTTATTAAAATATGTTTTCATTTTACTTTTTTGTTATCTTACTTTTGTTTTGTTTTGTTTTTTTTTTGTTCACGTATCAAAATATTGAAATATATCAAAAATATAATTTAAATATTAACACTAGATTAAACAGCTTACTTTAACATTTTTGAGTATACAACAGTTAAACAGCTTAGTTAATAAATACAAACTTGCAAAGATTTTTTTTTTTACTTTTTCATTTTTTGTTTTCAAAGGAAAATCTCTCTCTCCAACAGATACACTTAACTACAACTGCAAATACAGTTTCTTTTTTGTTTTAGAAGCAAATTGAATATTTTGTTTTATTCCATATACAAACTACATAATTCATATAATTTATTATTTTATTAATCTTTATTTTTTCAACAAACAGAATAATACAAAAAATAAAAACAAAGAAGACTAGTCTTATTCCACCTAGAGCATTGATAGTGAAATAGTTTTTTTTTTTTTAATGTAAACACACGCAAGCTAGCTTTAAGCTACGTACACGGTGAACATGTTGGTGTGTGTTGGGCTGAAAATTATTCGTGTATGGGCATGTTGGCCAAGAAATCCACGGTTTATGGAATATTTTATAAACCGTGAACTTGCGGCATATCAAGTTGTATGTGTATGGGCAAGTATACAACAAATTTTGAAGTTTATCATCAACATGTTCGTCTTGTATGGCGTTGTGTGAAAACAATTCGTCATTTGTGTAATTCTGGCCTATCGTCGTATCCGATCGTAACAAGATTCTGTCCGATTTTTACGAAACATACGAATTAGATATCGTCCTAAGGGTTTCGATTGTTAAATCGTACATACCTCAGGAAAAAATTCAAATTTGCGTTGGAATTTCAGACTCATGTGGCGAAACGCAAAAATTCAACTAACGCTTGCGATGCATAGGCATTATTTTGTTTTATGTGTCTCCGATTGTTCCGATAGCTAAATTGTGTCGGAACATTTGCGAAACGACATGCGTAAATCACCCTTATTCTGACATTCTCTATCGTTTGAAAGTTTTTCAAATTCGTACATACGTGTGATACGAATTCGAATAACTTTCGAACGAAAGAGAATGTCAGAATAAGGGTGATTATACGTCAATCGGCATTATCGAGGTAACCGTCGGAGCGGAATTCCCTCCGAATCGGAAACAGTTTGCCTGTCGGAGAACTACCTCGAAGCAAGATTCGGAGGAAATCGGAGAAAATTCCGCTCCGACGGTTACCTCGATTGAGCTCAATATTTCCTTGATCGTAAGTTTCTCTGAACGGATACGACGATAGGGCTGATTATTTTCGTTGCATTAACATGTCGTCGTCGTACATCATCTGCACTAGTATCATCGCTCATCTTGCCATCACAACACTCACACAAAAGATGAAGTTTATAAACATGTTGGTCCGTGAGTGGCGAAGCGCTGCCCAACAAATCACACCAACATGTTCACCGTGTATGCCTAGCTTTAACTCTCAATTAGCTTTAATATAATAATAATAAAAAAAAAAAAGATTCGGCAGAGCAAACATAAATAGCAGCAGTACAATAAGTAAAAAAAAAAAAAAAAAAAACAACACATGTGCCATAACAATGTTGAGAATGATAATATTATTCATAATAAAGTGTTATAACTGAACAGTTGTATTAATCGTAACATTTTTGTAGTTTAAAAAATAAAAAAAAATAATAATAATCCAACAGAAGAACATGAATAGTTAGAGAAATATTATAAAAATAGTGTTTTTTTTTTCTTGTTTTGTTTCTTCCTATTAAATTTTTAAGTACACAATATTTTAACTTCTATAATGTTTTGTTTGTTTCTATATTAATATAACGGAATGTCTGTCATGTTCATGCTCTTTAATATAATTGGGGGGGTGAACAAAGAAATAAGAATTGATATATATATATATTGGTTTTTGAGATCTTAAAGAAACAAAATGTGACGTCAATATAGCTTACTATCTAATTCGAGAACAGATACAACTCAATAATATTATTATTATTTTATATTTAGGTTTTAAATATTTTTGTTTGTAATAATCATGGTAAAAAAAAGTAGATAGTTTAAGCTACTCTTACTCTTTATTTATATTTATAATGGTCAGCAATACTTTTTTTTTTTTGTTTTGTTTTTTGATAATATAAAAATAGTTTAGTTTGTTAATAGAATGTAGACTCTAGTTGTTGTTGTTGTTTTGTTTTATTATTTCCCTTTTGTTATATAAAAATATATGTATACGCAGAAGTAATATTAAGCTTTATCAATATTTCATCATTTATATATGTAAAAAGTGAATGAAAAAAAAAAAAAAAAAAAAGAAGTACGCATTTAATTTGCAATACATAACATACATACAGCAAAAATAATACTATAGTAGTAATACGATTTTTTTTTCTGTTTTTCTTTTAATATTATGTATTTATTATTGTGCATTTGTTGTGCAAATAAAATATTTAATACATTTTGTTCCCATTTACATCATTTTTGTTTAAGTTTAATTTTAATTGCAATTTCTCTTCTTATTTATTTTTTTTATTTAAAAACAAAATTGTTGTTTAAGTTAAAACATTGTTGATTAGAGATATTTAAGATTGTAGTTTAATTTTCTTTTTTTTTTTTCTTGGAAATTGTTGTGGTAAAAAAGACAACAAATTCATTAACATCTACTTAGTTTTATATATATAAATATATATATATATATGTAATGTAAAGAGGAATATGTACGTTTAATCAGTTATATTAATATATAATTTTATTTATGTATTTTTTTTTTCTTGTTGTTTAGTCCACAATTAGTCTTTGCTGATTGCCAATATTTAATAATATGTTTGTAATAATAATAAGTAAAAATAAAAAATAAAAACTTTATTATGTAACTTCATGTGTTTTTCACTTAAACACTATCGTTTATTACTTTATAAATAAATAACAAAAATTATTAAAATATTAAATTGGATTGTTGTTGTTTTTTTTTTGTTTTTGTTTGTTGGTTTAGATTTGTTTCTTTCATTTCTTTTTTTATATATATAAAAATATATTATAAATGCAATTGTCTTTTAAATATATATCTACATTAACATAACGAAAAAAAAGGAATACAAACAATAAATACAGGGGAAAAAAAAACAAAAAACATTCGTACAGTTAAAAAAAAAAATAAAGAGATAAATAAAAAAAAAAGAAAACAAAGAATAGAAAACATAAATTTACACACTATAAATAATATGAAGAAGAAAAAGAAAAAAAAAACTAAATAATAATTAATAAATTTAGTGGTGTTTACATGCACCAGTTAAACATTTGCATTACAAGCCTATCGGTGGTACTTGAACATAACGATAAATGTATAAACGATAATCCTTGCTTGCGAGAACAACACTACCATCGTCCATTAGAGCAACATCAAAGCACTGGGCATGTTTTACTTTCGATTCCAGAGCCGATACCAACTGACCGTCCTGTGTGAATATTGTCAAATTAAAGTTATTGTGGTTGTCGGCGATTAGAATTTCTCCATTCGAATTGATACCCACACCAATGGGATAATTTGTAACACCTTCGCCACCAATTTGCCGCAAATACTGACCTTCGTAATTGAATACTTTAACACAATGTGCTCGATTGTCGCTTATGAAAATTTCTTGTTTATCATTGACTATAACACCATTGGGAAATTCCAAATGCTTACTGCATCCGAATTTCTGTATAACATTGCCATTTTGATCGAATATAATGACACGCATTACTTTGCATTCGACAACAATGATGCGTCCTTTATTGTCGACAGTGACACCGCGAGGATGTTGCAAGATATTAGCACCGAATTTGCGAACAAATTGACCGTATTGATTGTAGATCTGTATTTGGTGTGTTGGCGAGCGTTCGGTGACAATAATATCGCCGGATGTCTTAACAACAGCTACACGATTGGGATACAATAATTGACCGTCACGTTTGCCACATTCGCCGAATTGGAATTTAAAGCGACCCTCCTTGTCGAATATCTGAATACGATGATTGTTTGTATCGGCGACAATAATGTCGTTTTGTGCATTGACTGCAACACCACTGGGCTCGGTGAATTGACCCTCGGTCACGCCGAATTCGCCAAATTTGCAATGGTAAATCATTTTTTGTCGCTTGATTTGTGACTTGGGTGGATACATTGTGGTCGATAAGAGTTTTGAAGT
Organism: Sphaerophoria rueppellii; assembly: GCA_920937365.1. NCBI lineage: Eukaryota > Metazoa > Arthropoda > Insecta > Diptera > Syrphidae > Sphaerophoria > Sphaerophoria rueppellii. Next base: position 26,109,523 of record CAKKXW010000002.1, on the reverse strand, counting down.
CAAATCCATGATGCTGTCGGATGTTGGACTGCCAACACTATTGTTGCCAACGGATAGGACATTGTTGTTGCCAAGACTGTTGCATGCCGATTTGCCCAAAGACGATATGTATTGCTCGGAGAGACCGGTGAAAATTGTGTCAGAACTGCCGTTGCTCCATTTTTCGTATGGATTCAATTGCATATTCAAATCGGTGCTGTAGCTCTGGAAGGTGTTGTTGTAGCGTTTTGATGAGACTGCAGCGGCGGCGGCAGCAGCAGCAGCATTTGAATCGACAAAACTGTTGCTAGAATGAGTCATGGCAGCCGAGACGACACTACTATTGACAAACGAAGAAATATCCAACATATTCGAGTTTATGCCAAGACCTCCGACCATGCTGTTCGAATTGGAGCCGAGTGTTAGGGCCGAGTTCATTGATGATTGATGATTTGAATTGTTGCTGCTTGGTGTTGGCCTGGCAATTGGTGGTTGCTTTGTTGCCGATGTTTCGTTGGTCACACGAATGTAGCCAAAAGTATTTCGTACACCGGCTTGAATTGCCTGATAGTTGGAAACATATTCAAGTTCAAATGGAATTTGCAAATCCTGCACCACCGATTGATATTGGTATTCAACGTTTTTTCGCAAAGCTAGAACATCTTTGACTGTACTCGCTTTGACAGGAGTTCTCTCAATTGTATCGCATGCCTGCAACGCCTTGTCAACAGCTTCTTTGGACCGATTAACACACGAATTGATGGCCAACATTTTGGCATTGTGCAAGCCGTCGAGTTCCTTTTGAATTTCTTGTTTGCGTTCGTCCAACATCGAATAGAAAAACTGGTATGTTTCATTGAGTTCACTATGAGCCTTCTGGTATTGAGCTTTCAACTGGTTAACAATCAAATCCGAGTTACTAATAACAGTAACCACTTCGCCGACCTTGCCACGCAACTCAGCGACAATTCCTTGAATAACACAATCGGGCTGTTTGTGGAGGAACTCCTGAGAGTGTTCGACTTCGTGCAATGCCGACGAATGTTCATTGGCGACACAATCCTTGCAAGCAAGTGCACTGCATGTGCGGCAGAAATAATTAAGAATTTCATTCTTGTGTTGATTACAAAAATACTGACTAGATTTGGTCATTGAGGTGGAGGGTATCAATTGTGATGCAAGTAAATTGACGTCGTCACGATTCGATATACTGTTGCAGTTCGAGTTGATGTTATTGTTTGAAGAGAGCTTTGTTAAGAGTTCGTCCTTGCAGTTGAAGCAATGACTTTGAGACGATGATGATGACGACGAGGACGATGAAATTCCTCCACTTCCTGTTCCGCCGCCGACTATTCCTCCTCCTCCTCCTCCTGTGTTATTTTCAAAAACACCATTGATTATTTTCGACAATGAGGAATTCGTTCGATTCGATTGTGATTGGAATATATTCGAAAGAGAATTGCCAAATTTGAATTCGTTTATGTTCGACAAACTCGAATTGTTCGAAATTGACGAGTTCTCAATCAAACAAACATTGTGTCCATTAAAGCAATGCATAAATTCATGTGCTGTCACACAATTTGAGCAGAGAAAATTAGCACATTCAAAACATTTTGCTACTGCATCGGATTGTTTGCTTTTGCATGCAGTGCATCGGGGCACTGTCGAACCATTTGGAAAGCTAATGCTTACGAGATTTCTTGAGAGGATGCCGTTACATTGGACGACACCTATGTTTTCCTTATCATCAGGAATTTCGTCAATACTTTGGATGGCCGCCGATAAACCTGACACTGTGCCACCACCACAACTAAGACCACTGGTCGATGATGTGGACGATGCCGACGATGACGAGGACGATGCTGATGATGTTTGGTGTTGAGACTCAATGCTGCTTGTGGCACCGCTGTAATCGTCACAAATTGCCGAATCACTCACTGGTGGCGATGAGCCGCTTAAAGTTAATGGAGAGTCTGACATGTAGCCATTGTGATCACCGTACGATTCAATTGAATTTGTTCCTCTTATAGAATCTAGCGATGGCGTTGGCGAAGTAGCCATTTCCAATTGGTGTTTGGTAAAGATTTTCTTTATGTGCCCAATGTTGATGGCTTTGAATGTTTCTGTTTCTGTGTGGGTGTTTTGGTAATGTTTGATAATTTCTATTATTTTTTGTTTCCTTTTTAATTGGCACGAACAGCTGATGATTCTGATATAGTCATGGCGCTGGGATGCTTTTTCGATTTCAGCTAGAATAACCGAAAAAAAATTAATATTATTAAGATATCAAATGAGAACATTTTGTAACTCTTAAATGACATTTGTTTTAAAAAGGTTGCAGGTCGGAGAGACTGTGTTATCTTTACTAGTCAATGAAATTAACCCACATCAAATTTATCAAAGCAAATTGAACAAGCAACTTCCATATGCGAGGAAGGAAAATGAAGAACACTGAGCAATTCCTGGAAAAAGCCAGCGAATTTATGGCCTTCAAAGCTGCTTAAGATAGCATCCACCGCCAAGAGCTTTTGATGTCGATGTCTGAATTCGGAATCCCGAACAAACTGATCCAGCTGTGCCGCATGACGTTTAAAAATACGCAGTGCAGTGTGCAAAGTGGTAATAGCTCATCTGAGTTGTATTAAACTTGCACAGGGTTTAGACAAGGAGATGCGCTGACATGTAACTTCTTCAAGTCCTGGAGCAGATAGTGCGCAAGGCAGATGTGAGCATGGGAAACACTATCTGCAACAGCTCCTAGGCTATGCGGACGACATAGACATGATCGCGCTTCAAAAGAACTGCTTGAGGCCTTCACAGCGATTAAAGAACAGGCGAAAATCGTTGGTCTTGAAGTGAACGAGGACAAACAAGAATGCTATCAACAAGAAACACTGTACATGCTAGAACGTCATTGTTGGTAGCACCAATTTCGAGGTAGTTAAGGTGTTGATCTACCTTGGTACAAACATCAAACACAAAAACGACGTCTCAGTGGATATCCGAAGAAGAATTACCCTAGCGAACTGCTAGTGGTTCGGTTTGGCAAACAACTGGGTTCAAAACTCCTCACTCGAAAGACAAAGTGCCTACTATACAAGACTTTGATTTTACTAGTCGTACTCTACGGCACTGCTGTACGTTAATTAAAAAAGTGCTCATGATATGGAAACACTTTTGAATGGAGAAGTTTCTGTCGCTCCAGCCAAGAAAGTCTTCTTTTCGCAGCCAACAGGTTCGAGACGACCGGGAAGACCGTACACAAGGACCAGATAACTGCGGATGCTAGAGCGCTTGGTCTTGACGACTGGAAAATGCATGCAAAAGAAAGTTTCCAAAGGAAAACTGTTGTGTTTCATGCCGAGATCCTACATACATTGGGAACCGGTAAAGTAAGTTTCTTAGAACGTGACGGGAGCACTCCAAAAAAATATGGCGAGAACTGGAGATTTCAGCTTATTTGCAAAGAGTTGAACGTTTGATTGTTAGGCTGAACTATATTGAAATTTTGTTCACGCAAGCACCCTTAAGTGGACCAGCGAATACGCACGACCTCTATGAACAAATGTAATTCAAGGTAGCCCTAAACGACAAATATGTTTTCCGGACATGCTCGTTTGCGTTATTCCCTACACGGCAAGCAATTTATTGGTGAACATCATTTCGTGTTGATTCTTAAAAGTGTGAGGATCTGTCAAAAAGAGAAGCAAATCATTGCGCTTATGGTTATCTCATAGAAAAAATGAGATTTGTTCGCGATCATCTCCTTACATTGCAAACAACGAAACGGACGAACACGAGAAAATCGAACTTTCGTTAACTTTTCGTTCAAAATTTTACAATTCATTTCATTTTTCAGTTCAATTCGCTCGTTGCTTAAGTGAATTTGACAATTTGAAGATAAGGCCAAGTCTACTTTTTTTTGCTAACTTATGGTGGTTTTAATTGGCAATCTGGAATTTAAAAGAAACATACTGAATGTGTGCAATTGGGCAAAAGTGACAGTTCTGAGAATGCTTTTTTTCAGATTCCAGATTGCCAATTAAGAACTCCTATAAAGTAAAGTGGATCTGAGGAAGGTACTGTGTGCTGAAACAGCTGCTGTCACAACAAATAAAAATAATAATAAAGTGGAAGTACCAAAATCAAAAAATAATTTTCTCAAATATTAAAGACTTCCACCAATAAAAAAGTAATGTTCATTCGATTTTTTGACATTAGCTTAAATTCACTTGAGCAATTATAGTTCGGCCTCTAAATGTGCTTAAAAAGAGCCCCAATATTTCAAATATAAATGCCAGTTTAATTAAACTACAATCTTTACCAACACAATAACAGCAGGACCATAAACTACATATCACAACAACATTAACGTGAAAAGGACTCCTTGAGACTTTTTATTTTTCAAACGATCGCAAAGCTCTCATTTTATGTAAAGCAGAGTTAAGAGACCAGTGAGTACTAAAAGTAAAAAAAAAAAAGGAACAATAACCATAACCCACTTACTGAACAGCTGTCGGTGTATATTATTTTGTTACAATACCCTTTATTAAGTTATGGACGTTCTAGAGACCTTCAAAATGAAATTATGTCTTTCAATTGAAATGTTATGCATCCTGCGTGACGAACAATAAAAATTGTTCACTCTTCACACAGCTCAGTAGATAGAGTGTATGCTTCCACTTCTACTTAAAATGAAACCCGATCTCGTCTACAAAAAAAAAAAAAAAAAAACACACCACCATCACAACGACCACCACGGCACCACCACCACCACTCAACCGTCAACCCTCTTCGCTGATCCACTTTCACTTCCTTCCGCATGCGTTTATACAGGTATATTATATAAAATAAATAGTGGAAATAAAAATCCAGTTTTTCGTTGAAATTTCAAAGGAAAAACCCATAAACTCTGTTCGACAGACAACGAACTAAAGTTCAAAATGCACCCTCTTTCCGAAAATTGCGAATTGAATAATGGAAAAAAGATAACATAAAAGAATAATGAAATACAAAAAATGACGCCCATGCGCTCAGGCGTCAGCTCATCACGCACACACTTGCGACTTGCGTACTCAACGGGGTGGTTTTAATTCAGCAGCTGGTTGTCTGCCTTTCTGTGGGCTTTATAGTTTATACTGCTCTCCATGGTTAATCCAATCCCTACTAAAACTGACATAAGGCACACTTTATTCTTGTTTAAATAAAATTCTATAGTATAAAACCGATTGCAACAAAGAACAAAAAAAGGAATGTACGTAGGTTTGTGCACACATAATTCTGTAGCCTGTACGGCTTCCAGGGCAATGCATTGTTTTGATTTTGAGACAGATGGTCGTTTGGTCTGTCGATAAGATCGTGGTGTTTAGAATTTTATGTTCGTACGATTATTCAAAAATGTGTGCTTGATAAAATCAAAGGCAAAATAAGAAGGATGCTCCCTAACCAAATAAAATATTGACACTCCTAATCGCGGTAGGGCGATGATTTGATTTAGCATGAGGGTTGCCGTTTTTCAAGCTGGAACATGAGTGCTTGGATTATTAAAACTGGTTTTTGATTTAATCTTTTGCAAATTGTTCATTCATTCATTCAAGAACATCAATCAGAACGTTCTGTTCATAAAGATCCCACCCGTCCGTCATTATTTGCAATTTGTATTCATTTAAATGCACACCGGCCTGCACATACATATACAACAAATCAAAAAGTGATAACAATGCAGCCGACTGAGGTAGTTAATTGAAACAAAAAAAGTTATTGGTTCACTTGGAATTAAACGGTTCAAAAACTTAGCTAATGAAAATGACGGAAGTTGGACAAAAAATATGACAAACTAATTAACTAGAAAATATTAGTTGTTAAAAAGGCTCACACTTAAAAAGGTACTTAAATGCAAGCGGGTTTTGTAACAGTTCTCATTTGTTCTGGGTGTTATTTTCACATTAAATTGGAAAGTATGTAATTCTAATTTTCCACTGAATTTCAAGCAAGGCTTTGTTTTATTTCTTTTCCATAATATTGTGGTTAATTATCAAATGTGTTTGATATTAAACTAAACCAAATTTCGAATTGTACTTATTTGAAACCACCTTTTTATAGTGGTTAAGATACGACAGTATGACGAACAATAACACAAATTGTCCACAATAGGAATTCCAAACAAATAATGGTCCGGCAATCCTGAAAATATTCTTGTAATTGAATTAGTTGCAATACAACTGAAATGTTTATAACCGAAGATTGTATTGAAATGCATCCTTTTGCAAAGTAGTGTTCTTTTTTTATGTAATTGGTTTCAGCCACGGACATGTCGAATTCGTTCAGTTAGTTCCCGGATACGTACGAAAGCACTACTCGCACTAGCCTTGTTTAACTCAAAGGAAGTAGATTTTTACGTCACATTTCCTTCCGTTAAGTCACAGTGTTATATGAATTATGGATAAAATTACTAATCGGTAACAAACTTTCAGTTCGAACTTCTAACTTCCTTTCGATTGCGGACAGTTTTTGCAGGTAAGTTTGTATGTCAAATTTCTAAGAGTGGAAGGGGAGAAGAAAACTGGTGAATCTAGTTATAAGCAAAGATTTTAAGGCCGCGTATGACAGCATCTGAAGAGACGAACTGTATATAGCTATGTCTAGTTTTGCCATCACTGCCAAGCTCGTTCGCTTGTGCGAAATGACGATGGAGAACCCATGCTGCTCCATCAAGGTTGGCAACGAGCTTACGGAATCTTTCGACGTCAAAAAAAAGATTAAGACAAGGCGATGCACTGTCGTGCGATTTCTTTAACATCATTCTTGAGAAGATAGTGCAAAGCTCCACCGTTAACACCAGATGCACTATCTTCAAAAAGTTCGTTAAACTTCTTTGGGCTAAGAAAGCGCAATTGAGGAGAAAAGCCCTCTCTCGAGCAACTAAGGTTAAACCGTACAACACCATCATCATCCCAGTTCTTCTGTATGGTGTAGAAGCATGACCTTAACAAATCGGTTCATCTTTGGCCCCGGGTGCATTGATGGGGAATGTCGAAGAAGATACAACAGCAAACTTTACGCGTTGTGCAACGACAAGGACCTAGAAGGGTCGGTTATTTAGAGCGGATGGACACGTATGCTCCGGCCCGGAAAGCCTTCGACACTATTCCCGAGGGACGTAGAAGGAGAGGAAGACCGCGACTCAGGTGGCGTACACAAGTGGAAGAGGACCTCAATCAACTTGGAATGCAAAACTGGAGACAGCTAGCTAGGGACGGATCTGGCTGGCGGAGACTGTTGATCGAGGCCCAAGTCCACACCGGACTGTAGCGCAACCTTAAGTAGGTAAATAATCGGCACAGCTTTATGAGAATTGTCAAAATACTTATATTTTTGACACAGATGACATTTGTCTAACTTGATCCATTCCGTTGTACGTAAAAAGATGGAACTCGCGTAGCGTTTCCTTATTAACGCGGAGGAGCGAAGATATTTCTTCCAATATTCTGGTGATTTGATACTTTTGGTTTGACTATTTCCTCCAATATTCCAGCCAAAAAAGCTGTCGGATATCAATTTGCCAGCAAACATTATGACATTTCAAATTCGCCCTAGGATTCATTAATTGGTCGAATTCAAATCGAAGAAGGCGAAAGCGAAAGCAATAATTGAAAAATGTCAAACTCGCTAGCAAATCGATCCGCCGCGAATCCCATCATCAGGCGCCAACAAACTAACAACAGTTTAGAACAAAAAATGTCTGAATGAATGAACACTAAAAAGCTGAACTTTTCTGCTCCAAACTGTGCGGAAACGTGTCCTTGAATATGTATACCTTTTATGTTCTTGAATATAAGTCACAATATTGTTAACAACAAAAGAAGTGTAAGTTTTGTCGTCAACGCGTTATTTTACTGTTTAGGAAACTGATGTTTACACATCGGTGTAAATGCTAAAACTAAAGTGTTCAACTGAAACTCAAACTGACGGAATTCCCATCAGTTTTCAATTTTCCTTCTCAATTTCGAATTCGCTCGAGTATAAAGAGAGCTCAACTGAACACCGGACTGACTAAAATACTAAAATCTAAAATACTGCTTTAGAGACAGGACTTTCTTACAGTTTATGACATCAAAGAATGAGACGAGTTGTTTTACTTGATTAAAATCTATTTCGAAATGAACAAGTCGTAACGCTGGAAACCTGTCAATAGAACTGTTATAATGTTAATAACTTTCCAATTCTATTGATTTCAGACTTGTAACTTTTTTTTTTTTTAATCGAACAACTTCCCAAAATAAAGTCGAGGTTCAAAATAAGCAAGTCCCGATGTAAGCTCCTAAAAAATTCCTGGTTTTAGGGATACGAAACAAAACGGCTATCAGTTGAAGTAAGACATTCGATTCAATATTCAGTTTGTTCAAGGTCAAAAAGATAAGAGCGCATTTAAACATTGAATCGGGAACTGAAACGGTTTACATGTGATCGAAGCTCAAAGTATCAGGAGAAAACGGTTAAACATCAAGCGTACAGTAAAATAAACTGATGTGGCTTTTCTTTAAAGAAAAGACGAGAACTTCAACCTGTGTCGCAGTAGAAATTAATTGATTTAGGTCTTTGAACAATATAATGATCCAAGGGACTAACCACAGTAAAAACGAAGAGTGTGACAGTCTTGCGAGTGACCTCCACATTCGCCGGTTGTGGACCCAATAGAATAAGTAATGTAATAACCGTTTTGACTCAACACAAACTAGTGATGCACTTGTTATTTTAGGCGAAAAGGGTAACAGAACCTAGTTTCCATGTCTTCTTACATTTTCGGGACGTTTTGTTAATCTTTTTCAGAAGCCGTTTCTTTTCCTTGTTTTAAAGAACTGCAGTTCTTGTATACAAAAAAAAAAAGATCTGCAACAGGCATCCTAAGGTTTAACAAGCAGAAAGGTATACCTTTGCTCTACACATGTCTTAGGCACAAGAGTAAAATACCGATCAAATAAATACATATCTAGAAGCATAAACAATTACTTTAGCTTGCAATATTTAATTAACCTGTTAATAAATGAATATAATAAAAATACACTTTGCTTTTCAAGTTAATAAAACTACTACATATTTCCATATCAATTAAATATTTTGTGTTTGGATAGGACATTGCCCTCACGCGTAGGACAAACAAAAAATATCATCCCCACACTTGAAACAATCACATAGGTTTACCTATCTATGGCGGATTTGGTCTTGCTTGACCCAACACCCCGGCTTTGTTTCGCAATCTAATGCCATTAACCCTGCGTCTATCTACTCATCGTTAAAAAATATCTATGGAGGAAGGAAGGTAGGTACATGTGCAGAAATAATAATAACATGAGATCCATACAACTCTTGTTGTTGTTGTCGTTTTGAATTGTTAAGTTTTAATTCAAATAAAACAAGATATACCTACTTATCATTCTTATCCCCACCCTAATTCTAACCATTAATTCTTCTTTTTTTTTATAATTTTCGCGTTTAAGTTTACTCCGGCCATTGACTTTTAAACTTCCAAATCAACATAACTTGACTTTCATTCTTTTAAACCAAATACGAAAAAAGGAGAGCCAAAAAAGTTTATTAGTATTTTTTTTTATATAATGATTCCATACTCTCTTTCACCTTGCATAATATTATAATTATATCAGCAGTAATTTGTTTAAACAGAAAACAAATACAAAAAAAAAGAACAAAATAATTATTCTGAATCATATTTGTTTCCAGATAAAAGGTGTACAATAATAATTCTTGTATTATACAAGATTCCGGTTTGTTTAGGGCACGTTGAAAGCACGGCCAAGAGCGCAAGAAGTACCCTGACGGCTTCTTGGGTTGATGGAAGCGCGATAAGCGATGGTGACGTTGATTGGGCTTAATCTTAAAACGCGGGCGAATAAACCCTTTGTCTACTTACGAGTTTTTGGCTTTTATGGTTAAAGTTTAAACGATACACAACCTCGTCCATTCGAGCAGATGTCTACTCTCAAACAAAAACAAATACATTCAAACATTGTAAGACACACAAGCAAACAATTTTCATATTCCATACCAACTAAACATAACAGAAAATAAAGTCCCTGTAGGTAGGTAACGACTATATTGATCTATTTGTTGCCTATGTCTGTCTCTCGTCGTCTTCGTCCTCGTCCTCGTCGTTGGACAACGCTGTCGTCGTCGGTTGGTTGGTTTGTATACCAAAATATGACAAAAGCCAACAACAAAAACAGCCAGCCAAACATCCATTTCGTCGACTAGACTTTTACATTATCCTACCCTCTTTCCGTATAGTTCCTCTATTGTATACACATGTGTACATACAAAAGTGCGACCTGTACCTTCTATTCTTTTGATATTCGCAATTCTATAAATCAATCATATTAAAGTAAAATTTCAAATAGAAACAAAATGAATGGGTAGACAAAAATTTTGTTTAATTCATCTCCAAACTCATATTCAAAATTTTAAGCTTGAATTTGCGTTTTGTCTTCTTTTTTTTTTTGTCGAAAACGAATTGCCTACCAATTATAAAAATTAAAATTATTATTAAGACCCTGAAGAATTAAACTAATAAATAAAAAAAAACACAACTTTTTCAAGATCAGGTCAAAGAGAAGAAGAAGAAAAAAAATATATACAAATTAAAGTCAACGTTTAGTGAGTAGTAGTTGTTGAAGTGGCAGTCGTTGTCTTTGCCGTCGACGTCGTAATCGTCATCGTCGACGCTTCGTCAGAGCAGAGCTAACGAACAAAATAGAGCCCAAAGCAGAGCAGAGAGCAGTGAGCGCTAAGTGGAGCCTTCAACTCTAAAAACCAAGGTCATTACTATTTTTATTCAAAACGTGTTTTAGTTATTGTAATCGGCAACTTCTTTAATAATTGTGAAACAAGAAACAACACACAAAATATAGGTACCTACGGCCAGTCCGTCGTTTCCTCCATTTCCATCCGCACTCGCTAGCTCAACACTCTAAACGCTCAAGAGAGAAGTCTCACAATTATAGAGGACAAAGTAAAACATAAGAAAAAGAACAACGAACTACCAAAGCAAAGAAGAGGCATGTTTTTTTTTTTTTCTTTAACTTCAGAAAAAGACAAAAAAAAAAAAAAAAAAAAACGTTTGGATAATTGCGGAAGTTTGTTAAATGAGATTCCACTAGCCCCGCTCAGCTCGAGACATATACCAACTGTTTCCTATGCAACCACATAGGAGTAAATCGGATATTCAATGTTTTCTTATGAATAAATTGCAAAATATTATTAAAAATGCTACTCTACAGAAAAAGAACAATAAAGAAGCGTCTATATGTACGAAAATGTATGTACCTGTTAAACAAAATTATTAGGGTTTTCCTATTGTCTGTCCCTTCAGATGAAAATACGATAAAATAAGCCAAACATAATTTCTTAGACAAAATGAAGATACCTACCAGTTGAACAATAATTTAATTTATTATTAAAATTAACAAACCATTTGTTACTTTTTTGTTACTGCGCTGAAGCTAAAGCTGAATTCTGAATTAAAAATGTGAACCCTCTAACATAGAACGTTGACCCTCGACGGCAGAGCTCGGAGAGCGCTCAAATTCGTCGCTGTCGTCGATGAACACACAGAGGAAATACAAAAAAATTTCAACAGCAAAAAAAAATTTGTCTTGTTCATCGACGTCGATTCGATATAAAACTTTAATGAGCACGCGGAACTTAAAATGAAGACAAGAAATAAAAAAACACTTACTTCAAGTTGAATTCCTTCCGATTTGATTTGATATTACTGTGCAACAAATATTTTTATTTTAAAAGAAAAACTTAGAACAAAAACTTCACAAGTCTGGCTGGACAACGAGTGTAGAAGTAGAAGCCAATCCTATCCTTGCCTTGAATGTTATTTTTTTTTGTATTTGCTTTTTACTGGCCGACAACGGCAACGACGACGACGACTGTCTGCACAAAACCAAGGAATAGTTCTTTGTTAGAGAGGGGGAACGGAATGAAAATGGAATATGCCGCAAAATGGCAGATTTTATGTATCCAATTTTTCGAGAACAAAAAAAATTGTAAAGCGTTTCCCTAAACACACAATTTAAAAATACCAAATTTATAACAAACCTTTTTCCTCTGTATTTTGTTTTCTTTTTCTTTTAAATAAACGTGTTTCTTTTTAAATTGTTAATCCAAAAACACCAGGAAAAAACTGTAGTTCTGTTGCGGGGGTAGTAGGATCGTAGTTATTCTTCGCCAGTTCACAAAATATTCATCAGTTTTTTTTTTTTTCTCTTTTATCTTTTTGTAAAATGTTCACAGTTCGTCAATTAAATGAGAATATTATTTAATTTAAAACTTAAAAGAAAAATAAGCCGTTCGTAAGTACTTTTTTATGTTTATTTAGTTGGTATATATTTTATGTAGTTTTTTTTTCTTTTTCTTGGTCGATTTAAACAAATTTATTTTTCCTCTTCCAACACACAACCTTTTGTGACTGCCAAACAATACTAACCAAACACTAAAGCGAGCGCAAGCAGAAACACAAAAGCAATACAGTACAGAAACAGAAAAGACAGAACATGGCGTGGATATGGAATGGATAGACAAGCGCAAACAACGGCTGCTGTCGGTCGGTTTGGTTCGGGATGGAAAAGTGAAAAAGAAACAGAAATAAAACAAGAAAAAATACAGACAGCCATATATTAATGTAAGATGGTGCATGTGTGTGTGTTTTTTTCTGCTTATTGAGTACAGTAGAACCTAGTTAACTAACCGTATGCTTTGCGCCATATTTTGTGACAGTTAAATGGAATGATTCAGTACCGATTGAGTTTTATGCTTGAAACAGATGGAGATTATTTTATTCATGAAAAATTATTATGTTTTATATGGAATAATATATAAAAGCTGTTTCAACAAATTATTCTACAAAATCAACTGCTACTTTATTAATGAAAATAAAAATCCATTAACGTCAAGACCAGTTTTTAAGTGAACGGGCTGCTAACTTGTCGTTGCAGTATAGAGTATTTCGCTTTCTTTCTTAGCGTTTTCGGAACTCGTCAATTGTATTTTAGTTAATTAATTAATTTTTAAAGTGAAAAAACAAATTCAAAACTATTGAAATATTCACCTTTTGAATCGTGCGAAACATGAGCTTCAATTTTGAAATGCGATAGAAAAAGACGTTGATATATTGCTTGTTTTTAAACTACAGAACCCATTCAAATAGATAGCTTGATATGAATGAGAAATGTTATTAAAAGTGAAGGCGGGACTTACATTGAATGCGAATGTGTGTATTTGCGTCTCTAACCTTGGAATTCTTCGCCGGATTTTCGGCCCTGTATGCGACTATGGGGAATGGAAAAGAAGGTTCAACCGCGAACTACACGAGCTTTACCCATATATATACATAATCCAGAAAGCCTGAATAGAGACGCATGGCTCGTCCAATGACGATAGCGCTTCAAGAAAGTCTTCTCTTCGTTCGAGACGACAAGGAAACACCAAACCTACAGCACAACGTTCAAGTGACTGCTGATCCCAGAGCGCTTGGTTTTTGCGACTGGAGACTGCATGCCAGATACCGTTCCCGTAGGAAAGCTGCTGTGTCTCAGGCTGAGATTCTACATAGATTGGGAGCCGGATAAGTAAGTAAGTAACCAAGCGTTCACGTTTGAACCCCTCGGAATCGTTTATGTATGAAAAATTATCTATTTGTTTAAGAAGAAATCGGGGAGGAACTGAGTAAATCTTAAAAAGGCACCAGTGTGTTAAAGAACAATCTTGATTTAAGCCCAGAGCAGAGTTTGGCCCCAAATTCAAAATCTCGCTTAGTTAAATTACCAAGCTTATACTTTCTTTAAAGCATACATCAATTTACAGCGGACGAAGTCACGACGAAGCTTCACTGTTCACGGAAAATTCTCAGCACTTACTTAAAATGACGCCACAGTCCATTGTAAACTTGGGCCTCCACCATCAGTTCTTGCCAGCCAGCTCAGTCTCTAGCTAGCTAGTTTTTCACTCCAAATTGATTGAGGTCGTCTTCCACTTGGGTGCGCCACCTGAATCGTGGTCTTTATCTATTTCTTCGTCCGGACCGGAGCATTCGCTCTATATTACCGAGCCATCTGAGTCGCTGGACCTTGTTCCTTCTACCTTGGTCCGTGCTGTTATACAGCCTCTAATGAATTAACCATCAATTCGCACGGGCCATAGATAACCCGGAGAACTTTCCTCTCAAGAAAGTCCATACACCGGGATGGGGATGATGGGGGTGTTGTATAGTCTTGCCTTAGTTGATTCAGAGAGGACTTTACCACTCAATTGCTTTCTTAGCCCAAAGAAACAGTGATTTGTCGTATTAAAAGCGGGCGGTAGACGAACTCCTCTACTACCTCGAAGTCACTTGCTTCTATTGTGACGTTCTGTCCGAGCCGTGGGCGTTGGGTGTCCTTCCTCGAAGACAGCATACTTCGTTTTCCTCATTTACCGCTTTTGTCTCAATTCTCACAAAGGCGCCATTGGCATCATGCTTTGTTCTTCCCATTTTGTCTACCATCGGCAGTCGGCACAGTGGAAGTAAAAAAGAAACAATAATTTCAATTGTAATAAATAGTGTTCAACATATTTTCACTTTAGTATGTACATTCCATGTTGGTATTATTTTTGTCTCTTAAAACTTAATCTACTTAGCATAATCATTGGTGAAAAACAAAATAAAACAAAACCAAATATTCTGTTCCAATTGCAAAATACATTAAGTTATACATATATATCTTTGGTTTAAGTACAACAAAAGCTCATTGGTATTTCTTTGGTTATAAAGATAATTGGCGCCAAGACTGAAATCTGAACACTTGTGTGCTACAGACCTATAAACTGCTCCTTTTCAAAGGCAACCAACCATTCATTGTTCAGGTATCTATCCATAAAATATTTGTGCAACATAAAACCGTTATCTGCAATGTAAGAGACCTTTGAATGAAATATTATTCATTTGAAAAACTTCGAGGTTACCTTATTCACTCAATGAACTGTTCTTCAATACGCACGTACTATGCCGCGTTATACGCGACTCCTGGCAATCAGCATCACAAGCTGCTGCCGATTTAATTAAAGCACAAGTCTTAATAAAGTCTATCGTTGAATACCCCATTGAAGTTGAACTGCCAATTCCTGCAGCATCAACATTCAGACCACCACCACCGACTCCACCACCAAGCAAATCGTTTCCTCGCGGAAACAAATTATTTGTCCCTCTGTAATCCTGACCCTTAATAGTGTTCAATAAAGTTTCGTTGTTGCCGTCTTTTTTCTTATTATTAAATACATTTGTCGATGTATCGGCTGTCCCCGGTACTGCCACATGACCCCCCGCCGCCGCACCGTTCGCTTTCACTTTTAACGAAAACGAATCGGTCGAAGTTGGCGATTGCACCAGATCGAGCGTTATATAATTTACCACAGCGCTGTTTTCATTCGTTGGGGTCTTAGTCGTCGATTCATTTATCAAAATTGGAAGATTTATACTACTAAAGTTCTCATAACATCGCTCCTCCAGCGAACAAGTCGTCTTTTCGATATCAATTACATTTTCGTACATGTGCTGCTCTTCGTCCTTGATTGGCAAATATTTTCGAGTATGCTGCAAGCAATCGATGGAGTCAAGACTGGCACTAGCCCCAGCAGTTTGAATGTTCGGAGCCGGTTCTTGCGGTGGCACGTCATGGGACTTGTTATTTTTGTTTGGTATATTGTTGTTGAATTCATTTGGCTTGATAGGAAATTCTTGATACAAATTACTGTTGGGATTTGTGAAGCGACTGGGCTGTGCGTTCAAGTGGATGACTTCGTTGGTAAAATTGGCACCGCCTTGAAACGAACTGGGCGAGTTAAGGTTTGAGCTCAACGGACTGCTCTGCGCAGAATCCTGGCGATAGAGATTTGTTCTGTGGTGCAGGAGGCTTGAAGTTGCAGACGATGGCTCTAAATAGGGATCTGGTGAATTGGAAGAAGATAGATCCAGTGATGTGGGGATATCTGTGCAGGCTAGTGCAACAGTGTCGTTGCTTCGTGCGACCGAGTTGATGTAGCTTTGGAATAGTCTGTGCATATTCTCAGCATTGTGCATACGAAAAGTATAAATTCCGGGTCCTGTCATACACCTGCGACCGGCTTCGAAGCTAAAAACATCACCTGTGCAGCCATAGCGACGCAAATGTTGCAGAGCCCATTTAATAGTTTCGCCCATGTCGGGAAGGAAGGCGAGCTCTTTGGGCGAGAGCTCCAGATAGCCATTCTGTATGGTTTCGGCGTCGGCAGATATCCGACAGGCGTTTACTCGGTAGACATTCGATGATCTTGTTATGGAGTTCGATTGTATTTCTCGGAGTTCCTCTTTGCTGTTGATGCAACCCATTGTTGTGTTTTTTGTGTTTTGGAACAAGAAAAAGATGCTTGAACAATCATTCCATTTTGCGGATACAGCGACTGTAGTTGAAAGAGTTTTTATTTATCATAGATTTGTTAGGTGAGAGAGAATAATTAAAAACTGTGCAGTTAGAGTTTTTGGTAAAACGCATTTCAGATTATTTTGTTTTTTGTTTATTTTTTTTAGTTTTTATTGAGTATTTACAACATTTTTAAAGATTTTTCTTCGCGTTTTTGGTCAGGGACAGGCTGAAAACGAAAATAAAAACCACATACTAGAAAAAATAAAATCAGGTATGTTCGATTACCCAAAAAGAAGGATCATTTGAATGAAAGCCTTAAGGCTGGTTTTCACCAACATTTCTTACGAGCGCATTATGGAGTTTGCCGTTCAGTTTGTGATTGTGTTTACAAGTATTCATCGAGTTACAAACTATCAGCATCTTGTAAAAAACAGTAATAGCCATTTTGGTGACAGTCAAAAATGTCATCTTTAATACCAGTCAAATATTATACAATGGTCCCATCAATAAAAAATCTCTGAAAGCTGCAGCCAAATGTCAAAAAACGATTTTTTTTATTCTAAAGTTCTTGGATGTAAGCTACTTATTTGTTCTGACATGAAAGAAATTGTTCTTTCATTGATCTGCCCTGGTTCAGAGTTAACTTTCGATTGAACAACTATCACCAAATGATAAAAATAAAATATTCTTTACAAAAATTGAATGAAAATCAAATCAAAAATCCTTTGAGACTTCATTCCCTAAAATTATATACATATTGAAAAAAAAGTCAAACGTCTTGTGCAATCACTCCTCATTAGGTCTGTTCTGTTACTCCTTAAAACTCCTGCTCTTTTCTGTTTTACTCAAGATTTTTGTAAATTCTGTAACTTTTGAAGGAGAAAAATATTTCCTCTACCTCCCGATTTTACGCGTAAACATTTCTTGCGGGAGATTTGTGAGTTCTGTCAAACCATAAGAAGCACGTTGAGTTTTATTGTCCTTTGACATAATTTTGTCCATTTTTGATATTTTTGTTGTCAAGTGTTCTTTTACTTTTTAGGAAAAACACAAAATTTCACAAAAACTCCCGAAAAAGTAAAAGAACTGGCCTGTTATTACTCTGCGGCCACACGAGCAAGTTCTGGCTTGCCAGTAGCCTACATATATTATTTGTCAAATCTGTATCGGTGTACCTTTGTATATGGAATTAATAGTAGTTGCAGCCTCGTGGATCGACGACAGCGACGTCCGGAACGCGATACAGAACTAAAATCTTGTATATAGAAAAACTGACAGCGCCAAGACGGACGACTCTCCAACCAAAATCTCGAGGGTGAAAATACATAAATTCCATTACAAAGGTGTACTTGGTGACGTAGGTGCAAAAAATTGCTAGTCAACTTGCCAGCAAGTTCACATATTTTTTCCATTTCAACGATTTTTACAAGCTTACCTGCTTTAACATCCAATTTGGAATTTGACGATGTCGGCATTAAAAAAAGAAATAAAAATCCTCGCTTCAACTAATACTCTCATTAATTTTTTCATTTGATACATTTGGCAACCTGTCAAATTACTTGCTCGTTTATACTGGCTTGAAAATTCCCAAGCCAGTTGCCTGGCCAGTACTAAAGCCAGTACTAAAGGTTTGAATGTGTGAGTAAAACATTTGATTGTATGCCAACTTGCTCGTATGGCCGCCGGGTTATAAAAAAAATTAAAATTTGACACTTTTTGCTTTCATTTTGATCGAAACCAAACAGAACTTATTGAAATTGTCCTTCTGAATGGTTTCAGTTACAGTGATGACGTTTCAGATAAAATTTTTGCAGTCTTCTATTTTTTCGTGTGTTGTTCCTTTAAAAATTAATTTTAAAGTTCTAACCAATTTACTAATTAATCACTAACTACTCAACATAAATAAATTGATATTTATTATGTAAAGAATTTAATTTCAATATGCAAAGTTCTTTTTCCAAAACGAAAGAAATGTTTATTATTCGTGCGTTGGAAAAAATTTTATCTGATAAGGATATCAAGCGGTCACATCATTCCCAATTGAAAAAATCCTGTGACACTGCACTAGAACAAATTAAAGCTGAGCTAATTAGTGCTGGACAAATTGCCGAAGGCAATGAACTACCCTGCGCTGCCCTACCGCAGCCAAAAAATGCTGAAAGTATTATCAATGCTGAAACATATTTTTTGCCCTTCGAACTTGCATGTCAAAGTAAGACGTCGAGAATCGTCATAACAGCGTTAGATTGTTTGCAAAAGCTTATTGCTTATGGTCATCTAACTGGAAATATTCAAGATTCTGTGAATCCTGGAAAATTGCTTATCGATCGTATTGTGAACACTATTTGTAGCTGTTTCAATGGGCCGGCCACAGATGAGGGTGTGCAATTGCAAATAATCAAGGCTTTATTGACCGTTGTGACATCGCAGCATGTCGAAGTGCACGAGGGGACGGTCTTGCAGGCGGTTAGGACATGTTACGACATATATTTGTCGAGTAAAAACCTTGTCAATCAAACAACGGCCAGAGCAACACTAACACAAATGCTCAATGTAATATTCACTCGAATGGAAAATCAAACATACGAAGAGTACATTGAGCCACAACCCAAATTGGTTGTGGATAGTGCAAACGAAATAGAGAATATCGCTGCAGAAATTGTCGATGAAGTTATCACGGGTGAGGCTTTTTTCTCTTTTCCTTATGTTCAAAACGATAAAAAAAAAAATAATGAAAATTCCCTTCCAGCTGCTGTCGAAATAACATCAGGAAATCTGAAGCCTGAAGAACCACCGAAACCGGTTGAAGGATCTGTCGAAATCGATGACAATGTAGTCCGTCAAAATGAGGAAGGCGTCGAGACGCAGAGCGAGAACGACGCAATAATAACCGCTAAATTCACACACATTCTCCAGAAGGATGCTTTTCTCGTATTTCGAGCTCTATGCAAACTGTCAATGAAGCCTCTACAAGACGGCCAACCAGATCCGAAATCTCACGAGCTACGCTCCAAAGTCTTGTCGTTGCATTTACTTTTGTCAATTCTACAAAATGCCGGGCCCCTTTTCCGATCAAACGAAATGTTTGTCATGGCAATCAAACAATACTTGTGCGTTGCACTCTCCAAGAACGGCGTCAGTTTGGTACCAGATGTTTTCGAGCTCTCACTGTCCATATTCGTGGCCCTTTTGTCCAATTTCAAAGTTCATCTCAAAAAACAAATTGAGGTTTTTTTCAAAGAAATTTTCCTCAACATCTTGGAGGCATCGTCCAGTTCTTTCGAACAAAAATGGATGGTAATCCATGCATTGACCAGAATTTGTGCCGATGCCCAGTCAGTTGTTGACATTTATGTTAATTATGACTGCGATCTCTCATCAGCTAATTTGTTTGAGCGGCTGGTAAATGATTTATCGAAAATAGCCCAAGGACGACAAGCCTTGGAATTGGGGGCAAATCCGTTGCAAGAGAAATCAATGCGAATTCGTGGCCTTGAGTGTCTTGTGTCCATCCTCAAATGTATGGTCGAATGGAGCAAGGATTTGTACATCAATCCAAATACCCAATCGACATTATCTGACGCGACATCAAAACCGCAATCCAATAACTCGTACAATTCTCCTACAGAGGAAAATATGGAATACATGAAAACCCGATCGCTACACGGCGGATCGAATTACAGCCTCAATTCATATGAAAGTAACAAAAACAGAGAAGCCTTTGATTTGCCAGAAGCCTTGGAAGAGCAAAAAATGAGAAAAGAAGTGATGGAGGCCGGCATAGATATGTTCAATCGCAAGCCAAAAATGGGTATTGCCTTTCTGCAGGAGAAACAATTGCTCGGTCTGTCCACCAAGGACGTTGCCAAATGGCTGCAAGAAGAAGAACGTCTAGACAAGACCTCAATCGGTCATTACTTGGGCGAGAACGATGAGAAATCCAAAGAAGTCATGTGCGCCTACATCGATGCTATGAACTTCCAAAATATGGAAGTTGTTTCATCGTTGCGCTATCTCTTGGAAGGTTTTCGACTTCCAGGCGAAGCCCAGAAAATCGACAGACTAATGGAGAAATTCGCAAGTCGTTACTGCGAATGCAATCCGAATAACAAACTCTTCCAAAGCGCCGATACCGTCTATGTGCTGGCATTTTCAATTATAATGCTAACCACTGACTTACATTCCCCACAAGTTAAAAACAAAATGACTAAGGAGCAATACATTAAAATGAATCGAGGCATAAGTGATAGCAAGGATTTGCCTGAGGAATATCTATCGACAATCTACGACGAAATTGCTGGCAATGAGATCAAAATGAAAGGCAATGTTGTCAACAAGCCGGGCAAGCAAATTATAACAAACGAACGTAGACGAAAACTTCTGTGGAATATGGAAATGGAGACAATTTCTCAGACAGCGAAAAGCCTTATGGAATCGGTGTCGCATGTTAAAGCATCATTCACATCGGCCAAACACTTGGAACATGTTCGTCCGATGTTTAAAATGGCTTGGACTCCGTTTTTGGCCGCCTTCTCGGTTGGCTTGCAGGATTGTGATGACATGGAAATAGCCAGTTTGTGTTTGGATGGAATAAGATGTGCCATTCGAATTGCTTGTATATTCCACATGGATTTGGAGAGGGATGCGTATGTTCAGGCTTTGGCTCGATTTACATTGCTGACAGCTAATTCGCCGATAAACGAAATGAAAGCGAAAAACATCGATACGATTA
Organism: Sphaerophoria rueppellii; assembly: GCA_920937365.1. NCBI lineage: Eukaryota > Metazoa > Arthropoda > Insecta > Diptera > Syrphidae > Sphaerophoria > Sphaerophoria rueppellii. The sequence continues at coordinate 26,088,355 of CAKKXW010000002.1, read as the reverse complement.
AAACTCTGATTACGGTAGCTCATACCGATGGCAATTATTTGGGATCTAGTTGGCTGGATATTGTTAAGTGTATCAGTCAGTTGGAATTGGCACAGCTTATTGGAACGGGCGTTAGACCGCAATATTTGAATGGACCCACTACGTTGAAGGATGCACTTAATCCGAGTGTTAAGGAACACATTGGCGAGACGAGTAGTCAGAGTGTTGTTGTGGCTGTGGATAGAATTTTTACTGGTTCGATTCGATTGGATGGCGATGCGATTGTTGATTTTGTCAAGGCGTTGTGTCAGGTAATTTATGATTTTTTTTTCTTCATTTGCATTTGAGGGACTCGTCGGCATCTGACAGCACTGTTGCTGGTCGGTCTTCATGATTCTTCTAACTGAAGGTAGAACTTACATTTATGTTTTGAGTCAGGAAACGGGGTTAGGTTAGGTTGTAGTGGCTGTCTAGTTGTTGTTGACTCACTTAGACCTCAAGGATCCATTGTGATACCACAAAATACTCATGGGAGAGTAATGGTCTCAAACAAACCAATTCGTGTCTTCTAATGAAGTTAAAGAGACATTTTGTGTCAATCGTTGCCAGATCACTGGTATTATCGAAGAAGGGATTACCGAGATAGTTATTCCTTCTAATGGAGAGTGCTGGACATGTACATAGAAGGTGTTGGACTGTTTCCTCTTTCTCCTCGTCCATGCAGCTTCTACAGAAGTCATTTGTGTAGACCCCTTGCCTCAGAGCATGCAGTGTTCTGTTATAACTCCAATTATAGAGATTATATTTTGTCTGTTCAGGGATATCAAGCCTTTTGACCGTTTTAGGTCAATGCTTGGCCATATTTGCTTGGTTGCTAGGCAGGTGGTACCCTGTGACCATCTAGCATTTGTTGATTCTAGATCATATTGTTTGAGAAGATATTTGCATGTAGCCAGTGGTGTTCCTATGTTATGTTTTTGTCTAACATTAGGCAGAAGTGTTTGGCGAGCTCATCGGCTTTGTAATTTCCCGGGATGTCTCTGTGGCTCGGCACCCAAATGAGGTGAATATTAAAGTGTTCCGTCATCTCATTCAGAGATGATCGACAATCGTGGACTATTTAAGAGTTTGTGGAGACAGACGCGAGAGATTTGAGAGCGGCTTGGCTGTCCGAGAAGATTCGTATATCCTTGCAAGATATAACGTTTTCTTTGAGCCTTTAATCGCCATTACTTCTGTCTGGAAAACACTACAATGATTGGGAAGTCTATATGATAGACTGAGATTCAGTTTTTCCGAATAGATACCACTTCCAACTTCGTAATCGGTCTTTGAACCGTCTATATAGAAGTGTACCGTATTGTCTTCCAGGGGTCTCTCTTCTTCACAGGAAGAAGAAGGGATGGAGACATGGAAGCTTTTATCGTATACCATTCTTAGGGTGGTATAGTCTAGGCCAGTATTGTTACTGTTCCATTGAGAGGTGGCCCTAAGTCTCGCACATGAGTTGGCTGCCACCATTTTGGAGAAGATGTCAAGAGGTGTTAGGTTTAATAGCACTTCCAGGGCTGCGGTCGATGTTGAGCGAAGTGCTCCTGTGATGCACATACCCATACCTGCTGACCGCTGGACTTTGATGAGCTTATTTAGATTTACCATCTTGTCCAGTGCGGTCCACCATACGACAACTCCATAAATGAGTATCGATCTTAATGGTATTCCTTTAATCTTGGGTGGGCTAATCTGAGGAATTTTGTACCTTCTCGAAAGAGTACTAGTTCTGTTTTATTGGGATTATTTGTTATTTATTGATTGACGTCCAAACCACATTGCTTAGCCCAATTTGTTAGCCTATTTAAGGCATTTTGTAGGAGTTCCGAGAGAACTTGGGGATGTTTCCCAGATACAGATGACCATATTCCATAAGAGAGGCGAAAGGACCCCACCTTAGGGGGATGAAACGGGGTTATATCGGAATTGCTAGCCGGCCAACCAAGCATATTCAAATCTCTATGGCAACTACTCATAATCAGCATCATCCTCGGTTTTGCCATACAAGTCTTTGCTTTCATTTGCACCACAGGCTATTTCGGGTCCAGGCGTCCTATAACAAGTTCTCTCACCTTGCTGGGATGACTATGCTGTCCATAAGCCCGTTAATATCCTTTTTAACTGTTCCAATGCTTTTGGCTTCAGCAATTCAGTGAGTTATGATCGCTCGATTACCTGATTTTCGCGCGCCTTGTTAGAACTCCCACGCCAAAGTTGCGGTTATCTATTGCTTTCAATTTCAAAGGCTGCTTTCTTTTATCTGACGACTTACCGAACGCAGACTCGGTAGTCTATTTGATTTGTTTTTTTTTCTTCGATTAAAACTGCCATTCTAAGCAAATAATCATTTCATTTACAGGTATCACTTGACGAACTACACAATCCGCAACCGAGAATGTTTTCCTTACAAAAGATTGTTGAAATTTCCTACTACAACATGGAACGTATTCGTTTACAATGGTCACGCATTTGGCAAGTACTCGGCGAACATTTCAACACGGTCGGCTGCAATGCCAACGAAGAAATCTCCTTCTTCGCCCTCGACTCACTGCGACAATTGTCAATAAAATTCATGGAAAAAGGAGAATTCACCAATTTCCGCTTTCAAAAAGACTTCCTTCGACCATTCGAACACATTATGAAAAAGAACAATTCATCAGCAATCAAAGACATGATCGTACGTTGCATAGCACAAATGGTCAATTCGCAAGCAAACAACATCAAATCCGGTTGGAAGAATATCTTTTCGGTCTTTCATCTTGCCGCTGGCGACAATGACGAGGCAATTGTTGAACTCGCTTTCCAAACAACATCGAAAATAATTAACGAATTGTACAAAAAACAATTTGCCATAATGGTCGATTCATTTCAGGATGCTGTCAAATGTCTCTCGGAATTTGCTTGTAATGCCAAATTCCCAGACACTAGTATGGAAGCAATTCGTCTAGTCCGGACGTGTGCATTTTGTGTACACAATGCCCAGCAATTGTTCACCGACTATGCTGGAATGGAGAATGATGTGGCCGTAACCAAAGAAGATCGAGTTTGGGTGAGAGGCTGGTTTCCGATGTTGTTCTCGTTGTCTTGTGTCATAAATCGATGTAAACTTGATGTTCGGACACGTGGCTTGACGGTTTTGTTTGAAATAATCAAAACCTATGGCGAAACGTTCCAAGCGAATTGGTGGAAAGACTTATTCAATATAATATTTAGAATCTTTGACAATATGAAATTGCCGGAGCACATTGCCGAGAAGGCCGAATGGATGACCACAACATGCAATCATGCCTTGTATGCAATCATAGATGTATTCACACAGTATTTCGATGTATTGGGTCATTTGTTGCTGAAGGATTTATTTGCCCAGTTGCATTGGTGTGTTCAGCAGAACAATGAACAATTGGCGAGGTCGGGCACAAATTGCCTGGAAAATCTTGTCATTTCGAATGGTTTTAAATTCACGCCGGAAATTTGGGACGACACTTGCACCTGCATGTTGGAAATATTCAAGTCGACATTGCAGAATGAACTTTTGCTACATTATCAAAATAATTCTAATCATAAAAATAGAAACATTAGGAATAATGATGAAGATTCGGCTGGTCACCAGTATGCATTGGACAATGGTTCGTCGTTTAACGAAAAGCAATTGAAACCGTACACTGCAGACAGCAGTCATGTGATTGACAATTTATTAATTAAATGTGTTGTCCAATTGGAATTGATTCAAACAATTGATAATATCGTATTCTTTCCGGCAACGTCTCGAAAAGAAGATGCCGAAACTCTGGCATTGGCAACGGCCGATATGTCGGGCAATAATCAAGCAAACGCTGTGATTGAATGCCAGCGTGAAGAACAAGGCATGTATGGCTATTTGGATACGAAGAACCTTGTTCAATTGACCGACTGTCTGATGCAATCACATCGATTTGCCAAACAATTCAATTTGAATCCGGAACAGAGGAATATTCTGGGTAGGCCGGGCTTTAAGGAGCAAGTTAAACCGCAAATTTTGCGACAAGAGACTACCTCGTTGGCTTGTGTTTTGAGGATTTTGTTTAAGATCTATGGCGATGACAATCGCAGGGACGATTGGCCAGAAATCGAAGGCAAATTGATTGCGGTGTGTATTGAAGCGTTGACCTATTTCCTGAAGCTACAAACGGAGTCGCATAGGGATTGCTGGACATCGTTGCTGCTGCTGATGCTGACGAGGTTATTGAAAATGACAGATTCAAGAGTGAGTAGACATTTTTTGCTAAAGCGGTGGTTTTGTAAAATCTTTTTTGTTCACAGTTTTCCATTCATGTATCGAACTACTATCCGCAACTATGTGAACTTATGTGCTTTGGATTAAAGCCTGAATTAAGAAGTGTACTTAGACGAGTGTTTCTCCGAATTGGTCCAGTTTATAACATCACCACGAGCAACAAATAAATTTATCATTACAACAAAATGCGTTTTTCTGTTGTTGCTTATTGTTTTCAGCACTGACAACTTTTGTAAATACATTTCGAATACGAACAAGTACAATTTGTGTTTCTGAGTCGTTCTTATTTAGTTTTACATATTATAACTACTATTATTATTATTAATGTAAAATGCCTTTGTAAAATTAATGGAAAATGTTTATTCAAATATGACAAAGTGAAACAAAACAAACAAACAAAAATATGTTAATTACAAATATTTATAATGTTTTGCAACAGATAAGAGAGTAGATACTAAATTTCTTCTTTGAAGCTTTCTGTGAGTAATAATAAATAACTATTATAATATTATACACATTAATATTGGTTTTTTAATTCAAATAAACCCAGTGCCGCGTGACGCTAAGCAATACGCAGTGCAGTGTGCAAATGGGTAACAGCTCATCCGAGTTGTTTCAAATATGCGCAGGGTTTAGACAAGGATTTGCGCTGTCATGTGATCTCTTCAACAGAGTTCTGGCAAGTTTGAGCACGGAAAACACTGTCTTCAACAGGCCTTCACAGCGATTGAAGAACAGGCGAAACTCGTTGGTCTTGAAGTGAATGAGGACAAAACAAAGTACATGCTATTAACATTCAAAGCAACATCTGACTACTGACAAAACGTCACTGTTGGTAGCAGCAATTTCGAGGTAGTTACGGAGTTCAACTACCTTGGAACAGACATCAATCCCAAAATCGACGCCTTAGTTAAGATCCGAAGAAGAATTACACTGGCGAACCGCTGCTGCTTCGGTTTGGCAAAACAACTGGGTTCAAAACTGCTCAGTCGAAAGATAAAAAAAAAATTTTTGATTTTACCAGTTCTACTCTACGGCGCCGAGTGCTGGACGATAAGTAAAAACGGGAATTGATACTGGGCACTTTCGAAAAAAAAATTCTTCGGCGGATTTTCGGTCCCGTATAGCGACGATAGCGAATGGAGAAGAAGGTTCAATCGCGAACAGTACGAGCTGTATCAAGATGTAGTACGGAAAGCAAAGAAAAGATGACTACATTGACTCGGCCACATCGAGCGAATGGACGACAACGCTCCAGTTAAGAAAGTCTTCTCATCGCAGCCCCCAGGATCGAGACGACAAGGAAGAAGGACCAAGTGAGTGCGGATGCCAGAGCGCCTTGATTTCGGCGACTGGAGAGTGCGTGCGAGAAACCATTAACCATGGAAGGTTGCAGTACCTCAGGCTGAGATCCTTCATGAATTGTGAGCCGGTTAGCACAACACAACACAAATATTCAAGAATATTTCTACCATTGAAAGACAAGGGAGGTACTATTGCGGCATTTTAACTGCCAAGCCAAAGATTGAGAGCAAGTGAAGCTGTCCTTTATTTATTTATTTATTGGTAACCAGAAAGATGCCTGCCAAGATATGACAGAAAAATCAACCTTGGTGATTTCAACGCCAAAATTGGTCGGGAGCCAGTATATATCTACACATACTTTGCACAAATGACAATGGACAGCGAGTGATTGCGTTGGCAGCAATCGAAGAACATGGTCGTTGTGATACCAGAGTCCCACGTTATGATATCCACAAAGCAACAGGGTATCACCTCATGGAGTAACTCGTAACCAAATTGACCACGTGTTGATAGATCGCCATACTTCGAGCCCGATCGCTATACGCTCGTATTCAGGTGCCAACATCGACACTATCTTTTGGTACAGTGTTCCGAGGGAGGATTGCAAATAGACGACACAATGCATCCGCTCCTCAGGCTTGATTCAACACGACTGCCTTGCGTGGAAGAAAAGTGGACACGTCTCAAAAACAATGTCATTAGTATTGCTAACTCCATCTGAGACAGTAGTCGCATAGATCGGAAGGGCTGGTTTATTGATGAATGGAAACAAGCTTCTGAGCAATTCAGCAATCTCATAGAACCCGGGCACGCGAATTGGAATATTAAAGGCTGAGGAAGGAGGAAAAGAAGCTTCACAGGCAGAAGAAAAAAAAATACTGTCCGTGAAATTGAAAGAAATAGAGAGCGCGGTCTGCACGAAGCGCGGAAGTTCTACCCATCGATCCATAACATGACGCACTATACACCACGCTGCACCTACTGTAAGGACGGAGAGAGAAATCTAATCACCGATCCCTAAGATATTCTGGAGCTATGGAATTCTTCAATGAATTGCTCAATGGTTAGCTTACCGAAGAAATGAGGCTCCACCATTATCATGCTGCAGCCTCCAAGCATTGAAGTAATCAAAAAAGCTATCAACCGGCTAAAGGACAACAAAGCCGCAGTGCCAATGGCACGCCACCTCAACCGTCAGCTCATTTAACCGAACCTTACCTACCAATTCCTTATCAATATGACAAGCTCTCAGGGAACAGCGGAAAGTATAAAACTTAAGATTTGTTAATTTTGTACATTGTACCTTTAGGCATAGGTCTGTCAACTTGACGAAAATGTGTGCTTTCTTGCACTTTGATGTACAATTTAATATTACTTACTTAGATCTTCAGGCGTGCCAATTGCGTGGAATATCCTGCAATGTTCATGGGATTCAACTATGTTTACGAGCCATTGTTTACGGTCTCCAAAAAAGTTCTTCAGTTCTTTCCAACTCTTCACTATTGTTCAATCAATCCTCGACTGTCAGGTTATTCACCACTTGACTCTAAAGCTCAGCTATGTCCTTTTTTTTCGCTACTAATAGCCGCAAGGAATTTTATAATAGCGTTTAAGTGAAGAAGCCTTGATTAGCCATGATAAAAGTCCATGCGATTAGGTCCAAGATTAGACTGATGTGTCACCTCTCCTTACACTTTTATAGGTGATCCGTTGACGGCAAATAAGAGTAATGAAGTTGTAGGAATATTTCTGCGGAACGTCTGATGAAGGCTTAAAAAACTCCACGGAGAGTGGCTTTGAATTAAATTTAATAACAATCTTCAAAGAGCTCAAAGGAATCATCTCTCTTGGGTTTTTTGTTGTCGTTGGATCTTGAAATTGGCGTGCAGTTGTATGATGACGAAGATGCCTCCGATTGGAAATTCTGAACTTAGATTTTCTATTTCTGGTGAAGGGCTTCGATATCCTGCTGACTAAGTTGCGCAGTTCTACGTTCTCAATAATTGTTGAGGCCATTTTCGTTGCTGCACCTGTCCGCATAACTTGAACATACCCTGAAAGATGTAAAGTATTAATTTAAAACAAGTGCACGTGAATGTATGTAACCCTTACCTTTCTTTTTCTAATGCAAGTGGGATCCAGTCAACTACTTGATTTTAAGCTCCAGTTTCTTTCGACGGTTCGTTAAGTTGATAGTTGATGGATCTCTGAAACAAAACCTTGCCTAACTCTAAAAATATAAATCCGAGCCGTTTCTCGATTTAAAAAGACGAATTTGAAACAATATTTCTATTCTTGTATAATAATATTGTACACGTAGGTAAATAAAAAGACTTTAAAATAAATAATATCAAAATTAAGACTAAGTCTAGATTTGCAGACTACTGGAAAAATCATATGCACTGTTGTAACCCATAACGGCGTCCCTCATCGATTTCAGTCGTTCCATGTGGAGTTTATGCTGTTTGGATTTGTTGTTTTTGTATTTAGCGCAGTCAATTAGTTTGATAAGTAAGTAATGCAGCCACATAACATTGGTTTGTGGTTCATATAATTCCCAGTTGTTGCTGAAATAAACAGAAACAGATCACACTTTGAAAGACAAATATTGTTAGATGCGACTCACTCAAGTTTATCTTTCATCAAGCGATAAATATCATATTGATAGTCGCCTTTGGCACAAAACAATTCATCATCGGCCGATAGATCATTGTAAAAAGTGCACTTGTTCAGTAACATCCTCGATAGTGTGTAATCGATGATGGTTGCTTTAACACCATGACTTGGAATCTGAATTGTTTTCTTATCGACAACGAACTCAATTTGCTTTTCGTTTGTTGTTTGGATCAAAATGTTTCCGATGTGCAGATCACGATGCTCGAATTCCAATAGTTTTTCAGCAATAGCCAAACTGAACGTTACCTGAAACAACACTTGATTAGATTAGGTAAAGATTAACCTGACAAAGTTGGTGTTATAATATTATGTAAATATTTCAAATCAACGACTCGCTTGTTGGATCTCTCGTACACGACAAACAAAACAAAATTCATACTTCTTGATTGAAACTCAACCAATGACCCAATAAAGCCGACGAGGCACTTGGAGGTTGTTTTCCGTTGTCCTTATTACGATGTCGAAACACAATCGCTGAACTTGTAATAATGTTACGAAACAAGTTGAAATAAGCCCGTTGCTTCGTGACCCCAATGTGGGTCATAACATTAGTTCCTTAGGATCCATCGTGATGAGAAATTAATAGAGTATTTCAGAAACCGCCGACAATAGCAACCTCAAATCGATAGGTTAGGTTAGGTTAGGTTAGAGTGGCTGTGGATACAGAATCCACGCACTTAGGCCAAAAGAAAGGGCCCATTGTGAAACCACATGAATCTAGAGAATTACTTCTTACTAGTCTAACCATTTTGAGCTTTTCATAAAGCGAAGAAGATATTTGATATCCTTATTAGCTAGTTAACTGGGATTATCATAAAAGTACTCTCCCAGATGAAGTTTGCTCCTTAGTGAAAGAGCAGGGCAAGTGCAGAGAAGGTGGGAGATTGTTTCCTCTTCTCCTGCAAAGTCATTTGAGGCTACACCAAGTCGTGTTGCGTGTCTGCCTATAAGTTTCCCGTAAGGACACCTATTAGGGAGCTAATATGAAGTCTACTTTGAGATAACAAGACTTTCGAGCGCTTTAGGTCCAGTGAAGGCCAAATGAGTTTTGTGGCTGCGCCACCTAGAGTTTGTTATCTTTAAGGCTGTTTCTTTTAGCAGAAGTTTACATGTAGCTATCGGTATACCTATCTTCTCCCTTTCAGGTGAAATAGGTATGACGGTTCCATTTTTAGCGAGTTCATCGGCTCTACAATTTCCTGTGATGTCTCTGTGGCCCGGCACCGTAAGAGACGATCGACAATCGAGGGCCGTTTGAGATTTGGTTGAGACACCGTCAAGAGATTTAATAGCAGCCTGACTGTCAGAGAAGATGCGGATATCCGAAGTGGATATCACGTTTTCTCTTAGCCAGGAGAGAACCTCTTTGATCGCTAAAATTTCCGCTTGGAAGACGCTACAATGATTAGGGAGGCAGAATGAGATGCTAAGATTAAGCTTTTCTGAGTACACACCACTACCAACTTCATCACTTGTCTTGGATCCATCTGTATACAAATGAATGCTTTTGTCATACAGAAGTTTATTGTCTTTCCATTCATCTCAGGATGGAATGGATATGTGGAAGTTTTTACCAAATTGGGGTTTTGGAATGGTGTAGTCTATGTACTTTGGTATAGAACCGAAGAAGTTCAAAATGATCGAATGTCCCACATTATTGTTGGTCCATTGAGATGAGGCGTTAAGCCACTTGTTTGCTAAAAATTTCGAGGGGTGTCAGATGGAGGAGAGTGTCTAACGCTGCTGAGGGTGTGGTTCTCACTGCCCCGCTTATGCAGAGACATGCAGTGCGTTGGACTCTGCTGAGCTTGTGGCAGTAAGTGACTTTCTCCAGTGCAGTCCACCATAGGTTAGGTTATGAGGGGTGTGCACAGCGTGGACTGTTGCATACACGGGGGCCTATTGGTCCATTGTGACCTATAAAAATAAAGGTTAGCATCGATGCTATTCAAAGTTGTAGATGAACGTAGACCGGCTCGTTAACGAACCAGCCTGTGCTATCTATAAATTTCTTCATATTTGACATTGAGACCTGTGATAGATAATCCAGTTCTCCAACAAACCTGTTCCCAAAATGACGGAGTCGGTTGGTTTGGAGGTTCGGAAAGTCACAGAGCAGGTGTCTCTTGAGTGCCCCAATCGGGACATGTGGTCCCCTATCTGAATGGTCGCTACTACTTGTATCTGCTTCTGACGCTTTCCTGGCTAGTTCATCTGCTATTTCGTTCCCTTCTATGTTGCTGTGCCCAGGAACCCAGCAGAGCTTTACCTGGTTAGTGTGGCAGATTCTATTTAATTCTTTCCTACAGTTTTAAACTGCCTTCGATCTAAGGGTCTCACTGGCTAAGGCTTTGATAGCAGCCTGGCTGTCCACGAAAAAAAGGTAATCTCCGAGGAGCTTAGCTTTTCATGATGTGCCAATTCAGCTGCTTTTTTCAATGGCATAGATCTCGGCCTGAAAGACACTACAGTCAGCTTGGAGTTTATACGCCTCTCTGATGTTGAGCGATTGGCAAAACACTCCAGCACCTGTTCCTGATTCCATTTTCGAACCGTCAGTGTAGAAAGGGATACCCTGTTCACTTATAAGTGAATTGGGATCCCAACCCTGTCTTCGGTATGCAATAGAAATCCTGTCAAATCAGCCGGGGATGACGGGTCCCATCAACTGGATCATGTCATCCTGTAAGATTGACCCTGTCCATAGTGCATGCTTCCAAAACTCAGTTCTTAAACGATTGCGGTTTGGCTGCCGTGCACCTATGAACTCATCCAGCGGAGATCCAGATCATTCCAACCAGCTGTAGTATGATCTCTGAGCCCTGTATCTACAGGCTAGTCTCTGTGCCTTATTCAGGTTCTCTAGATAGCTTGATTTGTCTACTGCTTTCCACCATACAACAGAGCCATAGGTGAGAATGGGTCTGGCAGTCCACCATAGTGCAACCCCGTACATGAGTATTGGTCGGATGACCGATGTGTATAGCCAATAGGTTATGCGAGGTTGAAAACCCCATTTTCTTCCTATGGCTTTCTTGCAGGAGAAAAGAGCTACTGTAGCTTTCTTAACTCTTTCCTCAATATTAGGTTTCCAACTTAATTTTTTGTCCAATATTATACCGATATATTTGGCTTCATTGGTAAAAATTAGTGGTACACCTTTTATTGAAGGAGGCACAATTATTGCGATCTTGTATTTCCGTGTAAAAAGGACGAGGTCTGTTTTTTGGGGATTAATACTAAGTCCACAGTGATCAGCCCATCTAGTGAGCATATTAAGTGCGTTTTGGAGGAGGTCTCTCAGTGTATTAGGATGTTTTCCTGTGACGGCGATAGCAACATCATCGGCATACGCAATCACTCTGTAGCCTTCAATCTCGAGGGATATTAGCAGTTCGTTAACTACTACGTTCCACAGGAGAGGGGACAGAACACCACCTTGCGGAGTGCCGCTACTTACAGACCTTTTCGTAAAAAAATCCCCCATCTTAGAGTTGATGATCTTGCTTTTTAGCATATCGATAACCAAAGTAAAAAACAATATTCAAAAAGCATATACTTGCCTGTAAAAATGCTGAATAGGCCTGCTCTGAGTTCTTAAACACATAACCTTCCAAGTCCTTGCCACCAAACGCGATTTCTAACGACACATAGAGCTGGTCCTCCTTGAACAAATCCGGTCGATCATTCTCCGATCCATAATTTTCGTCATAGAGATCCCATAATTCCATAAAATGATCTGGATACTTGCCTCGGAAATAACGAACCTTAAAGGGAAGAAAAGAGATCGATAATACACATGTTACTGCTAAGAAAGTTTAAGATCAATTGAAATACATTTTTAAGAAATACAAATCCTGTCGTTGCAAACGATTTTGAAAATCTCAGTTTACTCAATTCGTTTGTTATTACAACTTCGGGTAAAATAGTTTCAAAAGTCTTCTGAGGCTCTCCATTGACAATCGCATCTCCTTCGATTGGTACAATCTTGATCACAGTCTGGTCATTCCTTTCGGAAGAGTTAACAAACACCTCGCCATAAGTACCTTCGCCTATTTTCCGACACTTTCGCATGTCAGTGTTCGAATAAAGGCTTTCAAAGCTCAAGGCTGATGTTTGTTTGCAAATTTTAAGCAATTCAAGTTCTTTCTTTCGCTTCGGGCAAATGCTTGGCTGAGTTCTCCGGCCAAGGAAGGAGGTTTTTCGAGAATTTCGAATGTTCAATGTAAAACGATGGCTATTTTCGGTTAAGGAGCTATCAAGGCATTCAACTAGAAAAAAAAATATTGTTTATATTCAAGGGAGGAGGGAACTCGAATTAGATGCCTACTTTTGGGTTGTTGTAGTCGTTTCCAAATAGTTAGCGATCTGCGCCATTTGCCTGGTGGCAGAAGCACGTTAACGCTTCTATTGTCATTGGTGTACCTGTTCTTTTCGGACATAAGCGGTGCAAGAATATCACTCGTCTCATTTGTGGAGGCTTCGTCATTAATTTGTATTTTCGGTATGGAGTGAATATTGTTTGAAATCTGAATCGATTGTCTTGGGGATTTGGTTTTTGAGTGGGAGATTACCTCAATAGATCCAGATTCAGTTACTGTGGAAAATGAATATTAGTTTTTAAAGACGACACATTATAAGTGTTCTACTTGCCTCTATCCAACAGCGTTGATTTCAGAAGACATGTTGAGTTCCATGGATCTTTTAAATTGGCATTTGTAAGTCGCCAAGAAGATATTGGTGACAAGGTACAGTCGAAGGGCCCATAGGGTTTGTTAACTAACTTTGGTGTTGAAATTGAATTAGATATTCGTTTTCGTGATTTAATTTTGGCCTCGGGAATTTCTGAAGGTGATGCTTCAACACTGCTATCATTGTTGAACGATATGCGTATATGATTTTGTTTTTCAATACATTCAGTTCTCGAAGTAAACTAGAAGTTTTCAGGTGTAGAAATAAAGAAGAAAATAAAGTACTTGTAAAAAAGAATTTTCTTACGATCGTTTATTTAGAAGGCGATCAAATGAATCCTTCCAATTATCGTCATCCAGGGTCACATCGAAAATGTTTTCAGAATTCTTCATTGCACTATGCAATGACGTTAAGTTAAACAAGAAAAATTGCTGTTAAAAAATAAAAATATTTTCTCTTTTTCGTAAATCTTTATAAATAAAAACTGAATGCGGTTCTGAAAACTGAAATCAAAATAAACAGTCGCTTTTTAAAAATACTCGATTGACAGCAGAACTCTGGATTTTCTTTCTTCTTTCCAGTGTCCACAAGTATTAAAATTCTGGAAAATAAAGGGTGGAAACATAAGGACTATTCACACGGGAACATTTGTATATTTATTTGTATTATCAAGATGGCATGTACTACTCACGCCATCTAGTTACAGACAGATATAGTCATTTTTACTCTTAAGTTGGTATGGAGGAAAAATGGTTATCTCTGCTTCAAACTAATCATCTTGCAAATACCTGTCAAATAAATATACGGAGATGATAATCTTTGTATACATATTCTTGGCTAGTACCTTCAAGATGGAAATTGATTTTAGCGCCCGCCATCTTGAGACCTGCCACAAAAGCAGACTAAAAATATTATGGATTAACGAAGACGAATATGCTGATTCCACCGACGCTAATCACAAGATTTAGTCAAGTAATCTAAGACCAAATCTCGACTATTCTGGACAGCATATTAAATGCTGTTTCCACTGACTCTAATCACGAGATTTAGCGGAGTAGATTAACGATTAATCTCGACTTTTCTCGCAGTTTTTTTTTACATAAGTTTATATTGTATGTTCTCTGCTTGGTTTGACAGAAGAACGAACGAACTGAACGATAATCTGAGATTAACTCAAATCTCTTCGAAATCACATACAAAAGTTTATCATCTCGATTCGAGATTCCAAATTAATCTACTTGATTTGAACTGTGCTGAACGGATTCACTTTCCCATTTCCAACACAATTTAATAAAAAAAAAAAAAACAAATGCGCATTTGAGCTTTGTTCATTTTTAAAAAATCTTGGAAAATTTTCCGATCGATTGGTATATAATTTGCCTTTCTTTTCGAAAGAAAACATGGTTAAATCAAAACCTTGTTTTTTCTTCATTTAAATAATTTAAAACCAAAATTTTAATTTTATTCGAGGTCATCCTTGTATTTTTATGCGAAAAAAAAACTTTCAAACATATTTAGATTATTTTTAATCAAAATGGCCTTGTTCACATGTGAAGAACGATTGTGAGTATTTTTCTTCTGTAGATTTTTGCTTACTCCTCTATGTTTTTTTCTTCCCCTAACGTCTTCTGCAAACAATTCCGCTTTCCTTCACTAATCAAAGAAAAATTTCAATTTTCTTCACGTGTGAACAAGACCAATGGAAGATAATCTAGATTATAGTTCAGTGGAAAAAATAAAAATGTTTGGCTTTGTATCACCCTATACAATACATTCCTTGCACACGCCATTTAGCAATTCCTCAACTGAACACGCTTCCATTTTCAAACTTTTTCGCTGAACGCAATATCTTAATTTTTTGCGCTTGTGTGTGTGTGATTTCTTTAAAGCGAAACCTGACATCTTTGCTAGGAATACATTTTTGTTAAAAAAATATAAAATTTTGTTAAATATTGAGCCCTAAAGCGATTGAAATAAATAAAATTTCATCGAAATAACCTTTTCAATCAATGTGCGTATGGAAGTTATTTGTGAAACAAACGTTTATATCAAATAAAATAATGTAAGTACAGCTCATGCGGAATTTCATTCGCATGCGATAATCTGATCAAGAATTGCACCTATTTATTTTATGCACATTGAAAAAAAAAATCCTCTTGGAATTATTTTTTATTAAATCTTATAAATTCTCAAATGTAGTGTAATATTTACTTAAATTCAAACAATTTGCCGCCTTAAAAAAGTCGAAATTTTATTTTTCATTTTAATTTCCCACCAACTCGAAAACGACTTCTCTATTAAAAAAAAAAAAGCGTTCTCGTCTCTGCAGCGGACTATGGCGACGGAAAGCTAAATGTCAGTTGCGACTTGGTGAGTGTCGATGTCGTTGTCCGTTGTTGAGTCGGTTCGGGCAGAGGCCTAGGCCTAGCATGTTGCAAACCGAGAAAGATTCTGAATGCATTTGTTTGGCTTGCAGATTCTTTCGATAATCAAATATTGGCGGTCTTTGAGTAATTACTTTTTCTTTAGTTTCCTTGAAGGATTCGTTTTATGCATTGCTCATGCAACTTTTAAGATATTCTTCATTTGAGAAATTTCCTTTACCTTTTACCATTTTTTTTTTTGCCGCACAATGTGTTAGAGTGTTACGAAATGAAAAACCATTAATCTCTAGGATTTATTTGTGTCTTTTCTCAACGAATAGTGGAAAATCTCAACACGCGCCTTTTTTTAACAAAAAGAAAATGTTAATGGATCATCAATGCTACTCAATTTTGAGTTTGTCAATTTTTATTGGAAGGAAATTATTTGCTCTCAAACTCCCCATTCGCTTGTTCTGTTTAAATAAACACTTGAAATTTTTGTTTATTGAAGCAGCTATAGGCAACAAATGAGTTCATAAACAACTACCTACATATATTCTGCCTACAGACAAAGTAGAACGCAATTTGGCAAAGAGAAAAATTACTTAGAAAAATTCAAAATGGGAATTCTCTGAGAAAAGGATAAACGCGATCGATCGTCAAAAAAAAATATAGATTTCATGACAGGGATTGACTGCTTGTGCAAAATTGTTGTTTAGTTAATTCTCTGAACTCTTTGCCGTATTTTTTAAAACTATACCGAGCGGGACATGGTGTAAAGTAAATGGATTTTAAATATAGCAGATATTTAGATCAAATGAAGTTTTGTACTTTTTTATTTTGGTTCATGTTTCGTTAGAATTCTTGTTAAGGAAATCTTAAGGATGTCTTTTTAGTCAATAGGTTTTTTTTGAATGAACGGGTTTCAAGATGTTCCCTGATTTCATTGTTTTCTTGGATTTTGCGGTTAAAGGAACCTCATTCCTCGAATACCCCGTCAAATAATTTAGCCTGGAAACCAACAGCGTCTAGTATTATGCTGTAGTTACCAAGCTTCTTGCAATATATTCATTAAAGAAGATGATAGCGCCATAATTTAAAACTTTTTTGAAGCTCATGTGACTAGCAAAACTTGGCTATGGCCACAGAGTCTCAGAAGTGGCAAAGCTTACTTACTTACTTAAGGTGGCGCTACAGTCCGTTGTGGACTTGGGCCTCAATCAACAGTCTCCGCCAGCTAGCTCGTCCTTAGCTAGCTGTCTCTAGTTTTGCACTCCAAGTTGATTGAGGTCCTCTTCCACTTGAGTGCGCCACCTGAGTCGCGGTCTTCCTCTCCTCCTACGTCCCTCGGGAATAGTGTCGAAGGCTTTCTGGGCCGGAGTATTGGTGTCCATCCGCTCCAAATGACCGAGCCATCTGAGTCTCTGGACCTTCTGGCTCGGTCCATGTTGTTGTACAACCCGTAAAGTTCGCTGTTATATCTTCTTCGCCATTGGGGCCAAAGATGACCCGAAGTGCCGAAGGCACTTTCATCAGATTTTGTCAAAGTCCATGCTTCTGCACCATACAGCAGGACTGGAATGATGAGTGTGTTGTACAATTTTTCCTTAGTTGCTCGAGGGAGGGCTTTTTCACTAAATTGCTTTCTTAGCCCAAAGAAACAGCGATTAGTAAGAGTTATTCTTCGTTTGATCTCGGCGCTGGTGTTGGCGCTGGAAGTGGCAAGGCTACGTGTCCGAAATTGAAACTTTGTTTTCTTCATAAAAGCAATACTGCTTGCATATAAAAAGGAGATTTGATTGAATTAGAAATCGTTTTCCGACACAGAAATTGCAGAAGTTGATGTTTGCACATCAATTTCGATGATACTTTCCTTAGGGAACTTATCTTGCTTCTCTCTCTGCCTATTGCAAACTTCTGTGTACACATTTCATGCAAAAACACTACCTACAATAGTACTAGACTCGGTTTTTAAGAACTCTTAAACAGTCCTCAACTGTAGCTTAGCTTTTCCGGGATAAAGCAAGTTCCGATGTCGCCAAATAAAACAGATGTTTGCTTTCCCACCGCTTCGTGTCAACTTTTGATAAAATAAACTGCTCCATCCCGTAACCATTAAGCCACAAGTATGACTTGAAAACAGGCTATCTCCAACCAGAATGCATATCATACTTAACATTGCATGCGCTTTGCCTTATAGGCACACAATGTTAATGCTCTAGAAGAGCCAATGTCTAAGTGGCTTACAATCATCAACAATTCTTTGAATGCGTGTGAAGAATTGAAGGGACCTACAAATTTAACGCCGATTCCGAACGCCAAAATTGATACTGATACTCTGGAAGTGTTTTCAGTTCTTCGCAAGAGACAGTACCCTTGAAAGACGAAATGAAAACTTTATGGGCACGAGAAGAATTCAAACCACACGTTCTGAGTAACAGCCAACGCACATAACCACTACGCCACGGGCACTAAACATTGTAGTGGACATGATTAGGTACGGCTAAAGAGGAAGCATTCACTTATCTTAAATGTTGAAGTTGCGAAATGCCCAAATGAGTAACGGGTTATTTCTCACTATTCTTTCTGATATCAATATGTTCCTGCATTGAACTAAGTGTCTAAATGTCTTCCCCGACAGCCGACAGACCTCTTACGCCAATGCTGTTTCCCTGTATTTGCAAACATTTATGTTCAAAGTTAATTCAAATTTTAGATTTTCAACCTGAATGACAAAAGTTCCAGAAACGATACACTTCTTTCTTAGGCGCGTATAAACAGTCACTAAGATAACCATGGGAAAAGTTTTCTTAATCCTGTTTTTTTTTTTTTTTTTTTGGAGAAGTACTTAGGTCTGTTGTTCTGGGACGACGTCTTATATGAGGGCTCATGCCGATGGAATTCAATTCTGTCCTCCTATAAACATTCTGATTTAGTTTGACCCTCGCCAAACCAAAAACTAGGTTTTTTGCGGCTTTATTTTCGTTCCTTAGCAAAAGTAAGACAAAACCTAATTTGAAATACTAGTAGCTGTGCTGGAAAAACCGCAGAGCTCAAGGCATGTTTTCAGCAGTCCTTGGCAGTTCAAATCTTGCAATGTTGATGCCTTGTAGAGCAGAAAGTTCCTTTCGTGATTTGTGTACGTAACCACTTCGTCGCCCTGGCCAATAAAGTTTCTCCATTCACCTGAGGGATCCACTCCGGGCCTCCTTCAGCAAGTTCTTCCTGTATCCCAATTGGTGGCCGACGCCTTCCAGTTCCGCACCCCAAGGCTTTGAGCGTCCTGGTCGTAATAATCCTTCCAGCGCAAATTTGGTCCGTCCCCTACCATGAATTGTCAAGCCAAGGCCGGTTCCTCTTCGCTCATACGAGTCTATCCAGCTTAGTTTTTGTCATAGCTTGTGGTTATATCATCCTCGGAATCGTCCTTCTTCAAAAAGGGGGCAACTATTCTCTGTAAGACTTTTTTCTCGCGGCTAAGAGTTCTGGGGCCTGATTATGGGATTCGCGGCGAATCGTTTTACTAGCGAGTTTGACATTTTTCAATTATTGCTTTCGCTTTCGCCTTCTTTGTTTTGAATTCGACCAGTTAACGAATTCGAAGGCGAATTTGCTAGCGAGTTGAAATCCGACAGCTTTTTATTGGCGGGATTCACAGGCGAAAGAGTGTTATGTTTATTAGTATTAACTGGAATATTGGAATAAATAGTCGAACCAAAAGTGTTAAATAACTGGAATATTGGAAGAATTTTTTTCGTTCCGCTGCGAATGCTTAAATATGGAAAAACGAAGCGAGTCTTATTTGAAAGTTCGATTTGAAAACGATCCGCCGCGAATCCCATAATCAGGCCACAGAGTGCCTTTGGCTGTAGTAACCATAGTTTCACATCTTAATTCAAATTTGTTTTTTTTAAAGTAAAGCTTTTCAATTCACGCACAATCTTTAATCATCTTTTTTTCTTTCGTTACAGCATAATTGAAAATTCAAGTGTGGTGGTGTGACAAGTGTAATATTCCTAGAAGCCCATTTGAAGCAAAACAAAACAAAACAAACCAAGGTCTGCCGAAATTTTTCAACCATAATTATTTCTCACATTCACAAGTATCAACATTTATTCCAAGAGAAAAGAACGATATTTCTTTTACAAAAAAATGGCAGTAATGTTAACGACAGAAGAAGCTAGCAAATTGTTAGACTTCTCGGAGAAACTCGACATCGGTCTGCTGGATAAAATCGTTGAATGTCTTTACAGTTCACAAGGGGAGCAATTACGTTTAGCACAAGATATTCTTACAACGCTCAAGGAACACCCAGATGCCTGGACTAGAGTCGATAGTATTCTAGAATATTCACAAAATCAACAAACAAAATTCTATGCATTGCAAATTCTCGAAGAAGTCATCAAGACACGCTGGAAAATCCTACCAAGAAATCAATGTGAAGGCATCAAAAAATATGTTGTCGGTCTTATTATTAAAACCTCATCCGATCAGGCAACCATGGAAGCCAATAAGGTCTATCTCAATAAATTGAATATGATATTAGTGCAAATATTAAAACGAGAATGGCCCAAAAATTGGAATACCTTCATCAAAGATATTGTTGGAGCTTCAAAGACCAATGAGAGTTTGTGTAAAAATAATATGGTCATATTGAAGAATTTGAGCGAAGAAGTATTTGACTTTTGTGGCGGACAAATAACACAGACTAAAGCCAAACATCTTAAAGATGCTATGTGTTTTGAATTTTCAGAAATATTTCAACTTTGTTCATTCGTCCTTGAGAGTTCTATGAATGCACCATTGATTGCCGTTACCTTGGACACTCTGCTTCGATTTCTCAATTGGATTCCATTGGGTTATATATTTGAAACGCCACTTGTCGAAACACTAATATTCAAATTTCTCAGTGTTCCTATGTTTCGGAATGTAACACTGAAATGTCTGGCAGAAATCTCAGGCCTAAATGTGCCTAATTACAATGCCAATTTTATAAAACTCTTCAAAGACACAATGGAACAATTGGATCAAATGATTGGACAGAATACCAATATGAATCACATATATGCCAACGGTTGTGACATGGAACAGGAATTCGTTCAAAATTTTGCCATGTTCTTGTGCACTTTCCTAAAGGAACATGGCAAGCTAGTTGAGGATGTCAAATATATTGAATATCTTAACAAAGCTCTGCTCTATTTGGTAATGATATCCGAAGTTGAAGATGTTGAGATATTTAAAATCTGCCTCGAATATTGGTACAGTCTGGTTGAGGATCTCTATAATGCGGATTCTATAATTTCAGTTCATATTCCAAGCGATGTACATTCGAAGAGAAGTTCATTGACGCGTCGTCGTTTTTATGGTAACATATTGTCGAAAGTTCGTTTCATAATGATATCGCGTATGGCAAAGCCAGAAGAAGTTCTAGTTGTTGAAAATGAGAATGGTGAAGTTGTTCGAGAATTTATGAAAGATACAAATGCTATTAATTTGTATAAGAATATGCGCGAGACACTGGTATTTTTAACACATTTGGATTATGCGGATACGGAGCGCATCATGACTTTGAAACTCATGAATCAAGTGAATGGAACTGAATTTTCCTGGAAGAATCTAAATACTCTCTGCTGGGCAATCGGATCAATTTCAGGTATAGTTTGCTTTTAATTTCGAAAACATTTCAAAGAACATAAAGTTGCATTTTTTATTTGAAAAGGCAATGTGTTAAATTCAAGAGCACCTACGGGACCTATAATGAATTTATTATTACTCAATTATTTTCCGGAGTGCAAGTAAACTAAGTTAAAAACAATAAATCCAGAAATCTCTTTTCAAGTGTGAGTTGAATACGTGTATTCGTTCATTGAAGAAACTGTGTTACAAAGTTCCGATGAGGTGAAGAGAGAGAGAGATAGAGTTCCGGGATGTTGTCAGTAGTTAAAAGTATATCCTTAGAAAGGTAGTTCACACATAACAAACTGTACGATTTTAACTACTACTAGGTTTGCTATTCTTATACAAAGAATTACTGTTATATCTGTTACTGACTAAAGACTGCGTAAAATTCCGCTTCGAGCTAGGACCTCCACCAACAAGCTTCTCTCAGCCAGCTTGGTAGCTAAGTTACTGAATATTCAAAATTGGATTGGATGCTCTCCTACCTGTCGCTATTTTTCGCGTCTTTCCTTACTGCGTCGTCCTTCGGATTTATTTGATGACTTTCCGGGTCGGTGCACTGTTTCATTGGCTCTACATGACTAAGTGACACTTCTAGACTAGATCCAAGATATATCTTTGCCATTGCCACTGGTGTGATTTTACACAGTTGATTCAAGAATGTTAAGGTCGAAGTCGCATTGCCATGCTGCTTACCTTAAACTTAAACTGTTTCATCTCTATTCCCGGACTTAAAATCTTGGAAAAAGTGGAATGTTTCGATTTAAAGTTCTTAGTTTTTTTTTTTTTACAAGATTTACGAAATGAATACCTGGACTTTTCTGGTCGGAAGCAACACTAAAAAGTAGCTACTAGGCTACTGTCGAAAGGCTTCAAATGTTTTCAAAGAACGATTTATGCCTCCGTAGCTTGAGCAATTCAAGAGTCCACCGTTTTCTAGAGTCGGGATCATTATCATTACTGTTACGTTTACTCTCTCGGTGCTGATGGACTAAAGCTTCGGTATCGTCAAGAGTGGGTTGTAAAATTGTTCGCTTCTGTCGCTTAAGTCCAATGGCTTAGATTTTCTTTCATTCGTTTTTCGCTGCTTGGAAAAGTCTTTCCACATCTTTAGAATCGACTGGGGACCAACAATAACATTCCATTCTCAATATATGTATACAATGTTCGGTTGAAGGTATAAGATCACTGTTGAATCGTCTATAACCGTGGCGTAGTGGTTATTAGCGTTGGTTCTACGCAGAAAGTATGTGTGTTGCTCGTGTCCATAAAGTTTTTATTTCATCTTTCACGGGTACTACCTCTTGCGAGGAACTACCAACACTTTCAAGATTATTAATCTGTCATTAAACAAAAAGTGCTTCTCAACCTTGCCGTTCCGAATCGGCCTTAAATTGTACGTCCCCTCAATTCTTCACACGCACTCAGAGAATTGTTGATGAGTGATGAGTTTAAACCTTGGCTCTCCTAGAGCTGTCGCGCCACTCTATTTCTCCTTAACATGTTTCCGAGTACATATTCCCCAGTAAGTGAACGTGCTGACCTACACCTTCTTGCGGTGCCTCTGAGAGGTTCTTTTCAATTTATTGGCATGAACCTGCGGACGTATGCAGCTTTAGTCTAATGGAATTGACGGATTGAAGCAGGACTTATGATGAAGATTAATGCGATCCTTAAAAGCTCACAAAAAAACAATGTATGCATAACTAATTGTTATACAAAAAAAAAAATGTGACACCACCCCTCCCCAGGGGCAATTGGGTACCGTGGGTAGTGAGATTTAGCACCTCACTGGTGGGATGGACCTTCGCGGAGATTGTGGTTATCTGAGTTTGGCCTCAGCTGCTATTCGCAAATCACGGTTGACGGCTCTTCTTTCGGTGTGGAAGTTGAGCAGTTTCCGTGACCGGACAACGGCTCTTCTTTCGCGTGACTGAAAGTTGAGTGCGGTTCCGTGTGTTACATTAATAGTAGTCTAAAATCAAACCAAGATGAATAAGGGCCCGCACTAATTCGTTTGGTACTGGTGTGAATCTAGATGCAGGGTACCCGCTTCTTTCTTTAGAAAGTTGAGGTGTGCTTTTGTACTCTGGTGGATCATCAGGAAGGGGTTTAGTGTCCTCTTAAATAAAACATAGTGACATTGCTGACTTCGGTTGGAAATTGTCACGCCGACAGTGTGGATAGGTCCACCGTCAAATAAGGCTTAATTGCTAGGTGCTGACGTTAAATCTTTCTTACTTCCCTCATTTTCCTTGCGAAAAAATCAGTGCTCGTCTCTATCTCCTTAAGGTTTCATTCCTTTCGATACCAAGGTTTTATATGCCCAAAAAATTTGCAATGTTTATTTATCAAAAAGAGTATTAATCCAATTTTTCGTTTTTGCTTTTACAGGTGCTTTCAACGAAGACGATGAAAAACGGTTTTTGGTCACCGTCATCAAGGACTTACTTGGTCTCTGCGAACAGAAAAAAGGCAAAGATAATAAAGCAATAATTGCGTCAAATATAATGTACGTGGTCGGACAATATCCAAGATTCTTGCGAGCTCACTGGAAATTCTTAAAAACCGTCGTCAATAAATTATTCGAGTTCATGCACGAAACACACGATGGAGTTCAGGATATGGCCTGTGATACGTTCATTAAAATTGCAATCAAATGCAGAAGGCACTTTGTAACGATTCAGCCAAACGAAGCTTGTACTTTCATCGATGAAATCTTGAGTACAATGAGTTCGATTATATGTGACTTGCAGCCGCAGCAGGTAAATAATGAAAATGTCCAAGTCCAATTTTTATAAATGGAAATTAATATATATATTTTTTTGTTTGCCAATTTTCACAGGTGCATACATTTTATGAAGCTGTAGGTCACATGATTGCCACAAGCACAGACCAAGTCCAGCAGGATGCATTAATCGAAAAGTATATGTTGTTGCCCAATCAAGTATGGGATGAAATTATTTCGAGGGCATCGAAAAATGTGGACTTTTTGAAAAACATGTCCGCCGTCAAACAATTGGGAAGCATTTTGAAAACTAACGTTGCCGCCTGCAAAGCCCTTAGCCATGCTTATGTTATTCAATTGGGAAGAATTTACTTAGACATGCTGAATGTTTATAAAATAACATCGGAAAATATTATCCAAGCCATTGCTTTGAATGGAATCAATGTTAATAACCAGCCGCTCATAAAAGCCATGCACGTCGTCAAGAAGGAGACACTTAATTTGATATCGGAATGGGTATCGCGTTCGAATGACAACCAAATGGTCATGGAAAACTTTATTCCTCCTCTTCTAAATGCAGTGCTTCTCGATTATCAGGTTTAGTAATTCTTGAATTTTGCTTAGGAACCAAATTTAATTATGTTTTTTTCTCCCTAGCGTTGTAAAATCCCAGCAGCGCGTGAGCCAAAAGTTTTGAGTACAATGGCTGTTATAGTGTGCAAATTGAAGGCCCACATCACAAATGAAGTACCAAAAATTTTCGATGCCGTTTTTGAGTGTACTCTTGACATGATCAATAAAAATTTCGAAGATCATCCCCAGCATAGAATATGTTTCTATGAACTTCTGCAGGCAACAAATGCCCATTGTTTCAAGGCATTTTTAAATATACCACCAGCCCAGTTTAAACTAGTATTTGATTCTATTGTCTGGGCCTTTAAGCATACAATGCGAAATGTGGCTGATATGGGTCTTTATATTTTATATAAGGTGATTAATTGATTTCTCCCGGAATTTGCATTTGTTTTTTAACAAGTATTTCTCGATTTACAGATGTTACAGAACTTGGAACAACATCCACAAGCTGCACAAAGTTTTTATCAAACCTACTTCACGGATATTTTAATGCAAATATTTTCGGTTGTAACCGATACATCTCATACAGCTGGATTAGCAATTCATGCAACAATTTTGGCATACATGTTCTCGCTGGTTGAAAATCATAAGATAACCGTTAGTCTTGGCCCAATACCAGACAATACAATATTCGTCCAGGAATATGTGGCGTCACTATTGAAATCCGCATTTAATCATTTAACTGATCAACAAATTAAAGTGTTTGTAACTGGCTTGTTTAATTTAGATGAAAATATTCCTGCTTTCAAAGAACATCTAAGAGATTTCTTAATTCAAATTCGGGTAAGTCGATGGTCTCTTTTCTGCCATAATTCACTTATCTATTCATTTTTGTTTTTGGAATTTTGTAGGAAGTTACTGGCGAAGACGACTCCGATTTATATTTGGAGGAACGCGAGGCAGCTCTACGCGAGGAACAAGCTAGCAAAAGACAAATGCAGCGCGCTGTGCCTGGAATGTTAAACCCGCATGAACTGCCAGAAGATATGCAGGACGAATAAGTTATTTAATTGTATTTTAGTTCTTGAGCAAAAAAAAAAAAAAAAAATAATGAAAAATGTTGAAATTGAATAACTGTCGAAGTATGAATGTAATATATATTGGAATAAATTTTATTCAAAATATGATGATATGTATTGTGAATTCAATTTAATATTAATTTGTTACCATATACACATACACAAAAACACACACACAAACATTGATCCAGTGAGTATTTGAGTATATGACTAAGAATAAAATAAATAAAAGAATAGAATGTGAGAACGTCATTAAAACTTAGTCTAAATAAAACAAACAAAAAGTAAAATGTAAACGAAAAAACATTGTTGGCACCGTACATTTTAAATAAAAACTACTATGAAACATTACCTTTGAGTGTATGTGTTGATTGAAGTTATACTCGTACCAAAGCAATCATTTTCTTTTTGCGAGGTTTCCATCGCACCTCAGTGGAAAAACTGTCCTACCAGCCCAGATTGCCAGTCCTACTCTACGACGAAGACGATTCAAGGTATTGAAGAGGGAATTCGGGCATATCGAGCCATGACAGGAATACTTAAGCCAAGAAAATGCTCGTCTCGCAAGTCTTTACTAACACCAAGCAACTGCAGATGCTGGGTTGCCAATACTGGACTTAAACGATGATGTTATAGAAGGTTTCAACAAAAATATTTTAATAAAGGAAAGAATTCTTTAGAAAAAAATCTTTCACAATGCTCAACATTTTTAGGAAAACCAAGTCTACTTTCTTTAAATCACTTTATTTAGATGCAAACAAAACTTATAGGAGTTTGCAAAGATAAACAAAAAGCTTTTGTGTGTGGTCTAGCAACAAGTTTATCCAAATGTAAGGACTCGAAATCATTTTGGTGTAAAGTAAGATTGTTAGGTGGCGGCAAACAATTTTCAGCAATTGCTAGCAAATCATTTTAAGAGACTGCTAAACGATACAACAAACTCACAACTTTTTCAATATTCTCTACTCTCAATCTCTGTTCCAGAACTAGATGAACCTATTTCAAATAACGAATTACAAACAACTCTTAAAAATATGAAAAACAATAAGGCTGCCGGGCTAGATGGAATTCCAGCCGAATTCTATAAAAACTCCTCCCCGTCCTTCCTAAATCTTCTTCTTGATTTTTTCAATAAGCTTCTTGAAAAGGAAGAAATACCTCAGACTTTTTTGATGTCACAAATCTGCCCAATTTTCAAAAAAGGAGATCCAAGCTCACCAGAAAACTATAGAGGCATTTCAATTCTTCCTTGCTTGAGAAAAATATTTGCCCAAATTCTTTATTGCAGGCTTATGAGGTGGGTAGAAGAGAAAAAACTGCCAAGCACTTTCGTATCCGGTTTTCGCCCTGGTCTTTCAACTGTGGACCAAATATTTGCCCTCTCAAATATAGCTAAACGTTTCATCGATAACAAACAAAAACTGTATGTCTTCTTCATCGATTTTAGAGCAGCATTTGACAGTATCAATCGAAACTCACTAGTTTTTAAACTATCGAATTTAGGTATATCGACGAAATTTTTAAAGTTTTATAAACTTCTTCTCACCAATACTTGCGCTGCTGTGTCAAATGGGAGCTCCATGTCCAGTCTCTTCAAAACTGATAGCGGCGTGCCCCAAGGTTGCTCATTAAGCCCGATTATGTTCTCCCTTTTTATTGACGATGTCTCCAGTGATTTGCCTGGGGGTGTAAGGTTTGGAAACTTACTTATTAAGGTTCTACTTTATGCAGACGACCCAGTTGTTATGGCGGATAGCCCCACCACACTACAGTTGCCAATTAATAGACTAAACATTTTCTGTGATAAATGAGATTTGAAAATTAACACCTCAAAATCGAACATTATTATGATCTTTGAAAGCACAAGTCGAAGGAGGAACCCGCTCGAGTCATGGTCATTGGATAGTGAACCTATAGAGGTGGTTAACCAATTTAAGTATTTAGGTGTTCCATTTTGCAGCAATCTGGATTTTCGTCCATACGTTAAAGAAAAGTGCGTGTCAGCAAAAACTGCAATTAACCTCATATGGAACAAAATCTTCTGCAATAAGTACATTGACATATCGGATAAATTTAGAGTTTTTGAAGCCACTATAAAGTCATGCTTATGCTATGCAACTCAAGTATTTGGTTACCAAGATCTCGATGATATCCCTCAAACTTTTCTAAGAAATCTTAAATTTAATGCCGATTGCATAGTTAAAGTAATGCAAAGGTCAAAATGAAAATCTCCATAAGCAATTGACGGATTTCGAATTCCGAAGTAATATGTCGCCGTTTAAAGAATGGTATGATATAGCAAATGCTCACGGTTTTGATCTAAATCTTAGAACAATTTCTCCTGCTAATTGGAAAGGTAGTTTCTATGATTGTAGGTATTGCTTTGGTGGATGATTCATTTTATCTTAAGTTCTTGAATAGGGCTCACACCTCCCCAAGCAGATTGGTCTATAAGCAACTCAATCACACTTTGTTTTTGTAAACAATTATTTTAATAACAAACTGTCTGCAAAACAAATAGGTATGTTGTTTAAAACAAGGACTGAGTTGCTTGATTTGAATTACAAACCTCACAGAAATGATAATCCCAGGTGTAACCTCTGCAACAGAAATGAAAACGAAGATGTCAAACACTTTTTAGCCGTTTGTCCGATTCTGCAGGAACTTCGAAGACTATATTTCTCAAAGAGCTTTCTCTATCTCCAGGAAGCAAAAGAAATCTTAAACGGAGAGTACGGTTGGAAGAACCTTTATAGTTCTATTGATCATGCCTTAGATTATCGAAACAGTTGGATGCTATATATATATATATATATATTTTTTTAATTAGTTAAATCTATTTATATATTAAAGTATAATCTTAAACTTTCTTTTTGTTTATTCTCGATAAATGTCAATTTTCAGGTAGACGGCAAATATATATTTTGCCATGCTAATGTTCTTGTAAAATGTGTTGCCGAAATTAGCTTTAATAATGTAATAATTAGAATAAGGTCATTGTAATTGCATGAGTTGCATCTTTTTGTGAACTAGTTTAAGATATAAATATGTTATGGTTGTAGGTTAATAAACCATTCAGTACGTTCAGCTCTTCAAGTCAAAGTGCTGTTTGATAAACCAACACAAAGAGTGTTTTATATGAACTTGCGATCTTGCCAGGAGATTAACTATAGAATCGAATTGAAGTTTCAATTTTAGTACAAAATGGAAGCGTTATTATCGGAACAACAGGCATCGGGGTTCGGGGAAACGCATCGAATCGATCTGCACCAATTTTGGGAAGGATGGCCCCAAGAGGTGGACGAAACCAAAAAGGTACCTCATCCAGAAGATGAGTCAGCTTCACAAGGAATGAAGCAAATTCCGATTGAGGCATCAAGAATTAGAGAAGCAATCCGGTGGTGACGAAGAATATTTCAAAAGGAAATATTATGAGAATATTGAATCATTGCAGTTGAAATATTCCGATAAGATTCTCAATGAGCTTGAGCGCATTCAAGATGACACCAAGGAACAATCAAAAGGCGATGATAAGGACGAACGGTCACATCTCAATATTTTTCGCCATCAGCGAGCAGCTATAGATGCCATGACGAGACTCATTCGTCAACCTGCTCCTGACCATAGTTCAAGAGCATTTTATGAAAAAAGGCAAGAGGCCATAAAAAATTACTGGAACATCATCGTTGAAGGTCATCAGCAAATAATGACTCTTGAACGCACCAATGACTATGATGTTGAAGAATACTTCAAGGTAGAGGACGAATACCTGAAGGCTTCTATAAAGCTACAAGAGGCCATCGATAAATTAAACGATACGAGCAAGGTCTCCGATGTAAAGTTACCTAGAATAACCTTGCCAACGTTTAATGGCCAATACACAAAATGGATAGAGTTCAAGGACCTATACACTGAACTTATCCACAAACGTCAAATAAATGGAGCACAAAAGCTGCATTATTTAAAGGCGAATCTGGTTGGAGAACCCAGCAAAATGCTACAGCATTTTTCTACTACTGATACGAATTATGATGCTGCGTGGAACACCCTTCTTGATCGATATGACAATAAGAGATTACTTGTAACTGCTCTGCTAAACGATATTTGTCAACAAGGAAGTATCACCACGGAGAGTTCTGGATCCATCAAATGACTTCTAGATACTACCAAGGACTGCATGTCCGCCATTCACAACATCGGAGTGGACGTAAGCTCATGGGACCCAATCGTTTTCCACCTAATTCTACAAAAACTCGACAAAGAAAGTCGAAGATTGTATGAGCAGTCATTAAAATCCTTCAAGGAACTACAAACCTTAGCAGATTTTTATGTATTTCTAACATCGAGATACCAAACAATTGAAGCCACATCATCTAAGGAAGAAAAACGACGTCCCACGAGTTTGATGACATCAGCATCTGAAGGATGCGCAATCTGCAAAATAAATGGACATTCCATTAAGAATTGGAGACAGTTCCTCAAGAAGAATCATAGTTCAAGATGCGAACTAGTAAAAAAAACTCAACCTGTGTTTTAATTGCCTTCTAAAAGGTCATCAAAGTAGCCAATGCACGTCCAATCCGTGCAAGCAATGCAACAAGAGACATCACTTGTTATTGCATAAAGAAATCGCCAATACGTCACTTAAGGCAAATGTATCTCGAGTTTTGATCAAATAAAGAATTTGTAATAAACAATAATAATAATAATAATAATAATAAAGAGTTCTTTAGTGTGCATAAACAAAATGTATGGGAAATTTCGAAAAACTCATGCGAACAGTTTATCAGAAAATTTGATTTTTTTTATTTTTATTTGGTTGTTGTCCTTAGTTTTGGTTATAAAAAAGAAAAACACTCCTAATGTGAGTTCTGTGAACCACTTGTTTTTCACATATGAAGTCTACTGCGTTAGGATAACCAGACGCAATTGCCAGATCCCTTCTACTATGTTCAAAATCCCAAGAGCGGAGTTTTGAATAAATGTTAAAAAGCTTTCTTATAACTGTGCATATGTGGCGAGTACGGTTGCACGCAAGAAAGTGATTATGATTAGTTTATTAAGGTTCCCTTCAAACCCTTTGGTAAGTCTGAATCATGGATCCAATGGAATATTCCTCTTCATTCGAAGGAGAGAGAGGATATTTTGAACCCCAATTGGTTTTGTTTTTATCTACAAATATGTAAAAAAAAAAAAAAACGTTTCAATCACCCTGTTCCCTTACACTGGAAGGAAGTGTATAACAACATCGTTATCCTTGCGCTGCGCATGGAAACCAGTTAATGCGAAACACTTTGCACAACATAAATGTTTTTAGTCTTGGCCTCATATCCACTTAGAACAAAACAGTTTATCTCTCACCATAGTTGCGTTAGGTTATAATTTAAATCGTAGTTTCCATTGAAATTCTATATCATTAAATTTAAGTGCTTATATTTATCGGTTAACTTTTGAGTGCAGATGAAAAATTTCAATTCGATATTATGGTGAATTTTCGCGATAGAAAGAAAACATCATCATCATCATCATTGTCGTCGTCGGTTCCTGGCGATAAAACTTTTCTATACATATACGAAAATTGAAAACTTAAAAGCTCATTGTACCAATGTCCTGATTTTTCAGATTATTGAATTTTCATAGAAAATGATTCAGTGTATTTTATTCTTGCATTTTTTTAATTGCTCTTGTGTGGAACAATGTTCGGTTAAACAATGAACTAATAGTGTAAACGACAAGAACTAAAACTTCATGGCTATCATTAGCTTAAATAATAAATTGTTTAGTAGTTGAATAGGAGACAAAGGCTAAAACTAAAGTTAATTGTTTTGGAAATAAGTGAAACTTCAAAAGGTATCTATCCAATTTACGTGTCTCTATTTATTTGCATATATTTCGTATTTTCTTATTATTAAATTAAAGTATAAGTTAATTTATTTAAACAATAAATCGCATTTTAAATCAATTTTCATTTATGATCCTGCTACGAACAGTGCAATTGAAGTCCTGTTCTGCACTTTTTGTTTGTATAGAAAGAAAAATATTGAATTCAATTAGAGTGCATTTTCAACAAACGGCGAAGTTCTTGCAAATATTTTTGTGAGCTTTTGACTCACGGCGGTGGCGGCGGCGGCGGTTAGTTAAATATTCGGCTATAGATACATGCATATATTTGAGTATCTGTACATAACAAAAGGAAAACAGTAACAGAGTAAAAGACTCTCCGCTGTATGTAAAATTTCAGCTGACAAATGTCCATAGGTATTTTTTTATTTTGAATACAAGATCGAAAGGAGATTATTCGTCAAATTATTTGTGTTACTGGGTTGGTAAAAGCTTTGGTATAAATGTCAATATGAGTAAACCGAGTCAGAGCTGAGCTCATGTCTGGGAAAGAGTAGTCCTAAAGAAAACCATCGCTTAGCCGATTCAACAACTGTTGATCCATGTTGAACATGCGCGTCAAAAAAAAAAAATCCAAAAAAAAAAGGTAAACCCTTAAAGAAAGGAAGCGGTATTCGAACGCAACATCCAGCATTTTTTTGTTATTTTGTGTTCATGTGGAAATTATTGGTACTTTGCACAAGAAGTGTTCTATGATACCTGGAGATGATTTAAGTGTTTGCACATCGTCATACATATATTCTTGCTATTCGGATGACCTAAATATTGAAAAATATATGTACATATAAGTATGTATATATGTGTTGCACAGAAATATAGAAGGATTTGAATTCGTAAAAAAATCGAATTGAAAAGGTTGACAAAATACTATACGAAAATAGTAAGTCCGGAAATTCGGTTCGCTTCCTGTTTGCAGTCAAATCAATTGACTTCACATTTGGAAATAAATAAAATAAAAATGGAACACTTTTTTTCGAAATTCTAAAGGGTCCGCCAACGTTTTTTTTTTCAACTAGTGCTTATTTCGTTAATGGTAACACTTGTTTGTCTGATTTGACAGATAATTAATTTTATCTTTCCGCTGAACGAATATGGTTGTGTGAATAACGCTGTAAAATGTTGCGACATTACTTTGAAAATCATGGTAATGTTGCAGAATGTGTATGAAAATTGCGTACGGATTTTTGAAGAAGAGAAGCACCGTCAGCTCTGTATGTTCGTTATCTTGTGAAAAAAGTGAAAGAAACTGGCATCCTCATCGATAAAGCAAAGCGTGAAAAGCCAAAAAAAATCCGTACACACGAGAATATTGCTGCTGTGGCAGAAAGTGTGCTTGAAGCGCCATCAACATCAGTTCATCGTCATCATCAGATTTCGGAGACATCATTGAGACGAATTTTGCATAAATACCTTGGTATTACGCCATACAAAGTCAAGTTGGTTCAGAAGTTGAAGTGGGCCTGCGATCAACTTAGAGAAGATGCTGATTTTGCCAAAAAATCATCTTTTCATATGAAGCTCATTTTGGTCTTGGCGGGTATATAAACAAGCAAAATTTTCGCATTTGGGGCACAGACAACCCACACGTATATATTGAAAAACCAATACACCCAAAACGAGTCACTGTTTGGTGCGGGTTTTGGCCCATCCAGAGGCATAATTGCTCCATTTTTCTTGGAAAATGCAAATGAGCAAGGAGTGGCCGTTACAGTCAATGGCGATCGTTATCGGGCCATGTTCAACGAATTTTTGTTCACAAAAGTTGAAGAAGAGGATATTGACAACATTTGGTTTCAACAGGACGGTGCAACGTGCCACACAGCTGAAGCTACACTCGATGTTTTTCGCCCTGTTTTTGAAGATCGTATTACCAGCCGCTGTGAGGATGTGGTTTGGCCACCTCGGAGCTGCGTTGGACTATTGGACTTGTGGGGTGCCGTAAATAGTATGTGTTACGCCGACAAGCCAGAGACAATTGACGCTTTAAAGGACAATATTGATAAAATTTTGGACCGATCGTGTAGGCTACTGCATGGCCAGTCGAGGCAGCCATTTGAATGAAATTATTTTCCATTATTAACCAGAAGGATTGTACTTTCAAATAAAAACGAAAATTGAGAAAATATTCAGTAGTTTTTTTTTATAGCATTTTCAAAAAAAAGTTATTTGGCGGACCCATTCTCGAAAAAGTTACTGAAATTTCTTTTTTGCCTCTGCTCTCCTTGCTATCTAATTAAGATAAGCACACGCTAAGCCGTCTTTACTGAGACGCACGTTCTTCCAGTTTGGAGTCGAAGATTTTACGAGCTTAAGCATTGATGTTGCTGGAAGTGATCTAGATCAAGCCTCTAATCAGCTATACATTTTCCCACCAGTTGAACTTAGCCGTTCGCAATCGGCGGCATAAAATTAAATGTCCCCTCAGTTTTCAACATGAAAACTAGGAATCGTTGAAAAATTTTAGCCACTCAGGGCTTGCCAGAGCTGTGATGTCACTGACTGAAATCAAGAAAAAATAAGAATCTTTCTGCGATACCTGGGGTTCAAATTGGTGTTTGTGAGGCACCAAATTTGTGCAGAAATATCAAATTTTCCAATTCACTATTAATACATATAAATGCAATCATTTAATTTAATTTTCACCCACTTAATAGAAAGTATAATCATTTCATAACTAAGCCACGAGAAGAGCTTTTAGATCTATCTCAATTCCAACGAGTAATAGACAGTTGTGGACCGTGAACTCGCTTACGTGCATACACAACTGAGTCTGACTTCCACTCTGCTCGATTGCGATCACAGGTGAGAGTTCAAGCTCGTCAGCTCAGACTCTGAGCTCTTGCTAATCTTTAAGTATATGACCCCTAGCCTCTTACTTACCTCAGTAAGTGTCAATTGTGTCCAAATGTTTGTTGTCTATTTTTCATGACTGCATGTCTTCTTCGGCGTTGTTGATGATGCTCTCAACTGCGTTATTGATATCACACTATGACTGTGTTCTCTCGATTATGTCGAGTATGAAAGCATCTGTTGAAGTGACTTTTGAGTGATCGTAGTTTCATTATTTAACGCTATTTTGTAGTTCTTTTTGTTTATATTTTAATAATTTTAGTATAAATCAATAAATTGAAATTATTTATAAGCAAACTTATTAACTTTTTAGATAACAACAATGCATTCGGTTGGAATACACTCTGCTTTGGCTATTAAAAGGCAACGCAAACGTAGAGATGAGCAAAAGCGAGCTCGGGGAAGGCGTTATAGTACGCAAAGTTCAGATAGTGGAGATACGCTCCACTCTCCAAATGGATCAGTTAGAAGAAGACACAATAATTTTAAAAATTCGGGCAAAACCGAGATGCTGGAAACTCAGGTAAGACAAATTAATAGCCTCTTCCCAACAGAAACAAATTTGTTCTTCTCAACGCACATGTCAGGTTTTTAATTGACATTAAATTTTGTGTTTTCACCGAGTCTGTTCTGACTGTTAAGGACAGACAATCACAAGCTTTGCTCTTCTATGAATCTAGTCTTGTTTTGCGTTATTAGTGTATCTTTTTCTAGAGCAGTCCAGTTTAAGACAGTAGACCTTAAAGTAGGTTTTGAAAAAGAATGGAAAAGTCATTATTTGAAGAATAAATGAAACTTGTCAGCTACAGCAAATATTTGAGGAATGTCAGGGTTATAATCATCAGAAAGAGTGCGGTGTACCATTTACACAAGATATTTCTTGGTCGAATGAGGTATGCTCAACGAAATTTAGCCGCATATTTTTCCCACAACAGCCGATTGGTGTTAGTTTTGAATTAAAATCCATTTCTTCTCTGCCATGAGCTCATATAATATTCTAGTATGAAATGATTCAAAACGACTACCAAGGAGTGATTACTCATCGTCGACATTACTGCACAAGTTGGATCTAACTGTGAACCTAGAAATTAACCAGTCGCTGTTGTGGAGGCCTGGACACAAACAAAAACTCTACTGTAGAGGATTAAGATAACAAAACAAGATAACAAAAAAACGTAAGGTTCAAAGACAAAGAAGTACAAAAAGCGTATAAAATAAAAAAAAATCTATAAAAAGAGCACGTATACGCCCGAGTGTACATTTTTATTGTATCCGTAGTAAAATGCGAAATGTCCATATACATATATTAAAGTGAATGAATGTTAGTTTGTTTGTTTGTTTGTTTTTATGTCCCAAGTGGCCCAACAAGTACTTATAAAATTTTCATGGTAAACAAACACCAGTTGTATTCAAGGATGGTTCCTGTGAAAAAAAAGACTGGAAAAATCGAACATAAATCGAAAACATTTTTTTACCCAATTCTGCACTATATATGAGTTGATTGTAATAAAATAAAAAAATAGAGTGTCGCGACAGCTCTTGAAGAGCCAAGGCCTAAGTGGCTTACTCTCATCAACAATTCTCTAGGTGCGTGTGAAGAATTGAGGGGACCTATAATTTTACGCCGATTCCGAACAGCAAAGTTGAGAAGCACTTTTTCGTGACAGATGATACTCTTGGAAGTTTTGTCAGTTCTTCGCAAGAGACAGTGTCCGTGAAAGATGAAATAAAAACTTTGGGCACTAGTAGGACTCGAACCCACGACGTTCTGCTTAGCAGCCAACGCACCTAACCACTAAGCTACGGACACTAGCATTTTTTTTTTTCCATACTAAACATAATAAACTATGTTTGTTTCAATACTTGTTTACGGATCCATTGTGTGGTGGCCTGCTCTCAGTAAAGCTTACATAGTAAACAAGCTTACAAAGGTGCAGAGAAATGCTTCGGTAGGGATATCAGGGGCAATCAGGTCCTGCCCAACAGATGCACCTCTTTATTAAATATCAGTTTCCTTCAGTATCTTGAGACTCAAAGTAATAGGCTGCTGGCAAAACAGATCCTACGGGCACTGCAATCAAACCAGCCTGATAACATCAGACATCCTATCTACAATCACCGATTATTGCATCCCTATCCTAAACACCTTAAAGAAGTTTAGAGTCTTGTTCCCGTCAAGAATCGATTGGGAGGAAGGCGATGTGACGGAAGACTTCGACACAACTACCTTCACGGATGGTTCAAAGATGGAATGCGGAGTAGGTGCAGGTGTCTTCTGTGAATCTCTTAAGGTTTCAAAATCCTATAGATTTCCAGATTTTACCAGTGTATTCCAAACAGAATTGTTAGCGATAAGAGAAGCTTGTATAGCCATTAATAATATCCGACAGAACCAAAATGTAGCTATAGTAACAGACAGTAAGGCAGCTATTAAATCCATTGATTCAGCTTTATCATCTGCTAAACTGGTCCAGCAATGCAAAAAGGCCCTCAAGGAACTCGATTTAAGCGTCACTCTAATCTGGATACCGGTCCATAGGGGTTATTAGGGAAATGAGAAGGCATGAGCTAGAAGGATCAGCCTTCACAACCATTGGCAGTGAGAGTATATGCTCTTGGAGTGAAGGGCATATCCTGACAAATACATCAAAGCTAATGAATATGATTGTTAACTAGAAAATCTGGCCGCCTATACAACCCAATCAATCAATTAATTTCCAACAAGCATGACATAGCAGGATTGTTTTTACCTGCATAGGGCATTGGCTCATAGGGGAGCATGCGGCAAAATCGGGTATACCATATAACTCTTTCTGCCGTAGCTGTGAGGACCAGAATGAAAAGGAAACGGCCCCACACTTTTTCTGCCATTGCCCGGCCTTGGCTAGGAAAAGAGCACTCCACTTAGGTAAAGAATTCTTCAATGATATTGAGGAACTCTCAGAATTCAAGATCAAAGATATGATCTCATACCTCAATAACACAAATTGGCTTTACGGCCCCCCCCCCTTATCTCTCCTAAACTAGATGGCACTATGAGACAATAGGCCGTAGTGAAGGGAGATTAATACTACAGTATGTAAAGGATTGTACGTGCGAAATATACTAACCCAAATCTTTCAAACTTTTTAGACTCTCATGAGGTATGGTATCAAACCGGTGCACTCAGCGATAATTGTGTCCTACACGGTAGTGGGACAGCCATTTGCACCTACCTATCTACCATGATTGTTTCAATTTCAACAAAAAGATAAGTTGGATATTGGTACACCTGAAGCTAGACACACAAAAATATGCACACCATATTATTCGACTTCTTTTATAAATTTGACTATCTAAGAGGCCGTGTGCGAATTGGATGAACTGTGGTAAAAATGGGTGAACTTTTAACCACTACTGTCATATTTTAACCTGCTCCGCAGCTAGTCTAATTTTTAACACATTTAATTCAATGCGAAGTGTCAACATTTAACCAAACGTCAAATTTTAACCACTTTTTAACCCAATTCGCACACGGCCTTAAACTTAAACTTAAAAAGCCGGAAAATAAATGAATTTTCAATTATTCCTACAGGTCGTTACCAGTATTGGAATGCTTCACATTGGTGTAGTGTTCGTTGTATTCGGAATATTCTTACTTGGAGCTGGAATAATCCCCGATGATGCAACTTCATGGAATGTATTCGGTAAGATAACATTTATGCTTTCATCCCATCACGTCAGCATACACGACTGGGTCGCGAAACATTATTTTAGTTTAACCTTGAACAATAATTTGTACGAATCTCAAAGTCTTCACAAAAAATTGATTTAGATGATTCAGATTCAAACAGGTCATCGGCTGCCATATAGAGTCGGCTTTACTAGCCGGCCGGCCGGCCGGTTGGCCGATCGCATGACATCAATATTCA
Source organism: Sphaerophoria rueppellii (assembly GCA_920937365.1). NCBI lineage: Eukaryota > Metazoa > Arthropoda > Insecta > Diptera > Syrphidae > Sphaerophoria > Sphaerophoria rueppellii. The sequence continues at coordinate 26,050,292 of CAKKXW010000002.1, read as the reverse complement.
AAAGCTCCAAATGGAAGCTTAAAAATAAAAATCTGAATTTTACCGACCAGTTGCATTTTATAAACAACCTCCATTTTAAGGTCACCCCCAAAGTTCATGCATGAATATGTATTTTTTTCTTAATTGCTTGAACAACAGGACCCTCTAACGCTTGGTGGAATGAAGTGACCTGCACTGGGCTCTTCTCCCTCGGGCTTGGAATATTCCTTCTTATTCTCAATTGTGTAATAAGCCGAAAGGAAGAGGAAGATCTCGAAGATTATGTCCAACGCCAGCTAACCAGATCACGTTCTGGACATCGTTTGGAACGAGATGTCGAAACAGGAGTCTTAACAACACGTCATACTAGAAAAGCCGTTGCATTGCAACAAAATTCTGCCCGCAATATTAACGATATATCAAGCAATACAATTATTGGAGAATCTTGTGACAACGACATGCCCGTTGATACAGGTAAGATGCGATTTGCTCAAAATAACATTAGTTTCAAAATTCATAAAATTTACCCAGGTGACCGTATGTATGAAGAAGTTTAATCAAGAAAGTGTGGCTCATGGTTGTATAGGTACATTTACATGAAAATTTGTTGATATTCACTTAATTTGGCAAATACATTATTATATCTATATCGGAAACAATCAAGGTTAAATTTTGACTTCTTCCATAGTGTTATACCCTTTTCAATTGTGTTTTTATATTTTAGAATATTTTCTGTAATTTGTACTTTATTCTTTTCATTCAAACAAGCTCGGTCTGTTCAATTAATTTGGTTTCATTAAGTAGTTAAAATCATTGTTTCTTTAAAAGTGGCATCTCTATCCCTTAAATTGTTGGGATGACAATTCACGGTGGGATGAAAGGTTGGTGGGTTGATGAGAGTAAAGGAAAAGGTTTTTTCCTCTGAGTACAGTACACGAACGCATCGAATGCTATTCTAAAAAATGGGATATGGAATTGATCCGTCAGACATCCTCTTTCCATCTCTGGAGCGATGTCTGCAACTCTGGATTTCCAATTTTCTTTATAAATAAGCATGCTTAATATTTGTGTACATTTTTCCCAATTTTTAAAATTTGTTTCTTGTTACTTTAGAAGTATTTGTGTCAGTATTTTATTTTTATGTATATATTCAGCATAATTTTCGGAAATATTTAAATTTATATTTGTTTTTGTTTTGTGAAATTCAATTGTTGTGATGCACTGTATTTAAACATTTCAACTAGGTATCATCAATAAATCAATCAATACAATAAATTGGCTCTATATAGTTGTAGATGATGAGTTTTTAGTTTCTTAGAATATATATATTTAGATTTTAGAAGTAACCGAACGTGACTCCGATCGGAGCAAATAAGGTTGAGGAACAAACAAATCTACCCCGACGCCATAGAGAATCTATTTACCTAGAGTCGCAACTCGCTCTCTTTTTTAAGAAATCACTGTCCAAAAAATTTTGTGGTGAGTCTCTCAATTTAAGCACTATTGACATGAGCACGAACGACGACCAACGAATGATTGAAAATTCGTCGATTTTGACATTCCATTTGACATTTTCACATGAGAGTTTTTAAATCGTCGCGAATGAACAACCAAAACACAAGGCAAGAACGATTTTTGAGGTTAGACGCGCGCGAACATTTTGTTCGTTGGGAGTGTGGATGGTGTGGAACGCGAATATAGTTTGTCAGTTCGTATCAACTACAATTCTTTTCGCGACGAATAAATTTGTTTTCTCAAATTTATTAACATTTGAGATTAAAAATTTAATTTATGCATCACAAATCAAACATTAACTATACTTTTATCATTTTGTTGAGAATTTGTTAGGAAATACGGCTTCAAGCGTATCTAAAATCACTTTTCTTCATTCATTCGTCGTTCGTTGGTCGTGCTCATGTGAATAGTACTTAACTCTCATTTTTCGTGTCCGTGAGTCTGTGAAAGAGGTGAAAAAAAAATCAATATGGAGCCTGGGCTCAGTTTTTTTTTTCTTGTTGTTTTGCTTTCAAAAGTGACATGTATACCTCCTCTGTGCCCGACACTCGGAATTTTTCAGTTTTACTTCCCTTTTCTAAAGAGATTATTTTGTGTAAAACTACATTAAACTTATCACACAAATCCGAATTTTTATCTGACCTAATGGTCGATGGCATATTCAGAATTAAAAAAATTAATATTGGGATGGCATGACAAGCACATATATGTAATAACGTTAAATGCTGGCAAGAAATGCCAATTGTGACAAGCAAGTTATCTTTATAAATAGAAATCTACTCCGATTTGTTTTCCATTTACTGCATTTTGAATTTGCTCCGAAGTTTATCTAATGAGGTACGTTACGTACTCTGCTTACTATGCAAGGACGCATATCAAAAATCGGAACTCTCATTGATTCTTTAAGGCGGCATGCAGCGGCAATCCATTGAATGCGGCAATCCGTCAACGCTGACATTTTCAACTGATAGCTCAATAGAGTATACATTTTCTTTAAGAACCCGTCGCATAATAGCGTTTTTTTTTTGGTAATCCGGAATTGGTACACAGAACTGTCCGATTCCGGATACCAAACGAACACGCAAACACATTTTTTTGCCTCTAATGGTTGAATGTCTATGTATTTGTAAAACATCATATGCAGAATTGCAGATGACATGACATTGTTTTTATTTTCTTTATTTGTAAATATGGCGGCGAGTACGTATGTGCAAATGTGTGCATGTATGCGTGATTGTGTTTTTGATTCCGACTTCAAATTCGGAATCGTTTTTCTGTTATATCCAGTACAAGAACTGTCATCTTGTGCCAAGTGAACGAATTCAGAATCGTTCGGAACAGTTCCGGACGACCAAAAAAGAACGCTATAACATGCGCAACGGATGCGATGGTTAACTTTCAACTTCTTTTTCCGTTTTTTGTTGACAACTCAATTTGACAAGCGGTCAATTCAAAGTGTTCACTATGGTAAAACTGTAAATTTTTGATTGTTTTGGAATTTGGTAGGTTTTGTGCTTAGTTTTCATACCAAACACAAAAAATAGAATTAACAAATGAAACTGTCAAAGTGGAATAAGTATTCAACGTATAATATACGTGGACGTTGCCGGATTTCCGGATAGCTAAAATGGCAGTTTATTATTGTGAAATTTTTGAAATAAAAAGTTTGTTCGATGTGCGCTCTGGGTCGCTCGCCCGGTGCATTTCCATCGTGTTCGAAGTGTATTCAGTGCTCACACCGGGAGTGCTCTGAATCGCCCTTCGCCCTATAAGTCTTATTCGGGGCGAGAATTTCGGAGCTGTTTGAGTCAGCTGTTGCTATACAACAAAGAGGAAAAAACAGAGCACTACTAATGCGTTCCAGATAATTTTTTCAGTTTTCTGACAGCCATGTTCAGGGTAGTAACAAGCTCCGGAGCGCCCCGGGGCTGATAACATCGAACGAACCTTAATATGTTTGGAGCATTTAAGACGAAATTGACTTATAAACAACAAAAATTTGTAAGGTACATCGTTAACTATCATACTGAGCATTAAGAATTATTAATTTATTAATTTTTCTTAGTCAAAGTGACATTAAGAACACAGGGAAATTTTTGCGGCCGAATATCAAACGATTCTTAAAAACAAAAGATTATAAAAAAATGAAGAATAAATAAAAAAAATGTGTTCTTGAAAAAGGAAATTAGTAAAATAATAAAAACATTCCGAAACATGATTTATTTTGATATTTTTTCACACATTAAAATGAATGCAAGATTGCGCCTCATATGAATATATGTATAGCGACAGCTGGTAAGTCACCAATATAGTCACTAGTATACGTACAAAAGAAATTTTGATTATGTACATGTTTTTTTATTGCATCACTAAAGCACCTTTTCCACTTCCAGTACAATCATTGCATTCTAACTGTAATTAGTATTTGAACAATTTTGCGGACGGGGCTATGATTATAACAGGAGTTGGAAAAACTTAATAGACGTCTAACAGTATAAAAAATAAAATAATAAAAAATGTGTTCTTGAAAAAGGAAATTAGAAAAATGATGCAAGATGAATGAATGCAAGATTGCGCCTCATATTATGAATATATAGCGACAGCTGGTAAGTCACCAGTATAGTCACTATTATACGTACAAAAGAAATTTTGATTATGTACATGTTTTTTTATTGCATCACTAAAGCACCTTTTCCACTTCCAGTACAATCATTGCATTCTAACTGTAATTAGTATTTGAACAATTTTGCGGACGGGGCTATGATTATAACAGGAGTTGGAAAAACTTAATAGACGTCACAATGTACCTCAGTCTTTAGTGTTTAATTTAATAATAGCATTTTGCACTTATACCGTTGTTTTTGGTATCGTTCGGAACCATGATGACAGTTAATATTGTGAAAAGAAGAGAAAATCGATTCCGGACTCGAAATCGTAATCACGCACACCTTGATATGTTTAGGAAAACAAACAATGTCATGTGACATCTGCATTTGTCTCTTCACAAATACATAGCCATGCAATCATTAGTAGAAGCAATAAAGTGTTTGCATGTTCGTTTGGTATCTGGAATCAGAGAGTTCTGTGTATCAATCATAGATATAATGTTGGCACTAACATTTGAACAAGCATTGGCAACACGAATAAGATCATTCTATCTATCCTTCTATCTCTCTCGTACAATAAAATATTCTCTTTTGCTCATTCTCATTCTCTTTTAAATAAAGCAACTAGCTGGACGTGCCTTTTAACTCAGTATATTTTATTTTCTGAAGTGTTTAAATCAAAATCCAACAGTTAATAGAATAGAGCAGAGAGCACGGAAGCTAGGCTAAAACGTGTTACCTCAAATTTTGAGAAAGAAGATATTAAAGGACCCTCTTTCTCTCTCTGAGCTTGTCGCTGACTGGCTGTAAGATGGAATGGACAGAGTAAAAAACAAGTAAAAGAAACGTCAAAATCAAAATTGTTGTTGTCTTATATAGGAGCTCAGAGAAGAGTCCTTTATATCTTCTTATATCTTCTTTCACAAAATTTGAGGGGTCAACAGTCAACTCGACTGTGCGAAGTGCTACCGCTTCCGTACTCTATTATATTATCTCTATGGTATCAATTCGGCAATTCTGCATTAAAAAAAAAACTCTATTATCCTTCGTTAATTAGATTTAAACGACTTAAAATGGAAAGCCTGAACTACATCGGAACATAAACTGCCCAAAAGTACAAAACAGTGGAAGTTATGTTCTGTACTGCTTCTACAAATGCATATCTGAATATCTCCCTCTCATTTTTTAAAAGTGAGCGTGAACAAAAGCTTGACCATGGTCGAGCTTTCACTGTGCACAAAGTTCTCAATACGAAAACGAATACTTTTTTGTACTTTTTACTCTTTGTGTTTCGATGTAGTTCAGGCTTAAACATAGGTAATTTTAAAATTTCCACAGAAATTAATTAACGTTCGTCTTTATCAAATTGTTCTTTCGTCGTTTATCCGTGGTTCAGAGTTGACTCATAAGTCATAATCAATTTATTAGGTAATAAAATTAGTTTGTAGGAAATCAGGTTAGAGGAGTATTTAGATATTTCATTGTTGTTGTTTAAATGTTATATGAACCGGATAACGAGGTTGATATAGCCCAATGAAGAAACTAATGGATCGATCAGTCTGTAGCTTAGTGGTTAGGTGCGTTGGCTGCTAAGCAGGACGTCGTGGGTTCGAGTCCTACTTGTGCCCATAGTTTTTAGTTCATCTTTCACGGGCACTGCCTCTTGCGAAGAACTGACAAAACTTCCAAGAGTATCAATATGTGATGAAAAAGTGCACTCAGGGAATTGTTAGATGAGAGTAAGCCACTTATTTATTAATTTTTTTTTTTACTTTCGATAAAATGTGGGTACCATATTCATTTTTCAGATTCAGGGTATGTTCGATATTCAAAAAAATTATGCAGGCACCAATTTTTTAGTAATGTGCAAAAAAAAGTTTGACATTTCGGTGCATTTCCTTCATAGGCTAGTGACAGAGCCGTCATTTTTTTTTAAAGGGGACCTTTAAAGTTAATAAATAGAAAATGGTTGAATTTGTTGTCTCATAATTTAATTTAAATGAGTTATTTTTTTAAATTTAAAATACCTAGGTTTTGAAAAATACGTTGATATGGATTTATTTAATAGACAATATTGAAACTAATTTTTCTACTATGCTTACAGGAGGTTTCTTAGAAAAAATCGCCGAAGAGGAGTCAAAGTACATGGAGGACCAAAATGGAGGTATATCTCCTTTAGAAAATGATAAAAGATACTTATTGAGAAGAGATTCTCCATCTAATACCATTAACATAACAAGAATATAATAAAATTTTCCTAACTAAGCTTAAAAGCCGATTTATTATATTAACTTTTAATTGTGAACTTAATTAAATTTATAAAATAAAAAAATACTTAAAATGGCAAAAAAAAAATGAATCCAGTTAAGATGTACATTTCATATTTCGTAAAATTTAATATTTAAGCTTTTATATTTAAAAATGAAAAAGAAAAACACAAAAATTAAAAAAAAAAACATTTTACTGTTGTATCTCTACAGACTTAAAAGACTTTAATATTTATTGTAATATATAAACAGAGGAAATCATATTTCCCCAAACACATATGTACATTTTTTAAAAACCCAATATTTATATAGTTATTATACAATTTTTAAAAGAAAACGTACATACGTTATTACATAAAATATTTTGCACAGCTAACATGCTTTCTTCATTAAAAAATAAAAAAATTAAGAAATACTTAACAATGTGATTACGAAATTTAGGGGGCGACGTTAAACTTATTTGTGTCATCGTGTTATGTGTTTCTTTTGTAGACAGACATTTAGATAGAAATTTGATTTAATAGCAGTAGATGGTATGATCCTACTATCCAAGCAACATGTTCAACACTGCTGACATTTTTCCTATGGCTTTCGATTGAATAAATGGTTAACAGTGTGTTACCATTCGTGTAATTTTGATTTTAAAAAGTGATTTAGCTAGCTCAAGTTATAAATAATAAAAGTATCTTATCTTTGATTAATATTATTTTCAAATCGTGAAGAATTTAAGATTAAGGTAATAAAGAGAATTGTTATTTAAAATTCAGAATGAAAGAAACACTAATTTTACATTTTAACAATCTCACACCTTTCTTGGCGGATCATTTCGTAATTCGATTATAGCCAAACAATATCATTTTGACGATGATCTTGATTCAAATAACTTTGCAAAATTACAATTCTCCGGACTGTCAGTTCATAATTTGCTCCCTTTTACTCGATAACCATCAAAACTACATGTATCGTCTAAACGATTCGATTATCTATCGTTATCGGATTCGTATGAAAATACATTTTAAGATGTTTTCTTGTTTAGTTGGAAAAAAGAGAAGTGACACCTACATTATGAAGTGTCTTTTTTATATCCTTTTTTCAAATACTTGCATGTAGTCATTGAATAAAGCCTGAACTACACCGAAACACAAAGTGTTAAAAGTACAAAAAAGTATTCGTATTCGTATTGAGAACTTTGTGCACAGTGAAAGCTTGATCATGGTCAAGCTTTTGTTCACGCTCACTTTTAAAAAACGAGAGGGAGATATTCAGATATACATTTGTAGAAGCAGTACAGAACAAAACTTCCACTGTTTTGTACTTTTTGGCACTTTATGTTCGATGCAGTTCAGGCTTAAGAAGTACAGGAAGCGGTGTTAGCTACATGTACAGTACAGTGTACGTAAAAATGTCTGATGATGTCAATTTTTGGGACCTGAACTGACAATTTTTGGGGCCTTTGACTCTGTTGTCAGTCGAGTTCAGGTGGTGGTGGTAAGGCGCTGCAATTCGTTGAGTTCCCGTGCACGGTTGTTTTGAATAGTTCTTCCATCGTGTTTCGAAACGTTTTTATTTGTTGATTGTATTACAATAAACTAGAAAATACTTCTATATTTTCCCCTTGTCAATATTTGAGTCCCTGTCTATTGTGAATTATATCTTCAAGAATTTGAACTATCTAAAATACATACCTTGAGAGAAAACTGGATAGAAATCCTTAAATTGGATGGAATAAATTCTAAATCCGTTGTTTGTTCAAAACACTTTCATGAAACTGATTTTATACTTGATGGTGCAAGAAAAAAAGGTTATTTCCTTCTGCAATGCCATATATCTGACCATGATATTAAACGCTTGTTCAAATTGTTCATAGAATTTGCTTTTAAAAACGATCAAAATCGAATAAATAAACGTGATGAATTACGGATGAGAAATGAAGAAAATGTACTGGAAAATAAAAAAATTAAGCATTAAAAACCGTGCATGTGCACATTTAGTGGTAAGACACCATGCGTCCTAACAAAAGAATTGAGATAGAAAAAAAAAGTTGAAGCAAAATCGATGAAATCTTGATTCAATCAAATTTCGCTTGGCGCCCCTGAGATTAGCCATTCAACTGCAGAGCAGCCCTGTTGTAATGCGTTTGGGTTTGTGAAACTCACACTACTTAGAAAAATGCTTCATTTCTTATTCAATGGGTGTAGTACACAGCCACGAAATATCTGCTGATAATTTGCATTCCGATGACATTTCGTTCACTGGTTTGAAAGACTTCGTAATTCTTAAAATAACGGTACGTTGGTGTGACAATGACAACCGCTTTGATGATTATTATCTTTTCGACGATCATTGTTCTGAAAATTACGGAATGGTCCTCCTACACTTTAGAAGACAGCAGAGAAACAGAAAAAGATCTCTGGTATCTTTGGTTGCAATGTTAACACGAATTTTTGGTTTGCTAAACAGATTGACCGATTTTGGTGGAACATTCAATGACGGGAAATCTGTAAAAAGTAGCAAAAAATTAAAAAAAAAAAACAGAAAATTTACAGTTTCGTCACTGCATTGCATGGCATAGGTTAGACTTGTATAAGAATAAACATGTGTATGTATACACTTGCTACTATAGGATACGAATATTCAATTTTGAACTCTCATAGGGGCAAAGAAAGAATTTTTTGTCTGTAGTTGATGAATTATTTCTTTAAATATTTATATTGTATTTCTATATAATGGGAAAACATTTATTATTAGAATTTTTTAATTGGCATCCCAATGCAAGTAAATTAAAAATTTTAATCTGTTCCAACATGAAAAATTGGAAATAAGTAATTAATTGTTTTCTGAAAAAAATATCATCTGTTTTACTCGAACTTATGAAATCTTATAAGTACATAACATGAAGTGCCATGAAAATAATCTACCTTAGTTTATCCATAGTTTTAATATGTTAAAGATTATAAGGAACCTTATGCGTTTTAAACAATCAAACAACATAAACAAAAACATAAAATATAAGGAACAAAACAACAACTGCTTGTAATACTTTTCTTTTTAATATTCTTATTTTTAATGTTAAAATTAAATGTAATTTAAAGTTAACAGTAAGTATATACCAGCTATATGTACCTTTTTATTCTTTTTTCTTGGCATTTAAGGTCACACCAAAAATTTCGTAATCAGACCTACTGCACATGCGGACATACATATATACAAAAAATTATATAAATAAATTCATAACTTTATTCATAAAAAAAATAGTTAACTACTACATTACATAAATAAAATAATAACATTTGATTAAATTAATATAAACAAACTAAATAATTTTATTTCTTGCAATTGCAACACATTACATACCTAATACCTATACATACATATATATGCCTAAACGAAAATTCATAACTCATTTTTATTTATTTCACAATAATTAAATTAAACAAAACAAATACCTAGAATTGGCTTTTGATCATCTTTTAAAGAAACAATTTATACCAAGCCAACAATTAAACAAAAAAAAAAAAGAAGAAATTAATAAGAAAATATAAAAATTTTTTATTATTACAAAGTCTGTCGAAAGCACATACATATATTTTATATTTTATTAAATTAATATTTTAAAATCTGTGAACACCTAGGTACTTAATATATCTAATGATAAGTTTTATACTCATATTATATTGTCTCCATAAGTGCATAACTATAAATTTTTTCATTGAAACAAAATATTAATAAATAATAATCTAGTACAATCAATCAATTTTTAGTTTGTTTTTGTTTTGCCTACTGATAAATTAAAGTCAGTTTTTCTAGTTCATGAAATTGATTATTCAGAATTCTAATGAGGTATTTAAAAGCATGATTTTAATTGATCTTTTGTGGGATTGTGTGTTCTTGAAAAAAAAAATAATAATAATAAAGTATGAGTGCGACCCATGGAGTCCACACGACTAACTTCCCAGAGTAGCAAAATACATAAAAACATTAGTTGTTTTGCAAAATATTCAGCCGATGCATCCCGTTGTAGTTATACACGCACGTTGGTTCAAAGGTTAATTCCATAAAATTGATGATTTTATGAAAAACATTAAGTTTATTGAATAACAGTAGCGCCATCTGCCATAAGTTGATCGTACCATTTCGTGGATCAATTCACACTTCTTTGCACCGTAAAATACAGTCTATATTGCTCCTGAATATTGTAGTTTGCTATTATTGAAGCAATTTTTTTTTAGATCGGATTAGTATTTCCGAAAATTCATACTTATACGGCAAAGCAGCGTTTGGTGGGTCAGCTAGTTATCAAATATAGTATATGATACTCCTGAATATTGTTTTTTCGCTAACTATAAGATTTTTTGCACTTTTATTGAAATAATTGCGGAAATTATAATAATTTTCATTATATTAGGGTTGTCTTAGATTTTTGATTGCCGCTAAGCCGATTTCGTTCAAAACCTAATCAGCTCTTAACAACACAATACCGCGTCGAAATAGACCAATTTTATGATAATACGATAAGTGGTTCGAGATAATCGACAAGAGATAACAGACATCATCATAAACACGGATTCTAGTGACCTCGAAACATGCAGATATGCAAAAATTGGAGATTTACAAAATCGACCCGATTACAATAACTTCCTCTGGGAAGTTAAAAATCAGAGCGTATATATTATAAATAGCCGACCCTGCGAACCTCGCCCCGCCACCCTTCAGAGGTACTCCAATGTAATTATAATTGACACAGATATTGTTAAATTCAATATGATTTGTTTGAATCCAATTGAAATTGAGAACACATATCTGAATTTTTCCAAACTTTACAATTAACTTTCTAGTTTTATTAAAACATGCAGTGAAATGCAAATTTCATTGAAAAATTCAACAATTCTCGTTCTTCCGGTCTGTTTTGACCATTTCACAAAATCAGAACTCCATACAGTTTTCGATTGTCCCCCTACCGGACATACAAACAAAGCAATGCACCTTAAATTCCATGCAAAAACTTAATTTTTGGTCTTGAAGTTCTTCGTACCTTCAATAAAAGGTAATGTTTTGAATTTTCGCTTTAGATTTTTTTTGAAAATAAAATTACAAAAACAACGACACACTTCCTGGTTTTATAAAGTGAACGCATCCAATCAAAAACGGTGGTCGGCGAGAAAAATAAAACTGCAAAAAATTGTAGTCGGCTAATGAACAATTTCAAAAGAATATATTGTGATATAGCGTTTTTTTGGGTCGTCCGGACGTTTCTGAACGATTCTGAATTCGTTCACTTGGCACAAGATGACAGTTCTTGTTCTGGGTAGAACAGAGAAACGATTCCGAATTTGATGTCGGAATCAAAAACAGAATCACGCATACATGCACACATTTGCACATACGTACTCGCCGCCATGTTTGCAAATAAAAAAAATAAAAACAGTGTCATGTCAACTGCAATTCTCCATATGATGTTTTACAAATTCAACCATTAGAAGCAAAAAAATGTGTTTGCATGTTCATTTGGTATCCGGAATCGCCGGAATCGGACAAAAACGCTAATACTATAGCTTAAAATGATGTTTAAGTCATGGCTCAAATGTCAATTTAAGAGGGTATCACAAAATTCTCTTATATGTTCATTAGCGGACTACGATTTTGCGCCAATGAGTTCTATTTACAGGCCAGCTAAGGTAAAGAGCAAACCATGGGGAGATATAGATCACTGTATTTGGTGTTTGTTCATCCCGTCCAAAGAATTAGAACCGCTGGCTATTTCAAATACTAAACACCATCTTAACCTTGATAAAAATAGAAAAAGGAACTAATATTTAATTTAGAGCCGATTTTTCAATCATCGAATAAATATAAAAATAACAAACTGGCAAATAAACTTCCATATCTGAGTATTCATCGGTCGAATAAATTAGAGCGTTTTGTGTCAGATAAAGTCTATCTGATGATTGAAAAATTCAATATTTGGTTATTTGTCCAATAAACACTATTTGCCTGTTTATCTGACGATTGAAAAATCGGCTCTTAAACAAATAAAAAATAAAAAAAAAAAATAAACTGTTTTTCGTTTAACAACCGAATCTCCTGTCTTAGATTTGAATTTAAAAATGTCCGATGTCAGATTTACAATTTCCGGGTTTCGATTATGATTTCTCATCGACATACATCGATTGCCAGCAGTCAACTTCACGATGTTTCCACTTGTAACGGACGAAACACTAGCCCTCGACTAGATGAACTAACTTGTTTAAAGTATGCGTTCTATTTTGTTCTCTCGTTTGCTTTCTCAATGGCCTTGTTCAAGTTTTGTTTGAAGCAAGCGACTTGAATACGCAAATAAATAGTTTTGCCAATTTATGCTTCTAAGCCCAAAATTTACCTTTCGTTTGGTATCCGGAATCGGACAGTTCTGTGTACCAATTCCGGATTACCAAAAAAAAAAACGCTATTACTGATAAGAGTGTTCCGAACTGAAACTGAAAATTCGAATCGCTTGAGGCGCCACCCAACTGCAGAGGAAAAATGTTAAACTAAATGCATCTTGCATCTTGAAACGTGACTTCCGCCATACTAATAAAGTCGTTACTGATTTGAATTTTCAAATTTAGGTAGATTTGAATATTCTTTTAAATTTCAAAATAAAATGTGTTTGGTCAAAGTTTTTTTCAAAATGTTTTGATTGCTAGTACGTGCTAAATAAATGACACAGCATCGGTGGACAAGTGGGCGATATATCAATAACCGTTAACAATAACCTGTTATTTATGAATAACTGCTGGAACTAGTTATTCAATATCGATCTTAACAGTTACTTGGTAACGGTTACTCAAGGAACAAGTTACTCAGAATAACTAGTTACTGAACGAACACTCAGAATTACTAGTTACTGAAGGAGCCAGTTATGAATAACTGAATAACTTTTTGTCTTATTAAACAGTGTTTTATGTTTTTCTCTTTTGATAATATTCTGCCCAATCGAGTTAACCGCCGGAGCTGAAAAGCAAAATTCGGAGGAAATCGGAGAAAATTCCGCTCCAACGGTTACCTCGATTGGGTCGAATATTAGGAAAAAAAGTCAGTAAAAAAAGAAAAAGAGCATTTATCAAATAAACCAGCTATCGTTTACGAAATTTCAAAATATTTTTCTTTCGTAAGTATATGGATAACCGTTACTGAGTAACTGCTAAGAATAACAGTTATTCAGAAATATTTGTTATTACGGTTACTCAAAAATAACTGCTAGGTCCATCACTAACTAGGTGGAACCATTTATTTTCAAATTTTGTATAGCATTTTCGCACGCATGTGATTTCCTATCTGCAATTGTCTGTATCCTGTTTCCGATTGACCGTTTCTTTTAAACGGATTTCGATTTCTGATGTCCTGTTCAAGATTTTCCCAAGCTAAGAGCATTGCGTTAATCTTCATATGTCGCGTCGAACGTCGAAGGAAGTTCTACTTGAAAGAATAAAAAAGAAATTGCAGAAGTATGAAGACTGTACGCAGGAAAAACTAGCAATGAAACAATCGATATTAGTGAATGAAGAGATTTCAGTGAAAATTGCAAGATCGATAAAACTGAAGATAAAAGTGGACAGTCTTTATGTAGCCAGATACCATTATCGTTGGAAAAATCTAGATAGAACCTTGAATAAGCCTTTTATCAAAGAAATTTGATATACTTGCTCTCATTTACAAAGTATTTGAAAGAAAAATCACCGTTTTATTAAAATATAGCATAAGCAAAGTACATCGGCGTTTTTATTTAACACTTAATCTTACATAACTTATATAACAGATTAAAATGTTAACAAGTAGTGTTTAAAATAAATTAAAATTCTCACAACAACTACGTTGTCGACTTCCGTTTTCGTTCTGATTTTATTAATCTCATCTGGGTTTTTCGTTCCATTTCTTCATAATGTTCGGAAAACATCAATTTCATTACTGGATACATCGAGGAGAAGTTCTTCAAATCGCCCACCGAGACCTATTGAAACAAATTAAAGTCAATCTTAGAGACTGCCATATTGACAAGACAACAACAGTTACCTGCATGAAATCAAAAGCAATCGCCACATTATTTAACAAACCCTCCGGTATTCTCGGCAATTTGGCATATCTCTGACTGAAATGTGTCAGAATTGTGTGTTTGGCATTCATTTTTTGGGCTACGTTTAATGCCTGGCTAACAGTGCAGTGCATTTTAATTTTCGCTTCATCCAGAAGCTCATCTTCCATGGTTGCTTCATGTATGAGAATTGTAGAATTCGCCCCCAGCTCAATTAAATCTTCGCATGGCATCGTATCTCCACTGTATGTTATTTTCATTGGCTCCGAAAGTTCGTCTTTTGAATTCGAATCCAGTAACATCGAGACTCCGAAAGAATGTTGGCAATGTTTAACCAAACATGTCGACATCGATTCAATGCCCATGTTCTTTAAGGCCGTCGATTTAAGAGGAACATCAATCTAGAAATAAGAAATAGTGGTCGTTTTTCCAGGGGATTCTATTTTCAATATTTATCATTTTTACCATATCACCGTTCGGGATCAATGTGTAGCCTTGTGCTATTGGTTCAATGATATCATTATAATAGTTCAGCCAAGATTTTATCTGAAAGGGAGCGAACAGGTAGAGAGGCATGTTTTCTGCTCCGGACAGTTTAGATCGCTCCTTTATTATTCCTATTAAACCTAGAAGTTTTTTTTGTTTTTTTTTTTTTTTTAGAATCAAGTCTCAGACAGCACAAGAGGAAATGTATACCTATATGATGGTCCGCATGCAAATGAGATATATAGATTGCTTTTATATTCCTAACAACATCTCGCCATCGGGATGGACCATACAATCGAATTATTTGTCCAAGAGTACCTTCGCCACAGTCCAATAAAATATACGAATCAGCTTGGGGTTGCAATAAAATTGCACTAACATTCCGTGTTTTGTTTGGAATGCAAGATCCTGTTCCAAGGAATGTGACTTTTGGGAATTCTTCATGTTGTGAAGGTGGTTTTTCGGACTCATCGTTCTTTAGGGAAGACTTGAATGATTGCAAGGCTTCCGTAAAACCATCTAAAGCATGCGTTTCTCTCAAATATTCTTCAGGACTGTATTTGAGTTCCATAGACCTGTCTATGCCTTTATTTGGACGCAGTCGGAAGCAGGTTAACGACGCCGCATCGGCTATTATTCGAGTGTCTAAGGATTCTTCTATGTTTCCATTTTTTGACTCGCTTATTAGCCTGGTGCGTTTATTGTACTCTTCGGAAATTTCATTTAAATTTGAAACTTCTCTGAAATATGTTCGGGTTATTTTCTTTTGAATATAAACAAATTGTTCAATGTATCACGTACCCAAGAAGCGGGAAGATTTTGTTGTGCAACTGGTTTAGTTGTATTTGAAACCTATGCGCAGCAAAATGACCTGAGAAACTTAAATCGGACATTCATTAATATTACAACTCATGAGTGAATGGTTTACTAAGAAACTTACCGGTTTGATGAATTCAAAACTATATGTGTTGTCTCCTCATCAAAAGCATTGATAAACCTTTGATATGGCGCCAATGAAACTATACTCTCTGGTGCAAAATGCACCACAACTGATGCGTTCTTGTAATTTTCAAATTGATTGTTTAAAGAATTCAAGCAGTTCTCATGGGGGATGTCGACAACTTTAAGAAGAAATTGATGGAGTTACAAAAAAAATTGAACGAGAATGTTGAAAAAATTGAACTTACAAATAATATTCTGATCTCCTGAACTCGGTTCACTTACATCTACGGATTTAACAACAGTACCGTCGTCTAGTGTTACATCCTGTCCGTTTTTCAATAAACCCAACAAAGGACCCGGAGGCACTCCTTTTTCGACACATTTCTTTAAGTCTAAAGCTCCGGGTTTTGGCTAGAATGATTGATTTAAGTTCGATCTTAAATGATATTCGTGTAAATAAATAAATAGAGTAACGCGACAGCTCTTGAAGAGCCAAGGCCTAAGTGGCTTACTCTCATTAACAATTGTCTGGGTGCGTGTGAAGAATTGATGGGACCTAAAATTTAACGCCGATTCCGAACGGCAAAGTTGAGAAGCACTTTTTCATGACCGATTGATACTCTTGGAAGTTTTGTCAGTTCTTCGCAAGAGGCAGTGCCCGTGAAAGATGAAATAAAAACTATAGGCACGAGTAGGGCTCGAACCCAAGACGTTCTGCTTAGCAGCCAACGCACCTAACCACTAAGCTACGGACACTTTCTTACCTTTAATTTGCAAATATACGAAATAGTTGATCCCTTTTGAGTGTTTTCTTTCATACTATCATCGGACCTTTAAAGATTATGTATTTGGCAGTCAATTTGACTTTGACTTTTGGAAATTCAATTCGATTTCTTCATACCAAGCCAAAGGAACAGCAAAAACAGTCATAACTTCATCCTCGAAAACTTCATCGGGCTGGAAACTTACTGTATCTATCTGGATTTTCTTTAAAACAACGAAACGACTCATGGCTTGGAATAAAGTATTCTAGAAGACAAAAATTCAAATTGTCAGATTAACGATTTAACCCCTCGATAATTTTGAAACTAACCAATTCAGTTGGCCCATGCAATGTGATGTGAGTGACACCGGCATCTTGAGCTGTTAACGCTAATCCTGGCAAGCCACCCAGTTTACTCCAACACTTGCCGGTAAAGAATATATGCTGCAGTCTTGATAATTTTGTCTTGTGCTCATGAGCTAAACGTTGAGTACCTTCTCCACAGTTAAACAAATACCTGTATAAATGAAAGATCGATTTGGTCTTTCCTTTTTCAATAAGGAGTGACAAGCTAGCATGCTGTATTCTATTTACCTTGACTGATCGGTAAAGAGGTAAACTGAGGATGGCGCTCCATGAGCTCCACATCCTAACACTTGTAGTGTGACCGTACCGGGGGTGTATTTCGTTTTCTGCTTAACGGCATTCATTCTTTTTGATTTACTAAATAAAAGGGATTTATTATCAACAAACGTTCTGTACTTGAAAAAGCAAGAACTTTTTAATATTTGGGTTATTCTCAATGGTAAATACATATGACTATTTCACTTTGTATTGTTTTATATGAAATAGACCACTAGATGATGCAATTTCCAGTCTTTTTGACATGTCTTTAAAATGTGTTTTTTTTTTCTTGTAACTTCCAGAATCCACAGAGATTGAAATGCTGATTTTCCAGGCGTTTTTACTGTTGAAAGACATTGCATCTTACTCTGTCTTCTCTTTCTAATTACTGTGATGTGACTACAGTACAGGTACAATCATAATCACTGATCAGGTATAATCGAAATGGCATTCGACTGTAGCGCCAACTGGTCACAAGCCGAGATAGCCTTTTTTTCTTGCATAAGTTTGTATTGAGAAAAAACAAAATTTTTTTGATGAATTCGAAAAAATTGAAAAACGTCAATCTTGATAATACTAGAAGGTTTCATATACAAAATTGACTACAACAGTACAAGTACAACTGTGACCTATGTGCTGTGAGTGTGTGAGATAGACGCTGGGTGGAGTGGAAGTACTTTTTTTTTACTCACCTACACCTACTTGATGTTGATTGGAGGTACACGCACAGTCAAGATGGAATTGAATCAGCGAAAAACCGTTGAATTTGCATTTGACTTAATTATTTGTTCAATTTGTTGGCCACTATGTGCAAAATGTCAAACCTTTTGATTTTGACTTAAAATTTCTAATCGAGAAACCTTTACCTTCATTTCAGAAAAAGTTTATTTTTTTTTTCACCAAACAGTTACGAAAACATTTCGGGAATTTGAAGGACCAAACGGATATGATGCGATATTGCGATGGCCTTTTCCAAAAGTTGTTTAGGAGTTAGGAGTCACTCCGTTCTGTCTTGCTTTCGGAATATTTTATTGCAAACCAAAACTGAAAGCTAGAAGCTATCACTCCCTTTAATTTTTTGGACAAAAAACATAATGGTGGATAGGTACAGGAAAAGGAAATGGGCGAAAATAAAAATATTCCAGAAACCCGTTAGTTGTTATGGCCATCAAAAAGGAGCATTGGTGGTCTAGTAGGTCCCACGTAAGTATGTTTTCTATTAACCCATGTTTTCACCTCAAACTAGGACCATTATTGTTGCGTCGCCGTTCAACCTTGCCAATAAAAAATGTATTTTTTTCACAATAATTCCCAAAAATACTGGGCCATAAGGTAAATAAATTTAATAACGGATCGATTACATCATTATGCCTAAAATATATTTACAAACGTAGAAAACAAACCCAAAGCACAATCTCCTCTTCGAGACCGAAACAACTCACAGACGATCGACTAAACTTTTCAATTGCTTCTGAACAGTTTCCCGCAGTTTCTTTTTATCTCTCTCCGATTTCTTCAACACTGCAAACATCGGTTTGTTGTCCGCCTCTCTCATCTTGTCCAATATTATCACAAGCGTTGTTGGTTCAACCAAATAATAGCGATTCTCTGCCTTTCCATAATCATGCAAATATGAACTCCACTCCTCCATGATCAGCAAATCAAGCAGCTGTCGAATATGCAAAAACTGTTTCATCAGCTCGTCCTCTTTAAGGCCAGCTATCGGCTCGGATGCAGCGAAAAACTCGCATTGTATCAAGTCCAAATTCAATTGCTGAAGCGCAGCAGGTGTTATAACCTTCACTTCATTGTCCAGCAGAATATTAAGAATATTCTCGGATATATGCTTGCAAGCCTTCTTACAAGCAGTCTGAGCAATTTCTGGCAGTATGTGGGCGAAACTTTCGAATGTATTTCTCAAATAGGAAATCATGTCGGTAATGTAGGACGATGCGTTGCCGCTTGGCTCAATCAGAAGCCAGTTGTAGTCCGATAAATCGAAGAATTCGTCCACTTTGGAGCATATTCTTCTCACAACTTCGCGCTCAGCCTCCAAACTCGTGTACAGAATCTTTGTGTTTATTTCGTTGATATTCTTTTGGGTGCCAGTGACTTCGCATATGAAATCATTCAAATTGGGAATAGTCTTGTCGAGATACTGTGTATCCAAGATGACTTGGATAATCTGCGGCAGGGTTAGACTTGGATTCCGAAAGATGGCCGAAATGCAGCCGTTGAAGCTTCGAGTGAAGAGGAGGGTGCCAGCCTTTTTCACAGTTATGGCCACTTCATTGGGCATCAATGGAAGATCCTCACAGAACTTCATCGAAGCATACATAAACTCTTTGGCTTCATTATAAATCTTAGGAACCATGCTAGAGAAAGGGAATGTCTTCGGAAGTTGGTCTTTGTCAACATTCTCAAAGTTGAACGCCAGATTTTCGACTAGGTTGTCCAGTTCTTCGGCAGAGGTAATTTGCATTGGTTGGAATTCTTCCTTTTCCAATATCTCACGGAAGATGTGGACCCACCGTTGAAGCAGGACTTCATTGTAATGATCTCGAATTGCATAGAGCAAGTCCCAGAGCTGGCCAGCGACATACCCGCATGACTTAAGATTGTTTATAGCCAGAATAATGATTGTTTTGAGTTTAAGCAGGATATTGGGATCAGTGCAGAGGCAAGTATTTATGTTTAGATGATTGGCGAATATGCTGAGCGACGAAGCCCAAAGTTCTTCCAAATATGCTTTTGAAGCTATTTCATCTGCGGTGTTTCGCACATGATCTTCAACCACAAAGAAACCTACAACCGCTGATATGTACATTTTGTAGACTTCCAAATCGTTGTGCATCGGCCGCGATGGCACAACAACGAGCTTGATTTGATCTTTTCGTTGCTGTCGATAGTCTTTTTCGAACATTTCCTTGTGACCCAATTCGCTGTATATTCGATAGGTTTTGAAAATTGGCGAGAAGTCGATCAGTTCGTATGCACTTACTTCATCGTCGGAAGCAATTCCTCCGCCCGATGATGTGCTCAAGCTCTTCTTATAATCAGCAATGATGTTCCTGACATCTTTCTTTTGCATTTGCTTAGTGCATCGCATCGAAACGTCTCCAATCTTTGCGGAAAACTTTCTAATATTCTCAAGAAACTCCCGAAACTCACCCTCTGAACAAGCCTTAATGCTTTCCTTTAATTTTGGTATTTTATTCGACATCTGCACACTGAACCGATAATTCAAAACCGTTGGCAAATGATCTTGCTCCAGAGCGTCCAGTGTCTTCAGTGACTCATAATATTGCTTCTGAGATATATAATACTTGTACTTGGAAAAGCATTCGAAAACTGGCAAGCACTTCTGAAGCCATTGAATTGCTTTTAGAATATTCTTTTCGACAACACGAATTCGATTGATTTTTTCTCCGGTGGCAATGCATTTGGATGATATCGTATTCATCACAGAATCAACCTGCAATATTTCACTATTAAGCGATTGTACCTTGGACCTAACTTGCAGCAGTTCATTTATGGAATCAATGAAGCCTTCATAAAATAGATTGCATATCTTTTCGATGTCTCTGTCGTAGGCTTTGAGATCGGCTTCAATTTTTTCGGTAAGCGAGTCTGAGATCTTGTCTAAAAACAAAGTAAAATAAATTTGTAGGTCATGTTTACAAGTGTTTTTTTATGTAGATTATATTGAGCAGCCGGACCTTCTAGGATTGAACGAAATGTTGAAGAAAAGCAATCTTCACTGGTTTCGAGTTTATCATCCATGATGACCACCGTAAGGAACACAAATTAAATGAATTAGGAGGTAAATTAAAAATTGAGGGCGTTTGTTTTTTTTTCAGTTTTTGTATGAATTTGAAATGTCAGGAAGATAATCAACTGGGTGACGTCAACATGTCAAGAAAAACACATTTAATTTCCAATGCTGGAATAAGCAATCAGCTTTTTCCATTTTCCAGTATCCATTAATAGTTTGAGCACCTGTCTCTCTTTTCTCTCTCTTCAATGACGACCATGAGACATACAAAATTTAATACTACTATTGAATATCGTTATTTTTGGCGACATCTGCAGTATTCTGCAGAGCCTGCACCTTTGTGCATAAATTTAACAGGTATGTATAATCGAAATGGTATTCAACTGCAGTGGCAACTGGTTACAAGCCGAGATAACCATTTTTTTTGCATACGTTTGTATTGAGAAACAAAAAAAAACATTTTTGGATGTAGCCGAATAAATTAAAAAACGTCATCTTGATAATACTAGGAAATTTCATAAACAAAGGCCTGCACTACAAGTTTATGAGGTCAGTTGGCTTCCTCTGGACTGTAGTGTGTGCATAAAAAAAAACATCAGTTCATTCTCTTGTTTGAATAAATTAATGGAATGCCAACGCATTCCCTTTATTTCATAATTTAAAGGACATTAAAAAAGATAATAAATGGCGTTTTTTCTGCTCTGAGGATACTGCAGTTTAAATTCGGAACCTCTGATTTGATTTAAAACAGACTTGAGCGCTGAACTGTCACTTCAAATTGCCATTTCTCAGAGCTACAAAACTAGTTTAAATATCAGAAGTGCGTTTTTGCGCTGACTATAGTTGACTATTTCTCGTTTTTGCACGCCAATAGTAACGTTTCGTAATCACAATTGTCGTTTTTGCGGTCAGTGGTAAGTGTCAAATCGTAACTATTTCTAACTTTCCCAACTCTACTCAGGAGGTGAGTTGAAAATGGTTGATGTGTTAAAGTCTTTTTTTTCTGTTTAATGGTGTTTTTAATTACTATCAATCTGGAATAAAAAAAAACATTCTGTTCGTGCATTTTTTACCGTCGTAGTTGTCCGTATCCGTGCAACTGCGTGGCGACTTGCAGGCTGCCAAAGATGGCCAAAACAGTCAGCGTCTACGTTCGGTTAGTTTACAAAAAGTCATCGAAAAACTCGAGGACATGGACATGGTTATGGAGGATAAGTTGGCCACTGCCCATGAGCATAATGATTATCGAACGTCAGTCCGCACGAACAGCAAATGGAAGTTGCTCTGCATGAGAAGAAATTGACGCAGCGGTGAATGGAGCTGACTGAGGAAAAACTTACGAAGATCACAGGAGAGGACAATTCGGAGAGGCAGCTCAATGACGCTCTCGCAGAAGTCAAGCATAAGGAAACCCAAATCAATGAATGAAGGACGAAATCGGCACACATACATATTTGAATTCATTGTTTTTATGTTTGTCTGTCAGCAATAAAAAATGTTTAATTAGTTTCAGAGAATAAAGACTTTTTTCGTTTATTTATATAAAATCACGAACTAGATATTGGTATTGATTTTTTTTTTCTGTTTGACAGATCAACCAAACCTAACTAAAAAGCGTTTTTGGATGATTTCAACTATTTCTAACTATTTCAATGACACATCAACCATTTTCTTTTTGACATAAAAACTATAGTCAACTATCTCAGCGCAAAAACGCACTTCGTGTAAAACTTGTTAGCTTAGTCGAATCGTACCCTTAATATCAGTAACAAAAAATATCCCTGGAATTTTTTCAAACACTTCCAATATTATTCCTGGAATGATAAAATACACCATGGAAAGCTGTCAGTCTCTTATTGGCAATAAAATTTGAATTCTGTGCATATTTGACAGGTTTCATCTTTCATATAAAATAATTTTATTTTGCCTATGAATGCGATTGCTACACGTTCTATATCCAAATGCACCATTGAAAACAATAATTATTAAATAAATTAAAACACATTTAAATTATTTTCTCTATTAGAAATCACATTGAAAAACCATAAAGCAAACATCACAAAACACATTTTTGTTATCCTCGCTAACATCGCTCTATCATGAAAGCATAATGGCAATGGAGCCCCAAAAGTTAACTTCTAAATTGTTTATGTGCACTAGTGTAGATTTTAGAGATGAATTCGAAGAGGTAAGAGGAATGATGTCTTTTTTTTTTAATTTCTAAAAATAAATTTTTTTTCGTGTTGAATTTTCTTTTTGTTTAAAGTGTTTTTCTTCTGTTTGTTATATTATTTGATTTGTTTGATTATGCGGTAATTCCGGGACTGAGTTGATCGAGTTGGTCTTACATATTTGGGTGATCTCAATTATTATATTGGTGAGGTTTTTCTTGATTCTGCAACTTGGCATTTGTTTGAAGAAGGAAAACATTGACAGACACAAAATCCAAGTAAAACATTGATTCCGTAAAATGTTGCGATGTTCAATGGGTGCTTCTACCAACCACATCTGTTTGAACAGAAGCCGAGGCTAAATTAAGCTTTTTAAAATGCTAATTATGAGTTTGGAGCTGCAGGTGCTCCTTCAGGCATTAGGTCTTTTCATTATTTTCACAATCAAATCTCGCAATCTTCCGTTCGTTTTGCGCGCGGTAGCTAAGAATAATTAAACATGTGCTACTTCTTACATTCTATAGTTCTTGCTTTCAAACGCCCGTTCCCTTGAAACATCCTTATTGTATTGTATTCCTTATTTCAGCGCTTTGAACGAGCTAACCAATCATTGCAGTACCAAATAAATGGCCTCAATGACAAAGAAATGCACGACCTGTTGTCACAGCAGGCCTGCAAAGAGAAACAACACGAAGAAATATCTATTGGATTTCTCTACATAATTCTTACCGACCCCCAAGCCGCACCAAAAATATACCGTGATCTAACCCTGATCACAAGGGACGGTTTGAATTTCGTTCTCACCAATCTAACGATGCTGGTCGCGGACAAATACACCAAACTAACTGACGTAAGCCGACGGCAATTAATATGGTTACTCCATGAATTAGTCAAGAATAGAGTTTTGAATGTCGAGAACACAATATGGAATTGTATGAGGCAAGCAAGTGGCGGTGATGTGTCACCGAAAAATATATCACTCATCGAAGGATTGCTTGACATCTTCATAGAATTCCGACCTTGGCTTGAGAATTATCCATTTCTAGTTGGCACTGTGGTCTACAGCTATGTTCGACTGATCGAAGATCATACAAGTCCTTTGCTCACAAATCTGCGCAACAAAGAGATCACCTTTGTGGTGGCATTGATAAGGGATAGATTTCAAGACATTATACCACTGGGCAGGGATTTTGTCAGGTAAGTCTACACATTTTTCCTACAAATCCAGTGAGAAATGTAATTTATTATGGTGTTTTCCACAGATTACTACAAAATGTCGCTCGCATTCCCGAATTCGAACAACTTTGGCGTGATATTCTGTACAATCCGAAAACGCTGTTGCTCTCCTTCAACGGCATCTGGCAGTTGTTGCAAATACGAACAAGTCGAAGATATCTGCAGTGTCGGCTAACGCCTGAAATAGAGCGTAAGCTGCACTTTCTGGCCTCATCGGTTAAATTTGGCAATCAAAAACGCTACCAAGATTGGTTTCAGGACAAGTATTTCGCAACGCCCGAATCGCACAGCTTGCGTTCGGATCTCATTCGATTCATAATCAATGTAATTCATCCCACCAATGATATGCTCTGTTCGGATATCATACCGCGCTGGGCGATTATCGGATGGTTAATATCATCGTGCACAAATCCGATAGCATTGGCCAATGCGAAATTATCATTGTTCTACGATTGGCTATTCTTTGACCCCAACAAGGACAATATTATGAATATCGAACCGGGTATTTTGGTTATGTATCATTCGATAAGAAATCATCCGTTTGTGAGTTGTACGCTGTTGGATTTTCTGTGTCGCATCATGAAGAACTTCTTTCCCAAAAGTGAAGAGCAAATAAGAACCGGAGTTTATAATTCGTTGAGGAAAATACTTGAGAAACAGGTAAATAGCAGATAATCATATCATTTCAATCAATGACAGTTACAAACCAAAATTCTATTAACAGGTTATTCCAAATCTGCAACCACTCTTCGAGTCATCCAAACTCGACAGGGATTTGCGAAATTTAATACGTGAAAACTTTCGTGAATTCGTTAGCCCAACAACTCCAGCCGCCGGTGCTCCAGTTGGTGCCCCAATGTTTGCTCCAGTTCAAATCAATCAAACAGGTTTAAAGAAAGAAGATCCAATTTATAATCAAGACGAAAGCAAAATCATCTGCCCGACGACAGTTGACTCGATGGAAATTCGTGAATATGGCAATAATCAGATAATAGACGAAGCACCAGAAATTACACCACCTGTTCAAAATGTTATCGAAAAGAACGAATCGGAAGTCGAGCCTTCGTTTAGTGAGGACGAAGATGAACAAATGATTAGCATAAAGTCCGAAGATCTAACTGATGACGATGATGATTTGCCGCTGTCTAAGGTTTGTATTAGATATTGTACTTTCTTTTAAAACTACATATGTGGGAAAGAGCTTGTTCTAAAGTCGCTGAAAAATAACGGATTTAAGTTGTTTTTTCTGATTTCTATTAATCTTACTTACTTACTTATGGTGGCGCTACAGTCCAGGTCGGGCCAAGGTCTCATTTAACAAGCGTCTCCAGCAAGCTCGGTCCCTAGCTACGCACGCAAAGTTGGTTCAGGTCCTCTACCACCTGTGCGCTCCACCTGAGTGGTGGTCTTCTTCTGCGACGTCCTTCCGGGTTGGATTCGAAGACTCTACGAGCCTGAGCATTATTTACCCAACCATCAAAGTCGTTGGACCTTAACTTTTTTGGCTAGATCAGTGTCGATGTACAGCTCGATTGAAATCTGCGTCTCCATTCTGCATTTATGCAGATAAGACCAAAAATCACTCGAAGCAGCCCAAAGCGTTTTCATCCGATGTTGTCATGGTCCATGTCTCTGCACCGTAGATAAGGACCGGGATGATGAGAGTTTTGTACAGTGACACTTTAGTTGCTTGAGAGAGGATTTTACTGATCAATTGCCTTCTAAGTTCAAAGAAACAGCGATTGGCAAGAATGATTCTTCGTTTAATTTCAGCGCTGGTTTTGTTATCTGAGTTTATAGCGGATTCTAGGTAGACGAAGTTCTTAACTACCTCGAAGTTAAATCTGTCTATGCTCTAATGTAGTTTGAATAAGTAGTAGTTCAATAAGTTCACAATTTCAAGTAAGCTTGCAAGTTATGAAGTTATAGTCAGTAATATAGTGAATGTGGGTTCAAGACCGAATCGTGTCTTTTGTTTTCCACCTTTTTTGGCTACGGCTTCTTGCTGAAGGACTGACAGAAGCACTCATGTTTTATTCTGCTTCGTATTAAGACTCACAAGTCTGTGCTTCGGATGTAAATCTTCAACGTTTATGAAATTGAAAACGTGTGGGATTTAAAGCTTCGGTAACGCAATGCTGTCTTCCTTCGATAAATAAGTAGTATTTAAACCTTTGCCACTATCCACTAGTGGCACTTGTATCGAGGAAGCCGACCATCTTGATATTCTCGGTATATCTATCACCAACCACGTCTTTTAGTTAAACGTCCAAAACTTGATTTTTACTCCCAGCTCTGGAAAGATGCCCCAACAACGTACTTACTCCGTAAGAGGCAGTATTCAGACTTCCACACCGGCGTAATGCCTCATTCTCTTTATCAGTATATGCCCTCGTGAAATACCCATTTGCATTCCTCCCCTTAAGATAGTCAACCAATTTACCCACGCCTCCACGAATGCTCATCATCAGTTTACTCTTGCGTCAAACTTCGGTAGTACTATTCAAAAAGGATAAAAGATTTAATTGTCATATTTGAAAAGGGTTCACTTTTTACGAGAAAAATTAAAGAAAACAGCACCACTAATAAAGGAGTCTGATGATCGGCTTGGCACCCGTGAAATAGCTATAACTCCAGCCAAATAAAGGAATTTACGGAAAAAGCCATTGGTGGAAGCACCTCTAAGTTGCTATCGTTGTTCAAAAACACTTAAAGAAAAACTGTTATCCATTCATGGGCCTAAGGACATCTAGTCCTTCTAAGAACATGCTAAAAGAAACCGCCTTAACGACAATAAGCTCTAGGTGGTATAAGTTAACAACAAGCGCAGCCACCAAATTTATATCTCCGTCATTTATCTTAGAGCGCTCAAAGAGTTGTCATCCTAAAGTAGATCTCATACAAGCTCCTTGATAGGCGTCTTCACAGGAAACTATTTTATAGGCAGACACGCAATATGACTTGGTGTAGCCTCAAATGACTCCGCAGGAGCTGTATGAACGATAAAGAGGAGGAAACAATCTCTTACCTTCTGCACATGCTCTGCTCTGTGATAATCCCAGTGAACTAGCTAACAAAGATATCAAATGTCTTCTCCGCTTTATAAAAAGATCAAAATGGTTGGACTAGTAGGAAGTAATTCCCTTGGTATCACAATAGGCCTTTTCTTTAACCTTACCTTTTAATAGCAGCCAAGAATTGATGTATGTAAAGGTTCTGTCGTGTTTGTTTAATGACAAGAAGAACGTAGGATGTAGCAAATAAAACTGGAATAATTTTATCCGCAATGTCGGTTATATTAAAATTTGATATCTTTCAGGTGCGCTTAAAGGAAAAACCAACAATTGAAAAAACCGAACTGCCAAGCAGCATAAGTGATTCTTTTGATGAATTCTTACTTAAAAGAAACTCATCCAATCTCGAAGAATTCATCGAAGAATTTCGTACACTCCCAAATTCAGCCATCGATGAACAACAACAAATCTACATAACATCCAATGTACAAAACATTCTCAAAGAAACACTACCTGAAAACATATTCACCGACAGCAAAACAGACGAAAAAAGTTTATCCAAAAGCATAAGCTATCCCATATTCACAATATTTCGTAGCCTCTATGAATCTGAAGACAAAGTTAAAAAGCCATTCAGTGCATTGCTGGCTTCGATCTACGAACGAATTCCCGAAACAGGCTATTTACTTTTGTATTTTCTTAAAGTCTACACAAAACTTCAATCACGCCGCAATGCAAGCCAATGCTATCAATTCAAGACCAATGTGTACAAAACTCTGTGTGATGCCTT
Organism: Sphaerophoria rueppellii; assembly: GCA_920937365.1. NCBI lineage: Eukaryota > Metazoa > Arthropoda > Insecta > Diptera > Syrphidae > Sphaerophoria > Sphaerophoria rueppellii. The sequence goes on along the minus strand of CAKKXW010000002.1, from coordinate 26,022,056 downwards.
AGAAGAAAAAGTCGACAAGTGTTTGGTGCGCGATCTGAATGCACTTGAAAATGAAAATACACAAATGTTTTTATGGCTGTTGCCTGATATCTATCGCGAGTTCAAGACCAATGTAGTTAATAATAATGAAATGATCAAAATAACATTGAGATGTGTGGACGCAAAGAATATTCGCGATCTCATGTATTATATTGCCCAGGGTAAGCTGGCTCTGTTCAAGCACGATGGATTGATCAATTGTATACGAGATAGTTTGTCGTATGAGACATTCGAGCAATTGTGTCTGTGGCAACTTGTTCAGGCCCATGACATACCATTGAAGTGCTTACAGGTAAGTTTTTTTTTTTTTTTTAATTTCCTGTGTTTCCTTTTTCTTTTTGTACTGAGACATTTTTTCTTCATAGGATATACTGCCGGAGTTGGAAGCAGCAAATCATCCAGAAGCGCTGTGTTATATGCTTCTCTTGTTAAAAAATGAGGACCCGAATGTTGAGCTAATAAGACTGCTTTTAAGCAGAGAGACTAAAACGAGAGGAGATCCATTTGTGACATCTGCTCTTAGGTATGTAACTCCAAAGGCAAAGAATAAAACGATAATTATTGACAAGAGAATATTTGTTTATAGATTTTGGTGCCAAAGAGGGGAGGAAAAACTTTCGGAAATAATCGCCGGAATACTAACATCAAAATATCCAAGTTCTTCGCCAAACAAACGAAAGCGTCTTAAGGGCAATCAGTCAATGGGCAGTTCACCATCTGCGGACCAAGTAAATTTTCTTCTCTCGTTTGAAGTTTTCTCATTTTCTTATTAATGTTTGTTTTAAGATCTTAAGCCATTTGGAACATTATCGAAGGAGTTGCCGGCATGGTACCGGAACGGGCCTATATGTTCATGACACAATGCAAAGAGCACTTCAAACAGCATTTAGTCATAGCAGCGATACCACAAAAGTAACTATAAATTGTTATATTGTTTGTTAAACAAGTGTTCTAATTTTACTCTCTTAAAAGAAACAATATAGCGACCTTTTTGCCTTGGCTGCAGAAGAAGACACTACAGCTGTTGGACGCCGCGGTGGCAGTGGCCGAGGCAGAAAACCGCCAAACAATAAAAAAGAATCAAACAATTCTGGAAGTAATGCAAAAAAGACATCAGATCCAATCAAGACCATGTATACCAGCGATGAAGATTCCAGTGAAGTAAGTGTTTACTTTCCGTTGACATTCAATTTTATTGTGTTCGTTCTGTTTTCCAGGAAGAATGGTTGAAACCAAAAAGTGCACTATACAAGAAGAGAAAGAAAGCGTTTAATGATTCCGAATAAGACTTTATTTTTGTTTTGTTGATAGGATCACATTATGTTTATATACATATAAAAGAGAAGAAGAAAAAACAATTAAATAAAATAAAAAAACAAATGTAGTATTAGTTATGAGAAATGTAAATATTTATGTATAGTCGTATAATTTTTATGAAATGCAAATTACTTTGGTAAATATAGCAAATAAGAATAAAACAAAGAATACATTTATTCTTTTTTTATTTTAACGAAGTACATAATAGTTGTAGTTGTTTATAATGTCTTAACTGATTTTAATCGCTGGAAGTAAACTAAAGGAGCAGAGAATTGAACAATTCGTGCAAAAACATTACAAACATCTCGGCTACCGGGCCAACAGTAAAACTTGGTACCTATTTTGATGAATAGGGTTCGCCCAAGAACCTAATTATGGTATTCGCGACGGATCGTTTTCAATTCGACCTTTCAAATGCGACTCGCGGAGCGAAAAAAAATTCTTCCAATATTCCAGTTAATAAACACTCTTTCACCTGTGAATCCGCCAATTAAAAGCTTTCGGATTTTAACTCGCCAGCAAACATTAAGACATTTCAAATTTGCCCTCGGATTCATTTATTGATCGAATTCAAATCGAAGAAGGCGAAAGCGAAAGCAGTAATTGAAAGATGTCAAACTCGCTAGCAAAACGATCCGCCGCGAATCCCATCATCAGGCCCCAGACCTCTCTATTGATGTATCATTCCATGGGTTTTGGATTTGGGTATTTATTCAATGATTTTCAGTTTAAAATTATACACTCACTTTTGTATAAGCTGTCGTCAACTTCTGGGTTAAGGCCTTTGATAAAGGCTTAATTTTGATTGGAAACGATTTATCCTTGCAGCACAATTACTGTTGCCTTTTGAAGTTTATAGCGTCAACATCAATATTTTTTGCAGCCAAAATAGCTCGTGAAAATCATTAAATGATGTACAGCTAGTAGGATAAAAAGCATCCTAGAGCTTTCTTCTGCTTCTGAGTAACCTCCCATCAATTTCAGCCAAACCAGTTAAGACGTTCTTACATAATACCCATATGGCAAAACAATGTTTAACGGATAAGCTAGTAGAATAAAGAGCATCGCTTGGTTAGAAGCTATCGCCCATCAGTTTTGAGTCAAATCGGTTCAACCGTTCTTATCACTTATATGGAAAAAAGGACGTTTACGGGGTCAGCTAGTAGACTATAAAAGCATAGTACAGCCGTCTCTTTCGTCTTAATAACTCTCCACAAATTTTGAGCCAAAATTTTAGAAATTTTTTATTTGGCAAAACAACGTTTGCCGGGGCAGCTAGTATGGCTGATATGTGATTCTAAACCATGTATCGCAAACAATCATTTAAATCGGTTCAACGCATTGAATAAGAAGTACAGGAAGCGGTGTTAGCTACATGTACAGTGTACGTGAGTGAAGCAACAAAAATGTCTGATGATGTCCATTTTTAGGGTATGTGCTGTCAATTTTTGGGGTATGTGCTGTCAAACTTCGACTGTGTTGTCAGTCGAGTTCAGGGGTGTATTATTTCTGTTTGTGATGGTAAGGCGCTGCAATTCATTGAGTTCCCGTAGTGTGCACGGTTGTTTTGAATAGTTCTTCCATAGTGTTTCGAAACGTTTTTATTTGTCGGTAGTATTACAATCAGCGTAAAAAACGTGATGAATTACTGATGAAAAATCAAGAAAATGTACTGAAAAATAAAAAAATAATCATTAAAAACCTTGCTTCCTAAAAAAAGAATTGAGATTGAAAAAAAAGTTGAAGCAAAATCGATGAAATCTTGATATAATCAAATTTCGCTTGGCGCCCCTGAGATTACCCATTCAACTGCAGACCAGCCCTGTTGTAATGCGTTTGTGTTTGTGAAACTCACACAGCTTAGAAAAATGCTTCAATTCTTGTTCATAAGACCCCTTCCTGTACTTCTTATTCAATGGTTCAACCAATTAGGAGGAGTTCAGTGACATACGATCGTTCTTAGATATTACTTATACGGCAAAACAACGTGTACTAAAATATGCGCGAAACGCTTTTCTATCCCAAAAAAAATAAAAAAAAAAAACATCCCTCACAAAGTTACATAACCCGGCAGCCACATGAGCAAGTATTGGCTAGCAAGTTAGCATACAATCAAATATTTTACTTACACATTCAAACTGGCTCCAACTGGCTTGCGAATTTTGAACCCAGCTAAGCGAACACGTAGAGAGGCAAGTAATTTGACAGCTTTTGCCAAACTTTCTTTTTTGTTCGTGACATCTTCGGAATTCAGAGTTGGATATTACAAGCAGCACAAGCAGTTAACTTGTAAAAACTCGTTCAAATGAAAAAATGAAAATGTAAACTTGCAAGCAAGTTGACTAGCAAGTGGCTCGCCACCTACGACACACCAAGTACACAGATAGAGATTTGACAAATAAAAACTTTAGGCTATTTGCAGGCCAGAACTTGCTTAGGAAGAAGATTTAATTTTTTTTTTAAGTCGAACTACTTTGGAAAAGATTATTAACAATAATTTTGCTCATCTAACTACTTAATTATAACCTGACAAATACATGAACATGAACGCTGTTCTGTTAACAACAGAGATGTTAGAGAAAACAGAAAACAAAAACCGACTAAAATCCAGTTACAAACAAAATGGATAAGTTTTGACGAGAAAGTAGATTTTAGAATTTATTTAAATGCATACTCATTTTCGTAAATTAAAGAATAATTCGTTTTAGCAATTTAAGATTCTTTTTTTTTTACCAAAATTTCATGTTCGTATTTTGTCTCAGACTTAAGTTAATAAACAATTTTTACATCAAAACTACAACAAACCTTGCAAACAAGTCCTATTTCACAACGAATTGCAACTTGAATAGTTTTACAATGAAGCGGTCGGCGCCAAATTCCCAAAAATCATCAGTTAAAAAACAAAAAGTTCTCTCCGGGTTTCCAGATTCTAAGAAACCAAGCAATAGTTCCGTGGAGGGCGTGAAAGATTTCATTCGGAAAATTGAGACAAAACGCCTTGAAGCTGGCGAAAATATCATCGACTTTTCATTCAAAAAGAAGCGCGTTCGCATTCTCTCCAAAGCCTCTGATGTACCTGAAAAAGCTGAAGCTATTCTCTATTGGATGGATCGAGATGCTCGCGTTCAGGACAACTGGGCATTCCTATTCGCCCAGAAGCTTGCCCTTAAAAATGAAATACCCCTGATGGTTTGTTATTGCTTGGGACCGAAGTACTTGTCGTTAAGGCTTTACAAATTTATGCTCGCTGGGCTCGAGGAAGTCGAACGAGAGTGTACAGATTTGAATATAAATTTTCATCTTTGTTGTGGTCCAGCACCGGAGGAAATTCCAAAACTTGTCAAACAGTACAAAATCGGAGCGGTAGTGTGTGACTTCTCTCCTCTTCGACTCGCTGTCAAGTGGGTTGATGAGGTTAAGAAAAACCTCCCTAAAGAAGTGCCTTTAACTCAAGTTGATGCTCATAATGTTGTGCCGGCGTGGGTGACATCGGACAAGCAAGAGTACGCTGCTCGGACCATTCGCTCCAAGATAACTTCCAAGTTAGGTATGTTCCTCAGCGAATTTCCACCACTGGTGAAGCATCCTCATGCACCAAAAGTTAAGGCCGAGTCAACCAACTGGAAGGATGCACTTGAGTACATCACAACAAAATTAAAATGCGACATGAGTGTGGACGAGGTCGATTGGGCAAAGCCTGGCTATGTGGGAGGAATGACGCAGCTTCTTGATTTCTGCACAAGACGCTTGCAGCACTATGATGAAAAGAGAAACGATCCAACACTCGATGTAATCTCGAATATGTCGCCATGGTATAATTTTGGTAAGTTCACCAGATGTAGTGTCCTTTTCAATAACTCAACTACTATTTTTATCTGTTCAGGTCACGTATCCGTCCAAAGAAGTGCCTTAGAGGTTAGTCCTTTTAAATCAAAGTACAAAGGGTCAGTTGAGGCCTACTGTGAAGAGTCTATAGTGCGAAGTGAACTAGCGGACAATTTTTGCTTTTACAACGAAAAATATGACAGCATTCAAGGAATCGCTTCCTGGTCTTTGAAGACGCTTGACGATCACCGTAAGGACAAGCGCGAATGGCTCTACACACAGGATGAATTGGAAAATTCCAAGACCCACGATGATCTTTGGAATTCGGCACAATTGCAACTAGTTAAGGAGGGTAAAATGCACGGCTTTCTCCGTATGTATTGGGCCAAAAAGATCCTCGAATGGACAAAGTCTCCCGAAGAGGCTCTAAGCTTTGCCCTACTGTTCAATGATAAATACAGTTTGGATGGTTGTGATCCGAATGGTTTTGTTGGTAAGTGGAAAGCTTTGGATTTGACAGGACACAAATTGAGGGAACCGTTTGCTTGCTTTTCAGGTTGTATGTGGTCGATTGGTGGCATTCACGATCAGGGTTGGGGTGAGCGACCGATTTTTGGCAAAATCCGCTACATGAACTATCAGGGATGCAAGCGGAAGTTTGATGTTCCAGCGTTTGTGGCTCGCTATGGCGGAAAGGTGTATACAAAGAAAAAGTAAAGTGTTCATTGAAGTATTCCCAGTTTTTTATTAAATACATATTTCTTGAATCTCAAGACAACCTGAACCGTATTCATCTTTGTCTTCAGCAAATCCAAAGTCTCCGCTCGCAATCCTTCGGGGAAATTTATTTTCACCTTAGAAGTCTGTCCAAAAGTGCTTTCAATCACACCGCATTCACCAGTTGAGAGTTCGATTTTCTTGCCAACGTACGCATCTCGGTTGCCGTCTTTCTTGAAGAGATTCTGGACGATGATTTGATGATCATTTGCTACTCGCTGTATCGAACCTTGTTTCTGTTTGTTTCGATAGATTTTGAATTTCGGAAGGATTTCATTCGAGTAATTCGCCGAGTGGGTGAGCCATTCGATGGAGCCCCAAAATGCTAGACGGCAAGTATTTGCCGCATGTGCATCCAAGTCTAATTTGGATGCTATAAAAATACTGCTCTCGTTAGCCAAGATTGGAGTCTCGAATTCGAGAAGAACAAAGAGATGCTTGGCTGGATTTTCATCCGTGGGCAACTCCTCAATCCATTCATACTCCTGTGTGACATCAAATGGCTGGTTGTTTGATTTGGCTTCAAACAATGTGACTTTGGCCATAACAGTTTCATGACCAACAGTCAAGTGCAGTTTGCTCTTTGATTTAAGCGCAAATCTGTAGTACTCAATTTTGTTCAGTTTTATCACACCTGCATAAATGAACGACAAATAGCCCGGCTCACAGATGATTCCCCTTTCCATTTGTTTTGAATTAAATTGAGTAACACAGAGACCGATTCGATCGCCTTGGCCAGCACTTTGAACAGGACTCTTGAACATTTGAATTGATTTAACTTTACGTTGTTCTTTTATCGAAGGAAGTTCGATGGTATCGTTAACAGAGACTTTTCCCTGAATAATGGTTCCCGTACACACTGTGCCCTGTCCTTTAATGGCGAAACAGTGGTCAACGGAAATAACCAGGGGTTGGTTGTAATCTCTTTCAGGGATATATACAATTGTCTTCAATCCCTCAAGGAACTCCTCTAAATTTGTACCATTCATAGCCGAAATGCAAAATATTGGAACGTCTTTGAATATTGTTTTGGAAAGAACCTTCTTAATCTTTAATTTCATCTTTTCTAAATAATCATACCTTTTAGGCTCCTCAATCATGTCGATTTTATTGATGACCACTATCAGCTTTTTCTTGAGAATCTGCCCAATAACAATGCACTCGGCGGTTTGAGTTTGAATGCCTTTCTGTGCATCGATAACCAGAATCATTAGATCTATTATCTGAGCACCACCAATTATGGTACGTATGAGACTAGCATGGCCAGGGCAATCAACAAATGTAAACTGAATATGCTGAGCTTGAGATTTAAGATGATCCGGTGTCTCGACGAGCAATGCACTGAAACCTAAATCCAAAGTTATACCTCGTTCTTTGGATTGGGGATTCTTATCGAATGCTGCTGTACTGGCAACTGTACTGAGGGCTCGAGCAAGAGTTGTTTTTCCAGAATCAACATGGCCGAGGAGGCCAATGTTGAAATTGATTTTGGAACTATTCATTTTTATTCAAATTGGAAACTTTTTTACACTGGATTTCTGAAAAATATATGGGAGTTTGGATGCGGATTGTTTTGGTTTGCTGTTTTGATAAGAATTGACGTTAGAATAGAGCCTCGCAAACTGTAGTGGGTAGGGCTGCCATACATTAAAAATTAGACCTGGAGAACTCTTGTTTCAGGCTGAGATCCGACTTGAATTTGGGAAAAATTACCTAGTCCCAACCAAAGATTAAATAAGTAACAAGATGGGAAACTGACTTACGTTTCACTCCCTAGATCCCGCAATTTTCATTTTCTTTCATTTTATTTTCTTTCCTTGTACATGAATAATATAATAACAAAAACAATATGGTAGGACCATATTTACTGTGTAAAAACAAGCATACTTTCACAAAAACTATGGTCCAAACTGTGATAGTATTGGTAAAACCACGCATACTTTCACAGTAACTATGATCCGAAGCTTGTAGGCAACTGTCACTTTGACAGCCTTGTTTCCCATCTTGTTACTTATTTAATCTTTGGTCCCAACGAACGAATCAATCCCTTTTTTGAATGGCTGTGTTGTCTGTCCAGAAGTGCGTTTTTGCGCTGACTATAGTTAACTATAGTTGACTATAGTTGACTATTTCTCGTTTTTGCACGCCGTTTCGTAACCACAATTGTCGTTTTTGCGGTCAATGTTAAAGTGTCAAATCGTAACTATTTCTAACTATTCCCAACTCTACTCAGGAGGTGAGTTGAAAATGGTTGATGTGTCAAAGTCTTTTTTTTCTGTTTAATGGTGTTTTTAATGACTATCAATCTGGAATAAAAACAAAAACATTCTTCTCGTGCATTTTTTACCGTCGTAGTTGTCCGTATCCGTGCCGCCGCAAATTAAATTCCAATCAAAGGATTTATGTTCGTCTTGAATTAAAAATATTCCATTACAAAAATATTAAGAAAATAAGGTTACTCTTCCAAATTTTAAAGCTTCACGAGTCAAACTGAAAATGCTCAGTCACTACGAGGAGATACACACCAAGGAAATGATCGCATTTCCAAGTGGCTTAAAATTCAGCACCAATTTCAAGAATCATTCTCTCACCGGTCACAAACCCTTCCAATCGAATTGGCTATACTGCAATCCGCTAACACTCCTATTTCAACTGCAACTGCGTGGCGACTTGCAGAATGCCAAAGATGGCCAAAACAGTCAGCGTCTACGTTCGGTTCGAGGACATGGACATGGTTTTGTGGAAAAGCTGTCCACTGCCCATGACCATAATGATTGTCGAACGTCAGTCGGCACGAACGGCAAATGGAAGTTGCTCTGCATGAGAAGAAATTGACGCAGCGGTGAATGGAGCTGGCTAAGGAGAAAATTACAAAGATCACAGGAGAGAAGGACAATTCGGAGAGGAAGCTCAATGACGCTCTCGCAGAAGTCAAGCATTAGGAAACCCAAATCAATAAATGAAGGAAGAAATCGGCATACATATTTGAATTCATTGTTTTTAATCTTTGCCTGTCAGCAATAAAAAATGTTTAATTAGTTTCAGAGAATAAAGACTTTTTTCGTTTTTTTATATAAAATGACAAACTAGATATTAGTTTTGAAAGTTTTTCGCTGAATCTGGGAGCCGCAACAAGGAGAATATCAGGAGCTGGCTTACTAGGAACAGCTTGAAGATTTCTTTAGGGAGGGTGGTCTTCAGTCTCTTTCTCTTTTCTTTTCTTGCTGTGGGTTATTCAAAAATAAATAAATATGTTCTGATCTCAATTGTCTTTAAAATCTTACCATATCCAGATCATACTTGAAAAAGAAAAATGTAACCTCAAAAGATTTGTTTTTTTTTTTTCTTGTTTGACAGATCAACCAAACCTAACTAAAAAGGGGTTTTGGATGATTTCAACTATTTCTAACTATTTCAACTATGACACATCAACCATTTTCTTTTTGACATAAAAACTATAGTCAACTATCGTCAGCGCAAAAACGCACTTCAGCTGTAAAATCGTTTTGTACATGATAATCAAAACAATAGAAAACTCAGCTGTAGTATACGTGTAAAATCCGCGTACAAGTATGTGTTAATCCGTCTCCAAAAACCAGGATTCGAGAGAAATCAATTCTTATGGGATTTTACATTGAGCCAAGAAATTGATTCTTCACGGATCTGTGGCAATTTTTTCCCCCTTAACTGAATTACGTTGGAAAAAGTATTGAGATTTTTACTTGAAGAATTGATTTATCTGAAATCTCTTTTTGGTAACAGATTTACACATATTCTCCCACGAATTTTAACACATACAATGAGACATTTTTTAATATTCAAAACGAATGGTTTGTTGCAAGATTTGTTTAAAAAATTATTTTTCCGAAAATAAATTTACGAATTGTGTTTAAATTCAAGCTATTAAACATTTTAAATTGAAGAATATTCAATCATAATACTGTTTTGATAGCTTTCACCCACACAGTCAAAAAAGAGATTGCTACTTTTGGCTTTACAAATTACATTGAACTAATAGCGTTTTTTTTTGGTAATCCGGAATTGGTACACAGAACTGTCCGATACCGGATACCAAACGAACACGCAAACACATTTTTTTGCCTTTAATGGTTGAATGTCTATGTATTTGTAAAACATCATATGCAGAATTGCAGATGACATGACATTGTTTTTATTTTCTTTATTTGTAAATATGGCAGCGAGTACGTATGTGCAAATGTGTGCATGTATGCGTGATTCTGTTTTTGATTCCGACTTCAAATTCGGAATCGTTTTTCTGTTCTATCCAGTACAAGAACTGTCATCTTGTGCCAAGTGAACGAATTCAGAATCGTTCGGAACAGTTCCGGACGACCAAAAAAAAACGCTATAAAAAAAACATTGAATTTTAGTAGCGATTCGTGGTGGTTGAATGTAAAATCCCATTAGAGAAGTAAATTCAATTTTTTGTGAAAGAAATGCGTTTAAGGGGAAAAAATTGCCACTTTTACGTCACAGATCAATTTTTGGGTTGGAAGAAAAGCCACAATAAATGCCGGTTTACAGTTTGACGAATGCTGTTTTATTCTCAAATCTGCTTGACATTGACAGCTAAAAATAAAAAATGTCAACAAACAAAATGCACTTCTAGTTCTCAAAAAACAAAAATAGTTTTCTTGCAATTGCAAAGATAAATAATCAAACCAAAACAAATGAATATTTTCATAATTTTGATTTTTATCATCTCATTATGCATTCCAAAAGCATTACAAATCGAATACGACTGCAACGACTTACATATGGGACAGTTTCTCTGTCCGGATCCCAGTAAGAATCCAATAGATCCAAAAACACAACAATTTCGAGGTTGTACAAAGGACAACAAAGCAAAAGGTGAGTTCTTAAGCTGGTTTTCAAAGCTTTTAAATAATGAATTTGCATTTAGTATGGTGTATTGCTGTGGATGGTATCGAATGCACCGAAACGAAAAACAACACATTCACGCGAGAACTTCCTTGCAAGTGGACGTAAGTACCTTCTTACCTTCAAGGAAACATTTTATCTTAATTAGTTCAAATCACCAATCAACCTTCAAATAGAAATGGATATCGCTTCGATACTGCACTCTTGTTGTCAGTGTTTCTAGGCATGTTCGGAGTTGACCGTTTCTATTTGGGATATCCAGCAATAGGTCTTGCAAAGCTATGTACGCTGGGCTTTATGTTTCTCGGACAGCTTATTGATATTGTTTTGATTGCTATGCAAGTTGTTGGGCCGGCGGATGGTTCGGCTTACATTATACCGTACTACGGAGCCGGGGTGACGATAGTCAAAAGCGACAACACGACATATCGACTTCCGAGAGATGATTGGTAGTTGCATTACTTTGTTAAGATTAGTTTGTGTATAAATATCTAGAAGTAAGTTTAATAAAGCACTAAATAATAACGATTAGGAGAAATTGCTTCAATCCCTGTGGACAGGGGTACAGAATATGTCCACAGCAGGTCTGCTTGTCGTAAAAGGCGACTAAAAGACTTCCAACACGTCTTCCGAATGTCTCATGACCCTGATTGGTCAAATAAATGACTAATCAGAGTCTCGAGATGTCTCTGAACACTTACTCAAACGTAATTTATACATTTATAGAAGTTAAATATATTAACATGTGTTCAATGAGTTGGAAAGAATTTTTAAAAAGTGCCACAGATTTTCTAGAGCTCTCAAAAGCCTATCAGGACACTTGGAGTTTAGTTGAAAAGGTAAATGAAAATTGAATTCAAAGAAATTTATCAAATTCGATCTTTTAGGACCCCAATGAAGGAAATACATATTTAGTGAAGAAGCAAAAAGTTAGCGTCCCACTTGACGAAGTCCTCGTTGATGACGATCCACATCCGACCGATCTTGATACCAATGAAGACCCATCCATAAGAATTGAAAGTAGAGAAGAATTTTTCGAAATCGAATACCACGTTGTTTATAATATAAGTTATCAAGTTCCAGTTTTATACTTTCGAGGTTTTCGAGGAGGTATTTTTTAAGAGAGTAAAAGGCCAGACCAGTTGTTAATCGATTATAATTGCAGATGGGAAACCAATAAGCCTAGAAGACGCCTGGAAATTGTTTCAAAATCCTTCGGGCGATAGCAAGTCGCGAACGAAAATGCTTTCGACTCTTACACAAACGGATCATCCGGTGCTGTTTTTACCCTTCTTAGGATTACACCCTTGTCGAACTGCTGAGCTTTTACATCAGATGGGCAGTAGTAGAAACTTGATTTTAACATTCTTAAGTGTTATGGGTCCATTTGTAAAGTTGAACCTGAAAAACGAGTACGGCTTATCGTTGGAGAAATAAAAAAGAACACGAACCTTGTGAAACCTAGTGCTACAGGACTTGGAACGAATTACTTTCTATTATCACAACTTCTCTACTTTATTGCTTCAATATTAACTAAAAAAATAGTTCTTTAAACAAGTTCGAAATACAATAACTTCGAAGCCTCATCGTCAGTTCGCTTGATGCTATCTGACTACTTTACGATTACAACAAAGGACACCATAGACATTTACACCTAAACTATGGAAATGTTTCTAAATGACATGCATCGCTTCATTTGGTTGGAAGGTGGGGGGTGGAGCTTGGCTACCGTTTCATTGCCAGGTACAACTAATAGCAAAATAACAAACGAAAATAATCTAAAACTGGATCACTAAGACATTGTGCAGGCTACAGAGAGTATTCGTTAAGTAACTGTCATGGAAGGGCATCTTTTTAAGTACTTTCGTCTTGCACGTTTTCGGTTCGACGAATCTGCACCACTGTGACGGTAGAATTCTTATCATCGAACTTACAAGTCACTGTGACCTCACTCAGCTGGAATGTAAATATTTGCGAGCCATATTTAGTTCGTAGATAAACAGAACGTGGATCAGCTTCTAGTATATCGACGATGCATTGTCGTCGAACTTGAAGTTCATGAAGCTGGCTTTCGGCTCTTTCATTAAACAGAACACTGAGACGATTACCGGCAACAATCCAGTTGGGAACCTTAACCGCTGTTGGTGGCGGGGAGATATGGTTGGCAAAATTCGGTGGGTTGGGCAGAGCTACAGCACCATTCAGTTCTAATTCGGATTCTTCACCGTCTGGTTCTTGGCGAGAGTTGTAGAAGTCAACGGTAGGTTCACCGACAGAAATGCGACCTAAATATTTTATAGAAACGATGAGTACATTTGATTGAGATATCCAAAGCGAATAACTCACCAGACTCAATGGTATTAGGAGCATCATAAAAAGGAATGTATGGTTTTATGTCTAGAACGGGAGTCCCATCGACCATATCGGTTCCACTGAAAACAATAGTTGAACCTTCGATTTTGTCAATTTCCACCAATGACAAACCAATTGGACACGGCCTGTGTGGAGATCTTGTCGAAAAGACGCCAACTCTTTCGCCACCAAGTCGCGGAGGTGCAACTTTCGCCTTCGGATGCGAGTTATTCTTGTGAAAATGATAGATAATCCAAAGGTGGGAAAATTCATCCAGACCGTCGAGTGAATGTTCGGGATTTGTAAATACTTCGGCATTCAATTCGATTATACCCTTGAGACGAGCACCAATGCTTGATTGGCGGGGTACGGCTCGTTTTTCCGGGAATGATGTTTTTATCACACCGATTGGACGAAAACGTATTGTTGTCTGATCGCAACCATTTGATTCCTGTTTGTTTTTCTTTTGAGGTTAGTTTATTTGGATATGTTTTGTTTTTTTTTACCTGATTTATGGCGTCATTGCTATTTTTTGTATTTTCTTCATTTTGCCGACAACCTTCACAACGAAAATCGCGTAGGAGTTTTGATAAATCATCGATATCCTTGCGCTGAACATGACTGAGATTTTTCACTTGTTGTCTGGGTGTAGAGAAGTATTTTCAAATAGTGTTTGGGGACTATTTTCAATGAAATAACTTACCGTAATTTATTGATTTCATTTCGTGCAATTGTTAATTGATTTCGTAGCGATTCAACATTGTTTTCAAGCATTTTTTGTATTGAGTGTTGCTTTTGACCGAAGTTTTAAGGATACAAAATTTTCGTTTGAGATTTGTTTGACAGAATAATAATTTTTGCAGTGAGGAAGCCACAAATGTCACACTAGATTGGGTTTGAGGAGCGCTGTTTTATTTTTATCTCTAGTGTTCGTCAAACCAATTTTTAAATTTCAAGATGTATGCTATTTTTGCTAGATTCCAAGATTAATTTTGCTAGATTTTCCATCTTAAAATAAAACTCGAACTTTGTTTTTAATCTAGTTTACTCCATTTTAATTATAAATCAACTTCGTTTAATGTCGGTGCTAAAGCAAGAGTGAAAGAGTAGTAGACTGTATATTTTTTCAGTGGCAACGCTAATCAATTGTATTTGTTGGCATGTACCTTCACACGGGATGCAATCTTCTGTGGTTTTTTGACGTCTTCTCCGGTTCTCTCGTTGTGTCGGTTCATGATCATGAACAAAAGTAATTCAGTCTAGTGTCTAGTTGTAGGTAGGTACACAAGAGTTTTTTGCGGGAAAATGATATATGATGGACGTGTTTTTGCTTTTGATTTTTGATTTGTTGATAGCACTCCCAAGTAACGAATGGAAAGCCCCATAAGTACTCCGGAATATTGACAACTGACAGACAACTACTACTGTCAATTTGAAGAATTGCTTGCATTGTTTTTATTTTGATTGGATTTTGATACAAATTTTCAGTAAAAACAAAAGTGCAAACATTTTAAGTAAACTTACAAGTTACAAATATAATTGAAGGGATAAAAATCAAAATGAGTTCCTATACTAAGGCCTGCCGAGTTTGTTTACAAACTAGACTACGTTCCAGGAGCCTTTTTAAAGCCAAGTCCGATGATACCCCAGCTCCAAGTGTAAAACTTTCTACTTTAACTGGAATAACTGTGGTCAGTTATTTATTTACAAATTTTAAATAAAAAGTAAAACTTGTTTGCTTTGTTTTTAGTCAGCAGAAGGAGATAATACATATCCCGGATATCCCGAGTTCATTTGCTCTATATGTGAAGAACAACTTGATAGCGCCTTCAATCTGTATCTGATGGTCCTTAAATCAAACGAAATTCTTAAAGACTGGTATACGACACAATCTATTGATCTTCAAACTGAGGCGACCATACCAAAGTCTCTATCAAATGAATCACACTCTCACAGTCCACTGAAATCCCCAACAATCCTCAATAAATGCATCAAAGCCCGTAGAAATCCCAAAGATTGTGGAAAGCTACTGAACATGCCGTTCGATTTGCGAGTTAAAGACCGTCAGGTCACCAAAAACATTACTCCAATCGTTCTTAAGTTTAAGCCTAATCATAACCCTCCAAGAGACACAAACGTTGCCAATCCTAAAGAACGTGTCAAGACTAGTGCACGTGTTATTAAAGTGCAAAGAATCAAAAGTATCGAAAGCTTAAAACTAAAACGCTGCAATGTTTATAAAAGCTACTGCAACAAAAATCAAGGCAAGACCAATATTGTTGACAATTTTGAAGATATTGATCGTAAAAAAAACGACCTATTGACAGACTCCAACATCATTCAGATTGCTGAACAAATTGACAATATGTGCCAAGAAGCTTCTAGAGCCTGTCGGACCTTAAGCCCTTCAGATAATGATGTTGACGTGAAAAGGGTTAAAACAGAGGATGATGAAAATAGCACAATGATGGATTTAACATCTCAAAATGAGTTCGTCAAAAAAGAGGAATATATCTTACCTGACGATGAAGACGAATATAAAATAAAAGCAAGAACCCAACTGCCACGACGCTTATAATGAGGGTGTTAATGCCTTTGTTTCGGATAGCTTTAGAGAAGAAAAGGATTGTACTGACGAGAGCGTATCTAACAGTACATTTCCTTTATATCAAAACCCAATTGACCAAATCGAAGGTAAGGTTGAAGGTATCAGTTCAGAAGATGACGAAGTAAAACCTAAAATTGAAACTAGACCCGATATTCAATTGGTGTCACTTGTACCTTGTCCTTTTTGCAAACGAAAGTTTTCAGATAACATCGAATTACTTAATCATTTTCGGGATAGCCATTTAAATGAAAAAGAAAATAAACTCAAAGGAATTGGAAGAAGTAAATAATTGGAGGCAAATGGATCTCTTCCTTTTGATGCAGCCAACATGTATATTCTTAATTTTAAGTGAATTTTTGTAATTTTATCTTAAGTTATACTCGTTTCCTCTTCCGGAAAAATCTAGAAACTACATACATTCATAATTTGTCAGTTGTACCTATTTCGTTGTAGAAAGTATTACTTTAATCGATTGATTAAAATCAAACTAACGCGCAATTTTAAATATCTACCTCCTCTTCCAGTTACAAGTTGTCCCTGGAACCACACTCCTTTTCTTTTGCCTTAGTGATTATGAGAGTGTTAGCAGTTTGTAGTTGCAAGAGTTTTTCAATTGGTTTATGAAACAAAATCTGTACTAAAATAAAAATAGTTAAATTATAGCCTCAACAGCTCGGACAGAACGTCACAATAGACGCATACAACTTCGAGGCAGTAGAAGAATTTGTCTTCCTAGGCTCCGCTTTTAACACGGGCAATAACAGCAGCGCAGCACCGAGATCAGGCGAAGAATAACTCCTGTTAATCGCTGTTTCTTTGGGCTAAGAAAGCAATTTAGTGGAAACGCCCCCTCTCCTGCTGTATGGTGCAGAAGCATGGACCCTGACAAAATCGGATGAAAATGCCTTAGGCTGTTTCGAGAGGAAAGTTCTTCGGGTCATCTACAACAGCGAACTTTACGGGTTGTACAACGACATGGCCCTAGCCAGAAGGGTCAAGGTCTAGAGACTCAGAAAGCTCGGTCATTTAGAGCGAATGGACACCAATGGTTCGGATAAAGTTAACATACTTACTTATCTGGCCCCCAATCCATTTAAGATCTCAGCTTTTGAGACACAGCAGTTTTCCATCGGGATCGGTCCCAAGAATGTGTAATCGTCTTTTCTTGGCTTTCTGGACTACATCCACATCTTGTTACAGCTCGTACAATTCGCGGTGGCGCTACAGTTCTTGAAAACCCAAGGCCTTAGTGGCCTATAATTTAACGTCGAGTCCGAACGGTAAAGTTGAGAAGCACTTTTTTCATGACAGATGATGCTCTTGGAAGTGTTGTCAGTTCAGTATCCGTGAAAGATGAAATAAAAACTTTATGTATACGAGTAGTATTGGAACCCATGCGTTCTGCGTAGCAGCCAATGCACATACCACTGCCACCACGCCACGGGCAGCTGCCATCGTAGCCTACAGGACCGAACATACGTCGAAGAATTTTTCTTTCGAGATTGCCCAATACCGTTTGCCCTTTTTAAACTATCGTACAACACACGGCGCCGCCCTACAGTAGGACTGATAAATTTAAAGTCTTCTATGGTAGGTAATTTGTCTTTCGAGTGACGAGTTTTGAACCCAGTTTGGCCGAATCGAAGTAGCAGAGGTTCGCTAGGATAATTCTTCTTCGGATATATACCAAGGTGTCGTTTGTGTGATTGATGTTTGTTCCAAGGTATGTAAACTCCTTAACTACCTCGAAAATGCTGCTAGCAACAGTGACTTTTTGTCCTAGGCGGTGGACAGATGTTCTTTTGTTTGTTGATAGTTTGTATTTATTTTGTCCTCATTCACTTCAAGACCAACGAGCTTCGCTTGTTCTTCAATCGCTGTGAAGGCCTCAAGCATGTCTATGCGGCAGAAAAGCTAGATGGACTTGGTGAAGATAGTCTTTTCCGTGCTCACATCTCACACCTGCTTCTCGCACTATCTGCACTGCGTAATGTTCTCTTGAAAAGCTACATAAATCCGTTCAATATTCGGAATTTTTATTAAATTCGACATTAAAATAACCATTTTTCGGTTTTCCTTCGGTTAAACTGACCTTTTAGGTTTTCAAACAAAGTCGAACTCGGTTCAAATCTTCGATTTACAAAATTTCCTGAATAAAAGTGTGCTGAGCCTTGGTGTAACCATTTACACGTATAATCTTAAAATCTGCACAAACTACATTATCGACTCTGCAGATGAAACAAAAAATCAAATCAAACAGTTCCATAACTACTGCCGCCATTATTCTTTTCTGCAAAAGCAAAAAAAAAGTAATCCAAATTCCGAACTGTCATTGAACACTTCGTCAATGAAAAGTTGTCAAAGCAAAACGGGAAGGCAAAAGAAAAGCAAGTCGCTTATTTCCCCGCAAATGTGTGTGATAGTTTAGTATAACCTCGTATCCTATTAAATAAATACAAATTTTTAACTAATCAAACGATAATTCAATTAAAATTATGACAAGGTATTTTTGCAAAGACAAAACAAAGACACATTTTTTTATCAATGAATATCAACGAATATCCTAAAAATGTAATTTGAAACCGGTAATAATTAATTAATTTCGTTTGCAATTTATTTAGAGCAAGCATTGAACTTGGCGATGTTACCCCGCACAACATTAAACAACTAAAGAAACTGAATACAGTTGTTTTTCCAGTGTCTTACAATGATAAGTTTTACATTGATGTCCTCGAAGCTGGTGAACTCGCTAAATTGGCCTATTACAATGACATCGTTGTTGGAGCAGTTTGCTGTCGCATTGACACATCCGAAAATCAGCGGAGGCTCTATATCATGACATTGGGATGTTTGTATCCTTATCGTAGGCTAGGAATTGGAACGGTTATGTTTAATCACATTTTAAATTATGTTGAAAACGATGGGAATTTCGATAGCATTTTTCTGTAAGTATCTGACAACAAATTTTTATGTCATCATTGCGGTTCAGCAGCGTGTTCTGACTTTTGACTTTGATCAATTACAGCCATGTGCAGGTCAATAATGATGGAGCTATTGCTTTTTACAAGAAATTCGGTTTTGAAATCGTTGAAACGAAAGAACATTACTATAAGCGCATCGAACCAGCGGACGCACATGTTCTACAAAAGACCCTCAGGAAGAATTCAAGTCCTACAAGTAATAGTCACGATGCTGCCCAAACAAATGGTTTTGACAAGAAGGAGAAAAAGGCATAACTTTCATCGAACAATAAAAAATAAAAAGAAACATTTCCTTATTACAAAAATCCAAATTACTGGGAAGCTTCTCCAACGAGGGTAACATTATACATCAAAAAAAGCAAATTTTTAACTACAATAAGGCGAAACAATAAACAAGAAACCACACGAACCCAAGAAACATAAACAAACAAACACTTGAAATGTAATCATAAATTTAAAATACAAACTCAGAAATCATTAAAAGAAAAATCCAAAATTCAACTTAAAAAGCCAATTTGTTTCGCTAATTTTCTATACCGGCCGCCCCCAAACAGAAGTCCACATGTTGTGATTCGTTGCGCTTTCCATAGGCAAAACATAATGGCAAACGCAATACTTTTTCGTGTAACTGTAAGGCAAAGAAAAGTATGAGTTTCGACAGATTTCTATCGATTTTTCTTCTATGTTGACACCGCACACAACTTATCAGCTCTCACGAGAAAGAGTTAGCCAGAAAAAGCAAAAACAAAAAAGAAATAGTCATTTTACATACGAAAAAAGTGCACGCCGCGCCGCGCCGTGTTGGTATTTACTTGTTTCTTACTTTTTTTATGTACATATAGGTACTCAATAGAAGCTAAAGCTATCCAATGTTTTGGGGGTATCTCCGTATCTATGATAACAACCCTTTTTTGTTTTTTGAGATGCATATGACAAAACATGTGTAGGGCTACATAGACGAGTGAGGAGTACTCGTAAGTGTTTATATTTTTTTTCTTTTATTTCAGGAAATACTCGTTATAAATTAGAAGCAAAAAAAAAAATAATTCGGATGTTGCGGTGGGGTGTAATGAAATGATAAGGCGTTCTTGTTTTCTACTTTCTTTTTTTTTTTTTTAATAGAAATAATGTGAAAATGCAAAACTGTACTCTTTAGATGCCTTGCCATTTCCACATTAAAAAACAAACACTGTATATATGCTGGTATGTAGCTTTTTAGATTATGATATTTATTGGCAGCTGTCTAAAGGAGAATACAAAGCAAGAAAAAAGAAATACAAATTATCTCCGGTAAAATAACTTTTTTGAAGGGAAACTTCTTAACAGAGAGGCTTTTGTAATGGGGTGCTAACTGCTAATCTCGACAAAAAGAAAAAAAAAAAAAACGACCGACGACGATTCCATAGACGGATAGAAATGACAGTTGGGAAATAGAGCTCCACATACTTGAAACAGTATGACGACAGTTCGTATCGTGCTTATGTTTGTGTCCTTTTGTTTTTGCTCTCTGAGAAGAGATTTCTGAAGTTTGTTGCCTACATACAACGGTGAGTGGAGGGTAAGGTGAATCAGGGTTAATATGACTTGGGTAATATAGCAAAGTAGCTACTTTTAAAATTGAAATTGAGGTTTTTTTTTTTTTGCTTGAATTCGATAGGAGAAGCGAATTCAGCGTAATAAAAGAGGCTCACACAATTTATTTGTTTTTGCTCTAAATGCACTAGACTGGTTTGTTGAGGGTGGGCTTATCACTTTCAGGATGAGCTCATCACTGCTTTTCTTACGTTAAGGGTGTATGTGAGTGCTGGAGGTTGTCATTCTAACTTCCGCTTGAATAACAATACTGTTTAGAAAAAGGACAACACAGAGTTTTTTTTTTCTTACAAAGCTTATTTGCTTTGACAATCATGCCTGAAGAAAGGTAGGATTCTGAGATTATCGCTACAAAAACGGGTTTCTGGAGTTTTTCTGATTCACATTTTTTATTTTTTATCTATAGAGCAACCAAATGTGACTCCTTTCGATTACAATTTTAAATTTTGACCAGATTTATCAAGCAAATTGTCCATTGGATTTTTCCCCGAAAAATCGAGAATTGTTTCTTCGCTAAATCTCGGATTAAGGGTCAGTGAAAACAGCATAAAGCCCTATTTCTAGAATCATAAATTAATTTTCAAAAATAAGGAAAATTGAAGAAAAAACAGGCATCGCAAGACATTGATTTTTGTAATGAAAAAGCTCGCTTATTTGTACTACGGGAATTTATCCAAACCACCCACTCGGTCTATGGCTCTAAAAAATGTTTAGATATTCTTCCATGCGGCTGGTATCTCGCCAACAGCACAGTCAATTGCTTCTGATCGTAGCTGGCTTATTTGGTTAGATATTCCTGAAGACCTGAGATACTTGATGATGTCCGAAATTACACGATCCCCGAAGAACTTAACACAGAAAATAATATACCAACTGTGTTTGTCGGTGGTCAAACTTTATAATGCCGTCTTCTTGAAACAAGAGCTTACCGAGACCATAAGCTTGAATTTCCGGAATCACATAGTAATTGTAGTTCGTGGCACCAGCTCTTCGTATTGCTCTCAGCACAAATACGGCAATTTTGGTGATTAACGCTAAAAATTCAACATACCGTACTCCAGTGAGTCGTCAGTAGCTATCTATACTGATGACTCTAAGACTGGTGTAGGGGCAGGCTTCTATTCTGAATCTTTCAAGTTAACCGCCTCGCTTAGGCTTCCCAACTACAGTAGTGTCTTCCAAGCGGAGGTCCTAGCAGTGACAAGTGACAACATCTTAAAAGGAATAACTATTAAAGCCGATGAAAGGTAGAACCTTCTTGACACCTGCGGCACAACAAGAAAGATCTGGCCTTGTTTTAATAAACAAAGAACGGAAAGAATTATGCAACTACACAAGAGATCACTCCGATCTCTTGTTAGCATTATTACAAGACATAATCGGTTAGGATATCCGATATCATGAGAAAAAGATGAGAATCAGTTCAGATGACCTATGCAGAGGATGCGGTGATGAGGGGTTGCATGAAAACACTTCACACTTTCTGTGTCAGAGTGCGGGACTCTCCCACCAAAGGAAGAAATTGCGAAATTGCTCGGCAATTATTTCTTCGAGGGCTTAGAAGAACTCTCTAGTACTCCAGGTAATAACATTCTGAACTTCGTCAATGCCTCTTAATGGCTTGGTTAACTGAATACATGGGTTTTTTATTAGCTTGAGTAGCAATACTCACTGGTATGACAATGGATCTGTCACGGTAACGACACCAACTGTCAGCCCCATAACCTAACCTAACCTAACGCTAAAAATTGTCTTCACAACGTTAAAACACCGAAAAGCAGGTGTCTAATAGATCTCAAAACATACAAATCCACTGGCGATAGTATCTCCGTTATAAGCCTGAAAACTTGTTCATCAACGCTTGCAAGAACCTTGCGTTAGCTTTTACTACCTATCCCATTCTTCTAAACTCGTTCCGAGTAGTTGGAAAACAGCATTTGATCAGCCCATACTTACGTCCCTACTTTCTAAAGTCACGCTGTAAATTTATCTTTTTGATAACCAGCAGTACCGTTTTCGTAGCGTAAGATTCACTGTTGATTTGATGATTTATCACACCGAACAGTGGAACAAACCCTTACATCGTTTTGGAGGTAGTAAGATTATTCTGTGATAGTTTCGCACCATTCTTTCTCATTGATAATGCATGCCTTTCGGACTCGATGAATCCCTTCTTCGCTCGATAAGTAATAAGGAACTTTTCGCAATACAAGCCGTATTGGTCTGTTTCAAGTTTGAAACTATACTAATCCACTTTCCTGCTTCGCTGGCGACAGTACACTTGGCTTTGCCACTATCAATGTGGCATTCGAAAAAAAAAAACTGGCTATCTCGAAATTTTCGGCATGTTTATCACAAGTCAACTTTTGTGGAACGCAATGTTGCCCAACACTTCCTCGAGATGCCTAGACGATGCAAGACATTTTTCTCCCCTTTTGATCTGCCTAATGTTTAATACTTTACCCTCTTTTGCCGTTATTTCAACACTTTTGTTAAATAGCCACTTGCATTCCTTCCCTTAAGATATTAAACCATGATAAAAGCAGGCCTTCCTCCAGAATAATAGCACTTGAGCCGAAATTCGGTCGCATTGTCAAGTTTAGAGAATCGTTTTTAAGCCGTAATGCATAAATGTGATGAATTTGGAAGTGTTTACCTCACTCTGTTCTTAGAACCTAGAATTCCTGAGAATTGCAAGGATCTAGAATCTAAATCATTGCAATTTTCAGGAATTCAAGACCAACGTTAATCGACACCGCTTCTTAAATCCTCTCTGTTCTTCGCATTTTTCTTAATGCTCTCACTGTGCTTTGGCATAAAAAGGCCATAAAAAGGGAATAATAAACCACTAGCCCATTATAAAAAAAACTTCAACAAGTAATAAGTATACACAAGAAAAACTAACTTACTTGTCGCCTAGATGCATAGCAGGACCAGTCTCAGCCCCCAGCACAGAAAAGGTAGAAAGAGCCATCCAAAAGCTACAAAATAACAAGTCCGCCGGCCGGGTCAGATGGCATACCTGCGGAACTCTTTAAAAATGGAGGAGGTGTTTTGATGAATTGCATGCACAAAGTCATCTACAAAGTGTGGGAGGAAGAATGCATGTCCACTGACTGTTGATACGCTCCATATTCTCCATTTACAAAAACCCACCATCTTTTCATCGACTTCAAAGCTGCTTATGAAAGCATCCACCGCCAAGATCTTATGATGGCTATGTCTGAATTCGGGATCCCGAACTGATCCAGCTGTGCATTGCAGTGTGTAAATGGGTAACAACTTATCCGAGTTGTTTCAAATATGCACAGGGTTTAGACAAGGAGATATGCTGTCATGTGACTTCTTAACATAGTCATGGAGCAGATAGTGCGCAATGCAGGTGTGAGCACGGAAAATACTATCTTCAACAAATCCACCCAGCTTCTAGGCTATGCGGACGATAAGGACATCATCGGTCGATCCAAGAGAGCTGTGCTTGAAGCCTTCACAGCGATTGCAGAACAGGCAAAACTCGTTGGTCTTTAAGTGAATGAGGACAAAACAAAGTACATGCTAACAACAAACAAAGCAACATCTGTCCACCGCCTAGGACAAAACGAAACTGTTGGTAGCAGCAATTTCGAGGTAGTTAAGGAGTTCATCTACCTTGGAACAAACTTCAATCCCACAAACGACACCTTAGTGGTGATCCGACTAAGAATTACCCTAGCTAACCGCTACTACTTCGGTTTGGCAAACGACTGGATTCAAAACTCCTCACTCGAAAGACAAAGTGTCTATGTCTACTATACAAAACTGTGATTTTACTAGTCCTTTTCTACGGCGCCGAGAGTTGGAAGATAAGTAAAAAAGGGGAAGTAATAGTGGGCACTTCCGAAAGAAAAATTCTTCGACGATGGCGAATGGAGACGAAGGTTCAACCGCGAACTGTACGAGCTGAACCAAGTTATGGATGTAATCCAGAGAAAAATATGCGACGATGGCGAATAGAGACGAAGGATCAATCGCGAACTGTACGAGCTAAACCAAGTTGTTGATGTAGTCCAGAAAGTTAAGACAAGATGACTACAAAGCGCTTGGGTTCAGCGACTGGAAATTACATGCGAGGGACCGTTCCGATGGAAGGCTGCAGTATCTCAGGCTGAGATTCTTCATAGATTGTGAGCCGAATAAGTAAGTACAGTAGATACATATCTAGTTTTTCCATGCTGTCGCAATTAAAATTTTACAAGATTGTATACAAAATTAAATCCTTAAAATATTAATTTGTGTTTTCAAAACAGAGAAATAAGTTACTTTAACCGATCCCAAGGGGTATATTATGTGCATTGTACATGTACATACCCATTTATATTGCAGTAATAAAATTAAAGAAAATTAATTACTGTGGGAACCTTCAATTAAATAAGCAGAAATATCATTTAATTAATACGTTAACATTAGGTATGCGCGTATACACAAATATACTTAAATATTCACATGATTCTTTACAATATTTAGATTGTACAAACAATTTTCTTTTTTTTTTTTTAATTCACATTCCTTAGGGTCCATGTTGTAAGCTTGATACAATCTCTGAAGCTGCAACAACAAATAAAATATCGTTTGAATCCAGACAAACCTTTATTCGACCTTGTGCCTTTCCCTTTTTTCCTATGAGAACATTAAAAATGACAAATTTCCACCACCTCATCTCAGCACCACGTTGTTACATTGTAAGCTAATGAATATTTTCATCTCTTCAAAAATAAAATTCACTCAAATACCAATTTTCAAGTAAAAAGAATGTAATTTTCCAAAAATATTGGTATCTGCCTTGTTCGTGTATTTTTTCCCATTCTTTTATTATTTAAAATCAGAAACATCTTGAAAGGGGTTCCCTCTAAACATGCTATGATAGATGCATTGTTAAATATAAAGACTGGACCAAAGAAACAAAAGATGTATATGAGGGTGAAGGTTAGTTTTCTCTTGCAGCTGGAAGAAAAGAAGGAGATATTTGATGGACATTTCATTTATGTTTACCTAAAAGTAATGTTTGGTCCACTCGTCAGAAAACTGGGACTGGGATCCAGTATTTTTTTCATTCGGCTTAGAATTCATTAGTGATGCATCGAAAACTGAAAAAGAAGAAATATCTAATATTTACATTGAACTAAGAAGAAGAATAGTCAAATCATGCTTTGCAACCCTTTTTTGAAATGCAAAATTTTGTTTCTCAAAAACGAACACCCTTACAAATTGAATCTAGAATTAGGTATGTCGTATCTCGTATGTACTGTACCTACATGCGAACATTCTTTTCATTGAAAATGTACGAATCTCAATAATATCGTACATTCAAAAGGTCAGACAAAAATTTAATCACCCTCAATCGAAACTTATCAACTCATTTTATGTACTTATATGAATCAAACTGTCGGTAAATGGACTTTGTCAACTGAAATGGAAATGCTTGTGTCCTTAAACTTATTAACAAACTAAAAGTTCCTGGTGTAAAATTATTTTGCTTGGTTTAGAGATTTATGAATTTAATCTACTATTTTTCCTTGGACCAAATATTTATGTTTTGTTCAAGTCAACTGAGAATTGTCAGTCAGAATCGTCTTAGGAAATTTAATAGTTATTTTTTTTGGTCGTCCGGAACTGTTCCTAACGATTCTGAAATCTTTCACTTGGCAGAAGATCACAGTTCTTGTTCTGAATAGAACAGAAAAACGATTCCGAATTTTAAGCATAGAGAATCTATTTACCTAGAGTCGAAACTTGCTCTCTTTTTTAAAAAAAATCACTGTCCAAAAAATGTTGTGGTGAGTCTCTCAATTTACTCTTATTTTTCGTGTCCGTGAATCTGTGAAAGAGGTGAACAAAAAATTCAATAAGGACATGACCGTACTGTTTTAAGGGTGAAATAAACTCTGCCAACGTGTTTAAATGTGTTTTTTTAGTTTTTTATTCGTAAATCATAGTTGAATTCCATTTAAAAAGCAAAAAACATTATGCACTGCACTTCGTACTGTTATTTAAATACTTAAACATGAATTTCATACAATTATTTTTTATTTTTTAAATTTTTGAATTCAACTGACTCTTATTTTTCAATTTTGAGCGCAGGCTTTTAAAATTGAGCCTAGGCTTTGCTCCTTATTGAGCCCAGCACACAGGCCTACCCATTGCAAATGTATTGGTTCGGCCTCCCATTTGAAATGCATTGAAAAGCCTATACATTTACATTGGGTAGTATATTTTATCAAATTTAATTTTTTTAGTCGAAAGAGAGTAAAATGCCTTGATTTTAAGTCGGAACAAAATCACGCATACATGCACAAACTCACACATACGTACACGCCGCAATTCTGCATATAAGGTTTCACAAATGTTTGCATGTTCGTTTGGTATCCGGAATCGGACAATTCCGGATTACCAAAAAAAAAAACGCTATAAGAAAAATATATTTTACAATAATTATTTATTGTTAAGGGTTTTCAAATAAGGATGTGACAACTTTGTTGACTTCCCAGAGGAAGTTATTGTTATGGAGCCGATTATTTGAATCTCCAGTTTTGCATGTCTGCACGTTCAAGGTCATCAGAATTTGAATCACCGCTTTTAATCATGTTTGCATACGCACATTGTGTGTATGGACTGTTTTCCTCGATTATATTGCCAACCGCCATGAAATCGACTGGTCTCATTCGACCAAAATCGCTTGATTGAAAACAGATTAAGTTTTCAGCGAAATCGGCTTAGCGGTTTTAATAGGATTAAAAAAACTAAAAAAAACCTAACCAAAGCTGAAAGTAGTTCAAATTCATCATAAATGCTTGGAAATTATGATCACTTCAGCATTGATTGCAACAATAGTTAGAAATGCAACAATAATGGTTAGAAATTCTTAATTATCCATGCTATGAAATACATATATATTATTTGTCAATAATTTCTTATAAATGATTAAAAAAATCACTCGTCTGTGTAAGATGACAATGGAAAATTCACGCTGTGCCATCATGGTCGGAAAAAACCTAACGGACGCTTTTGATGTCAACATCATTCTTGAAAAGATTGTGCAAAGCTCCACTGTCAACACCAGAGGCACAATCTTTCAAAAGTCCGTCCAACTTCTAGGATACGCAGACGACATTGACATAATTGGAAGAACACAGCGCGTGATGTCAGTGGAGCGTTTGTGAGTCTTGAGACGGAGGCCAGGAAGATGGATCTGGCGGTTAACGAGGGCAAGACCAAGTTAATGCTGTCAACAAAAAATAAAGGCAACCAACATCGACGTCTTGAAGCAAACGTCAACGTAAGAAGATTTAACTGCGAGGTAATTAAGGACTTCGTCTACCTAGGATCTGCTGTTAACTGAGACAACAACAGCGCTGAAATCAAACGAAGAATCACTCTTGCCAATCGCTGCTTCTTTGGGCTTAGAAGGCAATTGAGTAGTAAAGTCCTCTATTAAGCAACTAAAGTGACACTCTACAAAACCCTCATCATCTCGGTCCTCATGTATGATGCAGAGACATGGACTATGACAACATCTGATGAAAACGCTTTGGGCTGCTTTGAGAGAAAAATTCTTCGAGTGATTTTTGACCCTGTCTGCATTAATGGAGAAT
Organism: Sphaerophoria rueppellii; assembly: GCA_920937365.1. Taxonomy (NCBI): domain Eukaryota; kingdom Metazoa; phylum Arthropoda; class Insecta; order Diptera; family Syrphidae; genus Sphaerophoria; species Sphaerophoria rueppellii. The sequence continues at coordinate 25,994,034 of CAKKXW010000002.1, read as the reverse complement.
GGAGACGAAGATTCAACCAAGAACTGTACGAGCTGTACAGCGATACTGACCTAACCAGAAAAGTAAAGCTCCAACGACTTAGATAATTGGGTCATGTTAAGCGTATGGAAAATAATGCCCCGGCTCGTAGAGTCTTCGAAACCAACGCGGAAGGACGTCGTAGAAGAGAAAGACCTAGACTCAAGTGGAGCACACAGGTGGAAGAGGACCTGAAAAAACTTGGCGTGCGAAACTGGAGACAGCTAGCCAGGGACCGAGCTGGCTGGAGAAGTTTGTTGGGTGAGGCCCTGGTCCGACCTGGATTGTAGCGTCACCATAAGTAAATAAAGTAGGTAAGTAAGATTGAAAACGAGTCTAAGCGGATACATTTTTTTTTTTATTTCAAGAAAAAAACAGTCTGTACAGTGTATTAGTATCTATGAGTTGGAATAGAAATCTGATTTAAGTAAATTTTGATCACTTTAAAAATTGGTCGTATGGGATTTTAGCACGTACCATCTTAGGACCTATGTAGTTTCCGTGGCCTAGTGGTTAGGTGCTTTGACTGCTAGGCAGAACGTCTTGGTTTCGAGTCCTACTCGTGCCCAGTTTTTATTTCATCTTTCACGGGTACTGTCTCTTGCGAAGAACTGACAAAACTTCCAAGAGTATCAATCTGTCATCAAAAAGTGCTTCCCAACTTTGCATTTCGGAATCGGCGTTAAATTGTAGGTCCCCTCAATAATTCATTCATACCCAGAGGATTGTTGATGAGAGCAAGCCACTTAGGCCTTGGCTCTTTAAGAGCTGTCGCGCCAACACAGGAACGAATATCAGCTATAATTTTCATCGTCTGGCGAGGGGTGATATATTCTGTTCAGATCATTACTGTAATAAATTGACAATCAGCCTTATCGTCGTATTCGATCGTAACAAAATTCTATCCGATTTGTACGAAATATACAAATTTGGTATCGTCCTAAAAGTTCCGATTGTTAAATGGTACATACCTCAGAATAAAATTCAAATTTGTGTTGAAATGTCAAACTTAGAGCAACGCATCACGATTTCATGCGGCGAAAAGCAAAAATTCAACTAACGCTTGCGATGCATAGCGATTATTTTGTTTAATACGTCTCCGATTGTTCCGACAACTTAATTATGTCGGAACATTTGCACAACGACATGCGTTATTACACGTCAATATTTCCTTTACGAAACGGATACCATGAACAAAATAAATGTTACGATCCTAACTTTTCTACGATCGTAAGTTTTTCCGAACGGATACGACGATAGGCCTGAATGACATTAAGATGATTAGATTAGTGAAAGTATGCGTTCACAAATGAAATTCAATGTTGTCAAAGTCCCTTATTGGAAAACCCATTGTTACCAATTTTCTACCATTGCAAACATACTTTCACCGACCAATATGGCAATATGGAAAAATCGACCATTCACGTGCCGTACACTTATAGTTACTTACTTCCTTAACCGTCTCATCGAGAACGGTCCCACACATGCACTCTCCAGTCGCCGAAACCAAGCGCTCTGGCATCCGCAGTCATTTGATCCTTGTACTGTAGGTTCGGTCTTCCTTGTCGTCTTGAACCTGGGGGCCGGGATGAGAAGACTTTCTTGGCTGGAGCGTTGTCGTCCATTCGTTCGATGTAACCGAGCCAATGTAGTCGTCTTTTCTTGGCCTTCTGGATTGCATCCACATCTTGATATAGCTCGTTCAGTTCGCAGTTGAACCTTCTCCGAAAACCTGTCTGAAGAGTTTTGAACCCAGTTGTTTTGCCAAACCGAAGCAGAAGCGCTTCGCAAGGGTAATTCTTCTTCGGATCTCCACTAAAGTGTCGTTTATGCTTTTGATGTTTGTTCCAAGGTTCTTTCATTACCTTGAAATTGCTGCTACAAACAGTCCTAGGAGGCGGTGGACAGATGTTGCTTTATTTGTTGATAGCATGTACTTTGTTTTGTCCTCATTCACTTCAAGACCAACGAGTTTCACCTGTTCTTCAATTGCTATGAAGACCTCAAGCACAGCTCTCTTGGATCGACCGATGATGTCTATGTCGTCCGCATAGCCAAGGAGCTGCTTTGAAGTCGATGGAAAGATGTTGGGTTTCGACTTGAAATTAGGTCTTTTCTCGGATTTGCCTCAGTTTGAATATTCGGTCTATCGGTGTTCTGCCTGCCCTAAAGCGCAAAAAGTACGTTGGATAGGATTTCGTATATGCATATTTAAGGAGTACCCATTTTTTAGAGAAATGTTGCTTCCATATTTTTAAGGTAAACAGTTTCGAAGTTATTGAAGGAAATAGGCAGAAAGTGTATTCAAATTATCGACCAAGAAAATGTTTGGTTTCATATTTTAATCCTTGTATAAGATTTCCTTCAAAATTAAAAAAACAAAAATAGGGTCGGATAAACGTGTTCGGAACCCTCCACGAGCGAGTTTATCTCTCGCACTTATCCAGTTTGTTTTATTTCGTTTTTTACTTACGAATATTCGAGAGAACCCAGCTATTCTTTTCTAAATTAAACCATTAAATAAAAAAAAAAACAAAGATCGATTCATCGAAATCGATCGAGGCGTCCTCATGTTATATAAGCGAGTAACTATTATCACTCTTTTTTATATAGCTTAAGGTTTACAGTGGCTTACAAAATTGATGGGTGTCTAAAAGATACCGAACGTGTCTTAAATGTGTCAAGTTATTTTATTTTGAAATTCTAATACAATATTTTTTCCTTACTTCTTACTTATTTCCAATTGTAGGTGGCAAAAAAAAAATACTTAGCAATTTTAAACAGCAGAGGGGTTACATTTCTTCTCCCTGCACAATGCCTATTTTCCATTTCCGGTTTCCACTTCTGTCCACGGAAAAGCAATGTATGGCTTGATCTAAGTCTTACCCACTTGTTGCACCATAAAGTCGAGTTGTATTTTAAACCCACCTTATGCAAACAGGAAGAAGAACAAAAAAAAAAAAAAAAAAACACCAACTCATAAGAATGTTTACGCAAAAGATATGAGTCAAAAGCAAAAATTGTTCACTCATAAGAATTATTATCTTGAAATTGAAACAGGAAGAAATGTATTACATGGTATTGAAATCATCGAACCGTAATTAGTATGTGACTTTTTTAGGAAACAAAACAAAGTTATTTCCTCTTAGAGGGAGCGCATTGATGCATGAAAACCCATACTTTGTGACGAAAAATGTAATGTGTCGTTTATAGGTTACTTAACCTGTAGCATATACAGCCCTATCGAGGTATTTTTCGGAGCGGAATTTTGTCCGATTTCGTACGTTTCGGACAAGTTTTGCTTCAAGGCACTGTTGCCAGACTTTTGAACTCGTTTTTCTCTCAGACGGTGCGAAAAATCCCTTTTATCCCCCACAGATCTTATGAAAAATCCCTCAACTTACCAAAATAAAACATAGTTAAAATATAATTCAAAATATTGTCTTAATTAGCATCAGATGAAATATTGACAATATTAAATTAAAAATGTTAATTCATTTATAATCTCTATACATAATAAAAACGGATGTGTGATTGTTTGTGTGCCTCTTATAGACTCCGAAATGGGCCAACAGATATTTGTGAAATTTGCATGGTTGATACTGTTGTATCTTGTGATGATTTTTGTGAAAAAAAATGGAAAAACCTCATGGGAGAGTAGGAAAACTTTGCTTGGAATTTTTTTGGTTCAAAATGGAAAAATAGAAAGTTCTTGATGAAAAACTCGGGAAAACTCATTGGTTTTCAAATGAAAAATTGCATGAAATTGTGGATGCGTTGGGTTTCAAATGGAAAACTGGAAAACTTAAAAATGGGTTTTCAAAAGGAACACGGCAAACTCATTGCTTTATAAAGGGAAACTGAAAAATTTGTGATGTGGAACTGGTAAGCGGCGCCGTAACGGAAGACGGAATTTTCTTGTAAAAATAAAATGTTGGTGAAAACCAAAATACGTATTAATCTTTTGAAATTTTTTCACTTATGTGCGTTTAGATAAGAATCAACAGATATTTTATAACGAAAAATCCCTTTTTTTGTACTACAAGGTTTAAAAAATCCCTTTATCCCTTTTAGCTTAGTTTATCCCTTAAAAAGGGATAAATCCCTCAATCTGGCAACACTGCTTCAAGGTATTCTTCCGACTTACAATTCGGAATTTTTTCCGACATGAAGTAACGCAGTACGATGAGTAACAATGTGGTGCGATGATTAGCTTTATTTTCCTTCATTTTTGATAGTTTGATTTCCGATTTGTCCGCAGGAAATTGTTTGCGGATTTTTTTTTGAAAATTGTGTTTAAAGCTGTGCAGACGGAAAAATGTTGGTATAAAATACAAACAAAATAAAGACAAATTTATAAAATTGCTTTAACTTTTACTTCAAGGGTAAACAAAAAAAATTCAATGCAACAATATGCCCAAATGGTCCTGCTAATGAAGACGATGCCGGATATTGCCACCAACTACAGCAAAAGAACCGCAGAATCAGTTGCTGAATTTTGGGATAATTTAACACTTCAGCTTAACGAAATAGGACCGCGACGAAGAGATTCTGTTGGTTGGAAAAAGGTAGGTTGATTATTTTTGTTAAAGTTCAACTCAGAATTAATTTGTAATACATAAGGTTTGGAGTTTGTAATCACTCACACCTATATAAAGAAAAAATTGGCTGCGAATAAACGGGAAAGCACGGGAACTGGTGGTGGACCATATAAGGTAAAGAAATTTTCCACTTTGGAAGAAGACGTTATTGCCATTATAGGCACAAAAAGTTCGGTGGATGGAATTGGGGCAAAATCGTTTGGGACATCACCAGCAATATAATGTGTCGTTTATAGGTTACTTAACCTGTAGCATAGAATATTTCTTTTTACGTAGGTTTTTTCTTTTAAACTGTAACTGGGTATCGATCATAAAGAAAGTCGTTATTTTAAAAATGTTTACCTAAAGGGCCGACCCATAGAATCCGTCAATCCGTCAGCGTCAATGTATACGTTGCAGCCAAAGTATATGCCGGATGGAACCGTCCCATAGAATACGTTCTATAATTTGACTTTTGACATTGACAGTCTGCTTTGTTTGGTGTAAAAATAATTCACAGAACCACAAATCTAAATAAAAAATTTAAAATACCAAAATCGTGTCAAAATAATTTCTTTGCACAAAATTTTGATCATCCATTACTTTTCCGTGTTGCTGTGGGAACACATTGCATTGACTGTTTGTCAAATTCAGTTTTCAATGGATCTACGGACGCAAAAAGTAGAGAAGTTTAATTTATGGTGTCTTTAAAATTCTCCTATCCCCTCCCAGGTCTCTTTCTTTGTGTTTTGGTAGCTACTTGTCGAAGAAACAGTGTAGGCAAACGTTTTAGAGTGTCTCTAAACACAAGCTGCGGAAACTGTTTGCTGCATCTCGTATAATGATCCAGATTCAGTTGCCGCTAACAGAATTTTTGTTATTTTTGATTAAAAAAGGGGAATGTGTTCACCTTTCATACCTTTCCTTTTTTTTTCCATACCCAAATGCTGTTTGTTGCTCCTTAAAAACACCTGCCACCCTTTCTCAGTGAACAATTTTTTTAAAGGTCAACTTATAGCTCTAATTATTTATGTTTGCTGTTTTTTGTATATTTTAACAAATTTTGGCAATCTTTTTCTTCATCAATTGTCATTGTTTTGCTTGGTCAGCCTTTTCTTGAGGTTGAGGAGAATTGTAATGAATTACCGATTGCTGAATGCATCCAATTTTTGGGTTTGATTTGTTTTAAGCCAAAACTTGTGTTATAGAACACCGATTATCATATCTCAATTGCCTTCTAAGTCCAAAGAAGCAGAAATTTGGCAAGAGTAATTCTTCGTAGTTTTTAACTACGAGTTGATAGATACTCCTTGGTAGACGATGTCCTTAACTACCTCAAAGTTAAATCTGTCTATGCTGACGTTTGCTCCAAGATAAGATGTAGAGGTTGGTTGTCCTTTCTTGTTGACAGCATTAATTTGGTCTTGCCCTAGTTAACCGCTAGACCCATCTTCCTGGCTTCCGTCTCAAACTCACGAACGCTCCATTGACATCACGCTGTGTTCTTACAATTATGCAAATGTCGTCTGCGTATCCTAGTAGCTTAGCTGGACGGACTCTTGAAAGATTGTGCCTCTCTCTTCTCTTTTCAAGAACGATGTTGAAGAAATCGCATGACAGCGCTTCGCCTTGTCTAAAACCTTTTTTGACATCAAATGCATCCGTTAGGTTTTTTCCGACCATGATGGAACAGCGTGAGTTTTCCATTGTCATCTTACACAGACGGACGAGATTTTCTGAGATGCCCAAAACAAACATTGCTCTATATAGACGCTATAATTCGCGGCCCGACCCCTAAACCGATAAAAAGGTGGTTGGTGTCGATTTTAAATTCCTGGGTCCCCACCAAATCTACCGTTGAGTGAATATTTGATCAATGGTGGACTTTCCGGGTCTGAAGCCACACTCATAAGGACCTTTCAGGTTGTTGACGAAAGGTTTCAAACATTCACACAGCACGGTAGACAAGGTTTTGTAGGCGATGTTAGGGAGAGACTTATACCTCTGTAATTAGTGCAGTTCAGAGGATCTCCTTTCTTGCGTATCGGGTTGCTGAGGTTCCATTCGTCGGGCATGCTTTCCCCCGAACAAATTTTTCAGATGAGCTGGTGCATACTCCTAACCAAATCATCTCCAGCTGCTTTGTACAGTTCGGCGGCTAAGCCGTCTGCTTCAGTGGCTTTGTTCGACTTAAGCTTGGAAAGTCATCAGGAGATTTCCTTTTCCTCTTGTGGATATTGAGATGTGTTAATCGCGTACTTGCTTCCATTACGTCTCGCCCCGCAGCGAAGTCGATTAGCCTAAATCCGTTGTTGGAGGTGGTGTCGTGTATGCTATGTCGTCCGATTATCCCACCATAGATTTTGTTTCTACCCAGCTTAGCATTTAAATCTTCGAGTACTATTTTAATGTCATAGCTAGGGCATTGATCGTCGGTTTTGTCGAGGAGCTCGTATAATCTTTCTTTGGTGTCTTCATCGTTTTCCTCAGTGGGGGCGTGAGCATAGATGAGGCTTTCATTGGTGAATCGTGATGGAGTCGCCATAATAGATATCTCTGTTTTTCATTTTACGTAGGCCCGGACCATCACATCGCACTTCTTGAATGGCGTTTATATCTCCTTTAAATCAGTCAAGGGCTTCCGCAAGTTGTTCTTCTGCGCGTGGTCTATTAACGGACGTAACGTTCCAAGTACAAACCGAAATTCGTTGTCTTCAAATCGTTTGCGTGGGTAGTCATCATTAATTTAGTATCCGAGGCTTGTTGGTGGTTCGGAAATATCTTTTTTTTATGTGGCCAAGCAGTCACCCCGACGCTCGACCCCCAACCTGGAGGGCCAGGTCCTTAGATTAACTTCAAAGACAGGGAGCCTGCCAAACTACTCCTTATAGGCTGCGAAAACGTCATAGTAGCTTAGTAGTTCATCCTGACTGGAACTTTAGACGCCACCGTTGATTCGATCATGAGAGTTCTTCCGCTGCCGCCTCTTGAAAAGAAGGCATCCCTTAGTGGACGCATACATCCGCGCCCTCTCTCTCCTTGCTACCGAAAACAACTTCCCACTGGGGTTGGAACCCAATCTTCGATTGAACCCGATGTTCACCGCGGGGAGGTGGAGAGTAGGAGTTGATAGAAAGAGGTTGCTGGAGGACGCTTGAGTCTTCTTGAATGCACTTTGTACAGGTTTACCCTTTGATAATCAGAAAGAAAATCCTTATTAAGTCAAAAAACCTTAGATGACCTTTTTAAAAAACAGATATTATTGAAAAGAGAATTGTTTTCTAGATAAACATCTTCTGCTGCCTTTTTCTTTCAAACTACTACATTGACATTACGTATTTGTCTTTTTTGGCATAGCTCTCCGTTGCGAAGTATGATTTTACACGTATTACAGATTAGAACTCTTCACTGTGGATTAAACCATATGTAGGAACTAACTGCGGATAGAATTTTGACGTTTGCTCGAGTCTCGAATATGAATGTGCATCTCGAGGGCATGTTCGTAGAGTACAATAAATAGTTTGATGTTTAGTATTTTTCATAATTCACTGATGGGTTACGCCTTTTACCGTTTGAAGCTTTTTAAAAATTTCATTTTTTATCGAAAAACAAACTAAAGCGAAACACAAAAAAATGCGGCAAAAATTAAAAATGCTGTTGACAGAATTCTCATAATAAAAAACGCAAACTAAGTTCTTATGAAAAACGCTGTTTGGAAATCATCCCTTGGCTTTTGTTTTGAAATTTATTGGTAGATACTGCCCATACGTTTTCTTGAAAAAAAGCACCTGCTATAATTTCTAAAACACAGTCAAGATGATGGATTTAATGGTAAAAGGGCACTAACTCAACACTAACGTCTTGTTCAAAACTTTAACATAGAGTATACAGTATGTCTGCATAAGCATCGTTATAAATTCACTTATTCATAAATTCAGACAACGTCTCCAGCTCGAGTGCTGATTTTCGATTGAGAGTCTTTCTTTCTAATTGTTGCTTTTTTGGTCTTAGGTAGAAAGCAATAGATTACTAAAGTCCTCGCTCTACAGCAAATAAGTACGACACTTATCATCCCTTTTAAATGGTGTAAGGCAATAGGCCTTGACAATATCGGATAAAATGAAAACGTTTGAAGTTACTTCGAGAGTTAAGGTCCAACGATTAAGAAAGCTTGAACTTGTCAAGATAAAAGTTAACCACTGTTTCTGGCCGGCCTAGTCTTCGAGGCAAAACTAAATCAACAACACAGGGAATAATGTGGCTATTTCACTAGAGCACTTACCGAGGATTGAACAGAGAGAGAGAGAGAGAGAGAGAGAGAGAGAGAGAGAGAGAGAGAGAGAGAGAGAGAGAGAGAGAGAGAGAGGTAACACGTAACACGAACGGTGATCTAACGAAGTGAATGAGTCAGTGATGTCTCTATCACCAGTTATCATTCTTAGATCTCTTTTTTGTATACCATCCAAGAGGCTTAAATATGTAGCTGGGGCACCAGCCTAGAGATGGGAATTATATTCAAGTTTTGGACTGATATAAGTCTTATAGGTAGCCAGATCAGACGGGGAAAAAATTTCCTGCACCGTCTTTAGAAACCCAAATATCTTGCGGCATTTCTGGAAGCATCGCTTCCACAAGAGGTAGTAAGTGATGCACATAGCGAGAATGTTGAGATGTTCGGTCTCATTGATGCAAGTGCCATTTAACTCTACCCACATTGTACATTAAGTCAGAGTTTAATGAGCTTCTCACATTTTGCTGTTATAGTTCTACATCCGAAGAGGAGGGATGTGAGTCTGGGAACATATATGAAAATATAAGAGTACTATCGCCCATGAAACAATTTATTGGATTAGAAGTTACAGAAAAGGGCTCGTTTATAAAAATGAGAAAGAGGATCAGAGAGAAAACGGCCCTAGGGCACACCAGCATATGTATATTTTGTGGTTTAAGACTTGAACTAATACAACTCGTATTGTGAGGGTTTTCCTAGTTCTAAGGAGAAAGTGCAATTTCAAAAAACCGCTACTCTACGGAAGAGGTGGTTCATTGAAGGGGCTAATAACAAACCATTCTACGTGCTATACGTGGAAAGTTATAAACTCCTTCAGATGTCGCAATTGGTTATTTAAAAAATTAATTTCTACATGTGAAACGAAAATGAAAATCAAAAACGACGTTTTTTGAGGAGAATTTAAAAAAACGTATACCGAAAGTATATCTCTTGTTATTTTTAAACATGTAGGCATAATTTCATAACGGATAACCGCGGATTTAGGCTAATTGACTTAGCTGCGGGACGAGACGTAATGGTAGCAAGTACGCAATTAACACATCTCGATATCCACAAGGAAACAGGAAATCTCCTAATCACTCTCGAACAAAGCCACTGGAGTAATTAGCCTAGCCGACGAACTGTACAAAGCAGCTGGAAATGATTTGGTTAGGAGTATGCACCAAAGATTAAATATGTAACAAGATGGGAACTGACTTACGTTTCACTCCCTAGATCCCACAATTTTCATATTCCTTCATTTACTTTATTCTTTTCGTCTACATAAATGCATGTGAGTTACAAAAACACAGAGATGAGCTGAGATTTGTCTATTCTCTTTTGTTTGTTTTCGCATTTTCAGATGGTTGGACCATATTTACTGTGATAGTATTGGTAAAAACACGCATACTTTCACAGTAACTATGGTCCGAAGCTTGTAGGCAACTGTCACTTTGACAGCCTTGTTTCCCATCTTGTTACTTATTATTCTTTGGTATGCACCAGCTCATCTGCAAAATTTGTTCGGAGGAAAGCATGCCCAACGAATGGAACCTCAGCATCGTATGCCCCCTGAACTGCACCAACTACGAAGTTAAAGCTTCCTTAACATAGCCTTCAAGATCTTGACTGCCGTGCTGTGTGACATTTGAAGCCCTTCGTCAACAAACTGTTAGGTCCTTATCATTGCGGCTTCCGACCCGGAAAGTGCACCATCGATCGAATATTCACCCTACGGCAGATCTTGGAGAAGACCCAGGAACTTCAAATCGATACCTACCACTTTTTCCAACCATATAGAGCAATTTCTAGTTTTGGTATCCCAGAAAAACGCGTCCTTCTGTGTAAGATGACAATGGAAACTCACGCGTTCCATCATGGTCGGAAAAAACCTTACGAACGCTTTTAATGTCAAAAAGGTTAAAGACAAGGCGATGCGCTGTCATGCGATTTCTTCAACATCATTCTTGAAAAGATTGTGCAAAACTGCAACGTCAACAGCAACACAGAGGCACAATTTTTTAAAAGTCCGTCCAACTACTAAAATACGTGAAGAATCACTGTTGCAAATCGCTGCTTCTTTGGACTAAGAAGGCAATTGAGTAGTAAAGTCCTCACCCGAGCAAATAGAGTGACACTCTACAAAACCCCCATCATCCCGGTCCTAATGTATAATGCAGAGACATGGACTATGACAACGTCTGATGAAAACGCTTTGGGCTGCTTTGAGAGAAAAATTCTTCGAGTGATTTTTGGTCCTGTCTGCATTAATGGAGAATGGACACGAAGATTCAACCAAGAACTGTACGAGCTGTTACGAGAAAAATTAAAGCCCAACGGCTTTTAGATGGTTGTGTTATGTAAAGCGAATGGAAAATAATGAGCCGGCTCGTAGAGTCTTCGAAACCAACGCGGAAGGACGTCGTAGAAGAGAAAGACCTCGACTCAAGTGGAGCACACAGGTGGTAGAGGACCTGAAAAAACTTGGCGTGCGAAACTGGAGACAGCTAGCCAGGGACCGAACTGGCTGTTGGGTGAGGCCCTGGTCCGACCTGGACTGTAGCGCCACCATATGTAAGTAAGTAATGGTTGTTAATTTCTTCTTATTTTATTTCTGTGAGTCATTGCCTCTTAACAAACCTTCATAACTTTGGTATGCAAATACTTTGAATGCCAGATTAGTTTACCAGATTTTTTAAACGAATTCGGATTGGTAATGTTCTCGAAGTTTGAAATTATTATTTGCTGAAGCAAAAAGCAAACCTTTTAATAGTGCAATAATGCAGGCATTTATATTTTTGACTCTGTCAAACAAAAATATAACTGAAAGACAAGATAAGTAAAAAACAATTTCATGTGCTTCAAAATTACTGTTAAAACCAAAAGTTGCAAAACCTAGCTTAAGAGTTCTATCGATGCAATTACTGAACGGCCACCACACTTAATTTTGTATGCCTTCCATGGATATTATTTGCATTCGAGATTGCTTTTTTTTCATTTTTGGATTTACTTGACATTACCTATGTCAAAGTCCGCATTTTTCAAAAAGAATAAATATATATAAAAAATGTACATCCCATGTGTGTGTACGCGACAAACACCGGTAGTGGCGGCGGCCGGCAGCGGCGGCGGGTACTTCTATTTCTTTCCATTTCATTAAAACATTTTTATCCAGACTTTTTTTTTTTGTAAAACCATACCAGTCTAACTGAGTTAAAAATCATTTAAAATGCGGAGCTCGGACAGACAGAACTTTCCTCCCCAAAATTTGCTTAGCTATATTTTTTTTTGTTTCATATATCACAAAAAAATCGATTTTATCTCATCCCGAACCGCAGCTATACATAACTGTTTAAAAAACAGTGGATGTTTGTTTTCGCGCTGCTAAAAAAGTTGACCAATCGCAGCTTCTCTCATTGCCTCATATAATAAAAGGTTTTCTAGAATATCTTTGAAAAAGGAGTATCTACACATATCCAGCAAATTATATTTTAACAAGCTTTTATTTAACTTGCGTCGTGCGTACTTACCTACGCTTTTTCTTTTTTTTTTGTGTTTCCTTTTTTTGCAATTTGAAATTTATTTTTCAAGCTCTCGGTGCTGACCAGACCATGTATGTAAGTTCGGTGACAGTAATGGTGTGGTGGCGATATGGGGTCGGAAGGTGGCCATGAACTTTTCGCGACATGGCACGATGACGGAGCCCACTTGTTTCGTGTTTTCTATCGCAATGTAGAAAATGTTTGATCGAATTCTTGAGGTTGTTTTTTTTTTGGAACAGGGTGTTCTTTTTTATTTTTGTTTTGCTTCAATTTCAGGTAATGTTTAAGGGTGATTAAGAGTGATCATTTAAAATGTTGTATTGACGCATGACGTTATCACGTTAAGTTATCGTCCGTTAACCTTTTTTGGTTTTATTTTAATTTAATCTTGCAAAGTAGTATCTCCTAATATTCAAAATGCATTTCTTACAATTTTTGTAATTTTATCAAACAGTTATTTTCCTTATTTTTTTTTTCATAAGCCTAGTGAATGTAGGTCCATTTAGAGCCTTAAGTAATGTAATGTTTGAGGTAAACAAAAATTAGAGTAACACTCGGTAGTTGTTTTTTGTAAAGTAGATAGATATAGATGTATTGTATGCAAAAAGTATTGAGAAAAATCTCCGTAGGTCATAAGTCCGTATAGGGACTTTTGACCCACTTAGGTGGGTTCTAGACTAAAAAAAAAAAAAAAATATGAACCTATTATGATACGAAATAGAATTAAGACATAATATTTCGCTTTCTTTGTCACAATATGCTTGCAAGAAAGGCACAAAATTAAATTTTTTTTTATTGCAGTTTGAACTGCTCGGTTGAATATTAATTTTTTTCTTTTTGACGGTCAAACAAAAAAATGTCCACATTTTTTCTGTTATCGACCCTTTTAGTTGGTAAAAGTAATCTATTTAATTTTGAAAAAATAAAACGTCTTCTGCAAAATGGATGTCAAGTTCGGTGGGAGTAGGGCATCCTTTAAGCACGAGAATGCGAAGCGAGCGGAAAAAATTTTGCCCAAAAGAGAATCAATTTGGGGTGGTGAAAATAAAAAATATTCGATTTCACTTTTAAATGGAAGCACTTATCAAAAAGGGTCTTATTTCCAAGTTGCCATGGAAACCAGGCCCTATTTCAAGTTTTCTTATGTGTTCTGTAAATGCGGCCTTATTTCCCATTAAAATGCGGCTTTATTTCCATAATGCATATTGAAATAAGGCCCGCCGGGTGTTATTTCAATTTCAACATGGAAATAAGGCCCCTTTTAAGATGGGGCTTATTTCGTCGGGCGTTTATTTCACGTCACCTAAATAAATTAATTGCACACCAAAATGTAAGACATGAAACTACGCAAGTTGTAGATATAAAACAGTCGAATGTGAAAATATAGGCATGTATAGAAAAACCACTTCTTTATGACGGATTCAAATTTAAGGATAGCTGCATCAAAGTTCGAGGCCAACATCATATAATGAGCTGGAGCCAACGGCTCAAAACTTCAAATCGACTTCCAACATGTCATAGATTGGTGATTGGAGCTTCTTTACAAGGGGGCCATTCCGTAATTCAATTATTATTACGAGAGAGACATCGTTTCGACGATAGATCTGTTTCATTTGAATGGCTACTGGAAAACCACTGTGTTTCAAAAGGAATCGTAAACAAAATATTTTCAAAACGGTGTTATGGCGACACAGACTTGCTTTTGGATGTTTTGTATAACATCACATTGGAAAACATGTATCAGTCCCCGTCGGACCAGGGACTCATCCAAGCTAGCTGGGTTGAGATATCATCTACTACCTGTTTGCTCCATCTGAGTTGCGGCCTTCCTTTTAGGTTAGATCCGATGAATCTACGGAATGTAGAACTCTTCACCGTTCATCATTAGCTCTACACAACCTAGCAATTTTGATAGTAGGATTTTCTGGACAGATCTACCTCGCTGCAAAACCTTTACGGAACGAAAAATTACGCGAAGAATAACTAGCAAGCAACCCAGAGCATTTTCATTGAATGTTGGCAAGGTCAATGTCTTTACTCTTTTACCATAGACAAGGAGAAGGGTAATGAGGGTCTTATGGTTGAAATACAAACATTCTTATGAGTTCAGCTATAGGAATTCAGTACATGCTATCACAATCAAGTTTCGATCTCACGTTCCGTTTGACAATTGTAAGGATAAAACGTAATGTTACGCAATGTGACTCGAAAAGGAAGTTCTAGTTCGAATATGCTGAACATTTGCTTCGTCTGATAGCTATGAAAAAAGTCAACAGCTAAAATTCATTTGTGTGTTTGAACAACGATAGCAACTTAGAGGTGCTTCCACCAATGCTTTTTCCGTCAATTCCTTTATTTGGCATGGAGTTATAGCTTTTCAACGGGCGCCAAGCCGATCATCAGACTCCTTTATTAGTGGTGCTGTCTAGTTGTTCTTTCATTTTAATCGAAAAACATAAATGAATTGACCGCAAGCTTAACTGCAGTGTTAAATAACACAAAAACAAAATTTAGAACAAAAATTCATTTGTTTTTAGATGATGATGATTGAGGAAGAAATGTCATTCAAAGCAAACCCGAAGCGAAGGCGAAACTTAGGCGTGTTTGTTTTGCAGCCATTATATAGTGACACTTTAGTTTGTCGTAAGAGGACTTTACTACTATTTTCCGTCTTAGTCCAAATAAGCAGAGATTGGAAAAGTGATTTCGCGTTTGATTTTCAGCGCTGGGCTCAAAATGTCGATGTTGGGTGCCCTTCCATATTGACACCATTTACTGGGACCTGTCCTCACTGATCGCCAGAAAACCACCATCTTGGTCTCAGTCTTAAGGCTCACAATTAACAAACTGCAACTCAGACTTATTTGATTAAAGAATAAGCAAGAATAAATGTAAGTCTTTGCTCAAGACCAGTGTTCTACACTTTTAAATTTTTTTCTGTTTACTTAATGTTTCTCTTGTTTTTGTTTCATCCATGTGAGTGTTTGTTATGTAATGTTTGCTAACTAACAACTTACACTGCACTAAGTGATGAGCAGTGGTATAACATAGTCTTCTATGTTGGCAAAACCATTGGATGCAAGTCTGTGCTTGCCAGCGTTATGAACCTTGCTCCGATCGGAGCAAATTTGCTCCACTTTTAGGGGAAAAACAAAAATC
This sequence comes from Sphaerophoria rueppellii, assembly GCA_920937365.1. Lineage (NCBI taxonomy): Eukaryota > Metazoa > Arthropoda > Insecta > Diptera > Syrphidae > Sphaerophoria > Sphaerophoria rueppellii. The sequence goes on along the minus strand of CAKKXW010000002.1, from coordinate 25,978,465 downwards.
TATTCCGATGCTCCGTATTTTTCAAGATTTACTCCACTTTTTTCCAAACGAAAAAAAAAAATTGTTAACCTAAACTACATGTTATTATAAATAATATATATGTAGCTGAATATATCTTAACGTTGTTTGAAGAAAATTTAATTTAAATTAAATTGTTGTCCCTGAACTAATCTATTCAAATCAAGACTTGTTTCCCTTTTAATGAACACTAGCTGACCCTGCAGACTTCGTACTGCCTCAATCGATAATCGATAAGGATAACCCTCTACCACTCTACCCAACCCACTACCTCCTTGTGCTACCCAGTACGTCTACCCATATCCGCTACCCCGTTACGAAACTACTCTGTTACGCTACCAATTATTTCTACACGCTTACCGTTACACCATTAGCCAGAAACCCACTTCTCATTACCCGCAACGCGCAACCAATTTTTTTTTTGCATTTCAATTTTTCCATTTTTCCATTTTTTTTTTTACTTTTTCTTGCTTACCAGTTCCCCATCACAAATTTTCCAGTTTCCCTTTGAAAACCAGTGAGTTTTCCGAGTTCCTTTCTAAAACCCATTTTTAAATTTTCCAGTTTTCCATTTGAAAACCTCTGCACCTAATATTACATGGAACTTTCCCTTTGAAAACCAATGAGTTTTCCGAGTTTCATTCGAAAACCAATTTTGAAATTTTCCAGTTTTCCATTCGAAATTTTCCAGTTTTCCACTTGAAAACCAATGCATCCACAATTTCATGCAATTTTCCATTTGAAAACCAATGGGTTTTCCGAGTTTTTCATCAAGAACTTTCTATTTTTCCATTCTAAAACCCATTTTGAACCAAAAAATTCCAACCAAAAATATCTAATTTCCGACTTTTGTTTGGTTTTTCCAGTTTTTCCACTCTCCCATGAGGTTTTTCCATTTTTTTTTTCACAGAAATCATCACTGAATACAACAGTATCAACCATGAAAATTTCACAAACATCTGTTGGGCCATTTCGGAGTCTATAAGAGACATACAAACAAACACACATTCATTTTTATATATATAGAGATTTATAAAATTGAAGAGGTTATACCGATGGGTTATGGGCAACCAGCAAACTATTCAATTTAATGAAAAAAAAGCAAAATTAATTGTAAGTTGCACACCTTTCGACTATTTGGAATTGTCAAAAACTCCAGCTATTTACGAGGGTTTATAATAGCTTATTAACTTTTTACGAGAAATTTTTACTTGGAGTAGTAGTAATATTTTTACTTAATCGGAAACTCGTCCATTGAGATAATTTCAAAAAAATTGTTTGATTGGAAACAAAAATAAAAATAATTTGGCTTTTTGAAATTTTGACATATGATTGTTTTCACAAAAGTGCACTACTAAAAATAAAAAAAAATAGAGTGGTGCGATAGCTCTTGAATAGCCAAGGCCTAAGTGGCTTACTCTCATCAACAATTCTCTAGGTGCGTGGGAAGAATTGATTTCGAACGGCAAAGTTGAGAAGCACTTTTTCATGACAGATGATACTCTTGGATTTTTTTTCAGTTCTTCGCAAGAGGCAGTGTCCGTGAAAGATGAAATAAAAACTTTGGGACCGAGTAGGATTCCAACCCACTACGTTCTGCTTAGCAGCCAACGCACCTTACCACTAAGCTACGGACACTACACTACTAAAAATCAGGTTTAGAAAAAAATTGTACTTATCTGAGCTGAACAACTTCATGGAACACAAAATGATAGATTGTAGGAAAGTTGGGGCAATGTTTGTTGCAATGGCAAAAAACACAAACGTGTACTTTTTGGATCTTTTCTGTTATTTTTCTGTGCGAAACAGATTCATTAAACAGACCTATGGCGTTTTTAATTGGCAATTGGGCAAAAGTTGACAGATCTGATTCTGAAAAGAAGAGATTCCCTTCTGATTTTAAAACCAGAATGCTTTTTTCAAGATTCCAGTTAAAAACGCCACAAGTGTCCTTAAGGAAAGACAGCAATGCGAACTGCGATGTGACCAAGGTCGCGAGTATTGTTCATCTCAGCAACTTGCATTTTACAAAAAGAAGGGAGTTGTATGCAGGAATACAGCTATCTACTATCTACAATCTACTCCGAAAATTATGCATTTGCTCCACTTTTTTAAGCTCTCTTCGACCAATTCTGATAGTGTAAAAAAAAAGTTGGACAGTTTTTGCATCTGGTGTTAACCTCGGAGTTTTGCACAATCAAATCACAAATGTTGAAGAATTCGCATGACAGCGCAGTTGATGTCGTCATCGTTGCACTTAGATCAATACAGATCCATTGTGATAGCCGTGGGTATTGCTACTCAAGCTATATGTGTTCAGTAAATCAAGCCATTTGGAGGCATTGATGAAGCTCGCAATGTTACTAACTGGAGTACTAGAGAGTTCTTCTAAGTCCCCGATGAAATAATTGCCGAGCAATTTCTTCCTTTGGTGGAAAAGTGCGGGCAGTGACCTAGAGAGTGTAATAAGTGTCTTCATGGCATTGGAGTGATCTCATTGCCCGTGTAAGGCCTGTCCGCAATTCTTGTACTATTGTCAAAGTTTTGAGGTTCGTGACCTTTTCTATACAGCATTCCGACAAAACAAGATTAACATTGGTTAGTATTATTGACGAATACATCCACTTATAATTTTAGGGTTTAGTCAACAGGTTTTCCCGGGAATTCTATTGCAGGAATAAAAAGCGATCGACGACTTTTTATATCTTTCTTTGGTGTTCAGGCCCTAGTTTAATTTTTATCTAAGATCACACCGACATACTTTGCATGATCAGAGATTTTAAGAGGACAGCCTTCAATTGAAGGTTCTTTAAAGTCGGTATTAAGGTTTGTTATAAACAACACTAGTTTCTGCCTTACTGGATTGACTGTCAGTTCACGGTTCCTAGTCCATTTACTTACCAACGAGAGGGCATATTCGGTCTGTTCATTGATAGTGGATAAGAACTTGCCATGTCGCTAGCAATGCAAGATCGTTAGGGTAGCCTATTATTTTTACTCCACTTGATTTCAGCTTAGAGGACCTCCCCCTGTGGTTTGCCCCTGTATGTGGATACTATCATACCCTTTCCTCTGCTAACTCTGAGTTGATTTGTCTCTCCCTGAGCATGCACATAATCCACTCTGTTATTGCTTTTTTCGAACTTGTGCTTGTGGTCGGTCAAAGCTTGATTAAGTGTTTTGTTCGTTATACATTATCGAAGGCTGCTTTAATATCGAAGAATGTTGCAATGGTGTGTTCCTGTATGACGTCGTCATCTTACATATACGAACAAGTTTTCTGGGATGCCCAAAACTTTAAAGTGCTCTATACATTGTTATTGTCTCCATAAACGCTGTCATACGTGGCCTTGCGAAGAAAAAGTTGTATGTATGGGACTTTAAGAAGATCTATTAAAGTTAATATTTAATCGATGGTGGACTTTCCGGGTCTGAAGCCACACTGAGAAAGCACCTATCAGGTTGTTGACAAAGGGCTTCACAGAGCATGGCAGACATAATTTTGGAGGTGAAGCTTAGGAGACTTATGCCTCTGTATAGTGGCTGCAGTTCAGGGGATCTGATTCCCGTTCCATCCATCAGGCCTGCTTTCCTCCGACCCATTTGGTTTTTGAACAATTTGAATGCACATTTGCACAAAAACAAATTATTAAAATTTTTTAACTATACTTCTTATTGAAATTGTAAAGGTTAACGTATAGATAGATTACTAACAATATCGATAACTTTCCGTCGCGTCGGTGATATGGGAAGAATTAATAAAACGAAGATAAAATTAGTGTTCAACCCCTGCAGCAGATTTTAATCTTCTTTTATAGATCGCAACTACATCGCCCCGACTGAGTAGAAATGCAGGCTGTTTTCATGCAAAGGACGAACAAATAATTAAATTATCACTCAACGTTATTAACTCAAAACTTACTTTTCCCACTTTCACAAATGTGTCTTGTCAGCTCACATTGATTTGAAAATGTTTTCATCGAATTTCATTATTGCAGCAAACTGGCTTATAAATAGCTGGACATGCATTGTTGCACATCGCCTTACATTTGTCTCTGGTTATGACACGCAAATCTGAGAAAATATTCAATTTTTAATATTTAAGCGATAGCAATCAATTAGAAATCAAATATGTACCGGCTTTGCATTTATTTTTGCGACGGCAATTCTCGATTGCCAAGAAACAGCCATTCCTAAAAAACGTAACATATTTTGCCATCGGTGGCGGAAACCGATTGTTCAATCCAACTACACCTAAACTGAAGATTACATCGCTTTACTGTAGCAGCTTCAATTAAAGTTAATGAAAACAGGAAAATCGTTAAGTAAAATAGATGCATTGTTGTTTGTATTTATATATTTTTTTTTTGGATTTGAACATACAATGAACAATGCATTGCTTTTAAAAGGAAAAATTACATATACACGCGGAAAGTTCTTGCAAGAGGTCGATAAACGATAATGGGCGGCTTGTGTGGTAATATTTATCTTTTTGCATGGGGTGAGCGATAAGACAATTCAATACAATATATTTTCATGAAGATTAAATATGAAAAGATTAAGTAAGCTTAAGAGAAATCGGTATTACCAGATAAGATTTTTACTTAACTTTTCCTATTCAGAAAAGGTAAATATTGAAGCGTCGAATTGCAATCAAAATGGACTCTTGTCCACTGAAAATTGTGCAAGCTTATTATTAATTCATTTTTTACCGGGGCATTTAAGAACATATACAGCCTTATCACGAATAAATTTTCCCTGGAGTTTTTTCCCATGAATAATTTTCGAGAATGGAAAAAAGCTTAATTTCGAAAAATTCGTATCGCCAATAATTTTTTCCAGGCAACTTTTTCCTTATTTGGAACAGAATTTTCCCCAAGTAAGTTGTGTGGGAAAAACTTGCTGTGCATCTCAATGAAGTGAAATAGAAGACTATTTCTTTTTTTTCTTTGGCGAAGAGAGGGGCAGAAGTCGTGGGCTAAAGATCAACTCGTAAAAACTTAATGGATCATCTGTAGAACTTAATCATCAATTCAAGTAAATATTTCTGGACAACTCTTTTAGATTTAGGACCAAGCCTTGATTGTAATGCTCCAATGTTGAATGCCTGCTGCCTTACGGGAAGTAGCACTTGGGAAGTCACAGACGCTGCACAGAGAGCTGCCACAAGAATGTTTCAAACGTTCGTTAATTGATGTCTCAGAAATATTTTGAGTATTTTTTTAGCCCTATCGTATCTCGAATGCTGAACTTCATGCGAGAACAGGTCAGGAACCCATAGACTTAAGCACACGAAGACGAAAGTAGCTGTGGATTGGTCACACGCTTCGTTAAAGTGACCACCATGCAGTGGAACCCGCATTCACAGGAAGCAGAAGTGGGCCGGCAGACAATTGGCTTGGCAATGAACAGGAATCAGCACGACAATGTCTCATAGTAGAAGAAACCCTATGTCCCGTAGAGGAAACATCATCACCGACCTAATAGTAAAATGCGTTTAAACAACAAGAGACAGTCTTACTTGCATGTTTATTTCGGAATTCGGAATCAAAAATGAATACAAATGACTTTTATTACAGTTAAAGATCACGAATTTCCCAGATATGCAAAAGCAAATGATACGCGAAAATAAGTATTTACAAGCCATCTATCAGTCTATCAGCCAGTGAGAACCAAACATATCTGCAAAGTCTGGTTACCGAGGAATAATCTCAAATACATTGCTTCGGCTTCAGTTCTTTACTTCTTGTAATCCAATATAAAGCATGCACATATGTACATACATACATATTTACAATGTACATACATATGTTTACATTCGGATGAAAATTCTTCGGTAACCAGGGCTAGGAAATGAGTTTGACTTTCAAAAATAGACTCGGATAATAACTTATATCAAATATGTCCGTAAGATTCAGCGAAATTGATTTTGTCTTGATGTGAAATCCACAATTTCATTTATTTGTATTTGAATTTGACACAAACAAAATATTTTATTTAAATTTGAAGCTTTCAAAATAAGTTCGAAAATCATTAAAATATTTTAAGGTTGGTATAATTTCTTTCTGGGGAAATAAAATTTCTTGGGAGATTCTCGATGGGAAACTTCTGTTCCGGGGTAATTTTTATTTCCCTGGGAAAAAAAGTTCCCATAGAATTGGCGATAGGGGTGATACTCTTGCATACATGTATGCATATTGTATACATAGATCGAGTACCATAAGAGCGCCTTGACAACTTTGAATTTATTTTCTGAACGCACCTTTTTCACTTACATATAATCGAACTGTCATTGTCAATTTTATATATATATTTTTTTATATAATAAGCACACACTAGGGTGCACATTAGAGTTTTGTATGCCCTTATTATGCCAGAGACACAGTGAGTGCTTTAGGAAAGAGGAAAGGGGTTGGAGAGGAGGTGCCGGTGTACATTGGTCTTAAATTCCTGATCATTGCAATAATGATTTGGAAAGACAGAGTGTGGAAGGGAGTTCCACATTCACGTAGTACGGCTAAAGAACGATTCTCTATACTTGAAGGTACGACCGAAGTTGGGTATTACGGTTGAATATCTTTAGGGGAGGAATATGCAACTGGCTATTTCACTAGAGCATATACCGATGAAGTGTCGGTAAGATAAGGTGAGACATTGCTTGTTTAAATAAATTGATGTAAGACCTTATTTATATACCCTTTGAGAAGCTATTGCTTCTTTAAATTAAATTGTTATAAGACCTTGTAGAGATATCATCCGAGAAGCTATTACTTCCTTAAATAAATTGATTTAAGGCCTTGTCATAATTGATTTAAGGGAACAATGGCTTGCATAAATTGCGCCAAACGTATTTGTGTAAGGTTTTATACAAGCCATATACAAATCAAGAAATAGCTTCGCTTAAGCCTTATACAAGTTAAATTGTTACTTGGATGAGACATAACGCCGATGTTCTAAAGATGTTAATGACTCAATGATGGTATCGTCACCAATCATCTTGAATGCTCTTTTTTGGATACTGTTCAGAAGAGTTAAGTATGTCACTGGAGCACCAGCCTAGATATGGGAGTTATACTCAAGCTTTGGACGTATGTAGGTTTTGTAGATAATAGCCCGATCCGAAGGGGAACAAAATTTCTTGCAACGCCTTAAGAAACCTAAACATCTTGCGGCATTTTTGGCGACATTGCATATGTGCTCGCTCCACAAGATGTGGTCTGTGATGCACATACCGAGAATCTTGAGATGTTGGGTCTCATTGATGCAAGTGCTACTCATGGACAGTGTTAAGGAGGGTATGTCTCGCTTTGACGATACAAGACAGCACTGTGTTTTCGAAGCATTGAACTCTACGCGGTTATTAAGACCCCATTATACAATGCTGTTTAAGTCAGAGTTTAATGAGCTTATCCTATTTTGCAGTTCCAGTTCCACATCCGAAGAGGAGGGGTGTGAGTCTGGAAACGAATAAGAAAAGCTAAGGGTACTATCGTCAGCGAAAGAATTAATTGGATTAGAAGTTACAGACAAGTGATCATTGATGAAAATGAGGAAGAGGGTTGGAGACAAAACGGAGCCCTGGGGCACACCAGCATTTAATGTTGTGGGTTTCAGACTTGAATCCGTCCGATACAACTTGTATTGAACGGTTCGAAAGAAAGTTTCTAATCCAACGAAGGAGGGGGATTCGTCGATACCGAAAGCACGCATTTTCGATAAAAGAGCAAGATGCCAAACTTTATCAAATGCCTTTGAAATATCAAGCGCAACAATCTTACTTTCTCCAAAACGATGTAAAGATTTGTTCCACTGTTCGGTGAGATAGACCATCAGATCACCTGTGGACCTATTGCTGCGAAAGCCATACTGCCGGTCATTAAGAAGTTTTCGGTCTTCGACATATTTCTTGAGCTGATAATCTATCAGCGTTTCCATGACCTTAGAAAGAAGGGGCGTAAGAGCAATCGAACGATAATTGGAGGGAGAAGAAGATTCCCCTTTTTTTGGAATTGGCTGGACAAATGCTGTTTTCCAACTGCTCGGAACGAGCCCAGAAGAATAGGACACATGGAAAAGCTTACGCAAGGATTTTGTGGAAGAACACCTCATCAGAACAATAGCGGGGATACCATCCGGACCAGCGGATTTATGTATGTTGAGATCCTTTAGGACTCTCGCCACAGCACGAGTGCGGAAGAAATTTTGTCCCATGGAATCATTGACGCGCTGAAGAGCAGGTGGAGTCATGACAATCTCAGGCGAACTGCCTAGCAAAAAGGTTAGCTTTCACGAGAGAGCTTACAACTGAAGTGTCATTGTCAACGAGCGTAGGGACCGAGGAAGAAGAAGAATTCTTTATATTTTTGTACAAATGACCAAAAATTCTTACTGCCTTTAGGACATTGCAGTATTTTTTGCCTTAATTTTTGGTCATGTAAAAATTTGGTCCGACGAATATGAGCATTGCAGCCCTTCCTGGCTTGTTTATATGTATAAACTCAGAGTCGGTAGCCGCACCCAAGTAACAATTTATCTTGTATAAGGTCCGATTCCTGAATATTCAGAAGCAATAGCTTCTATAGTGTTATTTTAAGACTTATTTAAGGATGATTGTTTTTATTTTGCTTGAATAAGACCTTTTGTAATTTACTTATAACAGTCTGCAATTCGATAACACAGATAAGGCCTCCTTGTGCAAATTATAATAAACTGCTTGCACGAGATTGATTTACCGAAATCACATAAGGCCTTTTCGTGAAAGCGCATTTAAAATAGCTAGTATAAGGCCTTATTTTTGTTTACTTACAACAGTCTGCAATTTGATAGCACAGATAAGGCCTCCTTGTGCAAATTATAACAAACTGCTTGCGCAAGATTGATTTACCGAAATCCCATAAGGCCTTTTCGTGAAAGCGCATTTAAAATAGCTAGTATAAGGCCTTATTTTTGTTTACTTACAACAGTCTGCAATTTGATAGCACAGATAAGGCCTCCTTGTGCAAATTATAACAAACTGCTTGCGCAAGATTGATTTACCGAAATCCCATAAGGCCTTTTCGTGAAAGCACATTTAAAATAGCTAGTATAAGACCTTATTTTTGTTTACTTACAAAAGTTTGCAATTTGATAACACAGATAAGACCTCCTTGTGCAAATTATATAGTTATAGCTCTCTTAAGAAGGTTGACACTTTAAGGAATGTCGGACTACCCCAGTTCAAAACCCATGTTTTTTGTGTCTTCTTTTTTTATTGAATGGAAAAACTAGTATTCCATGTCCATCGTTATTTGAATAAAAATGTTGGTGTATCGTTATTACCTGAGCTTGTACTGTAATTAATCTGTATTTTTTTTTTTTTTGAGAAATAAATTAATTTATTTTCTGAAGGTTTTCTTAGTAAGCTCTTACAATAAAAAGATAGATTCCCTTAAATCCCAAACTTTTTTCCTACGTTGTTCAAAGATCTTATTCATACTTCTATGCGTATACCACACATATTTTAATTCAGTTTTAATGCTGCCAACTTAACCAACTTAACGAAAAGCTTTGTTCATCATCAATCTGAACATAATTAAACAATTTTATCCATTAATATGTCATAATTGTTTCATAACTCTTAAAGTTTGACATGAAACAACTAGTTTTAAATGTGCTATCCCTTATGTACAAGTTACTTTAGCACAATGGATGAATGGTCGGCTGACACGCTGAGGGTCTCAAGTTCAAATCCGGTAGGAAGTCTGTAATGTTTCTTTCACATATTCTGTATAATCGAGATACGCTCAACATGTTACAATTTTCAGGAAGCAGAAAAACAAAATAATCGGATACATAAAAATAGGAAAAAAACAAAAATAAATTCATAAATTTAATTTTTCCTTGTTTCTTCGAATAACTTCCATAAGACTTTACAATAACCTTTTTGAGAAAACATATGAGAAACTATTGCTTGTTTAAATAAATTGATATAAGACCTTATTTATATACCCTTTGAGAAGCTATTGCTTCTTTAAATTAATTGTTATAAGACCTTGTAGAGATTTCATCCGAGAAGCTATTACTTCTTAAATAAATTGATATAAGGCCTTGTCATAATTGATTTAAGGAAACAATGGCTTGCATAACTTGCGCCAAACGTATTTGTGTAAGGTTTTATACAAGCCATATACAAATCAAGAAATAGCTTCGCTTAAGCCTTATACAAGTTAAATTGTTACTTGGGCAGCTTTAAGAGCGTTAACTCCGACTTCCGATCGTACCTCGTACCTAATTCTCGTCCTAGTTTAAGTAGACAGACAATAACAAGTTGAATGAAAAAATTTGGGTCAATTCGTTGTGTGATGTTGCTGTGCCAGTAAGATAATAGGTTGGTCAAAGGATCTTGAAAAGCGGCCACAAAAATTTAGAATTGAAGCCGATGGACCATTTGAAGCGGCGCGGTGTACGTTTGCCGATTGGGCTCTGAAGAAAATGCGCCAAGATGATCAATTTCATAACTAAATAATCTTCACTGACGAAGAGCTCATTTATAGCGTCTATTACGCCAGCAGAAATTTTTCATAAGCCGGCAAGTATTTAGTATTTTGTTGCTAATTTGTGCCGCCAGAATTGTTTTTTTGTTGCTCCAATAGTTCTTGATGTAATATTACGCTAGCAGAACTGAATTCGAGCCGATGAAGCTGGCGATATAAAACGAACGGCATATTTTGTTGCTAATTTGTGCCACAAATTTTCTCTTCTGAAAATTAATACGTATACGCCCTAGTGAACGTTCCCATAAAACGTTAATTTTAATATCTGAAAGGTATTTTCAAAGAGAAATAGGTTCTGCTAGTAGTTGTATACTTCTTGTAAAACTCAAACAAATTGAATTAGTATTCATTTATTTATTACAATTAACTAGGGTAATTTTTTTTTCTCACTGACGAAAGTGGATTTTTCTTTAGTCATTGAACTTCATATATGGCTGATTTCCTCTGCGGTACACTATAGCCGTATAATGTCCACATACGGCAGCGACTATTCCGTGCAACAACAGTTTACCCTTTTTTTTGGGGTAATGAACGTGTTTGGGTATTTTTTCCAATGTAATTCGAATGCTTTTCTCTTCAGCATTACGTTAGGTTAGGTTAAAGTGTCTACCAATACAGAATCCGCACACTTAGGCCAAAAGAAAAAGCCCGTTTTGATACTACATGAATCTAGAGAACTGCTTCTTATTAGTCGAATAATTTGAGCTTTTTATAAAGCGAAGAAGATGTGCCTTGCATAAGTATAACCGCACCCGGAAAAACGCATTTAAAAGAAAACCTAGAATAGGAGTGACTCCTTACTATTTTTTTATTGAGTTGCATCACTGATCAAGGAAATTGAGAATAAAATTAAGTACCGTTATTTCTCTCCTGGTGTTTAAAAATTAAAAACAGATTTTAATGTATTGCAAAAATATAACCGCATTTATTGTTTTTTGTGTTTTTTTTTTTTCATTTTTACAAAAAATTAGTATGCAATTTTGTTGCCTCTATTGGATTTCGATTTCTTTTGCATGGCCACCACGGGCACGCTTGCAGAAGTCCAGACGCTGAACCAATTTTCGACGGTTTTCAAGCATAAATCGGTCGATACTGCTGCAATTGCACGTTCGCTATTCGTACGAAGTTCATCAATCGTCGCTGGCTTGTTGGCATAAACCATAGATTTGACGTAAGCCCCACAGGAAATAGTCTAACGGCGTTGAAATCGCATGAACGAGGCGGCCAATTCACAGGTCCATGTTCTGGAGATAATGCGCTCATCGAACTTCGTTCTCTAATGAATTGGCGCATTTTTCCGCTGGAGACATGTGCACCGTCTGTTGAAACCACATATCGCCCAAGTCCATATCATCCAATTCATTCCAAAAATAATCGGTTAGCATTGAGCGGTAGCGATTCCCATTCACAGTAACGTGCCGGTCTTGATCATCACGGAAGAAGTACGGCCCAATGACACTACTAGCATGTAAACCGCACCAAACAGTGATTTTTTCGTGATGTAATGGTGCCTCGTGAAGCACATGTGGATTGCTGCCTGACCATAACGCATATTTTGCTTATTGACGAAGCCATCCAGCCAGAAATGAGCCTCATCGCTGAAGATGATTTTTCGATGAAAATCCGGATCATTTTCAAGTTGTTGCTCAGCCCATTCACAAACATACGACGTTTCTGGTGATCAAGCGGCTTCAGTTTTTGCGTCAATTTGATCTTGTAAGGATGGAGGCCAAGATCTTTTCGCGAAATTCGCCACAACGTAAGGATGTCACAGAGATGCCCAACGCTTGAGAACGACGTGTGAGAGACTGATTGGGTCTTCCGCAATTGAGCGCTAGCGGCAGCAAATTCTCGACGCTACGGAACTTCTGATGAGCACTGAGCAGTGAGCAAAAAGAGCAGTGAGCAGAATTATGCAATGAACCATGAAATTGTACGTAGCGCTCTTAAAGTGTTGACCACTGACTCCGAATTTCGGTACTAAATTTTAATAACTTTGACTCGTTGTTGGATCCTTTCTATGATAAAATGGCAAACCTTACTGAAGAGAAATGTCAAGAGAACAGAAAAAATATGGCGTCGTTTACTAACCTATTGGCCTACTTTTGTATCGTCCCTATTGGAAAACCCTGTATTAACTAGATTTTTTAATATGGAGTCGTCTAAAGCAGCTCAGCAACACTAGCAAATTGCTTATTATGGGAATAAATTTTGCGAGTTACAATTTCCCAAAGATTTTCGATGGGTTGCAATCTGGAGAATGCGACGGCCACGCCATCAAATTAATGTTTTTCGATTCGAACCAATCCAAACTTTGACGACTTATATGAACTGGGGCATTATCTTGCTGGAAGACATGCTCAACTCAGCGAAATAAGGTACGAAATTCTCTTCAAGGACCGAAAAGTGGTCAAACTGTTCATTCTGGTAGAGGTTAAGGCAAGTGCAACCTTACCACGCTCGCAGAAGGCCCCCCAAACCATACAGCTGCCACCACCAAAGTTCCTCTTGGAAAAAAACTTTTTTTCTTTCCTCAAATCGTGCCAATATCCGCTAAAACCATCTGGTCCATCGAGATTAAACTTTTTTTCACCACTAAAAATAACCCAATTAAAAAACATTCATTCCAATATGCGATTTGGAATAACGAGATTTTAGTGTAGATTAACAGAAAGCCACTTACGGTTTTCCAATCCCGATTTATGTTTTGGCGGGTAAATTCCAATCTTTTTTGTTTGTGGGCTGCTGTTTAATTTGAAGCTTTCACCATTTTGCCCCGAAGAATCACTCCACTGCTTTTTAAAGCACGAGAAACGGTTGAAACCGAAATTCCTAAGCCCAATTCTTTACGATATTCCGGCAAAGAATGCATCGAATTGGATGCAGCATTGATTAAACGCCTATTTTCGTGACGTGTCAACTTCTGCAGACGCCCGGATCTTATTTTTGTCCCATAAAATTCTGGATGTTTTAAAAAATTTGGAACGACACGATCCGATCGTGAAATTCGTCTTCCAATAGCCCTAAGACTTAGGCCGCTTGGCCGAAAAGCCAAGATTTTGCCTTTTTCAATTTCGCTTAAATGCGTAGCTCGTGGCATTGTTGTTTTTATTTGAAAGCACTTGACTGAATGCAGTTTCAAAGAGATTTGCATTGTGCGGTTATATTTTTGCAATACATCAAAATCTGTTTTAAATTTTTAAACACGAGGAGAGGAAATAACGGTACTTTATTTTTTTCTCAATTTGCTTGATCAGTGATGCAACTCAATAAAAAAATAGTAAGAAGTCACTCCTATTGTAGGTTTTCTTTTAAATGCATTTTTTCGGGTGCGGTTATACTTATGCAAGGCACTGTATTTAATATCCTTATTAGCTAGTTCACTGGAATTATCATAAAAGTATATAATATTCTTCAGCATTAAGAACTTCGAAAAGAATCGCATCACTTAGAATATAAAATTACAATTATTATACAGTTCTACATAGACGTTAATTTATTTTTAAAAAGGCTAAAAGATATTGTATGGAATTATAAAGTGAATATAACTTTTATAAAATGCTTTTAATGAAAAGTGTATAAGATTCATATAGACTAGTTTCATAGCTTAGCGATAGCATCAAATTCGCGACCCAAGGACAAAGGAAAGTTTTTCCAAAATATAAAAGGGCGCAACCTGATCGCATACAAACAAAAACTCATTCAAATCGGTCGAGCCGTTAACGAAGAATTTAGTGACATACACACGTACAGTAGAATTTTATTCATACGGATAAACTAACACGGTATTCCATATACTGATTTTTATTTGATAACCTCAAATATGGTTTCCCCTTAAAATAAAATATATATACGGTGATGTTCTTAAAATAAATTTGTAGAACTCAAAATGCTGCTTCTGCTTTCCTCTTAAGCTCAGAACTAGAGAATAAACGGTTGAGATGTCCCCGACTGTCCCATCTGTGCTGCGTTAGGAAAGCAGCCATAGAATAAACAGGCAAAGAGCGGATTTTCTATCTCCGATACTCTTAAATGAAGTGGATCGAAGAATAAACAAGCAGATCTCAGAATGCTACGCCTGCCTCTAGCACCAAACTAGAGAATAAACGGTTCACCGACTGACCTCTTCTGTCTGTAGTGCGCTTAGAAGAAGGCCAAGCCAACCACAAAATAATCGGTCGGATTCGGTCCAGCAAATATAAAAACAGGTCACGAGAAGCTTTTCCTAGTCGGAGATGCACTTGAAAGAAGTGGAATTTTGACTGGCAAAATGAATACAATATTAAAAAGCCTGCGGTTAAGAAGGCTAGCGGTTATAAACGAAGTTTAGTATGTAGATTGCTTGCTTTCTGGCGTCTTTCACTTCTCTGTAGTGTGTAGATTGGGACACACTACGAGAAGCGAAAAACCTGATTTCGCCTTGCAATTCTTATACTCCCCTTATGAGTGTTTGTGTAAAAACACAACGTGAATTGTAAGGAAGCACATAAACTAAATGCATTCATGCACTTCTCAATGATTGGTGGATTTGTATGGGATATGAGTTTAACTAATGAAATGGATGCATGCACACAAGTAGCACAAAATGGTATTAATTCGGTTGCACACTTCTTAATTCATTCTTATTTTGTTCTTAAATGGGTCTCACCGCTTGTTAACTTCTTAATTCGGTATTTTTTCCTATTTAAATCGTCTATTTCCTTGAATACTTAATTAATTCTGCTTGTTCCTTCTTAAAGAATTCTTAAAACGTTCTTAAATCGGTATTTCTTATAAAGGTTTGTTTAGAGCTCCTTAAATCCTTCTTTAAGATTACTTTTTCCAGTAGTCCATTTTCATTTCAATCTTAGAGTTCACAGAAAATTTTTCGCAACTGTGCTCGTGTAAATACGAATTGATTTGCTTGCTTAAAAGACATTTAAGTAACTGGTAGAAGGCCTAGTTATTATGTAACCAAGCGATGGTTTGTATGTATGTAGATATAGTAAGTATGTATCGAATCAATGTATGAGAGTCAGCGAGAGATTCTGATTTATAAATGCATGAGCGGATTGGGTGTAAATTGAATTGAATTTGAAGGTTCTAATTTAATTTTCTCAACGGTCGGTTGCATGGTTCGCTTCGATACAATTTTCAACAAGGAATCCGCATTATTTTGACTTAAATGTATGAAATATTTAAACAAAAATTGAAATTCCTTAGAACACAACATTAAAAAGGTATTTAGCTTATTACAAAAACTGGAACTAGGCATAGAAATTTTATTAAACAAACATTTTTTTGTACACAGCAGAAAGCATTTGACGCTACCGCTATATTCCATATTATTACAACAACATTTGCTTCATGGAACCATTGCTTCTACAAAAATTAAAGCGCCGTGTCGGCTGCGTGATGAGGCCACATTTTTTTCGAGGACGATAATAATCGTCATGTCACTGTTCATGGCTAGCGTTATTGTGCCATGATTATCGACTGCTTTTTGCCCGAATTGAAAAATTTGGACACGGGGTTTCAACAGGATGGTGTCACAAGCCACACAGCACACTTTACAATCGATTTACTGAAGAGTTAGTTTGATGAGCAATTGATCTCAAGAAATGGGCCGCTGCCGATTGACAACCTCGTTCGTGCGATTCAACACCTCTTGACTATTTTCTTTAGGGCTACGAAAAGCCGACCACCAATAAGCTGATGAAGTTGGAAGACCTCAGAGGCTAAATTGAACGCAAAATATAGCAGTCGTTTTCGCCAAAGTGTTTGGCCGATTCATCGAAATTTTAGTCCAACGAATGGGTCATATGAATGAAGTTGAATGCAATCTTACGATTATCATGACCTTCACGTCTTATTTATGTGCGTGAAACTTTAATACTTCTTAAGAAGCAATCTATTTACTGTGTGGTCCAATTTCTCAGTCTACCAAGGTTGGCCACATTCCTTAATTGTGGACACAGTAAATAGATTGAAGTTGAATTCCATTTATAAATGTTTTGATTGTATTTCAAGAAAAATCAATTTGTCAGTCATTGTGTTATAAATACACTGTGGTGTATACTTACTATTTTATGCTTGACTTCAGGAATAAAATTCGTGTATCATGCAACTTATCAATTGATAGAAATAGCTGAAATAAGAACATAACTTGTCAGATTTTATCACTGGTGTCAATCATGACACATCGATGTAACCAATTTAAAATCTATTAACTCTCTCAAAAAGGCTATTGTGTTAACCCTCAAAGCTGAATATGTATTATTGTTTGCCCAATTCGTGTCTAAGATGATTTCGACAAGGGAACGTTTTTTTCGGTGCTTCCGTTCCATACTCGATCCTTTTTTCCTAACTGGTTGTTTGTCGTTCCGTTTAAATTACCAACAAAATATAAATATTTCATATTATACCATAATTTTGACAAATCTAGGACGTCTTCTTGGTCTTGGATCCCTAATAGCTGGAGGTGTATTCAAAGTGAACTCTCATCAATACTCGCAAGCCATTCTGGCCCTGTCACCCCTTCTCCAATTACTGTGTGTCGTCGAGTTGACGCTTTCTATGCTAGTCTATGTCAACATTTCGATTTTAATGGAATTCAACAAGAAAAAGCATGCCGAAATATTCAACCGAGCCTATGAACTTGATAAAACTTTCATTGCAAAATTTCACGCGAATTTTCAACTACGAACCTGAGATTCGTAAGAATAATCTCAGGGCCCGAATTTTACTGTTTTATTGCATTATCTACTATCCAATTTGTTTCGTAAGCTTGGATCCAGATTGGCGAGTGGTTTTGATGGCTTTTGGTTATTCTGTGTGCGTACTTGGACCAATGTCAAGTAGTTACAGTCTTGTTTCACTTATGGATTTCCTTCGAATTCGATTTGAACTTTTTCGCGGAATCTTTCAAAAATACTTCTCTGATGCTTTGAGTCGGAGCAAAGAACAGCAACAACAAGTTGAGTCATTGCTTTTCCACTATCGTGCATACTGCGTACTTATCCACGACATTAATAACGTTTATGGCGATGCAGCTATGTCAAGCTATGTCCATGACTTTACTCAGACTTCCTGCATAATGTTTGTTCTGTGTCACAAAGCTCTGGAGTCGAAATCTCCTGCTTTGGAATATCTAGTGCTGTTTATTTTTGTTCTGCCAAGAATGTCAAAAATTGTGTACATGGCTTTTCGTGCCAGGAAGACAATGCTTGAGGTGGACATTTGTAAATTGAAACCTGTCATCATTATATTGTCTTTTTTTTCTAGATGAAATCTTGCCTCAGAGTTATTACGACGTATGATGACCATTTCACTTCAAAACATGTAAAGGATATAATATACGACCTCGTTATGTGGCACAAGCTGAATCGATTTGAATTCAATGTTGGCAGTGCATTGCAGTTAAATTTTGGACTTGTTTATGAGGTAATTCTATATTTTCATCTTTTTTACAAAACAGACTTTGGCTTACTTAAATAAATACATTTTTTTATTTGTATTTTTAGTTTTTTCTTGGAATCGGGAACTACGTCCTTATACTGATTCAGCTAAAATTTCAAGAAACTTCAATCAAAGACCGACTAGTTGGATCAGTTCAAAACCAGTGAAACTTGTAAAGCAACGCAAAATATTTGTACATTTTTTCGGCGAATTAATTAATACAATTTTTTTTAACAATGAATTGGATTATAAGTTTTAAATTTACTTTGCTATAAAGGCATAGAACACGGGCATATCCGCCAACTCCAACGTATTCATAAGAAGCTGTCAAATATTTGACGGATAGAACCGTCCTTTGACAATTTCATTTGATTGGTCTAAAAATTAACCATAAAACCTGCAAGAAAATTAGACATTAAAATATTGCAATTGTGACAAAATGATTTTTCACATGCTTTTCCTTGTAGCTGGAACACAGTGAATTGTATGGTTATTCATCAAATTTAGTTGTCAACGGATGAACGAAAAAGTAGAAAGTTAACCAACTCTATCCGTCCCATCCGACTTACGGACCTTAAAAACGTCGATGGCGACGAATACTCCATACTCCTATTAATCCTAATAAGGGATAATTATTGTGAAACTAATAAAGTTTTTGCTGATGTTATAAAAAAAAAACACTTATCCGGCTCACAATCCATGGTGGATCTGAGCCTGAGATACTACAGCCTTACATCGGGAACGGTCCCTCGCATGTACTAAAATAAGCGCTCTGGTATCCGCGCAATCAAAGACCAAGTGTCTTTGTACTGTAGGCTCGGTCTTCCCTGTCGTCCATTTGGTCGATTTGGCCGAGCCAAGTAGTCGTCTTGTCTTGGCTTTCTGGACTACATCCACATCTTGGTACAGCTCGTACAGTTGAACCTCTTTCTCCATTCGCCATCGTCGTATACAGGTCCGAGAATCCGTCGAAGCATTTTTCTTCGGAAGTGCCCAGTATCAATTCCCCTTTTCTACTTATCACCAGCACTCGGCGCCGTAGAAAAGGACTGGTAAAATCAAAGTTTTGTATAGTAAACACTTTGTGTTTCAAGTGAAGAGTTTTGAACCCCAGTTGTTTTGCCAAAGCAGCAGCGGTTCGCTACGGTAATTCTCCTTCGGATCTTCACTAAGGTATTGTTTGTGGGATTGATGTTTGTTCCAAGGTATGTGAACTCCTTAACTACCTCGAAGTTGCTACTACCAACAGTTTCGTTTTGTCCTAGGCGGTGGACAGATTTTACTTTGTTGATAGCATGTACTTTATTTTTTCCAAGACAAACCTGTTTCGACTGTTCTTCAATCGCTGTAAAGGCCTCAAGCACAGCTCTCTTGGATCGACCGATGATGTCTATGTCGTCCTCATAGCCTAGGAGCTGGGTAGAGTTGTTGAAGATAGTGTTTTCTGTGCTCACACCTGCCTTGCGCACTATCTGATCTAGGACTATATTGAAGAAATCACATGAAATCGCACATCCTTGCCTAACCCTGTGCATATTTGAAACAACTTGGATGAGCTGTAACCTATTTGCGCACTGCAATGCGTATTGCTTAGCATCATGCGGCACAGCTGGATCAGTTTGTTCGGGATCCCGAAATCAGATATCGCCATCATAAGCTCTTGGCAGTTAATGCTATCATAAGCAACTTTGAAGTCGATGAAAGGATGGTGGGTTTCGACTTGAAATTCGTTGGTCTTTTCCAAGATCTGCATCATTGTGAATATTTGGTCTATCGTTGTTTTGCCTGGCCTAAAGCCACACTGATATGTGCCGATAATTGTTTTGCAGAACGGTTTAAATCACTCAGTCAGTATGTTTTATATAGGATTTTGTATAGTGATGGGTCAACTCGAGTTAGCCCTAACTCGAGTTAAATCGGTTTGTTTTTTTTTCAACTCGAGTTAGCTAACTCGGTTTGCCAACTCGAGTTGAACGGTCCAACTCGGTTTGCCAACTCGGTTTGCCAAGGCGATTTAGATCACATATTGTGTACAAGGCAATTAATTACCAAGTGGTCGAATTTCATTATCACGGATGGAATTGATAAAAACCTAATTATTCCATTTTTATGTGTTTTCTAGACAGGTTTTCGGGCATATCCGGTATTATTCAGAACGAAATATATTTATAGCGACCTTGAATCGTACCTTATCTTTCTATTGAGCCATTGACATTCTACTTTCATCAGCGGATGGCAGAGATTTTGACGGATTAAAAACTTGGTATTTTCGTTTTTTTTTTTTGTTATGTTTTCTAGAGCGATTTTCGGGGCAATCCGGTAACATTTTTAACGAAATATTCCTCTAGCGACCTAGATTCGTACCTTATCTCTCCATTGAGCCATTGACATTCAACTTTCAACAGCGGATGGCAGAGATTTTGACCTGGTATTATTGGTTTTTTTTTTTAGTTTCAAACCGAGTTGGCAAACCGAGTTGCAACTCGGTTTGTAAAAAACCAACTCGAGTTAACTCGGTTTACAAAATTTACGGTTCGGCACATCACTTATCTATATATATAAAAGAACAGCCTAATTTTTGTGTTCGTTCGCTAACCGGGCACACTGGTTGACCGATTTTCCTAATTTTTTCTCTAAATTCAAGAGGTTTTAGGGTAGAAGGTTTACCAAAAATAAAATGTATACTTTTCAAATCACAAATGGTTCAATTGTTAAAAAATGTTAAAGATTTTGTATTTCGCACTACAAAAAAAAAACTGATCAATATACGAACACTCAATTTA
The DNA here is from genome assembly GCA_920937365.1 of Sphaerophoria rueppellii. Lineage (NCBI taxonomy): Eukaryota > Metazoa > Arthropoda > Insecta > Diptera > Syrphidae > Sphaerophoria > Sphaerophoria rueppellii. Next base: position 25,957,695 of record CAKKXW010000002.1, on the reverse strand, counting down.
GTTTGAAAATTTCGTCAAATATTTTTTTTTTTCAATAAAAAAATCAAAAAAAATGTCAGTGAAGAAAAAAAATATTTGACAAATATAATTTTTCTTCGACAAAAAAAATGTCAGTGAACCTAGGAAATTATATTTGAACTTGCTGATCCGGCAAACGTTGTTTTGATATATGATATTTCTAGAGTATGAAAATATGTATGTATATCTTATTTATTTTTAGTGAGTAGGTACGTATTTGTTATTTATAACGTTTTGAATGTTGATGGAATGTGTCATTACTAAAATTTAATCAACATTAACGAACTGGAGGTATTCCACGTATAATTATTGTCTGAATGAAAAACACGGTGTGCTCAAATTTAAGCCACAAGCAGACATTATTTAGCTTTGAGTCAATAGTCATTACAAATGCTCTTTCTTCTTCTAGAGTTGTGAGCACATTATTAGACATAAAACTGAAATTACAATATTTCAAAAAAGTTGGTAGTGGCCGAATATTTGTGTGGGATGAAAGAACAAAAATTTACTTGAAGCCTTTAACCGCAACTTGAAGAATTTGGATTTCTGAATCTTTTTGTTGCTGAGGACTTACTTTGTCGATTATACCACGGTCAACTGCTGCAGACGAATGGAGTCGTTTAAAAACTTCTATTTCAGGAAACTTACATTGGCCAATTATTGGACATTAAAGAGAGAGTGACGCGACAGATCTTGAAGAGGCAAGGCCTAAGTGGCTTACTCTCATCAATAATTCTCTGGGTGCGTGTGAAGAATTTAGGGCACCTACAGATTAACGCCGATTCCGAACGGCAAAGTTGAGAAGCAGTTTTTCATACTCTTGATACTCTTGGAAGTTTTGTCAGTTCTTCGCAAAAGGCAATGCCCGAGAAAGATGAAATAAAAAACTGGCCAGTAGGCCTCGAACCCACGACTTTCTGCTTAGCAGCCAACGCATTGTTGTAATGCAAATCCACGGAATGAGTTGATTCAAGATGTCTTTGAAGCATTGAGTTGAAGTGCAATAATGGCTGGTACAGATTAAAGTCTTTCTTAAATCGATGCAACAATTTATTTTGAACTAGACAAATAAATGCATAATTTTTTGCCCACAAGTCGTTTGAGTAGTTTGACACAATTACAAATGAAAACGATGTAGTAAATTTTACAACGAGACGGAGTTTTTGAATTTTTTGCATTTACGCGTTTATGTACCAGGACTGCCTCCACATTTTTTAACTCTGATGGTATGAGCATTACTATGTTTCGGGACATCAATCAACTTAAACTTTACAGTACTACAAGACTAGCCGTGAAGAAGTCAATGGCATACGTCTTTAGTTTCCTGTTCGACTTGAATTCCCTGAAAAATAAATAAGACGCAAGGTCAATCTTTAAAAATATGTAGTTTCGATTTAGAAATATCCTGTAATTTGTCTGCCATATACTTTGGGATGTGATTCTTGGTCATATTCATAGAAAATACTCCTTCTAAGACAAAGTTACTTTTTGATCACTGTTTGACGATTAAAAAAAGGGCTAACTTTGTATTTAAGTGGTGTTCAATTTCTTGCCCGAGCAAAGTGTTGACTTTAAGATATATATATATTTTTTTTTTCAAATAATGCGTAAAGAACATAAAGTTTTCTTATTTTTACCTTATGAACAAAAAAAATAGCAAATAAAATCTCATTGATAAACAAAAACCCATACATTTTATAATACTTGGGAAAATCTAAAACAGCTTAGAACATC
>CAKKXW010000002.1:25806801-25955443 GCA_920937365.1 Sphaerophoria rueppellii | reverse complement strand
TTTAAGAGGACAGCCTTCAATTGAAGGTTCTTTAAAGTCGGGTATTTATAAGATTTGTAAGTAAACAACACTAGTTCTGCCTTAGCTGGATTGACTGTCAGTCCAAGGTTCCTAGTCCATTTACTTACCAACGAGAGGGCATATTCGGTCTGTTCACTGATAGTGGATAAGAACTTGCCATGTCGCTAGCAATGCAAGATCGTTAGCGTAGCCTATTATTTTTACTCCATTTGATTTCAGCTTAGACGACCTCCCCCTGTGGTTTGCCCCTGTATGTGGATACTATCATACCCTTTCCTCTGCTAACTCTGAGTTGATTTGTTTCTCCCTGTCTCTGTTATTGCTTTTTCAAACTTGTGCTTGTGGTCGGTCAAAGCTTGATTAAGTGTTTTTGTTCGTTATACATTATCGAAGGCTCCTTAGTATCGAAGAATGTTGAAATGGTGTGTTCCTGTATGACGTCGTCATCTTACATATCCGAATAAGTTTTCTGGGATGCCAAAACTTTAAAGTGCTCTATACATTGTTATTGTCTCCATAAACGCTGTCATACGTGGCCTTGCGAAGAAAAAGTTGTATGTATGGGACTTTAAGAAGATCTATTAAAGTTAATATTTAATCGATGGTGGACTTTCCGGGTCTGAAGCCACACTGATAAGGACCTATCAGGTTGTTGACAAAAGGCTTCAGGCGTTCACACAGCATGGCAGACATAATTTTGTATAGGTGAAGCTTAGGAGACTTATGCCTCTGTATAGTTGCTGCAGTTCAGGGGATCTGGTTCCATCCATCAGGCCTGCTTTCCTTGGACCCATTTTTCTATTTTTTTTCTTTGAAAAATGTGGTATTTGAACAATTTGAATGCACATTTGTACAAAAACAACTTATTAAATTTTGTTTATTATGCTTTTTATTGAAATTGTAAAGGTTAACGTGTAAATTGATTACTAACAATATCGATGACTATCCGTCGGTGGTATGGGAAGAAGTAAGAAAGCGAAGATAAGATTAGTGTTCGACCCCTGCAGCAGATTTAAATCGTCTTTTATAGATCACAACTACATCGTCCCGACTGAGTGGAAATGCAGGCTGTTTTCATGCAAAGGACGAACAAATAATTAAATTATCACTCAACGTTATTAACTCAAAACTTACTTTTCCCACTTTCACAAATGTGTCTTGTCAGCTCACATTGATTTGAAAATGTTTTCATCGAATTTTCATTATTGCAGCAAACTGGCTTATAAATAGCTGGACATGCATTGTTGCACATCGCCTTACATTTGTCTCTGGTTATGACACGCAAATCTGAGAAAATATTCAATTTTTAATATTTAAGCGATAGCAATTAATTAGAAATCAAATATGTACCGGCTTTGCATTTATTTTTGCGACGGCAATTCTCGATTGCCAAGAAACAGCCATTCCTAAAAACGTAACACATTTTGCCATCGGTGGCGGAAACCGATTGTTCAATCCAACTACACCTAAACTGAAGATTACATCGCTTTACTGTAGCAGCTTCAATTAAAGTTAATGAAAACAGGAAAATCGTTAAGTAAAATAGATGCATTGTTGTTTGTATTTATATATTTTTTTTTTGGATTTGAACATACAATGAACAATGCATTGCTTTTAAAAGGCAAAAAATAGATATATACGCGGAAAGTTCTTGCAAGAGGTCGATAAACGATAATGGGCGGCTTGTGTGGTAATATTTATCTTTTTGCATGGGGTGAGCGATAAGACAATTCAATACAATATATTTTCATGAAGATTAGATATGAAAAGAATAAGTAAGCTTAAGAGAAATCGGTATTACCAAATAAGATTTTTACTTAACTTTTCCTATTCCACTTTGATCAACGGAAAAGGTAAATATTGAAGCGTCGAATTGCAATCAAAATGGACTCTTGTCCATTGAAAATTGTGCAAGCTTATTATTAATTCATTTTTTTTTACCGGGGCATTTAAGAACATATACAGCCTTATCACGAATAAATTTTCCCTGGAGTTTTTTCCCATGAATAATTTTCGAGAATGGAAAAAAGCTTAATTTCGAAAAATTCGTATCGCCAATAATTTTTTCCAGGCAACTTTTTCCTTATTTGGAACAGAATTTTCCCCAAGTAAGTTGTGTGGGAAAAACTTGCTGTGCATCTCAATGAAGTGCAATAGAAGACTATATCTTTTTTTCTTTGGCGAAGAGAGAGGCAGAAGTCGTGGGGCTAAAGATCAACTCGAAAAAAACTTAATCAGCCCTATCGCGAATTTTATGGGAACTTTTTTTCCCAGGGAAACAAAAATTACCCCGGAACAGAAGTTTCCCATCGAGAATCCCCCAAGAAATTTTATTTCCTCGGAAAGAAATTATACCAACCTTAAGATATTTTAATGATTTTCGAAGTTATTTTGAAGGCTTCAAATTTAAATAAAATATTTTTTTTGTGTCAAATTCAAATAAAAATTATTGAAACTGTGGATGTTTATATCAATAAAACATCAATAGTTCTTAACATCCCGAACCTATTTTTGAAAGCTAAACACATTTCCTAGTCTTGTCCTGGTTGCCGAGGTATTTGCAAAATATCTACAGACATACATGCATACATATGTGGAAAGAAGATGCTAAGGACTGAAACCAGGATCACTACTCTGTACCTCGCAGATAGTTTTGGTTTTCAGTGAATTGATCTTTCGTTTATTAGTTCGCATACCTGCAAAATTCGTGATAATTTAACGACAATATTTTTGTTAATCTCATTCATTTTTGATTCTTTATTAAACACACATTTGGAATCTGAACTGAATTTTGTTGCTAACATACGTATTGTACCTTAGCTATTGACCTCTAACGTCCATGGTGTTTCCCTTACGGGAGATAGGGCCGCTTTTAATACACGCAGTGGTTGTGCTTCCTGTTCCTGTTCGACTGTTAATTGGCCACACGCTTCGAAAGGCGACAGCTTCGCTATGGCACCCGTTGGCCGTTCGCACAAGAAAGCAGACAAGTCGGCCGGCAGACAATTGGCTTGGCAATGAACAGGAATAAGCACGACAACGGCTCATAGTAGAAGAAACCCTATGTCCCATTGAGGAAACATCACCGACCTAATAGGTTAGGTAAAATGCGTTTAAACAACAAGAGGCAGTCTTACTTGCATGTTTATTTCGGAATTCGGAATCAAAAATGAATACAAATGAACTTTTATTACAGTTAAAGATCACGAATTTCCAGATATGCAAAAGCAAATGATAAGCGAAAATAAGTATTTACAAGCCATCTATCAGCCAGTGAGAACCAAAAATATCTGCAAAGTCTGGTTACCGAGGAATAATCTCAAATCCATTGCTTCTGGTTTCAGTTCTTTGCTTCTTGTAATCCCATATAAAGCATGCACAATGCACATATGTACATACATACATATTTACAATGTACACAAACACATATGTTTATATTCGGATGAAAATTCTTCGGTAACCAGGGCTAGGAAATGAGTTTGACTTTCAAAAATAGACTCGGGATAATAACTTATATCAAATATGTCCGTAAGATTCAGCGAAATTGATTTTGTCTTGATGTGAAATCCCACAATTTCATTTATTTGTATTTGAATTTGACACGAAAAAAATATTTTATTTAAATTTGAAGCTTTCAAAATAAGTTCGAAAATCATTAAAATATTTTAAGGTTGGTATAATTTCTTTCTGGGGAAATAAAATTTCTTGGGAGATTCTCGATGGGAAACTTCTGTTCCGGCGTAATTTTTATTTCCCTGGGAAAAAAATTTCCCATAAAATTGGCGATAGGGGTGATTTTTTTCCCGAAAACTCTTTGAGCAATTAAATCAATTCTGGTGGCACAAATTAGCAATAAAATAGTGAATACTTTTCGGTGCCGGCTTATGAAAAATTTCTGCTGGCGTAATAGACGCTATAAATGAGCTCTTCGTCAGTGAAGATTATTTAGTTATGAAATTGATCATCTTGGCGCATTTTCTTCCTTTGACCAACCTATTATCTTACTGGCACAGCAACATCACACAACGAATTGACCCAAATTTTTCATTCAACTTGTTATTGTCTGTCTACTTAAACTAGGACGAGAATTAGGTACGAGGTACGATCGGAAGTCGGAGTTAACGCTCTTAAAGCTGCGGCTACCGACTCTGAGTTTATACATATAAACAAGCCAGGAAGGCCTGCAATGCTCATATTCGTCGGACCAAATTTTTACATGACCAAAAATTAAGGCAAAAAATACTGCAATGTCCTAAAGTCAGTAAGAATTTTTGGTCATTTGTAAAAAAAATATGAAGAATTCTTCTTCTTCCTCGGTCCCCACGCTTGTTGACAATGACACTCCAGTTGTTAGCTCTCTCGCGAAAGCTAACCTTTTTGCTAGACAATTCGCCGCCAACTCTTCGCTGCCAGAGATTGTCATGACTCCGCCTGCTCTTGAGCGCGTCAATGATTCCATGGGACAAATCTTCTTCCGTACTCGTGCTGTGGCGAGAGTCCTAAAGGATCTCAACATACATAAATCCGCTGGTCCGGATGGTATCCCCACTATTGTTCTGAAGAGGTGTTCTTCCACGCTGGCAAAATCCTTGCGTAAGCTTTTCCATCTATCCTTTTCTTCTGGGCTCGTTCCGAGCAGTTGGAAAACAGCATTTGTCCAGCCAATTCCAAAAAAAGGCGAATCTTCTTCTCCCTCCAATTATCGTCCGATTGCACTTACGTCCCTTCTTTCTAAGGTCATGGAAATGCTGATAAATTATCAGCTCAAGAAATATCTCGAAGACCGAAAGCTTCTTAATGACCGGCAGTACGGCTTTCGCAGCAACAGGTCCACTGGTGATTTTATGGTTTATCTCACCGAACAGTGGAACAAATCTTTACATCGTTTTGGAGAAAGTAAGATTGTTGCACTTGATATTTCAAAGGCATTTGATAAAGTCTGGCATCTTGCTCTTTTATCGAAAATGCGTGCCTTCGGTATCGATGAATCCCTTCTTCGTTGGATTAGAAACTTTCTTTCGAACCGTTCAATACAAGTTGTACTGGACGGATTCAAGTCCGAAACCTACAATATAAATGCTGGTGTGCCCCGGGCTCCGTTTTGCCTCCGACCCTCTTCCTCATTTTCATGAATGATCTCTTGTCTGTAACTTCTAATCCAATTAATGCATCTTTCGCTGACGATAGTACCCTTAGCTTTTCTTATTCGTTTCCAGACTCACACCCCTCCTCTTCGGATGTGGAACTGGAGCTGCAAAATAGGATAAGCTCATTAAACTCTGACCTAAACAGCATTGTACAATGGGGACTTAATAACCACGTAGAGTTTTAAGCTTCGAAAACATAGTGCTGTCTTGTATCGTCACAGCGAGACATACTGGATATATTTTCGAATGCAATTGGAATGCTTTTCTCTTCAGCATTACGTTAGGTTAGGTTAAAGTGGCTACGTATACAGAATTCGCACAATTAGGCCAACAGAAAAGCCCATTGTGATACTACATAAATCTAGAGAATTACTTCTTATTAGTCGAATCATTTTGAGCTTTCGATAAAGCGAAGAAGATATTTGATATCCTTATTAGCTAGTTCACTGGAATTATCATAAAAGTATATAATATCCTTCAGCATTAAGAACTTCGAAAAGAATCACATCACCTAGAATATAAAATTACAATTATTATAAAATTTTATATAAACGTTTATATATTTCACAATATACAAGCAAAGTTCTGATTAGTTTTAACCACTAATCAGCACTTAAATTAGCTGTCAGTTAATCCTCCTGTTAGTGAGCTTTACGTTTCACATTCATCCTTCTGATAAATTTATGTTTTGGGTAACTAATTGCCAGTTTTTCCAATTTTCCACTTGGAAAGATTTTGACAAATTGAAAAAAAACTGTAGGTTCTTGGTTTTGCTAAATCGAATATGGGAAATATTAGTAAACCAAATGAATTTGTATGGAAATACTATGACAATGACAAAAGCAAGAAAAAAAAATAAACAAATATCAAAAGGATATAAAGTTTTTATTTCATCTTTCACGGGCACTGCCTCTTGCGAAAAACTGACAAAACTTCCAAGAATATCATCTGTCATGAAAAAGTGCTTCTCAACTTTGCCGTTCGGAATCGGGGTTAAATTGGAGGTCCCCTCAATTCTTCACACGCACTCAGAGAATTGTTGATGAGAGTAAGACACTTAGGCCTTGGCTTTTCAAGAGCTGTCGCGCCACTCTATTTAAATTTAATTTTCTATAGGTTTTGCTCTCAACGTATTACAGGTCAGAACCTCTATTAACTTTTGTGGGCGCTCGCAAATCAGAAGTTTATACGGCAATGAATAGGTTTACGACCTAAAAGCGTTCAATCTTCAATGAATAGATACCAGCCTTTGAAAGTTATAATTCTTTGTTTGAATTTATTTATTTATTTATTTATTTTGAATAAATCCAAAAATACTGCGAATATTTCTAATTTGGCAATTCTATGTTGTCCAAGGAGTTCATAAAATACGTACTAACTCGGAATACGCGGTTTTCTGGTGGCTCAACAATGCGAAAAAAAGAACTCATAAAATTCATCTTTCTGTTAGTGAGTTTACGTTTCACATTCACATTCATGAGAAATGTATGTCGAGAAGAATATCCATTTTATCGGGAAAAAAATGACAATTAATTAAAAATCCTTGCTTTTCAAAAATTGAATTCTATTTAAATTGAAAAAAATGACAAATCATGTTTTTTTTCAAAATTTTAATTCTATAACTGCCAGTTAACTTCTTTAGACTAGAGTTTCATAGCTTATAATTATAAAAATAAAAAAAAAAAATTCAATTGTGTGAAATTTAAGGACAAAGGAATGTTTTTCCAAAATATAAAAGGACGCAACCTGATCGCATACAAACAAAAAATCATTCAAATAGGTCGAGCCGTTAACGAAAACTTAGTGACATACACACGTACAATAGAATTTTATTCATAAGGATAAACTAACACGGTATTCCATATATACTGGTTTTTATTTCATAACCTCAAATATGGTTTCCCCTTAAAATAAAATATATATACGCTGATGGTCTTAAAATATATTTGGAGAACTCAAAATGCTGCTTCTGTCTTCCTCTTCAGCTCAGAACTATAGAATAAACGGTTGAGAGGTCCCCGACTGATGGCTCCCATCTGTGCTGCACTTAGGAAAGCAGCCACAGAATAAACAGGAAAAGAGCGGATTTTCTGTCTCCGATACTCTTAAAGGAAGTGGATCGAAGAATATACAAGCAGATCTCAGAATGCTGCGTCTGCCTCTAGCACCAAACTAGAGCATAAACGATTGAGCGGTCACCGACTGACCTCTTCTGTCTTCAGTGCGCTTAGAAGAATGCCAATCACAAAATAATCGGTCGGATTCGGTCCAGCAAATAAAAATAAAAACAGGTCACGAGAAGCTTTTCCTAGTCGGAGATGCACTTGAAAGAAGTGGATTTTTGACTGGCAAAAAAAATACAATATTAAAAAGGCTCCGGTTAAGAAGACTATCAGTTATAAACGAAGTTTAGTGTGTAGATTGCTTACTTTCCGGCGTCTTTCACTTCTCTGTACTCAAGATTGGTACACACCACGAGAAGCGAAAAACCTGGACCCATGTTCTGTAACTTAGGTGATAAGATATCGGAGTGATAAAAATGAAACAGAAAATTCCACTTTTATCACATTTACTAAAAATAGGGTTTCTGTAACTGAGAGTGATAACTTAAAACTTCAAATGGTAAGTCCAGTGGGATGTGATAAATTTGACACTAGAAATTTGTTAACTTCATCATTCTGTTTATTTTTCAGTTGATTTTAAAGTTGATTTTTGAACATTTTCATTTTGTAAGTAACATGTACCTACTTTTGATTATTTTCATGGGAGAACTTCACTGTAAAATAAAAGTGGATACAAAAAAGGACTGAAACTCATACAGAATAGTCAAAACATCTTCGCTGTTGCTTGTTCTTTAAAGATTATTTTACTAAAACAACGTTAAAAATAAAATAACAAAAAAATAAAACATTTTGTTAATGCTTGATATTGATACCCTTTTTGCAGGTAGGCTTGACACGATACACTTCTTTGCCAAAGCGTTGACTCTCTTTGCAACGGGCAACTCCTTTACGAAGGATGAACGAGAATTCCAAAGTTCGTCTTTCTCATCGGCTTCTGCTGCTTCGCTTTTCTTCTCCTCTTGGGTATTTTCATTTTGAGTGTAACCAAACGCTTGATAATTGCATGATTCTTGATTGAAATACTCTCCGATTTCAGACGCAAATAGAAGGCAACATTTATGTAACATAATTGACTCTTGTTCTTAAGAAAAATAACAAAATTGGAAAGTTCATTTACTTTTGTCAGCAAATTCTATAATTGGAATTACCTATAACATTTTTACTCTCAAGTAACTCAAAAAATCTTCGACAAGATTTTTCTTATCACCAACAAAATTGCAAGTGATAATATTTTGTTCCTCATCTGACAAAATTATCCAACTTGAAAAATACAGAACACCAGTTATCGATAATTTTCCAGTGTTTAGGTTGAGTTCGTTCCGGGTGATTAAATTAACGATTTTCAAAGTTACAGAAACCCTACAACGTGATAACTTGAATTTTGTTTCGATTCCGCGCGTTTATCACTTTTTTCTTGCGAGTAATAAGTTACAGAACATGGGTCCAGATTTTGCTAGTGTTGGGAACTATCGAATTGAAACTATCGACTTGTTCAGTTATTCGATAGTATCAAAAAATTCATTCATTCGTTCATTCAATAGATACGTTCATTACTTTCGAACTAAAATAGTATTACTATTTTCATTCATTCAAAGAAATCGTTCAATGTACTATCGAATGAAAAAAAGGAATTGAATAAATATAGCAGGGTTCGTAGAGAATGGTAAAAAGTTTTTTTTTTTGTTTTCTTGAATACATGACTTATGTTCCTTTTTCTTCGTTTATTTGTGTCTACATTTTTCAAAAATGCTTGAAGATCGGTGCATGCCACCAGACCGCAAAATAAGTGACCGCATGTCATAATACCACAAATTTTTTACTTGCGAGATTTACTACTTTTTAGAAAAGGAGAAAGTTCTATTTTGTTTGCGGGATTTAGCACTATTTTGGAAATTTATTCCGAAAGTGCAATTTCGTATTGGAAGTTATGATATGCAAAATTGTTGTTTTTTTTTTATTTAATTTAGGTCGAGATCAAACTTTTTTTTAATTTGCTTATGCATTGCGGAGTGCGGGGTAGTAGTTTGCGGTCTGGTGGCCCAAACCCCTTGAAGACTGATTTTTCGTTTGTATAGTTTTAGGTATCTTTTTTACTGAACAAAAAATTTGTTTGTTATTTTTTAACGTTGCTCAGATTAGCTTTGTTATTAAGCGCAATCAAACAAAAAAAAAAAAAAAGAAAAGAAGTATGAAGATAATGAAAAAAACTGAGTTCTTCTTCAACAGAACAAATGAATGAATGAATGAACGAATTCGTTCGATAGTTCGAATCATTCAGTAACTAAGGCCGTGTCCGAATTCGATGAATTGTGGTTAAAAATGGATGAATTTTTAACCACTACTGTCATATTTTAACCTGCTCCACAGCTAGTCTAATTTTTAACACAATTCATTCAATGCAAAATGTCAAAATTTAACCAAACGTCAAGTTTTAACCACTTTTTAACCCAATTCAGACACGGCCTAACTATCGATAGTTTTAATCGTTCGATAGTGCCCATCACTAGATTTTGCCTTGCAATTCTTACTTCCCCTTATGAGTTTTTGTGTAAAAATACAACGTGAATTGTAAGGAAGCAAATAAACTAAATGCATTCATGCACTTCTCAATGATTGGTGGATTTGTATGGGATATGAGTTTAACTAATGAAATGGATGCATGCACACAAGTAGCACAAAATGGTATTAATTCGGTTGCACACTTCTTAATTCATTCTTATTTTGTTCTTAAATGGGTCTCACCGCTTGTTAACTTCTTAATTCGGTATTTTTTCCTATTTAAATCGTCTATTTCCTTGAATACTTAATTAATTCTGCTTGTTGCTTCTTAAAGAATTCTTAAAACGTTCTTAAATTGGTATTGCTTGTTCCTTCTTAAAGAATTCTTAAAACGTTCTTAAATCGGTATTTCTTATAAAGGTTTGTTTAGAGCTCCTTAAATCCTTCTTTAAGATTACTTTTTCCAGTAGTCCATTTTCATTTCAATCTTAGAGTTCACAGAAAATTTTTCGCAACTGTGCTCGTGTAAATACGAATTGATTTGCTTGCTTAAAAGACATTTAAGTAACTGGTAGAAGGCCTAGTTATTATGTAACCAAGCCATGGTTTGTATGTATGTAGATATAGTAAGTATGTATCGAATCAATGTTGAGATGAGAGTCAGCGAGAGATTCTGATTTATAGATGCATGAACCTTCAATTGAACTTGAAGGTTCTAATTTAATTTTCTCAACGGTCGGTTGCATGGTTCGCTTCGATACAATTTTCAACTAGAATCCGCATTATTTTGACTTAAATGTATGAAATATTTAAACAAAAATTTAAATTCCTTCAGAACATAACATTAAAAAGGTATTTAGCTTATTACAAAAACTGGAACTAGACATAGAAATTTTAACAAACAAACATTTTTTTGTACACAGCAGAAAGCCTCTGACGCTACCGCTATATTCCATATTATTACAACAACATTTGCTTCATGGAACCATTGCTTCTACAAAAATTAACGCGCGGCGGCGGCTGTGTAATGGAGCTACATTTTCTTCGACGACGATAATAATCGTCATGTCACTGTTCATGGCTAGCGTTATCGTGCCATGATTACTGACTACTTTTTGCCCGAATTGGAAAATTTGGACTTGGACAACACGGGGTTTCAACAGGATGGTGTCACTGTCACAAGCCACACAGCACACCTTACAATCGATTTACTGAAGAGTTAGTTTGATGAGCAATTGATCTCAAGAAATGGGCCGCTGCCGATTGACAACCTCATTCGTGCGATTCAACACCTCTTGACTATTTTCTTTGGGGCTACAAAAAGCCGACCACCAATAAGCTGATGAAGTTGGAAGACCTCAGAGGCTTAATTGAACACAAAATATAGCAGTCGTTTTCGCCAAAGTGTTTGGCCGATTCATCGGAATTTTAGTCCAACGAATGGGTCATATGAATGAAGTTGAATGCAATCTTACGATTATCAATGACCTTCACGTCTTATTTATGTGCGTGAAACTTTAAATACTTCTTAAGAAGCAATCTTTTTACTGTGTGGTCCAATTTCTCAGTCTACCAAGGTTGGCCACATTCCTTAATTGTGGACACAGTAAATAGATTGAAGTTGAATTCCATTTATAAATGTTTTTATTGTATTTCAAGAAAAAATCAATTTGTATATTCAGAAAATTCAATTGTTTTATGAATACACTGTGATGTATACTTACTATTTTATGCTTGACTTCAAAAAATTCATGATACACGAAAGTTGAGTTCGTTCAATTGATAGAAATAGCTGAAATAAGAACATAACTTGTCAGATTTTATCACTGGTGTCAATCATGACACATCGATGTAACCAATTAAAAATCTATTAACTCTCTCAAAAAGGCTATTGTTTTAACCCTCAAAGCTGAATATGTATTATTGCTTGCCCAATTCGTGTCTAAGATGATTTCGACAAGGGAACGTTTTTTTCGGTGCTTCCGTTCCATACTCGATCCTTTTTTCCTAACTGGTTGCTTGTCGTTCCGTTTAAATAACCAACAAAATATAAATCTTTCATATTATACCATAATTTTGACAAATCTAGGACGTCTTCTTGGTCTTGGATCCCTAATAGCTGGAGGTGTATTCAAAGTGAACTCTCATCAATACTCGCAAGCCATTCTGGCCCTGTCACCCCTTCTCCAATTACTGTGTGTCGTCGAGTTGACGCTTTCTATGCTAGTCTATGTCAACATTTCGATTTTAATGGAATTCAACAAGAAAAAGCATGCCGAAATATTCAACCGAGCCTATGAACTTGATAAAACTTTCATTGCAAAATTTCACGCGAATTTCAACTATGAACCTGAGATTCGTAAGAATAATCTCAGGGCCCGAATTTTACTGTTTTATTGCATTATCTACTATCCAATTTGTTTCGTAAGCTTGGATCCAGATTGGCGAGTGGTTTTGATGGCTTTTGGTTATTCTGTGTGCGTACTTGGACCAATGTCAAGTAGTTACAGTCTTGTTTCACTTATGGATTTCCTTCGAATTCGATTTGAACTTTTTCGCGGAATCTTTCAAAAATACTTCTCTGATGCTTTGAGTCGGAGCAAAGAACAGCAACAACAAGTTGAGGCATTGCTTTTCCACTATCGTGCATACTGCGTACTTATCCACGACATTAATAGTGTTTATGGCGATGCAGCCATGTCAAGCTATGTCCATGACTTTACTCAGACTTCCTGCATTATGTTTGTTCTGTGTCACAAAGCTCTGGAGTCGAAATCTCCTGCTTTGGAATATCTAGTGCTGTTTATTTTTGTTCTGCCAAGAATGTCAAAAATTGTGTACATGGCTTTTCGTGCCAGGAAGACAATGCTTGAGGTGGACATTTGAAAACTGGAACCTGTCATCATTATATTGTCTTTTTTTTCTAGATGAAATCTTGCCTCAGAGTTATTACCACGTATGATGACCATTTCACTTCAAAACATGTAAAGGATATAATATACGATCTCGTAATGTGGCACAAGCTGAATCGATTTGAATTCAATGTTGGCAGTGCATTGCAGTTAAATTTTGGACTTGTTTATGAGGTAATTCTATATTTTCATCTTTTTTAAAAATCCGACTTTGGGTTACTGAAATAAATAAATTTTTTTATTTCTATTTTTAGTTTTTTCTTGGAATCGGGAACTACGTCCTTATACTGATTCAGCTAAAATTTCAAGAAACTTCAATCAAAGACCGACTAGTTGGATCAGTTCAAAACCAGTGAAACTTGTAAAGCAACGCAAAATATTTGTACATTTTTTCGGCGAATTAATTAATACATTTTTTTTAACAATGAATTGGATTATAAGTTTGAAATTTACTTTGCTATAAAGGCATAGAACACGGCATATCCGCCAACTCCAACGTATTCATAAGAAGCTGTCAACTATTTGACGGATAGAACCGTCCTTTGACAATTTCATTTGATTGGGCCAAAAATTAACCACAAAACCTGCAAGAAAATTAGATATTAAAATATTGCAATTGTGACAAAATGATTTTTCGCATGCTTTTCCTTGTAGCTGGAACACAGTGAATTGTATGGTTATTCATCAAATTTAGTTGTCAACGGATGAACGAAAAAGTAGAAAGTTAACCAACTCTATCCGTCCCATCCGACTTACGGACCTTAAAAACGTCGATGGCGACGAATACTCCATACTTCTATTAATCCTAAGGGATAATTATTGTGAAACTCATGAAGTTTTTGCTGAAAACTTATCCGGCTCACAATCCATGGTGGATCTGAGCCTGAGATACTACAGCCTTACATCGGGAACGGTCCCTCGCATGTACTAAAATAAGCGCTCTGGTATCCGCGCAATCAAAGACCAAGTGTCTTTGTACTGTAGGCTCGGTCTTCCCTGTCGTCCATTTGGTCGATTTGGCCGAGCCAAGTAGTCATCTTGTCTTGGCTTTCTGGACTACATCCACATCTTGGTACAGCTCGTACAGTTGAACCTCTTTCTCCATTCGCCATCGTCGTATACAGGTCCGAGAATCCGTCGAAGCATTTTTCTTCGGAAGTGCCCAGTATCAATTCCCCTTTTCTACTTATCACCAGCACTCGGCGCCGTAGAAAAGGTCTGGTAAAATCAAAGTTTTGTATAGCAAACACTTTGTCTTTCAAGTGAGGAGTTTTGAACCCAGTTGTTTTGCCAAAGCAGCAGCGGTTCGCTACGGTAATTCTCCTTCGGATCTTCACTAAGGTATTGTTTGTGGGATTGATGTTTGTTCCAAGGTATGTGAACTCCTTAACTACCTCGAAGTTGCTACTACCAACAGTTTCGTTTTGTCCTAGGCGGTGGACAGATTTTACTTTGTTGATAGCATGTACTTTGTTTTTTCCAAGACAAACCTGTTTGGAGTGTTCTTCAATCGCTGTGAAGGCCTCAAACAGAGCTCTCTTGGATCGAACGATGATGTCAATGTCGTCCGCATAGTGAAGGAGCTGGGTGGAGTTGTTGAAGATAGGGTTTTCTGTGCTCACATCTGCCTTGCGCACTATCTGATCTATAGGACTATGTTGAAGAAATCACATGACAGCGCACATCCTTGTCTAAACTCTGTGCATATTTTAAACAACTCAGATTAGCTGTAAGCCTGTAACCCATTTGCACACTTCACTGCGTTTTGTTTAGCGTCATGCAGCACAGCTGGATTAGTTTGTTTGGGATCCCGAATTCAGACAGCGCCATAATAAGCTCTTAGCAGTTTATCGACCAGTCAGTGGGCATGCGATGTTGATGACCTGGTGCATGCGATTCATCAAAACACCTCCTCCATATTTAAAGAGTTCCGCTTTCCGCAAGTATGCCATCCGACCCGTCGGACTGGTTATTTTTTAGCTTTTGTGTGCTCTTTCTACCTCTTCTGTGCTGGGAGATGGGACTTGGTCTTCATTCTCTTGGTTCTCTTCCGTCATTAGCTCGACATTTTGCGCATTCAGCGGCTGTTGGAAGTGCTGCTTGAAAACATATACAATATCCTGTGCTTGGGTGATTTTCTTCACTGTTACGAAGAGCCTGTGTCCCGGTTCTGAAACCTGAAGCTTATTGCTTCGGCCATTTAAAGAAACGTCGGGTCTTGTTCTTGGTCCTAGACTCTTCTAGTTCTATGAGCTGAGAAACTGCGGACGCTCTCTTCTCCCTTCTTCGCAGGGTCTTTTTCTCATTTCTCCTTTATGTTCGGTAATCGGTACCCTTCTCTTGCTGCTCTTGTTTTCCGTTGCAGCATCTGCAAACGTGCATTTTCCGTCTTTCTTTTTCAATAATGCGCACTCATCATCATACCACGGGTTCTTTTCGGGAGTGGCTGGTAACCTATGGTGGTTCCGGCTACATTTTTAATTATTTCGCGAACCACAAGGTGTTGACATCTGTGGTAATTGGGAGGATGGCGGAGAGTCGCTCACTTAGGCGTTCACTGTACCCTCTGGCCACTGATCAGTTATAACAAGATGGGAAAGCTTGCTGTCAAAATGACATTTTCCTACAAGCTAAAGGAGCAAGATAGCTGTAGGAGTATGCGTGTAATACAAACTAATAGAAGCAGATTAGCTGTAAGAGTATGCGTTTTATTGTAATAATGATACAATTCCTACATAATAAAAAGCAAGTGTGCTGCAAGAGTATGTGTGCATGAAAAAAATAAGTTTTGAGGTATTTGGAAGGTAAAACGTAGGTAGGCTTCCAATTTTGTAATAACTGATCAGTGTCTCTGGAATTATCCGGAATGCTAAGGCAACCGATGTTGAACTTCTTTCTTTGGGCCGAACGTATATTTTTGTCATTTGATAGTCGAGCTCTAAACTTAGCCACTACCAAAAAGTGGTCTGAGTGGACATTTGCTTCTCGGAAAGTGCACACGTTCAAGATGTTGGATGCGTGCTTTGCGCGCCGCTCGCTCAAGGTCGATTTGATTGGTTGTTTGACCATCCGGAGATCGCTAGGTTGTTCTGTAGATCTTTAGTCTTGGAAAACTAGTGCTACTTATCACCTTACTACAAGATGCGGCAACGTTCTTCTCTTTAAGATAATCCGACAAAACGTGAGCTCGAAGCTTCGTTGTGATAGCGTGCATTGAATTCTTATGGCTGAACTCGTAAACGTCAGGTGAATTCACAGATAAAGCGAGTTGGTTTTTCAGACATAATTGTCAATTTGGCTGGGCAACAAACAAAAATTAATACGTCAAATTAAGGTTCTTACAGCCAGATTCAACTGCTGGTTATCGAGTTGTGAGCAAAAAATGACTGTGTGAATTTTTGGTGATTTCCCCGCTTTCGAATTTTCTGTCAACCTCAAATTGCTGCAACTCACAAAGCAGTTCAAAGCAGTTCAAAAACCAAATCTAGTTACAATTACGACGTCAAGCTTGCAAGTTATGCCTTTAAGCCTTACTTTCTTGTTTTTGTCCTGAATGCCCTGGAGGTTATTTTTATCAAATACTAGCCGACCTGACGAACGTTGCTTCGTTACTAAATAGTTATTTTGTTGTTGTTCGTTCGATAATGTTGTCAACACATTCTAAGGCCCGCACCAGATGTCTCTTTTGGCTGATGTTTATTAAGTTTATTACCACGCGCATCACAGTGATTTGTAGATGCTTGAGGAATTTGAAAGTCCCAAAAAAAAACACACTTAACAGTCCTTCGAACTTCGTTTTTAAACTTGCAAGCGCTCTGGATCTGCAATCGTGCTTAAGTTACTTAAAAATAAAAATGGCACAGGCGTACGAACTTGCTCCTGCATGCTGAAACTAAATATTTATGATTACTTAAATTGCAAAAAGTAGTGTTAAAATAAGAGATATACTATAAGCAATTCTGATTACACTCTTACTTACAGCTTACACGTAACTCACAAAAAAAAACTCAATATATAAAAATAATTAGAATTCATTAAGAAAATTAAAATTTGAAAATGAACCTCGTAAAAACATTTCATTCCAAAAATTTAAATTCCAAACAAATTCAAACCTCATTCTTGATTTATTGAATTTTTTTTTTGAAAATCGTCGGAGCCGTTTTTTTTTAAATTAATTTTTTATATATAAAATTTTTCAAAAATGTCTTAAAATTAATTTGGGTATGCAGTTTTTAAGACCATGTAAATATACATATTATACTCCAACTTGGATTCTTAAAATTGATCCGTTTTTGAGATACAGAATTTTGAAAAAAAAAGTTAAAAATATTTTTTAAAAATCCAAAAAAAAATTTAAATTTTTTTGAAAACACAATATTATTTGAACAATATATACGTACTTTCAAAAAAAACTTACGCTGATCGGACTTTCAGTTTTCGAGAAAATCTAATAACAAAAAAACGGTTCTATGGGAGGTACCGTTTTGGAGCAATACAAAAAAATTTTTTTTACATAAAATACATGAATGTTTAAAAAAATTAAACTCAAGAAAGTTTAAAAAAAATCTATCGGGCCGTTTTGGAGAAAAAAAAATGTTTTGGTTTTTGGCCAAAAAAATCGTATGGTGGCTACCCTAAATTTTGATCTTAAAACAAAAATAAAAAAATTGGGATATGACTTTTTGCTCAAACCTCTAATTTTCAAATTTGAAGTCAATCGGACCAGTAGTTAAGGCTGTAGATGCCTGTAAACTTTCCGACAGACAGACAGACGGAATCGCCGGACCCACTTTTTTCGACTTCTCTATCATCGTAATGTCATATCTCATCCTCATCTCAATTTTTTTTTTTTGTACGAATTCAATACTTGCCATATATTCTATATGAAACACATAGAAAAGCAGGTACTTGCATACTTATTTTCATACCTTATACTTTTTTTTTTTTGAAGAAATTCAATTTAAACAAAATAGAGAAATTGTATGTTCTAATAGAATTTATTTTCCAAGTATTCGTTCAACACAACCAAATGAGTGTTTGCCCATTTTAAATTTAAGTCAAGTTGTTTCAAGGCAGTCAGTAAGATAAATCTCGAAACACCAAAGGATTTTCTGTTTGCTTCAATAAACTCATTAAATTCATTTCTCTGTTCGATGGTTGTGAATAATGTTGCGAGTTTTCCAATAAGCTGTGCACTTCGCCACCAGTTAAGTCTAGAATTAGGTTAAAGTAGGTGTCAAACTTACTTTAAAATATTTGTATAGGTACTTACGATTTGGCCAAGTCCTGCAGCCTTCTTGTGATCAATTTATAAACAGGCCATATATTCTCCGGATTCTCCTTAAATAACAAACTTATAGCATCAAATTTTTCTTCAATTGGAATAATTTCATCATTCAGGGCTAGTTCGAAAAATCGTTCAATGTTCTTCGAATTTCGAACACATCCGAGGCCATTCCGCATCCTTAACTTTTCTCTTGGTACAATTTCAAGTTTAAATCGTTCCAATAATTTTTGAAAATCATATTCTGATGCATCTCTCATTCCATTGCAATAAATGGTCGCGCGTATATCAACCGGTATCATGGTTCCATTATACAGATACGCGTTGAGCAGTTTTTCCGTTTCTGTTATACAATCTCGTCTTCCATATTTACAATTCAAATTGATTATTTGATTTCGATTATAAACGTCAAGTGTGGAATCTTGACTTTTGCCACTTAGCCCAAGATTTGTATATACTTTTTCAGTGACAAGCAAAATATACTTGCCCAAGTTGATGTGTTCTAATGGTGTCATAAATTGCCCAATAAACGTAAAACCTTTTATTGCTGCTTTCCACGGTGTGTAATGGGTTTCAGTTGTCAAGTATTCAAGCCACTCGAAAACTGAATCATATCCATAAAACTCGGCTCTACCGAAGGCAAATAAGTCGTCTACGAACTGAGCACGATTTAATTCATGAATATTAGAATAGTCGTCTTTGAGAAGAGACTTGTGCAATCTGTTGCATAGATTGACATCATACAAGACTCTATAGTATCCAGTTTGTTGAATATTGAATACGATCCACTCAATTGGTTGTGTGAAGTTCAAAACCAAAAATTGTTGGTCCCTGTTGAAGTAGATTTTCGGGAAGGTATTGTTGAAGTCGTTCTCAGTGTTGGTTGTATAGGTTAGTGGAATGGTGTATCGAAGACTTGGATCACTTCCATCGTTTAAATCGAAAATGTATCTGCTTTGCTGGATTATTACTTCAGAGTTATTTTCTGTGAGTGCTATGTAAAGAAAAGGAAATCCAACTTTTTCTGTCCAATCTTGAAAGAATAATTCAACATCAACACTTGGCAATGCTGGCCAGTATTTTTTTAGAAATTTCAAAAAATCTGATGGTTTAACAGAAGAACTTAAGCTAAAAGAAAATGAAGTAGGAACATACATAGATAAAATAAATTAATAAAAAAACATAAAACACATCAACATATTACAAGAACTATAGGTAAATAAATTAATGAATGTAAAATTCTATTTTTTAAACTGAGAGATTCAACAAATTAGGGTCTTGCCAAACCAAAAATGTAAGAAAAATGCTAAATTATAAAAATAAATGAAAACAACAAGCGATGTACTTATTTCCATTTGAAAAATGGGCATGACATACTAGCCGACCAGACAAACGTTGTTTCGTCAACGCAAACGTTGTGATTCGTCAATGTCTTCTATTTTTGTTTGTACAAAAGAAAGGAACTTCTTTTATTTTGGAAGTGTGTTCATTTCAATGATCCCAAAACCTAGCAAATATTTTCGGTTCTCAGTGACTCATAGAAGGCGACCAGACATTTTTTTCGGGCTACCAGGGAAAATTGAAAGATCTGGCGGTTTGAAATCAATGGAAATTTTCTGAAGGCAGATATCAGAAGACATTATGTACTTGAAATTATAAAACTTGTAAGCCCTTTATTTTGATGTAGGTACATTTGTTTAGCTGTTGTCGAGGAAAATTTTGATTGATATCGATTTGAAATTGACGGAAAATGTTTGTAAGAAATTCACGTTTGTGTCAATATTTTGGCTACCAGGCATTTAGAAAACTTGTAAAAGATTTAAATGAATAGAGTTCGAACATGGCCTTTTTATTGATGTATTATCCGATGGGTTTTGGAAGAAATTTTTTTCTGTCCAAAATTTTGCCAGGGTCCATGATATTTTTCGAAAATCATGAGAAAATCGATTTCGTAAAATTCAACATATTTCATAGTTCCCCGCATTATCCTGAGCTTACAACTCAATTACGAGCTCCGGTTGCTACGAGATAACAATAAAACATAACAATAAAATCTAAAACAAACAAAAAAAAACTATTTCTTTGATCATAAATCGGTAACCAGACTTCGCATATAGTTTTGAGTTATATTAATAGATAGATTATTATAGGGGTGTATACCCCTATTAATAAACACAAAATAACCCTAACACAAGACTAACTCGTATCGTAAATTAAAATTCCTATTAATAAACGTGTGTTAGCTTTATATGACATTTGTTAGCAAACGGTTTTCTGTAGGTAATTTACTTATAAGGAAAGGCTGGAATAAGAAATTGGGAGCGAAAATAAGTAAGAAAAAGACGTTCGGTTTGATTTTCTCCATGAATTTGGTTTGCTTTGTTCTTGACTTAGGACTCACTTGCATTTTTGTTTGATGGAATCACACTAGTTGTTACGATACCAATCCTGTAGAACCAAAAATTGCCCATAAGCTGATCGCATACATCCAGAAAATCGTCAATACAATTTGGTGGAGAAATAAAATAAAAGATGAGAAATAAATTGAATATTTTATGCGATTGGCATTTTATTACATTGAAAAGTTAGGACTTCGTTCAGATATAAGAATATGTAAGAGCTGAATAGAATGCAGTTGCCAGTCGATAGACGACGAAAGTGACAACTGAAATTTGTAAGGAAATGTCAAACTCGTAGCCAGAAGATCAGATTTTCTTGGTTTACGCCCTCCTCTTCATCAGATTGTGCACCTAATGGATTCGTAGATGGAACATAACCATCATATTCGACTTTTCGATACTTCTCGGAGAATTTCTGAATCTTGGAGTTTTTTTTTTTTGTAAGCCAAAAACACATAGCGAATGTAATCCGGTATCGGCCCAGACTCCAGACCAATACAAGCTGACTAATTTTTCACCCTTGGATGTGTTTTGTTGATGACAATTATGAGAAAATCGTATAGTAACGAACGTTTTTCCGTAGTGTCCGTAGCTTAGTGGTTAGGTGCGTTGGGTGTTAAGCAGAACGTCGTGGGTTCGAATCCTACTCGGGCCCAAAGTTTTTATTTCATCTTTCACGGACACTGCCTCTTGCGAAGAACTGACAAAACTTCCAAGAGTATCATCTGTCATAAAAAAGTGCTTCTCAACTTTGCCGTTCGGAATCGGCGTAAAATTGTAGGTCCCTCAATTCTTCACACGCACCTAGAGAATTATTGATGAAAGTATAAGCCACTCAGGCCTTGGCTCTTCAAGAGCTGTCGCGCCACTCTATTTAATTTAAGGAGCGTTTTTGGGCCAAAAACTGTTTTGAACACTGATGTTTTTTTTATTCGAATATTTTGAATTATGAATAATCAAAAAAACAGTCAATAGGTTGACAACCATCCTTCAAACTGGAAAAAATACTAAATTACTTAGTACATTTTGGGGGTATTCAATGAATATGTAGCACGAGGAAAAAATGTGTTTATTAATGAACTTTTTTATCAAATGAATAATATCACTATCCGTGTGCTAGCTATAACGTATGTTATCCAGTGGATAGGGTATTTTTATTAATAGGGCTGCTAATAAGTAGATACCTAAGAAAATTGAAAGATCGGGTGATTTAAATTATTTGATATTCGAGTTATGTCCGGTATTATACAGCGCATGGCTTTAATGCGCAAGTCTTGTTTATTTTCTTTTCAGCAGGAATTCCGTAACGCGCAAGTTCACTGATAAGAAATAACAAGATTGGAAACCTACCTCAGTTTTACCCTCCAAATACCCCAAACTTCAATTTTTTATAACATGCATACCTACTTGCTTTTAACTTGTTAGATAATTGTATCATTATTACAATAACACGCATACTCTTGAAGCTTACTTGGTTTTAGATTTGAAGGCAATTGTCATTTTGACAGCTTACTTTGCTTTAGTAGAAAATTACAGAAAAAAGAAAATACAATGATGAGGAACGCTACCTCACTGTCTGAAATATTGGCAGCTACTTTGAGATTCTTGGCAACAGGTGAATCTCTCACAAGCCATCCCAAGGAAAAACTTAAAAGGTTCGTATTTAAGGGTATTTATTTGTTTAACTTGACTAGCCAATACCACAAGCCTTGTCTTGCTTGACTTCAGATTAACACCAGAATTAGTACACAACAGATATTTCTAATTTGAAACATATGGAATAATTCTACCTTGACAACGAACACCTCTACTTAGTTAGAATCCTAAATTTTATAAAAAATCAAAAGTTTCGCTCTTTTCCTAAATTTTCCGCCAAGATTCTATTTTCTGTTTGTAAAACCAACTCTTGGCACCGAAAAGTAATTAGTATATTGTTATAAATTTGCGCTGCAAAAATTGATTTTGTTGCTCAAATAGTTCTCTGTTACGTTTCTTCTTTCCTTTTCTGAAAAATAACCAGCATACGCCGAGTGAATAGAATAAATAAATAAATAGAGTGGCGCGACAGCTCTTGAAGAGCCAAGGCTTAAGTGGCTTACTCTCATTCAACAATTCTCTAGGTGCGTGTGAAGAATTGAGGGGACCTACTGTTTTACGCCGATTCCGAACGGCAAAGTTGAGAAGCACTTTTTCATGACAGATGATACTCTTGGAAGTTTTGTCAGCTCTTCGCAAGAGGCAGTGTCCGTGAAAGATGAAATAAAACTTTGGGCCTGAGTAGGATTCGAACCCACGATGTTCTGCTTAGCAGCCAACGCACCTAACCACTAAGCTACGGACACTACATACGCCCGAGTGAACTTCCCATAAAACGTTAATTCCAATTTCAAATTCTTGATAAATGCTCATAAAGATTTAATCAAATAGTAAACATAAACAAAAAACAATTTCGGGCTTTCATAAATATTCAACATGAAAAATGAAATAAAGCAAATCAACACAAAATAAAAAAAGAAAGAGTTGAAAGAGGGTACGTCAAAAACATGCAAGGAAATGTCTGCCCGTGCGTGTTCAGATAGATATATTTCTGTTTTATCTTTTCGTTCTTCCTTTCTCTTTCGCACTTCATTCATGCGACATATGCACCGTGTATCAAATTTTGATAGGGAAATTCTGAACAGAAAACTTTTGTTAGACGACAAACATAAGACCGTGATGCGAATTCAGTTAAAAAGTGGTTAAAACCTTAAAACTTGACGTTTGGTTACACTACTACTGATTGAAATTTTGAAGTCTCAAAAGAGAATGAACTATGAGTAAGAGGTGTTCCAAGGCTAAACTAAAAAAAAATTCACAATGGTATTTTCGATCGTCTTGAAGTGGGAAATTATCGATAAAAATAAATAAGTGTGTGAAATTGAGAATTTCTTTTACATTTTCATAAAAGAAAACTTAGGCCGTGTGCGAATTGGATGAAATGTGGTTAAAAATGGATGAAGAATTTTTAACCACCCTTGTCATATTTTAACCTGCTCCGCAGCTAGTCTAATTTTTAACACATTTTATTCAATGTGTGTCAAAATTTAACCAAACGTCAAGTTTTAATCACTTTTTAACCCAAATCGCACACGGCCTTAATTTGATAATGTTGCTTTTGGATTAAGTTACAAAAAAAATGTATTGTACATAGAAAGAACCATTTTTAATTGTAATTTTGTTTTATCTGGAGGGAAATTTAATCAAAGTAGTGTAAAAAAAAATCCATTTAACCCATTTTAACCCAATTCTCACAGCAAAAATTTGAATATGATCCGTTTTTAAGCAAACGTCAAAATTTAATCGTGTTAGAAGTTTTAACTGCCACGCACACGGCCTTAAATCGAAAAAAAAATTCTTTTAAAATATGATATTCCATTTTCAAGCAGTAATCAACTTTGTATATATATTTTTGGGAAGTAGTCTCAAGATGGAAAACGATGGTGGTGCCATCTTGAGAATTTTCCACAAAGCAGTTTTTTTTTCCATAAGTTTGTATTGTGTTCTCTTGCTGCAGAAAACCAATCATGGTAGTACTTGTTGTTCCATATACAAAGGTAACCAACACGTTTGAAAGTGTTCAAAGTTGATTATGGTAAGAAAACCGTAAACATATGCTCTGGGAAGAGCCTTCCTGCCGTAATGCGGCTTCCGTCTATTTATTTTATATTGTTTTAGACTTACTTCGATTTAATGTAGTCCCTTATTGCCATCACAAATTGTGATTCTGACATTGCATGGCTAATCATTCGAACAACAGAAGCTCCCTTAACATAAGTTATACTGCTGAATTTCTTGGCAATTTCTGCCGGTGATGACACATTCGGCTCGCTCAATGGCTGAGTGGTATTGCCAGCATCAATATCAAATATTGAATGCATTTGATCAACTGTGAATTGTTTATCCATTTGATATTGTGGGAAGAGCTAGAAGGAAATTAAATGTTAAGAAGAATCAAATCAGTGTCGACATTTCATTCTCTGCCTACCTTGTGAGTAAAAAAGTATTGATAGTATCTAGCAAAAGCTTCATTAAGCCAGAAATAGCCCCACCATTCAAATGTTAGTGAATTCCCGAACCAACTGTGGGATGTCTCATGAGAGATGAGAGCAGCGCTGAATTGCATTCCGTTGAGATCAGTCTTCTTATCTTCATATACTAATACTTCATCTCTGTAAGAAAAAATTACTGTAAAGAAAAATAACATGCAATTTTGAGATTTAATATAACCTGTAAACTATAAGACCCCAATTCTCCATTCCATTGTGAACAAATTTTGGCAATGAGACTTTTTGTAAGATTTGATTGCCCAGACTCTTGTAAGGAATTCCAAACAATTCATTGTAACCGTTCAAGACCTTATGCGCAATTTCTTGACTTATTATCGTTTTGTTAGAGAATTCTGGTCTTGAAATCAAGGAAATTGTACCCTCGGTGCGTGAAACGAATTCAGATATCATCATTGCTACCAGGTATGTTGACATGTATGGTGTTGTTTCAAAGTGATCAATATAACGGTTTTCATCATTGCTGTCAAACGAAAAGGATCTGTTCAATACCAAATTTAAGAATGCTTTGTTTTTTTGTTATACCTGTCAACTGATGTTGATGACAGACGAGTGTTTGAAAAGGATCTATAGTTTTTCGGACGGTTTACATGAATGTCAAAAAATGCTTTGAAGCCTGGTTCATCGAAACATGGAAACAGTTTTCTTGCATTTATGCGTTGCAGTTGCGTTACTAAAATCAATCTTTTTATAAAAAAAACAAATTCTTTTCCATAAAAAACTCTTTAAAATATAATGGAAACAATACTTTTCGTTTTGATCAGCACCAATATAACTGCTTCGAAAAAGTCCTTCATTATCGGTGAAGATTCGACCGGAGTACTTAAATCCTATCGAATAGTTCTCAGATCGCACTAAATTCTTTTCTAGGTTGAAAATCAATTTATTTGTCAGTTCATCATATTTTTTTGAAAATTTCACTCTTTTTCCGACTCCCGAACGAATTTCAATTTCACTAAAATTTAAATATTCAGCATGAAGAGCAAATGTCGAAATATTTGGCTCTAGGGGTTTAATAACCACACTTGTTTCAGCATCAAAAGTAAAGCGCTTCTCTCCATCTTCAGGTAAAAAATATGGTTTTATTGTAATATTGTAGAAGGAAGGAACAACGCCCTTTGAAAGACGATAATTTACGTAATCTCTTGATAAGTCGAAATAAAGAGTAAACCATAAAAATACTACAGCCGTTGAAACCGTCGCTGCCGTGATAACAATTATAAACTTCATGATGAACTAAACTTAATAGGGTTAATATTTTTTTGATGGAATATCATTTGTGTATTCAAATTTGTTTTTTGACTAAAGAAGTAAACAAAATTTCATAGTGATATATTTTGCAACTTTTGGAAATAAAGGGCTCAACAGTGGCGTATGAAGTTGTTGATGCTCACGTTCAAAGCTTTTCAATCTTTTTATAACATGAGATTTTTTATAATGCGAAACAAAAG
Organism: Sphaerophoria rueppellii; assembly: GCA_920937365.1. Lineage (NCBI taxonomy): Eukaryota > Metazoa > Arthropoda > Insecta > Diptera > Syrphidae > Sphaerophoria > Sphaerophoria rueppellii. Next base: position 25,929,504 of record CAKKXW010000002.1, on the reverse strand, counting down.
CTTGAATTTAATATTTCACTTGCCGATCAGCGGGACGTTGTTCCCACTGTAAGGATATTGCTGCAAAATTATAGTCCACTAATGAACTATTTTAAGATAATTTAGTATAATACTAGCTTAAAATGCTGTTTCTTTACACTTTAAGCTAATATCAAACTATTGTGCCATTGTTATTGGTAACTTACAAGTTGACAGCTGTCGAAAATTGATCGTACCAACTCGAAAACCTTCGCGGGCCCAAGGACAGCAGTTTGCACCTTATTACTTCTGAATATTGCAGTTTCCTAAGATTAACATTTATAAAGCAAAACAGCATTTGCTGGGTCAGCTAGTAATAGGCTAAGGCCGTGTGCGAATTGCGTTAAAAAGTGTATTAAAACTTGACGTTTGGTTAAATCTTGACACTTCGTGTTGAATAAAATGTGTTAAATAATAATAATAAAAAGTCGGAAATGCAGTTTTTGAGTTAATTCATTACAAAAAAAATTTCTACTGCTACTGACTTTTTAAGTAGTCATTCATTCATGTCACAATACTTGACCTTTAAATCAACCTTGAATAACAACTTATCTTTTTTGATACCAACGGTTGATATTCACCAAACAAGAACCAAAATATAAATAATCAACCAGGGGAAGTACCAAACTAATCACAAATATTGTAAAGAGAAACAAACAAAAATCACATTATCAGCATTTCGGAATGCTGTTCCAAAATTGTTGTTTTTACGATCGATACCAATATTATCCGAATAATGATGAAAAATGAATAACCTTTCCATTCAGAAAAAAAAATATAAATATACTCATGGGATTTGAACTCTAGTAGTTTGACATTCCTTATATTGCCGGTCTATTTAAGAGAACCATAACTATAAACTATCACCAGGAAAGTCCTAAAAGCTTGTTTCGGTATTTCAGACATGTGAACCTTATACAAGACAAAGACTAGGTTCAAGAGCAATTAGACTATGCGCTCATTTTTTTCATCCGGAAACTGAACATTCTGATAATGTTCAGAGTGCTCTTAAGTCTCAACTCTCAACATGCGTCATAAAAAAATCTGTACCTATATACACTACCGCAGGTGGCCATGGCTTAGAGGATAAAGTAGTCGATTGCTAAGCCGAACGCTACGGGTTCAAACCCAAGCTCCGGCACCTTTTTTTTACTACAAAAACCGTCAGCTTATCTGAGGCCACCTGTGCGATAACGCATGAGACAATACAAATCTAAGTCTCCTCCTCTGAGCCAAGTGTGTTTCTGTTATGTGTGCTTTCTTTCTTTGTGTCTATCTGTCTCTCTCTGGTGTATTAATGTCTTGTTCTGTCCCAGCCGATGGCCTCAGTCGCCAGTGCTGCTATGTGTCCGTAGTTCGTTACATTCATGTGCGAAGTACTGTGAAATGTCAATGTCAATATCAAAATATACACTACCGGTCACAAGTTTGAGACCACCATCAAAACAAAAACAAAAAAAAATAGAGTGGCGCGACAGCTCTTGAAGAGCCAAGGCCTAAGTGGATTACTCTTATCAATAATTCTCTAGGTGCGTGTGAAGAATTGAGGGGACGTACAATTTAACGCCGATTCCGAACGGCAAAGTTGAGAAGCACTTTTTCATGACAGATGGTACTCTTGGAAGTTTTGTCAGTTCTTCGCAAGAGGCAGTGCCCGTGAAAGATGAAATAAAAACTATGGGCACGAGTAGGACTCGATCCCTCTATGTTCTGCTAAGCAGCCTACCACACCGCACCTAACCACTAAGCTACGGACACTACTTCAAAGGATTGCTTTATTTGTACCCGGCGCTTGAGTTTATGAATGAAAATAGGATTTTTTTACCTATATTGATAACTTATATCATCCATAAAAGGTACAAGTGAAAAAAACCCAGATATTAATTCTTTTCTGTAAATTATAAGAAATTTTGTGAAAAAAGGTAAGAAACATCCAATTTTGATTTTTGACTTCTGTTTGGGTTTCCCGTAGTTTTAAATTTGTATGACTTTTTACGTTCAATTTAGAATTTTTAATGACTTGGGTAATGTTAAAGGGTAAAAAAATGTAAAATCTGAATACCTGGATATTCAGGATTCTGTATATAATGCTCGCTTTGATCCAATTTAAATTTCAGTAAACAAAGTGCGCATCAAGGGAAACGTAAGGGAATTAACTACTGAAACTCGATCTGTGATTTTAAACCTCATTGAAGAAGGCTATTCGCAAAGAGAAATCGCCACAAAACTGAAGATATCGAAAAGAATAGTTCACAGGACCATAAAGCGTTACTCTTGTACGGCCGGCGCGCGCGGTTTTAAGGATAAACCGAGGTCAGGACGACCTAGAGTTACGACGAAAACCGAAGATCTGCATATCATCACCTTGAGCAAGCGTTCTAGGAAAACAGCACCAGAAATACGCGCCGAAATCAATGAAATGCGGAAAGAACCACTATCAATATCAACGATACAACGAAGGTTAAGGCATGCTGGACTTTTTGGGCGCGTTGCAGTGCTGAAACCCCTTCTACGACCCCAAAACAGATCAAGCGTTGGAATGGGCCAAAACCCATCAGGATTGGACAGATGAAGACTTCAACAGAGTCTAATGGGTGGTGAGTCCAAGTTTGAAGTGTTTGGCAGAGTGTACTTCAGGCGCAGCGCTGAACATAAGATGCTACCAGACTGTAGGGTCCCAACTGTAAAGCATGGAGTCGGTTCAGTAATGGTGTGGGGATTTTTCTCATTCGATGGAGTTGGAGATCTGACACGAGTGATCGGAAGATAAAGAAGTCTATAAAACGATATTGCCTTCTGATTTGAGAAACAGAATGCTTTTTTTAGATTTCAGATCGTTAGTAAAAACCTCTTAAATTTAAAAAAATAATTAATTTTTTAAGATGAAGGTGTAAAATGACCTAAACACCAACAAAAACTAATGTTGTTTGGTTTATTTGAATAGAACGCCCTTCTTTACTATCGGTTTTGCGTGTGAAGCAAAGCAGGTAGTAATGCATATGTACATTCTTACTTACTTATGGTAGAGGTTCATCCAGAAAGCTCGGTCCCTAGCTAGTTGTCTCCAGTTTTGCACGCCAAGTTGGATTTGAAGTCTCTACGAGCCGGAGGATTATTTTCCCTTCGCCTCTACATGACCCAACCATCTAAGTCGTTGGACCTTAACTTTTCTGGCTATGTCAGTGTCGCTTAACAGCTTTTACAGTTCTTGATTGAATCTTCGTCTCCATATGCAGACTGCGGACCAAAAATCTGTTGAAGAATATTCCTCTCAAAGCAGCCCAAAGCATTTTCATCGGATGTTGTCATGGTTCATGCCTCTGCACCATACATTACGACGGGATGATGAGTGTTTTGTACAGCTACACTTAAGTTGATCGAGAGAGGAATTTACTACTCAATTGGCAAGAGTGATTCTTCGTTTGATTTCAGGATTTCAGCACTGGTGTTGTTGTCTGAGTTTATAGCGGATCCTAGATAGAGGAAGTCCTTAACTACCTCGAAGTTGAATCTGTCTATGTTGATATTTGCTCCAATACGTCGATGTTGGTTTTTTTCCTTTTTTATGACCGCATTAACTCTGTTTGCCTTCGTTAATCGCTAGACCCATCTTCCTGGCCTCCGTTTCAAGACTCACAAACACTCACGCTGTGTTTTTCAAACTATGCCATGTCGTCTGTGTACCCTAGTAGCTTTTGAAAGACTGTGCCTCTGGTCCATTGTCATCTTATATAGACGGACGAGTTTTTCTGGGATGCCAAAACTAGACATTGCTCTATATAATTGGTGTCTAAAGACACTGTCATCCAGGGTCTTGAAATCGATTAAAAAAGGTGTTAAGTATCGATTTGAAATTCCTGGCTTTACTCCAAGATTTGCCGCAGGGTGAATATTTGATCGAAGGTGAACTATCTGGGTCTGAAGCCAGACTAATAAGGACCCACCAGGTTGTCGACGAAAGGCTTCAAACGTTCACACAGCACGGCCGACAAGATCTTGTAGGCGATGTTAAGGAGACTTATACCTCTGTAGTTGGTGCAGTTCAGGGGATCTTCTTTCTTGAGGACCGGGCATACGATGCTGAGGTTCCATTCGTCAGGCATGCTTTCCTCCGTCCAAATTTTGCAGATGAGCTGTTGTTGCATGCTCCTAATCAAATCATCTCCAGATGTTTTGTACAGTTCAGCGGGGAGGAACAGACCAGCGGCTTTGTTCGACTTAAATTTAGATATCGCTATCTTCACTTCGTCAATGTCGAGTGGGTGGAATTGTAATCCTGCTTCACCCAAATTGAAAGGTTCTGTATAGCTGGCGGAATTTTGCTCGTCATCGCCATTTAACAGCTTGAAAAAGTATTCTTTCCATGTACTCAGCACTGATTGTGGTTCCACTACGATGTTCACATGATGGTCTTAACAGGCTTCGGTTCGGGGTGTTTAAGCCCTGGTGGTTTTTTGTAAACCTTTCGAACCTCGTTCCTGTTGAGACTTCCATCTATGTATCTCTTCGATCGCTTCGAATGCTCCCTTTTTTCATTCTTAGAAGTTTGTGCTCCTCTCTCCTTTTCTGCTCGTAGAACTCACGAGCTGTTCGTGTCCTTCTTTGCAGCGCCGCTTTGTATGCCTCTTGTTTAGCTGTATGTGCTCGCCGGCACTCATCATCAAACCAGGGATTCGTTGTGGTGTCCGTGTAAACCCTAGCACTTCAGAGGCGGCATCTCTAATGGCTGCTTGGCTGTGATGCAATTGGTTCTCTACATTTTGTGCTAGCAACAAACGCAAAGGACTTCTAAAAGGATCTAGCAATCTCTTGCGATTGTAGCCATTTGACGTCGAATTTTCTCTTAGCATTTTAACGCATTGGCCTTTATCGGAAAATCCGCATTCGAAACTTGGCTACAACAAGGTAGTGCTCCGAGTCGTTGTTGGCACCTTGGAATGTGCGGATATCGTGCATGCTTGAGAAGTGTCGTGCGTCGATCGCAATGTGATCAATCTTACTTACTTACTTAAGGTGGCGCTACAGTCCGTTGTGGACTTGGGCCTCAATCAACAGGCTCCGCCAGCTAGCTCGATCCTTAGCTAGTCGTCTCCAGTTTTGCACTCCGAGTTGATTGAGGTCCTCTTCCACTTGAGTGCGCCACCTGAGTCGCGGTCTTCCTCTCCTCCTACGTCCCTCGGGAATAGTGTCGAAGGCTTTCCGGGCCGGAGCATTGGTGTCCATTCGCTCTAAATGACCGAGCCATCTGAGTCTCTGGACCTTGACCCTTCTGGCTAGGTTCATGTCGTTGTACAACCCGTAAAGTTCGCTGTTGTATCTTCTTCGCCATTCCCCTTCAATGCACACGGGGCCAAAGATGACCCGAAGAACTTTCCTCTCGAAACAGCCTAAGGCACTTTCATCCGATTTTGTCAGGGTCCATGCTTCTGCACCATACAGCAGGACTGGGATGATGAGTGTGTTGTACAGTTTTACCTTATTTGCTCGAGAGAGGGCTTTTCCACTCAATTGCTTTCTAAGCCCAAAGAAACAGCGATTTGCAAGAGTTATTCTTCGTCTGATCTCGGCGCTGGTGTTATTGCCCGTGTTTATAGCGGAGCCTAGGTAGACAAACTCCTCTACTACCTCGAAGTTATACGCGTCTATTGTGACGTTCTGCCCGAGCCGTCGGTGTTGGGTGTCCTTCCTCGAAGACAGCATATACTTCGTTTTTCCCTCATTTACCGCTAAACCCATTTTTGCCGCTTCTGTCTCAATTCTCACAAAGGCGCCATTGACATCACGCTGTGTTCTTCCCATTATATCAATATCATCGGCATACGCGAGAAGTTGAACAGATTTTTGGAAGATAGTGCCTCTGGTGTTGACGTTGGAGTTCTGCACTATCTTCTCAAGAACGATGTTAAAGAAATCGCATGACAGTGCATCGCCTTGTCTGAATCCTTTTTTGACGTCGAAAGATTCCGTGAGCTCGTTGCCAACCTTGATGGAGCAGCGTGAGTTCTCCATCGTCATTTTGCACAAGTGAACGAGCTTGGCAGGGACGCCAAAACTAGACATAGCTTTGTACAGTTCGTCTCTGTAGATGCTGTCATACGCGGCCTTAAAATCGATGAAAAGGTGGTGGGTATCGATTTGGAGTTCATAGGTCTTTTCCAGGATCTGCCGCAACGTGAAAATTTGGTCGATGGTTGACTTTCCTGGCCTGAAGGATTGATAAGGACCAATCAGATTGTTGACGAAAGGCTTCAGACGTTCACATATTACGAAAGAGAGGATCTTGTAGACGATGTTCAGTAGACTTATTCCTCTATAGTTGGCGCAGTTTAGAGGATCTCCCTTTTTCAGGATCGATCAATCAATCAATCTGGTTGACGGTTAAATTGATCAGCAGATTTCCATGTTCCCTTGTGGATATCGAGATGTGGGAATCGGGTACTAGCTACCATTACGTCTCGCACCGCAGCGAAGTCCGTTATCCAAGGACAATTTTAATGTCATAGCTAGGACATTGCTCACAGGTCTTGTCGAGGAGCTCGTAGAATCTGTCTTTGGTGTTGTCATCCCTTTCTTCAGTGGGGGCGGGGTGCAGATGAGGCTTACATTGGTGAATTTAGCCTTAATAGATATCACAGTTTTTCATTTTACGTAGACCCGGACCATCCCATCGCATTTCTTGAATGGCGGTTCTATCTTCTTTGTCAAGGGCTTCCGCTTGTTGTTCGGCCGCACATGGCCTGTTAAGGGACCTAACGTTCCAGGTGCAAAACCGAAATTCGTTGTCCTTAAATCGTTTGCGTGGGAAGTAATCATTAATTTGTAGGGTCCTGACGGCTTCAACTAGGTACTGTTGTATTATTAAATAAAACAATTTATATGTGTTTAAGATGATGTTTTAATCTCTTCGAGTTAACTTACAACCAACATGATAACAGACATATGGGGCATTGATCACAATTGCACTCATATAACACTCGTGAGTACAAATGTTAGGTGTTGCCAAGCTCAATAATACATCAGATACTACTATTATGATTTGCGAAAAGAGAAGAATCAATTAGATATGAGATTGTTTTCACATCCGAGTGGGTAGCGTTATCGTTTGTGGAGCTATACGGTACAACGGCACTCTAGAGTTGCTTTCTCATTAGTTTAGTTTTGAAGATATTGGCATAAGCGAAGGGAGGGTGTATTCAAGTGTCTGTAAAAAGTAAACATTTACTGGGAACAAACAACTTGTATGTGAAATAATATAGATTTATTTGGTTTAATTTTTTTTTTACTTTAGAGATTACAATGAAAACAAAATTAAAACACATCGTGTCTGGACTTCTAGCAGGGAATATTTGTTTAAATCAATATTCTGAGTTTCAGTTATGAAAATAGTTTTATATTTATTTAGTTTTTAGTTGGCCTTAAAGATAGTTAATCGTTAATATAAATAAAAATGGTTGTTTTTTGTTTTAATCTTCTGTCATTCTGAGTATAAGAAGTATTGGTATAACAACACTTAACACATTGCATACATATTACATACTTATACAAATTATTCTACAATTGTATGTTTTATTTACGCCAATACTGTGCAAGTTTATGTATTTGTTCAACTAATGCCGGCATCACAGCTGATATCGAAACATCTAGGAGTCCTTGCAAATGCTGAACAGCCTCTTCGTCTGTCAGTCCAAGCTGAAGATTCTCTTCGACTTTTTTGACAGCTTTGTCCGGTTCAAGAGCAATATCCGGAACGGAAGCATCGACCATGAGAGAGAATAAATTCAACATCACATTTGCATGTCGCCGCAAGTGCAGGTAAGCAGTGTAGCATTGTTTCCGGAATTCGTTGTGATGATCGGAGGTAACACCGCCCATTGCTTCGACCATTTCTTTGCTGAGTTTCATTGGTGGTGGCATTGGTTTGGGATCACGGCCGAGTATGTAGCCAAAATCAATGTGGAACAGCTTGCCATTGGTTGTAAGAAGTAAATTGTCCAAATGACGATCTCCGACACCTGAAAGAATTCGTGTTATGTCAGTTAAAGTTCCAGCGTAACTGTGTTGTCACAAACTTACCCAACAGATATGTAATGACACAATATCCAGCACAGCTTTTAATATAGGTATCCATTGTTTCTGGTGTGATGCCATAGGGCGCCGTTTCGCATGGATTGTGTTTCCTGAAGAAATTATGTATACTACCTTCCTTGGCGAGGACATCGGCCACAGTGAAAGAATCGATGTATTGCAAGAAACCATGCTTTGAACTTGTTGCGAGGACCTTGTAGGGAGTCAGTTTGAGGTCAAGGTTTTCTCTTCGCAACAGTTTATCCATCAGCGTTATCATTTGCAAGATAAGCTGGTCTTGTCGGAGATCATCACCATGTTTGAAAATAGCTACATATTCGTGGGACGCTATCGATGTCACGAATGTTAATCTAAAAGAGAAATGATGAAGTAACGATATCTGTAAAAAAAACAAAAGGGCCTACTTGGCTGGCATAAGTGCACTCTTGAATAAAGAAGTATTTGCTGGTAGAATTCCATTAATATAAATATCAGGATCTAATGGGAATGGAATAGCTTCGAATTTTGTGAAATTCAACCTAAATGCGTCAGTCTCTGCAAGCAGTTGCTTAAACTTCTCCGTTTTCTTATTACGATTACCCGGCTCCTTGGCAACCATCTTGACTAGCTTCACTAGTTCATCGATGAAGCGTTGCTGCTTTTTTAAACTGGCATAGATGTGTTTAAGCTGGAAGTTTCCTACAAACAAACAATTAAAGAATTACAGGAAATATACGTTTCCAAAAAATTACCATTCTCAAGAACTTTGAGGAACATTTTTAGAACCATGGCATACATGTTATGCACTCGTTCGTCTTGTTTTCGAATCATCGACTCCTGATCTTCCACTTCAATCGATAGATACCAATAAAAGTAATTGGCCAAAGTCGGATTCTTGCATGCTCGCTGAATGAGGAATGTGGACAAGTCACTTGGACCGGTATTATGATCACTGGTGAGGGTATTTGATGCATCCGATGTTACCGAAGCTATTGAAGCATTCGTTAAAGCATTATCCTCATCGACCGAATTCACAGATATCGTCATTGGCAGGTTTCGTTGTGATGCCTCCACCGAATGAATTGAACTTCTGTGCAGAACCGATTGCGTTTGCTGTTGCTGCTTAGCACTAGCACTTAAACTAACATCTGAACTGGAACTCTGTTCGATCAGATGATCGTCCAGAGATTTAATTATATCGCGTTCGGGAGCGATTCTCTTGTACGATTCGATGATATTGTTAATGTTTTCATACTTGAGTGCTTGAACCAATTGCAGCAGATATAGAAGCAGATCTTCATCGGGAGCTTGCATTAGACGGGTTATCGCATATTTTCGAACATCGGGATGTGAGAACGAAGGACTGAGGAGTTCAAGAGCATCTTCTACATCCATTGGCGTCCATTTAGCTAGCAAACTGAGTGCCTGCAGTACTTCAGCCGGCGTTTGCCAGTTAATGCATTTGAGAAATTTGGTGAGAGCTTTTTTATGTGAACTGAGATAGAAGCGAAATTTCCAAAGCAAATCTTGTTCCTCACTGCTAAGGACATACGTTGGCGGATAACGGTAGACTATTGTGTGCAGCTGGTCTCGAATGCTGTTTGAAATGAGAAAATCAATATGCTTCTATGAAACATGTAGAGAATTTACCTTGCTGTGGGTTTCGCGTCACGGTCGGATATACGAGATCTTTCTGAACGGGCCAGACGATGGTGTTTGCGTTCCACTAAGTTTTCCTAAAACAAAAAACCAAAACGTTTAATAGATTTTATTGATATTGATTTGTCTGGTTTGACTTGGAATCACCTTGAGCTTTCGATACCATTTTCTTAGCAACAACTTAAAATTCATCCATAAACGACACCAATGGAATTTGATTTTAAGTTTCAACAAAACATACATAAATAGAACCATGAATGCAAGAAGTCATGAACCTCAGAGTAAATAAGGAATCAATCAAATCAAACCAACAACTGTTTAATGCAAATTGTACAAGAGTTTAAATCAAACTAATTTGTTGTGGACGTGAAGAAGACACGGAAAGCTTATATTTATGTTGAACTCTGGAATAATCCTATGTTGATGGGGGTTGAGGCAAAATATGCGTTGAAAGCATGACAGTGACATTGAAAATTAAATAAATAAATGCACTGCACAGTAGAAACCATTTTTTGCTGTTCTTTTACTTATTTTCTTAAGCGTTTTTGCTTTTTTGTTAGGCGCGCTGTACGACGAATGTTGTTAAGGTTTGGAAGAGCTCACACGTTTATTTTTATATCAATCGAGAAAAAATCTAAAAATATAATTTTTATTGATTTCCATGATTTTAGAAACTAGGCAGCTATAGGTAGACCGAAAGAAGTCATCGGCAAAGAACGCATTTTTTTAAACGAAAGAGCAGGAAGAGCAGGAGACCAATATCAACAGTGGGGGTCTCACGACAGATTTTACACTCTTTTACAAAGCCCAAGGGCATGTGAAGAGTTCAATTTTGCTTAAACATAACTTTATGGTTTTCTTACAATTGCGCCAGTTCTTCTACGCTTGTTGTTTTATGTTGAACTCACTTATTTACTTACTTACTTAGGTCCTCAGACCTGTTAAGTCTTTGGAGGACCTCTAAAGGGGCATATGGTTTCTACTACGTCTACGCCCCATCGTGTTCGGTTACGAGATGTGTTTCAGCTCCCTCCAACTCTTGCCTAGTGACGCTGATTACTCCTCGACTGTCCTCCGCAATATGATTCTCGGTCGCCAAGTTTTTTTTCCTTCTTGCTTGACTTGCAATGCAATCTTTACCTGTTCGAAGCATATGTCCAATCGATTGCCACTTACGTCTTCGAATAATAGAGTCAATAGATTCCTGATTAGCCCAGAAAATTCTAAGGATATTGCAAAGTCATGTCTGCAGTAACTTTCAGGTACTGCATCCATATAGTAACAAACAAACAGTCATAGCTTTGTTCTTAAGCTGAGAGAGTACTTCCTCCATACTTTGGACAGCATACTAAACGCAGCTTTTGCTTTGCCAATGCGGCTTATGACGGTTTTTTCGGTTCGATGGAGACGATGCTACAAAGATATTGGAAACTCTCTATATTAATTTCAGAGGATGGTCGATTTCAATTTCTGCGTCTCACTCCCTTTTAGTTATCATTTGATGGGGATCCATGATTGAATGTGAGAGTAAGCAAACGTCCATTGAATCCCGCCACTACCTGGCAAAGCTGCGTGCAGTACATCGTGCAGTTAGGTTAGGTTAGGTTAAAGTGGCTGCCGATATAGGATCCCAACTCTTAGCTCAAAAGAAAAGGCCGAACCATTTTAAGCTTTTATAAAGCGAAGAAGATATTTAATATCTTTGTTAGCTATTTCACTGGAATTATCGTAAAAATATTTTTCCAGATGAGGTTTGCGTCTTAGGGAAAGAGCAGGGCATATGCAGAGAAGGTTTGTTTTCTCTTCTTCTTCCATACAGCACCTGCGGAAGTCAATTGAGGATACACCAAGTCATATTGCGTGTCTGCCTATAAGAATTTAAATTTGTGGCTGCGCACGTTGGTACATTTTACCACCTAGAGCTTGTTATTGTTAAGGCCGTTTCTTTTAGCATAAATTTACATGTAGCTATAGGTATACCTATCTTTTTTCTTTCAGATGGTGGTTCCATTTTTAGCAAGTTCATCGGCTCTACAATTTCCTACGATGTCTCTGTGGACCGGCACATAATAGAGGTTTTTTTGGGATGCCTCTTTTACGTCGGTTTTCGCTATCAAAGGCCTTTTCGAAGTTTATGAACAGCTGGTATAGGAAATAACTAGTGTGGCCCGACAGATCTTTAAGAGCCAAGTGGCCTTAGTGGCTTACTCTTATCAACAATTCTCTGAGTGCTTGTGAAGAATTGAGGAGATCTCCAACTACAATCATATTTTGGAAGTTTTGTCAGTTCTTCGCAAGAGGAAGTACCCGTGAAAAATTAATTAAAAACTTGTATGGGCACGCAACTAACGGATATAAGCTACGGATACTACAGCAGGTGTAGTGGTGATCGATAACAACGCACTGTCCAATAATGATCCGCAAAGTGTTGATGTGATCCACAGCATTGTACCATTTGGGTTGCAGCTGCTCGGTGTCGCAATTATCATCAGGAAACGACGAACAGCCAACGACCTATGTTATAAGAATTTCTACAGTTATGAACGTAAACCATTAGACACTCATAAATGAATCATCTTTGATAAGTGGACAGAGTTAAAACCACGTTTTCGCTATTATGAGACTAAACCTTATCAATACCGACTAGCGACTCAAGTATTCTTCTAACTGATGTCCGACCGACCATATTGAATGGCCATATTGAAGCACAGTATTACGATGTAATTGTAATTCGTGGAAAATGTTGATATTATAGGAACAAAAGCCGAATAACTTAATATTTTCAAATTCATACCATGGTTTGTACTTGACTGAAATATATTGCCAACAAGCTATGAAGAACTAAACCCTGCTTAGGCAAGCTTGATCACTTCACTCACTATTCTCTTGTTCTAAACTAAGATAAGAATAATCAGAGTATGATCTTTAGATTAGAATTCAATCCCGTTTCAGCATTTCAAGACCAATTACATGAATTGACAATCGAATGATTGTCTGGAACCAGAAGTAGGTACATAATACACACATTTCTATAAGAAACTGATAAGAGAAGTAAACGCCCTATAGAAAAATTACATCTTCCAAACATTTAACAAAATTCTAAAATAGTTCAAAGTTAGAAAACAAATCAATTTTAACATCGACTCGTATGACTGGTTTGTCCCACAGATTTCTTAAAATAAAAATACAAAACCTTACTTACTTGTAATATTTCTGAATCAGGAACAGTAACAAGTCGTGGCTTTGATATGATTTTGTTTGTCTTGTCACCTTCTGGCTCGAAGTATACAATTGAGTACTGAAAAAAAAAAAAATGAATTATAAATTTTGCAGTTCCAAAGACAAAAATAAAATAAAACACTCACATTAAAACCATCAACTGTAACCGTTGGAAATTCAATCATCAAATAAATATAATTCGATAGCCGTTTCTCTCTTTCATTGATTAATTCGATTTCTCGAAATGTTAATCGATCAAGCCAATCGACCTTCTGAAGGTGGCCGTTGCGATGCATTTTAGCCAGTTTGCCTAATCTCTGCATTTGTGATTTGCTCGATTCTTTGCCTTTGCCTGGTGTCTTCGAAGGATACCCACCATCCCCTTCGACATCAAGCCAAACACGAAGATCGAACATTCCCTGACGGAACATGCCATTCTTGCCGAATAGTGATATCGATGTTCCGCCAATGATTGATGTTTCCCCAGCACCAGCACAATCCAAAATGGTCAACACTAGAATCGCAGTTCGGGGCAAATCGGAGAAAAGCATTGGCAGTGATACCCATTCGTTCCAGCTCCATCGTTTGGTAAAGGGTTTGTATGACGATGTCACAGGTAGGCAATAGGGTTTGCCCTTGTTGTAGACTTGCAAACGAACTTGAAATGGTGGACAAGGCTCGGAATAGAGTCCCGAAAAGGCTAATATTCTGTTTTCGAGGAGTTTTTCATGGTCTGGTTTTTGTTTTTTACCCTCAAGAGTGCCACTGTGAATGGAGTTTAGCGAAATTGGTGAAAATGAAAACAAGGTATAGCGTAGCAAAAATTATGTGTAATTGGTTTGTTTTTGGCTCACATTTTTATTTGTACGTATTGATTAAGGGAACAACTATAAACATAACGGAAATGATCGTCCGGCTGATCCATGTTAAGATTAATACGTAAACTTTTTTAGAATAAATTCAATTATATTTGGTTTTGTTATCAACAAATAGAATGAAAATCGAAATGAAAGACGAAGAAAAGCAAAAAAGCAAAATGTTGTTCTTTTGACAGGTGACACAGCTGTTGATCGATCTGTTTGATTTGATTCTTTGCCTGTTCCTATTTGTCTGCATTAAGGGCCAGACTGCACTTTCAAATAAAACGAAACGATTTATAGCTATTTGTCAACAACAACTGGCCCTGAAAAAAAAAATCAATTAACAGATTGAAAAGCGTTCAATTGTTTCTCCAAAGATGAACCACGATTCCACAATCGACCTTATGTGGTTTTCTATGTTCTCGTTACATTTTACAGTTTTATTCATGCAGTGCTCGTGTTGTAATGGTTATGTGCGTTGGCTGTTAAGCAAACAGCGTGCGTACGAATCTTAACCGTGCGTCGTTCTCATATAGATTGTCTTGCATCTTTCACGGTTACTACCACTGGCGAAGAACTGCCAACACTTCCAAGAGTATCAATCGGCGTTAAATTGTAGGTCCTGTAAATTCTTCACACGCACTCAGAGAATTTTTGATGAGTATCTCTTAGGTATTTGTTTATTCACGCACACCATCAATGTAGGAGTTTAAAGTAAACAAATTTCAGACGTTTATGAAACCCAAAATGTGCATCTACTGAATACTTTGTCCTATTACAATTTACAAAAATTGTAATCGAACAGGACGAACACAGTATAACACTTAGCTAGTTTACTAGTCTAATGTCAAAATATAAAACGTCAAGATTTGTCCAAAATATCATACGGTCAACCCTGGTCAATTGCTGACCAACGAAGTTTGTTTTCGTTTTGTATGGGAAATAAATAAATTCGCATTAAAAATGCCTCTTGAACTCTCAAAACTTGCTATCGATGGACTTAAACATCTAGGCTCAACAATAAACATAGAAATTAGTCGAAAACTCATTGCAAGTACCGTTAAGATGTCGCTTTATGCTGATGCAAGTAAGTTGAAAAATAAATTGATTATTTACCCTCGCTCACATTCCCCTCCCCCTTGCAAAAAAACAAGACGTTCCACCAAATCCAGAAATATACGCCTCCAATGCAGACTACGCCAAACAAAGTGAATTTGCAGTTGCAACACTCCTCTTCCTAGCAACCAAATACGGTTACGATGGGTCCAAGCTTCGACAATATCTCGAGCAATATTCCCTCAATGCAGCCATCGTCGATGACTTGATCAAAGTGTACGATGCCAATCGCAACGAATTTCTAATGAGACTCCTTCGAACTGGCCATGCATTTCCCCACATCAGCGATGTCGAATGGAAGATTGTTTGTGATGTCAAGTCTGCAATGTCCGACTGTAGTTCGGGTGAACTTACATTCCATGTAAATTTGGGTAACTATCGCGAGAAAACAGGCGAACGGCAGACAATTGTGGAGTTTGTCTGCAACACTGAGGAGCTGCAATCGCTCATCAATAAACTTAAGGAAATTGAACGCCATTGTGCCAAACTCTCGTCCGGTGATACGTCTCAAGGAAAATAGCAAAAACGGTCACACTCAAGACCAGAAACAAAAGCCGAATGGAATGTTTACGACATACATATATTTATATAGGATTTAAATTATAGGCCAAATAAATTGTTTAAAAGTAACACTAGCTTGTAGAAAACAAAGCCTAAATTTACTACTCGCATTGTGCCACAATCGATGAAATTGGTTCCAGAACCGAATGATGTGAGTTTGTGGCGCAAAACGAACAGACTTAAGCATACATCACACGTTTTGTGTTCATACATAAATTTATATTAAAAATTGAACTAATCTGTCAACGCTACAGAACTTTGTGCATGAACACAAATATAAGTGATACAAGCCTAAGTAACAGAAAAAAATAATCGCATAGAATTTTGACCTACACTTGCTCGGCAATCAGTGATTTCAATAACTCAGCGCTACACGGTGCATTCGAGTAAATAGTTCCAGAGAATGCACTGTCCTTGTCCGAACTAATTATAATACAATTGTTTAGTGAGATGACTTTCATGCCTATGCCACGGAAACGATCATCGATTTTGTACAAATTCTTGCCATTAGACCACGAGAAGAAGGGTTTGCCACTGAATGGGTTCATAAAGTCTGCCCAGTAGCCGTGAAGTCGTAGGCGGGAAGTTATTTCTCTAGCGGCCAGAACAAACTGTAAGCAAAACCAGAAATTCAAACAATTGTTAGACATTTCAAAATTCAAAACTCACCGTACTGGCACCTTGTTCTATGTCGCCGTCATATTTGAGGGTCATCAATGCTAGTTTCTCACTTGTAACAACTTCGGGCGCTGGAAATAGTTCATGCAAAGTCTTCTTTATCAACGACGGACACTCATCAACACTAAACTGGAGCTTGGCATCAACCTAAAAAACAAAACACAACATTTCAGCTGTTATATAATCTTGAAAACAAAAGCCACGTAAATATTATCAACACGCGCCTTGTTGGATACTTTCTTTCAATGAAATTAGAAAACAAAACTGCGTCGCAGATAAAAATAAACAATGTGAACGAACTCTATTCAATGAGAAAAAAAACAAAAAAATTAACCTACCTGACCGTCAAAGTCAACTAAATTCTCAAGCGGAACTTCAATGGGTATTGTTGTGGAGGCGCTCTGCCACGCTGGTCCTATGGCATTGGGAAAATAGAATCGATTGCCTCGGGGCGATAGGAGTTCCCAATTTGGGCCACATTCGATGCCAAGAAAGTCTCCGCTGTCTGCCATTGTGATGTAAACAAAGTTTTTATTTAATTTGTTATTGCATCATAAAGTTAACAAAACCAAATTTAATTTGAGACTAACCTTCAACGCGAACCTTGCTCTTGACAACTTTGAATGCACTTTCGTAATCTTTTGGATCACTTCGTCGTGAATATTGAGCTATGCTGGACGTTGAGATATTTTTGTTTTGTGTTGTCGTCAACAGTTGCTTCTTATTCAATCGATTGAGGGTCCTTAGAATCGTATTAGACATAATTTCATTTTTGGTAAACAATACAATTGTTAATTGTTTTATCCCTCGGTATTCTTGTTTTTTGTGTTGCCGATATTATTTTTTGTGTTGTTTCGATTTTATCAGCACTTTAATTAATATAATTAATTTAATAAAAATAGGAAGTTAATTTTAGCATGAAATTAACCAATAACCAATGATTCTTCCAAAATAAAAATTTTCTGGTGGATAACAGCTGTTTGACAGTTACGTTTTATTTTTGCAAAATGAATTTGTTCAGAATTTGACAGTGAGGATGAACTAGAACGGGGGATGTGTTCATTACACGATATAAAAAAAATTAACGGTCTGTACACACTCGCCTATTTTATTTTTTAGTGAAATCTTGTTGGTTTTACAAAAGTTTGAATTTTAAGACCTGGGGCTCTATTCTTGAAACCATACGAAAATTTCCGTATACGAAAATTATCGCATACTGAATCTCGTATGCGGAAGCAGAGTGGTATTCTTGAACCAAATTGACTCGTATACGACTTTGTGCATGCGATGAATTTCGTATACGAGATGGCAACGCGTTGTCAAAATTAAGAGTCCATTTCTCTCCCTTCCATTTAAGGGCAAAAAAAAAGAAGAAACTATGCTTAGG
Source organism: Sphaerophoria rueppellii (assembly GCA_920937365.1). Lineage (NCBI taxonomy): Eukaryota > Metazoa > Arthropoda > Insecta > Diptera > Syrphidae > Sphaerophoria > Sphaerophoria rueppellii. The sequence goes on along the minus strand of CAKKXW010000002.1, from coordinate 25,911,942 downwards.
CCGTGTCCGAATTGGGTTAAAAAGTGGTTAAAACTTGACGTTTGGTTAAATTTTGACATTTCGCATTGAATGAAATGTGTTAAAAATTAGACTAGCTGTGGAGCAGGTTAAAATATGACAGCAGTGGTTAAAAATTCATCCATTTTTAACCACAATTCATCGAATTCGGACACGGCCTTATTTGTGTTTTCAATTCAGTTGACACTTTGTCATGAAGAATTAATTTAGTTTTGTAAAATTGTATGTCTGCCAGCGAAATCAAATCAAATAACTTTTATTTGCAAAACAAGAAACGGTCGTCATCGAATAGTGATGGTTCGACAAGTCGCAGAAAGAGTCCAAAAACTTGTGTCAACTGATTTTCTGAAAACAAAAGCCAGTAAAGAGGAAAGCTATCGCCAAGGAAAACACGAGCGAAAGCCAAACTTACTATTATATACATACCTCATTAACATGCTGCCGTGGACGATGACATACAAAAATCTAGAAGCGGTCGTAAAAGAAAACCAATTAGGAAACCAAGTAATTCAGTTACGATTTCGAAGAACCGGCTCCAGCCAAAATATAAACGGGCGCATGTTGAATGGTGAGAAGCAACGAATACAACAAAGGAATGCAATCAAGCGACTGCGACGATCAAAGGGAAGAGTATATGGCAATAAGATAAGAAATATGTAACAATAAGATCAAAACAATAAACGCAATACAAAAAATAAGACTCGATGCGTGTGATTCTTGACTTCCAACAACTAGTGTAAAGTGTAGATGAATTTTTTAGAGTCCAAAAAATGACTCAAATTACCAAACAGTGGACTTGAATTTGTTTTAAAATTTGGTAGAATTTCAAGAAAATTATTTGTTTGCAATTTGGTAGATACTCTTGCTCTACATTTGAACAAAAAACTTCAATTTACTATAAAATCCACCCACATTTACTCGTATTTATCCCATATTTTCGTATACGAAATATCATCTCGAGTGGGTCTGACCACTCGAGATGAAGCATTCGATAATTTTCGTATACGAGACGTTTGACAGCGTTCGAAAAGCGTTCAAGAATACTATTTATGATCTCGCATACGATAATGTATGCGATATTTTATTTTTTCGATTCAAGAATAGGGCCCCTGGGAAGATGGAAGAATATTAAAAATTAAGATTACAACTTTTTGAAGAACTTTCGCATAACAATTGACATGGTTGCACAGTTAAATTTTGAAAAGAAGGGTATTTCTAAAAAGAATGTTGTTTTAAGCCAGTCTGCCAATTGAACACGCAATAAGGCCGTGTGCGAATTGGATGAATTGTGATTAAGGCTGTGTCCGAATTGGGTTAAAAAGTGGTTAAAACTTGACGTTTGGTTAAATTTTGACATTTCGCATTGAATGAAATGTGTTAAAAATTAGACTAGCTGTGGAGCAGGTTAAAATATGACAGTAGTGGTTAAAAATTCATCCATTTTTAACCACAATTCATCGAATTCGGACACGGCCTAATTTTTAACACATTTTATTCAATGCGAAGTGTCAAAATTTAACCTAACATCAAGTTTTAACCCACGCTATGCATCGCATAGCGTTTGTCGAATGTTTGCTTGTCGCCGCATGAAATCGTGATGCGTTACTCGGAGTTTGAAATTTCAACGCAAATTTGAATTTTTGTCTGAAGTATGTACGATTTAACAATCGGAACGGTTAGGACGATACCAAATTCGTATGTTTCGTACAATTCGGATAGAATTTTGTTACGATACGGATACAACGATAGGGGTGAATATTATTTAAATTGTTCGATTTTATTGCCGACAATCGACTTCTTCGATATCTTTCAAAGAAATCGTTTTATTCCCATTTCCTTACTGTTTCTGGATGAACCGACATATTTTTACTCCTCTCTAGAATGAATCACAGCTGACTGCCATTTATGACATCTGCATTTGTTTTGACTTTTCACGCAAAACAACATCTATTTATCTTTTAGCATAAGTGCCCAAAATATTTACAAAAAAGTGAAACAACAAAAATCAGCAACCAAAATATTTTATCTCCATTGACCTCCCAATATTTAAACTCGACGTTTGCTCCAATTTTCACAATCTCCAATTACTCACAAAACTTCTTCCAATACGACCATGGCATCGAATGAAAACAAAGAAGTTTTTCTCTTCCAACCACTCCAGTCCTTTGTTAGTCCAACATTTTGGCATAAATTATCGGAAATAAAAATCGATTATGATCGATTGTCGGATGCTGCAAAGCCAATCTTTGGTTTCTATACGAATTGCAATTCGAAATCATGCCTTCTTGAAGTGGATTATAGTTCTTTTAACACGTAAGCTATTTTTCGAAGGTTGTCATATCTGGTCTATTGAATTCTTGTTTAGGTCATTCAATGCACCAAAAAATTGTCTAACTGCGATTGGAACTCTTTACAATAAGAACACCATTGAAGATTTCAAAGAATGTGATAAAAATGGTCTTCTCCAAGCTGAAGGCCAGAAGTTTCTCGACGACATTGCTACCGGAGTAATTCTGGACGATCCAAGGCTTTTGGCAAGATTCATTATTTTGTCATTTGCAGTAAGTTTAATAAACTTTGTAACTAGTCTGAAGATTGCTAAGAGAACTGTTTCTTATTGATTAGGATTTGAAAACCCACAACTACTATTATTGGTTCGCGTTTCCCTGTCCATTGAAACCTACCTTGGAATACGAACGGAACACAAAGCCAAGTCGGCTTGTAGCCTTTCCGGAACTTTCACATTTCACTCAGATAATTGAGTCTCTTCCCGATGAAAAACGAAGCTTTTTTATCCTTGACAGAACACTCAAAGATCGCTGCATTGAATTGAAAGATCTCATAGATCCTATTAACCTTAATGACAACTTAAAAGATCAAGAAATTGACGATTTATATTTCTGCTTTGCCGATCCAAGCGAATATGATAGCCCAGGATGGATGATGAGAACTTATGCTGTATTTTTGCATTTAACTTGGTAACATCCTCCGATTGAAGACATCGCAAACATTTTCATAAGATTCAATATTTTTAGTCCCAAACTGGCTGGCAGGGACATCAAATTTCTCGGAGTGCGTTACAACTCAAGCGAAAAATATGGAAGCAGCCTTATTTGGACAGTTCAAATCCCCAAAGTTGAGGAATATGTTGATGACTTGAAATTCGTGGGGTGGGAACCGAACAAAAACAACAAAATGGGTCCTCGGATGGTTGCCATGAGAGACAGTATGGATCCAGCCAAGTAAGTGTTTTTCTTTAAAAAGCGTTCTTTCACTAAACTTACAACATTCCACTAGATTGGCAGAAAATTCGATAAATTTAAATTTAAAATTAATGAAATGGAGACTTGTACCTGATTTAAATTTGGAGATATTGGCGGAGACGAAATGCTTGCTCTTCGGTGCTGGAACACTGGGCTGTGCCGTTGCACGGAATCTCTTGGTAGATGTTCAATTGTTTATTGAAACTAAAACAAATGACATCAATACTGTTTTCATTTAGAGCTGGGGTTTCAAGCATATAACTTTAATTGACAATGGAAAGGTGAGCTTTTCGAATCCTGTGAGACAGAATCTCTTCACTCATAAAGACGCTGTGCAAGGAAATAGTATGAAAGCAACAATTGCCGCTGAGAGGTTGAAGCAAATCAATCCAAACACTGTAATTAATTAACACTCAAAATATTTCCAGTTTTAAAAATAACTCTTGTATTATTACAGATGAGTAAGGGTTATGTTATGCAAATTCCAATGCCTGGCCATACTATTGGTGATTCCTTGAAAGAGAGTGCCATCGAAGATTTGAAGACAATTATTACATTGGTCAAGGAACACGATGTCCTATTTTTGTTGACTGATTCGAGGGAGAGTCGATGGTTACCAACAATGTTAGGAGCCGCTTATGAAAAGGTTAACTTGCTTGCAAATGTTATGTATTGTTTCTTATCTCTATTCTGTGTTTGTTTATAGATTGTATTGAATGCAGCACTGGGATTTGATAGTTATCTGGTGATGAGACATGGCAACATGAAGAATGTAGGTGATAATTCAAAATACGTAGACATTGGGGACCTGAAATGCATTCCAGGATCGCAGCTGGGTTGTTACTTTTGCAATGATGTCACGGCACCGGGAAATGTATGTACTATTAAATTTTCTTGTGTAAATGTTCATCAAAAGACATCAATAGGTCAGAAATAAGGTCCCACAAATCCATCGGCATATCTGCGTGTCCTTAACAATTTTTTTTGGGTCAAAAGGTTTACAGGTTCGAAATTTGCCTCCACCAACTCCTACTCTCCACCTTCTTTTTTTTTTTTTTATAATAAGCACACACTCAAGCGGTTTTTATACCCTTATTATGCCATAGACACAGTGAGTGCTTTAGGAAAGAAGGAAGGGGTTAGAGAGGAGGTGCCGCGGTGATCGGGAAAAACAGAGTGTGGAAGAGAGTTCCACATTCGCGTAGTACGGCTAAAGAACGATTCTCTATACTTGAGCGTACGACCGAAGTTGGGCTCGAGTGTAAACTGATGGACATTCTTGGAAGCACGGGTATTACGGTTGAATTGTTTAAGGGGTGGAATGCAACTGGCTATTTCTCTAGAGCACTTACCGTAGAAGTAACGATAAAACAGTGAGAGACACGAAACGTTACGACGGTGGTCTAAAGGAGTGAATAAATCAGTGATGTCTCTATCACCGATCATTCTCACGGCTCTTCTTTGTATACCATCCAAGAGGCTTAAGTAAGTTACTGGAGCACCAGCCCAAAGATGGGAATTGTACTCAAGCTTTGGACGGATATAAGTCTTATAGATAACAGCCAGATCAGACTGGGAGAAAAATTTCTTGCATCGTCTTAAGAAACCCAAACATCTTGCGGCATTTTTGGCTACATCGCGTATGTGCTCGGTCCATAAGAGGTGGTCAGTGATGCACATACCGAGAATCTTGAGATGTTCGGTCTCTTTGATGCAAGTGCCACTCATGGACAGTGGCCAGGGGCTTATATCTCGCTTCAACGATACAAGACAGCATTGGGTTTTCGAAGCATTAAACTCTACACGGTTTTTAATTTCCCATTGGACAATGCTGTTTAAGTCAGAGTTTAATGAGCTTATCATATTTTGCCGTTGCAGTTCCACATCGAGAGGAGGGATGTGAATCTGACGATATGAGAAGCTATCTCACAGACAAGAGATCATTAATAAAAATGATAAAGAGGGTCGGAGACAAAACGGAGCCCTGGGGCACACCAGCATTTGTGTTGTGGGTTTCAGACTTGAATCCGTCCAATACAACTGTATGAACGGTTCGAAAGAATAGTTTCTAATCCAACGAAGGAGGGATCATCAATACCGAAGGCACGCATTTTCGATAAAAGAGCTGAGTGCCAGACTCTTATCAAATGCCTTTGAAATATCAAGTGCAACAATCTTACTTTCTCCAAAACGATGTAAAGATTTGTTCCACTGTTCGGTGAGATAAACCATCAAATCACCAGTGGACCTGTTGCTGCGAAAGCCGTACTGCCGGTCATTAAGAAGCTCTCGGTCTTCGAGATATTTCTTGAGCTGATAGTTTATCAGCGTTTCCATGACCTTAGAAAGAAGGGACGTAAGTGCAATCGGACGATAATTGGAGGAAGAAGAAGATTCGCCTTTTTTGGAATTGGCTGGACAAATGCTGTTTTCCAGCTTCTCGGAACGAGCCCAGAAGAATAGGATAGATGGAAAAGCTAACGCAAGGGTTTTGCCAGCATGGAAGATGTCTGATACTTTAACGTAACTAGTTTTGGTTTCGTGCACCATGGAAGACTTAAAGGCCATCGTTTTTTCTGTTTTTTGAATGTTAAGGGTGCCTGGTGTGGTGGCGCCTATAATACAGTAAAAGGCGCCATTTTAATTTTTTTACATGAAAAACCATTACCGTCACTTAAACACTTGATAAAGTTTTTTTTTTGTTCTCACTTTATTCAAAAAATTCATTGAAAGAGTTTCAATAAGAAATCCAAATTTATGCAATTTCATAACCATACGCTGAGTAGCTCTCAAAACCTCTACACGACACATCGCCCATTTGTACATGATCAACTTGAGTAACATGCATCCTCAGCCCATTGATGCAGGTGATTTTAAATCCAACCAAATTGGCTAGAGCATTTTGCGTTCTATAAGCATACGTGCTATAGGGTCTGCCATCGACTGCGAACATAAATTCATGCTCTGCAAAAGCAATGGCAAGAGTAAACTGTTGATTAAATGTAAACGGGAAGCCTCCGTGTCTCTCTTCAGGACCAAATCTAAAAATAACAAACCGTTTAGAGAATTATAGATTTTCGAATTTCGATGCGAACTCACTCAAAAGCCTTGTTCATAGAATTTCGAACAACCACTTTCTGATCGAAGCGAACACTAAAATGCAACTCTTCACGCTTTGTATCACTCTCTGTGAACTTAATAATGAATTGTCCCTTTTTGTTGTCAAAGCATCTAGCTGTTATTACAACAACATGCCCGGGACTGAATAATATCGGAATGTCATTGCTAAACGATTTGCCGAAATCTGAAGCGTGTATCGCTGGCCAGGGTATTGGAAAAGCTGCTCGATGATCGATTTGTTTGATGGTTTGGATGTGATCACGGATTTCAAGTGTTCGGATTGATTCTAATGGAATGCGATAGGGAAATGTGCAGAACGGTTTGCTGTTGATGGAAATGTGAAATTTCTCTTCAGTTGCGAAGATGTAGATCATGAAAAAGTCACCGGAGACAATTGGATTGCGAGCAGTATGCTCATCCAAATGTATGTTTGTTTCTTCTTCGCCCCATATTCCGTTTTGGCGGGAGTTGCGGATAATATTGTCTTCGCGGAAATAGCAAGATAAACGTAGGCCGACATCACAATCTGGATTTGTTGAGGTCTTGGAGGTGCACAAGTTAATGTGAAATCTGAAAAAAAAAAACAATTTTAAGGTTATGTTGAGTAATGGAAGTTCTTTAACAAATTTCAGTCTTTTGAAAATATCTTCATTTGCTTCTGCACGGCTCATGAATCTTGGTATAGTTTTTTAAAATGGTTCTTAATTACTGCCTTTAAATTCTCCATACCAATAAAAGAAAAGTCATGGAATCTTGGCCTTTAATGTGATTGTGCGTTTAAATTTCTACTTTATATTGATGAAATGTTCCATAACCATAAGATTAGACCAACCCAGCGTTAGGTTTTGTTAAAAATAGTCTTAAAGAATTTGCCAATTCTTCGTTTTGAATTACGATATCTCAAAAACCTAACGTTTTTACAACCGTAATTCCTTCTAACACGTAGAGAAATTTCTGAGATCATACAGTTTCTTAGGTCTGCTTCTGAAAAGAGCAGACAGAAACAGAACCGTCCGAAGAATGACACATACATCATAACCCGTTTCATTGGAGGTAGATGAAGAAACGTCAAAAAAAGACCAATGGAAAAATAAATGCCTTTTTCCATTGATCCTATAAAAATGGCGGCGAGTACGTATGTGCAAGTGTGTTCATGTGTGCTTGATTCTGTTTTTGATGCCGACTTCAAATTCGGAATCGTTTTTTCTGTTCTTTTCAGAACAAGAACTGTCATCTTGTGTCAAGTGAATGAATTGTTCGGAACGATTCCGGACGACAAAAAAAAAAAAAAAACGCTATTACTTGCTTGCTTGTTAAATGATTTCCGTGAGGCCCAATGAACAAACACTTCCGTCTACCCTACCTTGAAGAAGTGAAGATGGAGGAGAAGATTCAATCAGGAAGATTTAATCGAATACTAAAGGAAGTATGTATTCTCATCTGAAGCAGTAAATACTGCAGTTGCAGAATCTACTTCCGCTTTATCAACCGTAGATAATAACCACCCTCCCTTGATATTTTTTTACTTGAAAATAGTAGCCCCCATGATTGCTCATATGCATTTGACTTCCGAAAAGTTGATTTTTTGTAGATTGCAAATCGTTTTCAAAATTCCGGTATCCAAGAATTACCGTACAGCAATGACATTGACGCAATTATTGCAAATTTCTATTCTGTATTTATGAGTTGCATTGAAGAGGCAGTTAATAAAAATAAATCAACCCACTCTTACACTATTAGTCATACTTTTTGTATAAAGCTTGGTGAAAATACCTCAAATCCATGACCTTAGAAAACCATGTAGTGTGTATTTCATTTTTATTAGATTTTTTCGATGAAAAAAACATCTGTTCTAGTAATGACCACATTCTTCTAAAGGGTTTTTCAATAGGGACGGTATAAAAGTTTTCTTAAATAAAACAAAAACGGTTTTGGATATCAATGAAATTCTTTATTCCTGTGGAAGTACGGGCACGCTTGCAGAAGTCCAGACGCTGAACCCAATTTTCGACGGTTTTCAAGCATAAATCGGCCGATAATGCTGCAATTTCACGTTCGATATTCGTACGAAGTTCATCAATCGTCGCTGGCTTGTTGGCATAAACCATAGATTTGACGTAGCCCCACAGGAAATAGTCTAACGGCGTTAAATCGCATGAACGAGGCGGCATATTCACAGGTCCATTTCTGGAGATAATGCGCTCATCGAACTTCGTTCTCAATAATTCGATTGTTTGGCCTGCTGTGTGACATGTGGCACCGTCCTGTTGAAACCACATATCGTCCAAGTCCATATCATCCAATTCATTCCAAAAATAATCGGTTAGCATTGAGCGGCAGCGATTCCCATTCACAGTAACGTGCCGGTCTTGATCATCACGGAAGAAGTACGCCCAATGACACCACCAGCATGTAAACCGCACCAAACAGTGATTTTTTCGGGATGTTATCGTGCCTCGTGAAGCACATGTGGATTGCTGCCTGACCAATAACGCATATTTTGCTTATTGACGAAGCCATCCAGCCAGAAATGAGCCTCATCGCTGACGATGATTTTTCGATGAGAATCCGGATCATTTTCAAGTTGTTGCTCAGCGGCTTCAGTTCTTGCGTCAATTTGATCTTGTAAGGATGTATGCCAAGATCTTTTCGCGTAATTTGCCACAACGACGTCACAGAGATGCCCAACGCTTGAGAACGACGTGTGAGAGACTGATTTGGGTCTTCCGCAATTGATGCGCTAGCGGCATCAATATTCTCGACACTGCCCAAAATATTTACAAAAAAGTGAAACAACAAAAATCAGCAACCAAAATATTTTATCTCCATTGACCTCCCAATATTTAAACTCGACGTTTGCTCCAATTTTCACAATCTCCAATTACTCACAAAACTTCTTCCAATACGACCATGGCATCGAATGAAAACAAAGAAGTTTTTCTCTTCCAACCACTCCAGTCCTTTGTTAGTCCAACATTTTGGCATAAATTATCGGAAATAAAAATCGATTATGATCGATTGTCGGATGCTGCAAAGCCAATCTTTGGTTTCTATACGAATTGCAATTCGAAATCATGCCTTCTTGAAGTGGATTATAGTTCTTTTAACACGTAAGCTATTTTTCGAAGGTTGTCATATCTGGTCTATTGAATTCTTGTTTAGGTCATTCAATGCACCAAAAAATTGTCTAACTGCAATTGGAACTCTTTACAATAAGAACACCATTGAAGATTTCAAAGAATGTGATAAAAATGGTCTTCTCCAAGCTGAAGGCCAGAAGTTTCTCGACGACATTGCTACCGGAGTAATTCTGGACGATCCAAGGCTTTTGGCAAGATTCATTATTTTGTCATTTGCAGTAAGTTTAATAAACTTTGTAACTAGTCTGAAGATTGCTAAGAGAACTGTTTCTTATTGATTAGGATTTGAAAACCCACAACTACTATTATTGGTTCGCGTTTCCCTGTCCATTGAAACCTACCTTGGAATACGAACGGAACACAAAGCCAAGTCGGCTTGTATCCTTTCCGGAACTTTCACATTTCACTCAGATAATTGAGTCTCTTCCCGATGAAAAACGAAGCTTTTTTATCCTTGACAGAACACTCAAAGATCGCTGCATTGAATTGAAAGATCTCATAGATCCTATTAACCTTAATGACAACTTAAAAGATCAAGAAATTGACGATTTATATTTCTGCTTTGCCGATCCAAGCGAATATGATAGCCCAGGATGGATGATGAGAACTTATGCTGTATTTTTGCATTTAACTTGGTAACATCCTCCGATTGAAGACATCGCAAACATTTTCATAAGATTCAATATTTTTAGTCCCAAACTGGCTGGCAGGGACATCAAATTTCTCGGAGTGCGTTACAACTCAAGCGAAAAATACGGAAGCAGCCTTATTTGGACAGTTCAAATCCCCAAAGTTGAGGAATATGTGGATGACTTGAAATTCGTGGGGTGGGAACCGAACAAAAACAACAAAATGGGTCCTCGGATGGTTGCCATGAGAGACAGTATGGATCCAGCAAAGTAAGTGTTTGTCTTCAAAAAGCGTTCTTTCACTAAACTAACATCGTTCCACTAGATTGGCAGAAAATTCGATAAATTTAAATTTAAAACTAATGAAATGGAGACTTGTACCTGATTTGAATTTGGAGATTTTGGCGGAGACGAAATGCTTGCTCTTCGGTGCTGGAACACTGGGCTGTGCCGTTGCACGGAATCTCTTGGTAGATGTTCAATTGTTTATTGAAACTAAAACAAATGACATCAATACTGTTTTCATTTAGAGCTGGGGTTTCAAGCATATAACTTTAATTGACAATGGAAAGGTGAGCTTTTCGAATCCTGTGAGACAGAATCTCTTCACTCATAAAGACGCTGTGCAAGGAAATAGTATGAAAGCAACAATTGCCGCTGAGAGGTTGAAGCAAATCAATCCAAACACTGTAATTAATTAACACTCAAAATATTTCCAGTTTTAAAAATAACTGTTGTATTATTACAGATCAGTAAGGGTTATGTCATGCAAATTCCAATGCCTGGCCATACTATTGGTGATTCCTTGAAAGAGAGTGCCATCGAAGATTTGAAGACAATTATTACATTGGTCAAGGAACACGATGTCCTCTTTTTGTTGACTGATTCGAGGGAGAGTCGCTGGTTACCAACAATGTTAGGAGCCGCTTATGAAAAGGTTAACTTGCTTGCAAATGTTATGTATTGTTTCTTATCTCTATTCTGTGTTTGTTTATAGATTGTATTGAATGCAGCACTGGGATTTGATAGTTATCTGGTGATGAGACATGGCAACATGAAGAATGTAGGTGATAATTCAAAATACGTAGATATTGGGGACCTGAAATGCATTCCAGGATCGCAGCTGGGTTGTTACTTTTGTAATGATGTCACGGCACCGGGAAATGTATGTACTATTAAATTTTCTTGTATAAATGTTTATCAAAAGACATCAATAGGTCAGAAATAAGGTCCCACAAATTCATCGGCATATCTGCGTGTCCTTAACAATTTTGTGGGTCAAAAGGTTTACAGGTTCGAAATTTGCCTCCACCAACTCCTACTCTCCTTTTTCTTTTTTTCAAGCGGTTTTTTTACCCTTATTATGCCATAGACACAGTAAGTGCTTTAGGAAAGAAGGAAGGGGTTAGAGAGAAGGTGCCGCGGTGATCGGGAAAAACAGAGTGTGGAAGAGAGTTCCACATTCGCGTAGTACGGCTAAAGAACGATTCTCTATACTTGAGCGTACGACCGAAGTTGGGCTCGAGTGTAAACTGATGGACATTCTTGGAAGCACGGGTATTACGGTTGAATTGTTTAAGGGGTGGAATGCAACTGACTATTTCTCTAGAGCACTTACCGTAGAAGTAACGATAAAACAGTGAGAGACACGAAACTTTACGACGCACAGTGGCCCGTTTAGGCGAGGAACGTGGCAATAATCATTTTTCGCGTGATTTTATTTTGAAAAAGTAAAAATCACATTTTGTTTAGAATTGTTTAAAGTGTAAGAATCCAAAAACAAAAAAATATTAGATGAACGGTTTGGCTTGAGGAGCCGATCAAAGTCAGAAAATATTTAAAAAAAAAATAAAAATATTTTTTTTTGTTTTTTGTTGCACTTCGAACTTGAATATTAGAAAAACGGTGCAAGTAAATCCATTTATTTTTTTTTTGTTGAAAAGTTTGACATTATTTAAATCAAATTTTGGAAACAAAAAAATGCATATCTTTTTTTTAATGAAAAAAAAAAAAAAATCACTTTTTGCACCTATTTTTGAATTTTAACTTGGCTCATATAAAAAACGTCAAAACCCGTCAAACCAAACTAAGTGAGGGATGAATGCCTACATATTCCTTTACATGTCCTCAAAAACTCAGCTGCGTAAAGTTGCATAAAGCCGAGTTATGGCAATTTAATTGGTTCAAGTCAGTGATTATTCATTTTTTTTAGTTTTTTTCATATGAAAAGAATATAATTAATTTTTTTGTCGCAACCTTTATTTTTGATTTGCATGACTTAATTTAGGTATTTAAAATAAGTGCAATGAGTGGAATAGCTAAAAAAAATTTATGGTTTGGGGATTACCTATTTCTAAAAAAATAATAAAAAAAACAATGGTGACCTTCCGAGATCATCAAGTGGATCAAGAGGGAGACCAAAGATGCAATTTGAAGAATGTGCAGCGTATACGAAAAGGCAAAAGTTATTGCATGTCACAGAAGGGATAACAACCGAAAATCTTTCTCAAACTTTAGAATGGAGATACCGTCAGGAAAATGAAAATACGAAGAGTTTTGTTGTCAATTCGAGTACAAAGAATAAAAGAAAGTATTCCAACCCCTCTAAGTGATCCAGTAAAATTTACCAATGAAATTGCATTGGCATTGTTTATTGATTTAGGTCTATTGAAAGAAAAATATAAAATCCTGCGGACATCATTGCGAAAGCACAATGTAGATATTTTGCCTTCCTACAATAACCATTACAATGGCAAAAAAGGAGGCAGTTCCCAAAAATTTGGAAATCACGGAAGTATCGGCAAAAGTTAAGCTTCAGGACATCATGGATCATACAGCAAAGAGGTTGTTACAAACCAAAACCGAGAATCAGCTTCTTGAATTACCAACTGATCTTACATTAAGGAACAAATGGGGTTGCGATGGATCATCTTACCAAAGTGCGTTCAAGCAAAAAAAAATAACTCAACAGGAAATGAATCGGACGAAAACATGTTTATGGCATCAGTTGTTCCACTCAGGTTAAATTGCCCAAATGGTGAAATTTGGAGAAACCCTAGCCCATCATCAGTTCATTTCTGTCGACCTATTCAATTTCAATATTCTAAGGAAACTGGCGATCATATAAATATGACAGTCAACGATATCCGGAATCAAATATTAAATATTCAACCAACAGCTTATAAAGTGAATGAAGAAGTTACATTAATAGTTAAACACGAGTTCTTTTTAACTATGATTGATGGGAAAGTTTTAAATGAACTAACGGAAAATAGATCAACACGGTCATGTCCTACTTGCAAAAAAACTCAAAAGAAGTTTAATGCACAGGATAAAGGAGATATTACGGACGAACATAACTACGAGTATGGGATTTCTATATTGCATGCTAGAATTAGGTGCATGGAATTCATTTTGAAACTTAGCTATACGATTGCTAAGGAAGGAGAGGATAGCTCTATTGGAATCAAAGAGTTAGAAAAAAAGAGGAAGCAGGATATTCAAAAGCGTTTCCATGAAGAACTTGGACTTGATGTGGATAAACCTAAGCCTGGGTTTGGAAAAACCAATGATGGCAATACTTCCAGGCGATTCTTTTTCTATTTTTCAAGAAATAATATATGTAAATTATTAAGAATAAAACAAGATAAAATCTAACGTTTATGCTTTATTTTTTTCCATATTCGTACTTTTAAAACACTTTTTTCTAATTTGAGGGTTGTTTTTTTCATTGAAATATTGAAATCATGGTAATTTTCAGTTCAATTGAAACACCCTGTTTGATTTTGAATGTAAATATTGATGGTTTGATTGGTTGCATATCAAAAATTATAAAACTTTAACTTAAAAATAAAAATTTTTTTTTGCTTTTATGACTATTTAAGTGTTATTTTTTTTCTTTTTCCTGCTATACCAAAACTAATTGTTCTCTAATCATTCACAAAAACAAATTTTTCGCCATTATGGATACATTTTTAACAATTTTTATGACATTGAAAAAACTTCCAACTTTGGGACTTAATTCTGAAACACCCTGTGAACACATTTTGTTAAAATTTTCACGAAACATAGCTTTGGAAATTCCCTGCTAAATAAAAAAAAAATTGAAGCGATATCTTTTTTCGTTTAGGAGCTATGATTTTTGCAAGGTAAAAAGCGAAAACGGGCCACTGTGCGACGGTGGTCTAAAGGAGTGAATAAATCAGTGATGTCTCTATCACCGATCATTCTCACGGCTCTTCTTTATATACCATCGAAGGGGCTTAAGCACCAGCCCAAAGATTGGAATTGTACTCAAGCTTTGGACGGATATAAGTCTTATAGAACACAGCCAGACCAGACGGGGAGAAAAATTTCTTGCATCGTCTTAAGAAACCCAAGCATCTTGCCGCATTTTTGGCTACATCACGTATGTGCTGGGTCCACAAAAGGTGGTCAGTGATGCACATACCGAGAATCTTGAGATGTTCGGTCTCTTTGATGCAAGTGCCACTCATGGACAGTGGCCAGGGGCTTATATCTCGCTTCAACGATACAAGACAGCATTGGGTTTTCGAAGCATTAAACTCTACACGGTTTTTAATTCCCTATTGGACAATGCTGTTTAAGTCAGAGTTTAATGAGCTTATCATGTTTTGCCGTTGCAGTTAAACATCTGAGAGGAGGGATGTGAATCTGGACACGAATATGAGAAGCTAAGGGTACTATCGTCACAGACAAGAGATCATTAATAAAAATGATAAAGAGGGTCGGAGACAAAACGGAGCCCTGGGGCACACCAGCATTTATATTGTGGGTTTCAGACTTGAATCCGTCCAATACAACCTGTATAGAACGATTCGAAAGAAAGTTTCTAATCCGACGAAGGAGGGACTCATCAATACCTTCGGCATTTTCGATAAAAGAGCCTGGTGCCAAACTCTTTCAAATGCCTTTGAAATATCAAGTGCAACAATCTTACTTTCTCCAAAACGATATAAAGATTTGTTCCACTGTTCGGTGAGATAAACCATCAAATCACCAGTGGATCTGTTGCTGCGAAAGCCGTACTGCCGGTCATTAAAAAGCTTTCGGTCTTCGAGATATTTCTTGAGCTGATAGTTTATCAGCGTTTCCATGACCTTAGAAAGAAGGGACGTAAGTGCAATCGAACGATAATTGGAGGAAGAAGAAGATTCGCCTTTTTTTTGAAATTGGCTCTACAAATGCTGTTTTCCAGCTTCTCGGAACGAGCCCAGAAGAATAGGATAGATGGAAAAGCTAACGCAAGGGTTTTGCCAGCATGGAAGATGTCTGATACTTTAACGTAACTAGTTCTGATTTCGTGCACCATGGAAAACTTAAAGGCCATCGTTTTTTCTGTTTTTTGAATGTTAAGGGTGCCTGGTGTGGTGGCGCCTATAATACAGGAAAAGGCGCCATTTTAAAAAACATGAAAAACCATTACCGTCACTTAAACAGTTGGTATACGTTTTTTTTTTGTTCACTTTATTCACTTTATTCAAAAAATTCATTGAAAGAGTTTCAATAAGAAATCCAAATTTATGCAATTTCATAACCATACGCTGAGTAGCTCTCAAAACCTCTACACGACACATCGCCCATTTGTACATGATCAACTTGAGTAACATGCATCCTCAGCCCATTGATGCAGGTGATTTTAAATCCAACCAAATTGGCTAGAGCATTTTGCGTTCTATAAGCATACGTGCTATAGGGTCTGCCATCGACTGCGAACATAAATTCATGCTCTGCAAAAGCAATGGCAAGAGTAAACTGTTGATTAAATGTAAACGGGAAGCCTCCGTGTCTCTCCTCAGGACCAAATCTAAAAAATAACAAATCGTTTAGAGAATTATCGATTTTCGAATTTCGATGCAAACTCACTCAAAAGCCTTGTTCATAGAATTTCGAACAACCACTTTCTGATCGAAGCGAACACTAAAATGCAACTCTTCACGCTTTGTATCACTCTCTGTGAACTTAATAATGAATTGTCCCTTTTTGTTGTCAAAGCATCTAGCTGTTATTACAACAACATGCCCGGGACTGAATAATATCGGAATGTCATTGCTAAACGATTTGCCGAAATCTGAAGCGTGTATCGCTGGCCAGGGTATTGGAAAAGCTGCTCGATGATCGATTTGTTTGATGGTTTGGATGTGATCACGGATTTCAAGTGTTCGGATTGATTCTAATGGAATGCGATAGGGAAATGTGCAGAACGGTTTGCTGTTGATGGAAATGTGAAATTTCTCTTCAGTTGCGAAGATGTAGATCATGAAAAAGTCACCGGAGACAATTGGATTGCGAGCAGTATGCTCATCCAAATGTATGTTTGTTTCTTCTTCGCCCCATATTCCGTTTTGGCGGGAGTTGCGGATAATATTGTCTTCGCGGAAATAGCAAGATAAACGTAGGCCGACATCACAATCTGGATTTGTTGAGGTCTTGGAGGTGCACAAGTTAATGTGAAATCTGAAAAAAAAAACAAAAACAATTTTAAGGTTATGTTGAGTAATGGAAGTTCTTTAACAAATTTCATAGTCTTTTGAAAATATCTTCATTTGCTTCTGCACGGCTCATGAATCTTGGTATAGTTTTTTAAAGTGCTACCTAATTACTGTCTTTTAATTCTTCATAATCAACCCATACCAATAAAAGAAAAGTCATGGAATCTTGGCCTTTAATGTGATTATGCGTTTGAAATTTCTACTTATATGTTCCATAACCATAAGATTAGACCAACTCAGCGTTAGGTTTTGTTAAAAATGGTCTTAAAGAATTTGCCAATTCTTCGTTTTGAATTACGATATCTCAAAAACCTAACGTTTTTACAACCGTAATTCCTTCTAACACGTAGAGAAATTTCTGAGATCATACAGTTTCTTAGGTCTGCTTCTGAAAAGAGCAGACAGAAACAGAACCGTCCGAAGAATGACACATACATCATAACCCGTTTCATTGGAGGTAGATGAAGAAACGTCAAAAAAAGACCAATGGAAAATAATGCTTTTCATTGGTCCTGTAAAAATGGCGGCGAGTACGTATGTGCAAGTGTGTTCATGTATGCTTGATTCTGTTTTTGATGCCGACTTCAAATTCGGAATAGTTTTTTCTGTTCTTTTCAGAACAAGAACTGTCATCTTGTGTCAAGTGAATGAATTGTTCGGAACGATTCCGGACGACAAAAAAAAACGCTATTACTTGCTTGCTTGTTAAATGATTTCCGTGAGGCCCAATGAACAAACACTTCCGTCTACCCTACCTTGAAGAAGTGAAGATGGAGGAGAAGATTCAATCAAGAAGATTTAATCGAATACTAGAGGAAGTATTCTCATCTGACGCAGTAAATACTACAGTTGCAGAATCTACTTCCGCTTTATCAACCGTAGATAATAACCACCCTCCCTTGATATTTTTTTTACTTGAAAATAGTAGCCCCCATGATTGCTCATATACATTTGACTTCCGAAAAGTTGATTTTTTGCAGATTGCAAATCGTTTTCAAAATTCCGGTATCCAAGAATTACCGTCCAGCAATGACATTGACGCAATTATTGCAAATTTCTATTCTGTATTTATGAGTTGCATTGAAGAGGCAGTTCCTAAAAGAAATCAACCCACTCTTACACTATTAGTCATACTTTTTGTATAAGGCTTGGTAAAAATACCTCAAATCCATGACCTTAGAAAACCATGTAGTGTGTATTTCATTTTTATTAGATTTTTTCGATGAAAAAAACATCTGTTCTAGTAATGACCACATTCTTCTAAAGGGTTTTTCAATAGGGACGGTATAAAAGTTTTCTTAAATAAAACAAAAACGGTTTTGGATATCAATGAAATTCTTTATTCCTGTGGAAGTACGGGCACGCTTGCAGAAGTCCAGACGCTGAACCCAATTTTCGACGGTTTTCAAGCATAAATCGGCCGATACTGCTGCAATTTCACGTTCGATATTCGTACGAAGTTCATCAATCGTCGCTGGCTTGTTGGCATAAACCATAGATTTGACGTAGCCCCACATGAAATAGTCTAACGGCGTTAAATCGCATGAACGAGGCGGCAATTCACAGGTCCATTTCTGGAGATAATGCGCTCATCGAACTTCGTTCTCAATAATTCGATTGTTTGGCCTGCTGTGTGACATGTGGCACCGTCCTGTTGAAACCACATATCGTCCAAGTCCATATCATCCAATTCATTCCAAAAATAATCGGTTAGCATTGAGCGGTAGCGATTCCCATTCACAGTAACGTGCCGGTCTTGATCATCACGGAAGAAGTACGCCCAATGACACCACCAGCATGTAAACTGCACCAAACAGTGATTTTTTCGGGATGTAATGGTGCCTCGTGAAGCACATGTGGATTGCTGCCTGCCCAATAACGCATATTTTGCTTATTGACGAAGCCATCCAGCCAGAAATGAGCCTCATCGCTGAAGATGATTTTTCGATGAAAATCCGGATCACTTTCAAGTTGTTGCTCAGCGGCTTCAGTTCTTGCGTCAATTTGATCTTGTAAGGAAACAATCACCTGAGCCCAGCTAAAATCATTATTTGTGGCGACATGAATAGTAACCTTCTAACACAGACTTTTCTTGTTGATGGTTTTCGTACATTCGATTTGTTTCCGGTGAATACAACAAATGCCACACATTTTACCAGAGAATCGTGTACTCTGTTGGATGTATTCTTTGTGAACGATTTAAGCGATGTTTTACTATATGACCAATTGTCAGCGGGAGGTTTTTCTAAACACGATCTGATTTACTTGACATTTAACTTCAAAGTCGAAGGTTCTTATTCAACTGTTTTTGAATATCGAGATTTCAAAAACATCGATTTTTTAAATCTAGAACAATCGACTCGTAGTATCGCATGGGACCTCGTGTACACACTGTCTTCCCCTAATGAACAAATTGAATTCATTAATTACAATGTAGCAGCTCTGTTTAACACTTATGTTCCTTCGCGATATAAAACAGTAAGGCCGGGTGAGCGTGATTGGTTTTCCAATGAAATTCGTAGGCTTATAGGGCAGCGTGACCAAGCTTATAAACAATGGAAACGATACAGATTAGAAATCCACCATCAAATATTTCGAAGATTACGCAACTTAGTTGTTCGGAAAATAAGGGATGCTAAAATCAACCATTATAATAATAAGTTAAGTCCCTGCATGAGTGGCCAGAAATTGTGGAAAAACTTAAAAGCGATTGGTCTTGGAAAACAAAACCATCCCCTTGATGATAGTATAGACGTTGACTCTATCAATCGGGACTTCGTGTCCCTATCCTTACCTACCCTTTCTGCAGTATCCATGACACCCGCAGTGAGACCACATCAATATTCGCCAAGTGACTCATTCGAGTTCGCCTGCGTTGATTGTACCGATATTGTGGAAAGCATCTTATCAATCAAATCTAATGCTATCGGAACTGACGGAATACATCCCAAATTCCTGAAATCAATTTTACCCATTATTCTCCCGATGATAACACATGTCTTTAATACAATTATAATGACAGGTCAGTATCCTTTACAGTGGAAGCTCGCAAAGGTTCTCCCAATTCCGAAACATGGTAACAATAACGAGTACAGACCCATTTCTGTGCTACCTTTCTTGTCGAAAGCTTTTGAAAGAGTTATTCAAAAACAAATTAATAGCCATCTAGCTGCACAAAACTTTCTGTCAGATAATCAATTTGGGTTTCGTAAAAAGCATAACTGCACTACCGCTGTTATAAATATTGTCGAAGATGTCAGGCAAGCTTTGGACGAGGACCATGTAACGTTTATGGTTTTATTAGATTTTTCTAAAGCGTTCGATACTGTGGATCACGATAACTTGTGCTACAAACTTTCAACGCTTTATGGTTTTTCTTCTTCAGCTGTAAATCTACTCTCGTCCTATCTTCGGGAACGAAAACAAGCAGTTATGGTTGGTGATCGAACCTCATGCTTTCTTCCAAACACTCGTGGGGTACCCCAAGGATCGATACTAGGTCCACTCCTTTTTTCACTTTACATCAATGAACTTCCCGCTTTGATAAGTAGGTCATCCGTTCAAATGTATGCCGATGATGTCCAACTCCACAAAAGCTGCCCTCTTGGTCTTATCGAAGATTGTGCTTACTCAATTAACAGAGATTTAGAAGAAATTTCACATTGGTCAGCACGAAATGGTTTGTTTCTCAATCCCCTTAAGTCTAAATGCATCATAATTAGCAAAAGACCATTGACCTTGGATTATTTTCCTAGCATTTTCCTGAACGGTTCATTGCTTTCTTATGTCCCTACAGCTCGCAATCTCGGCATGCTGTTCAACAACAAATTGACCTGGGATACACATATAAATGCTGCTGTTGGCAAAGTGTATGGCGTTCTTCGAATGCTTGGGCTTCGCAATACTATACACCCCTAAAAACACGCTTATTATTGGCAAAAGCTTTGGTGGTACCTATACTGACATACGGATGCGAAATATTCTGTAACTGTGATGTCATAAGCAGGCGAAGGCTTAATGTAGCTTTCAACAACATTGCGCGTTATATATTTGGGCTGCACAGATTTGACCGAGTTTCTAGTTTTTCAATTCAAATATACAAATTATCTTTAGATCAACTCATGCGCTATAGAACCCTTGTTTTGCTGCACAACATAGTACAATCACAACAACCGTTTAATGTTTTTAATAGGTTACAATTCGGCTCCTCAAACAGATCCCAACAACTCATACCACCGCGATATTCTTGCCTGACTTCTGAGAGGCAGTTCTTCATCAACGCCATACGGCTGTGGAACTCCCTACCGAGGCACATAAGAAGAGTTGGTGGTCAAGCCCAGTTTCGCAAAGAGTTACTAACTTACTTTCAAAATTAAGATTTATTTATTGAAATAGAATAGAATAGAATGAAATAGAGATATAATGTATTAATTTGTAATATTTTGTTAAATTTTGAATGAAATTACTACAACTTATTCCAATATTTATTCATTCCCACATTGATTATTATAAGTGTTAAATTTTAAGCCTTATACAAACTTATAAGAAGTATCATTCTTACTGTGTAGGCATACATTGAATTAATAAACTAAACTAACTAAACTAAAAAGGATGTAGCCCAAATATCTTTCGCGAAATTCGCCACAACCGACCGTCACAGAGATGCCCAACGCTTGAGAACGACGTGTGAGAGACTGATTTGGGTCTTCCGCAATTGATGCGCTAGCGGCATCAATATTCTCGACACTACGGGCACTTCTTTTTCTCACTGGCACGGGAACATTTTGTACTGAGCCTGTGGATTCAAATTTTTCCACTAGACGCTCAATTATTGATCTGGCAGGACGATTATGACGACCATAAATTGTATGTCAAGAGAGCGGGAAAAAATATGGCGTCGTTTGCTGTGCCTATCGGTTTACTTTTGTAGCGTCCCTATATTGAAAAACCCTTTACAAGTTGCTCAAAGGAGTTCCGCGATCCAAATACAACCCGCGCTCTTTACTATTGCTATGTTCGTCCTCACTTAGATATACGCTTCGCATGTTTGTTCAACTCATTACGAGATTCATATTGAGAGGATAGAATCTGTTCAACGAAATTTTACTCTTATGAAAACCGTTTATTAACTTTCCAGATGGAAATATTTGAATAGACGAAACAACAACGACTTGGTATTCTTGCATCAAGTTATAACTGCTGGCGGTTATAATCTTCGCAGGAAGGACATGGTACAAGGACCCAAACATCGTACCAACTATGGAGTTTATGAGCCCTTGACACGTATGAGTAGGCTTTCAAACAGCAACTCAGACTTATTCGATTTAAATCTAAGGCTTAGAACTAACACTGCACCAATGGCTTATTTTTTTTTAACTTATTCCATTGAAAACACCATCATCCAAGCACCCGCCTAAACATAGCATGATTGGTGTCATTTCCCGCTTTACTAAACCTGAACTGATTATCCGGAATTATCGTGATGTCAACTTTTCAAACCTCTCAAAGATGCTCTATTGAGCCGAAAAAGAGCTAGATATTCACCACTCGCAATTAAAATAGGACATCTTTGCTCACCGGCCGTTTGTCATCCACACAAGAATCTTCCCAGAACTGTCGCAGTGTCGGCCAATAACTTTTTTGCTTTCATTCAACAACAAAAACAATACAAAATTATTGGTTGGTTGCTTGATTTTTCAATTTCTAGTTGGTTTTGCATTGCGTTTACACATTCAAACTGGCTGAACACAAAACTTATTTTCCACAATTATTTCCTTTTACAGTGTTATCACATTTTCTACCATTTTATTTCTGACTGACACAAATACGCCGAAAACTCACTTCAATAAATTTAACTTTCATAGTTTTTGGCGATAACAGAACGATTTTAAATTAACTATTAGCTAATATTCCGTCAGACGCCCAGCGTGCTTACAAGTAGAATTGCAATAAATTCAAACGAAACTTTAAACAGCTTTTATAACATCGTACTACCTTAACTGTATCAAGTTTGGTTCAACTTGGAACAAAACAAAAAAGAAAGAAATTTATCAAGTGCCTCACCTAGATGCCCCGTCAATGGTTTTTGCCACAATGACAAGTGAATGTCCAAATTCCAGATGATGAGCTAAATTTCCCGTAAATTCGGTCAACATTTTACTTAATCATTAACTAATTTGCCAAGAAAAAAGTGAACAACGAAATGACATGCAAAAGTATGAAACTAACTACGAGTATGTTCTCCGAATAACTAAAATATTTATTTACCTTTTTTGTAAAGCGGCAATAATGTTATCGTTTTTCCACAAAAAAAAAAAAATCACCCTTTGTTTCATCACCACAGCCCCCTCTATAAGCAGACGGTTGGAAACGAAGGTAACATTGTTAATTAAAATTAATTATCAACCCAGAGATCACGCGTGTAACCAGTAAAAAGCATGTGTCAGCCCGTAACAAACGTAATAGAGGACCCAGAATATTGTCATGACCATAATCCTAAACATCAGCACCACACAATCACCCCCATCACTAATTAAAAATGCCCCAAACGGTAATCTGCAAAAGTGTTTTACCCTGCTCATACCTCCTTGCAGCCGCCCCTACAACCCCCTCTGACATGAGCCCACGCTTCCTCTACTCCCTCCTAAACACCAGCACGCCCGTCACCAGCGCGACCATCTCTGCCTTACCCACCCCGCCCACAGTCATCCCGCTAGAATATCTAGCCAGAAAATGATAAAAAACCAAACCAATTTGGTCACCCCAACCCCCCCCACCCCCCAAGTTAACCCGGTCACTCAAGGCACTACCCCTAACCCCGCCCACCCACCTAAAAATATCAAACACACTACAATCATCCAATCTTTCCACAATAAAGCTCATCCAACCCTCATAAAACCCCAACCAGTCTCGCGGCCAACCGGCCCACCCAAACATATCCAAATAACCCACGCTCAAGCCCAGTCTACTTTACAATTGCTGATTCCATATAAACGAAAGGGTTTTAAGTAATAAACTATACTATAGCCCCAAACTTAAGTGAGCCGGTTAACCCCAAGCACATATGTTTCCCGCTGCCAAGCACCACCCCCCTACACTAACCAAACACAGCTGCAGGCACCTTCCCTATTGAATCTTGCGTAGCCGGGCTAGGTGCTTCGGAACGGGTGGTTCTGGTTCCCTGATAGACGATCGTAACACAGAAAAATATTAATCATGCCAAGATTTTTAGCTGTACATGAGGACTGCGGACGGACATCGTTTCTTTTTATCAATGTTGTTGGAGTGACAGATGGATGACCACTCGGAGTGCTGATTCCCTCCCCAACCGTCGGTCGTTAAGGACGCATTGACGGCTCGCGCACTCTGATGGCTTATGTCCTTGATTGCACATTAATGCTGAATAACAGAATCAATTTGGGGTGTGAAAATAAACAAATTCGTTTCCTGATTTAATTTACCTGGGATAATTTTTTTCACTCGCTTCGCTCGCTGCCAATAATAAGGTATAAAACATTTTAAGCTTTGAGCTCCGAATCCTCAATCATATAATTTTTTTAATCACAAATTTATTTTTTTAACCACAATTTAATGCTTATTAAGTAGTATGATTAGAGATTACATTACATTTTCAAAATTACATAATGTTTACTATTATTACTATTTTGTATTTTGTTTTTGTAATCCTACATACATATGTCCTTAAAAATAGATAATTTTAGTTAAAAATTTACGTGCTCAGTATGTGCGACATATGCGATCAACCAACGATTCCATTCACATATTTTTGAAACCTATCTATTTTTCATCATCAGTAAAACCCCAAAAAAGTTGTACTTCTTTCTATTTTTCTTACAATAATAAGAAAATCAATTTGGGTCAGAAGTTCATACACATTTTGTGTGGATTTCTGTCCCACTATGGTGAGTTAAAAGTCCATAATTGATTTGTGGACTTCTAACCCACCAGAGTGGGTGGCCTGTGGACTTATGACCCGGCGCGGCGCCGCCCACTTACGAAGGTTGTCAGGACTGCTTCCTGAGCGAAATAAAGGCTGAATCACAAAGACGTTTCAGCTTCAGCTTCGCATTTTGCTTTGAATGACAGTTCTCCCTCCATCACCATGAAGAATTTCTTAAAATCTTCTTCACTCAGCAAAAATTTAATTCGATTTTACTTGATTTTTCTAAAATCCGCTTCGATTAACTCATTAAGACAAAATTGTATGCCTATAACAGTGAAAAATTGCACGCCTTCATCATTTTTCTCCTATTTTAATCAGGAAAATAATATAAGTGACATCAGCAATAAAGTTTCTATCTTTCTGTTCAAACTTTAAAATGTCTGTAATCACGCATCAAACGAAAACTTGCCAAGTGAACTTGAAATTTTCATTCAAACTAACTTTGGGCTCAGTTTCTATTTTCGTTTAATATTGTTGTATTATCTTCTATGATTTAAAATATTCAGTATAACACTTTTAATTGTTTAGAACTTGGCGTTCTTGTAGATCTCATTACTTTGGATCTATTTTTACATTTTATGTTTTTGTTCTGATTTCACATCTTTTTGCAAAGTTTTTTTTATGGAATGGAAGCACGAAAATCGAAATACATTAACAACCACGGCAAAGCCGCTTGCCAGGCCAATGCAGTAATATGTTGGACCTTACCATGGCGGCGTCCGAAAGAGCTCGTTTATTGCTGGTTTATCCCCCAGCCTTTCATTGATCGGCACGGTTTTTGTACAAAGTACGCTCACACCACATTTTGATAAAGTTCACTTGGCAAGTTTTTTTTACTTATTTTAAAACTTGAACAGTGAACTTTTAAATTTTCATCCAAACTATTTTCTATTTGCTTTAATATAGTTGTATTCTCTTCTTCTAATTTTAAATATTTAATATAACACTTTGACATATATAAGAACTTGGCGTTCTTCTAGATCTCATTATTTTTGGTGGCTGACTTTTCACTTTGTGTTGTTTGCACATGAGAGAACCTGGCTCTTTTTTCACATTTTATGTTTTTGTCCTGATTTTACACCTTTTTGCAAATTGTTTTTTATATGGAAGAGTGAACCAATTGGCAAACTTTAACAATGTAATTATTGCTCTGCCAATATATAAATAAATAATAGGTAGGTTAGATGTTGTCAACTCATACACTTTCTCTTTAACGTTTTTGACCATTTCGATAGATAAAATGGGTGGATACCACACCCCTAAATGGAAATACAATTTTTTATCATTTTTTGTAATGTCAATCAACCAAAAACATACAAGAATTCCAAATTTCAACATCCTACGATCGTTTTTAGAGAGTGGGCGGAAAACACGCCCCTAAATGAAATTTAAATATGTACTTATATTTTTCTTTATATTCAACCTAAACCCTATTCGAATCGCGAATGTCAACATTCTACGACCATTTTAAGAAAGTGGGCGGATGCCACGCCTCCTGAATGAAAAAAATGAAATTTTCGATTTTTTCCTTCATTTCCATTGTACCAAATTTCAAGATTCTGATATTGTTAGAAGTGCTTCATAATTTTCATGATCAGTCAGTGAGTCAGTCAGTCAATTACGGTTTCTGAAATCTTTACTGTTCAATATCTCAGGAAGTAGTGGTTCTACAAAATTATTTTTTTTTACAGGGCCTTTGTACCCATAAAGTTAATACGTAATTCAAATTTAAAGCTTCTACCTCTATGGGTTCAATAGTAATGGGGGTTTAAATATATGCTTGAGTTCGATCCTGTAAAAAGGGAGTAGTGCTAGAACTTGGCTGGGTACTACCGTGCCCTTTGATATCCCTCTTGACGCAAAGTAAAGTATACCAGTAAAGTATACACTATTTCAAAATCTTTTCGTTTATTTTCAATCTACTTCGCTTTATTCCCAAATCTATTTCCAATCCAATTTTTTTTCAAGTGGTAACGCTGCTTCAAAAATAAATGAATTTTGTATGTGTACTGTTTTTTTAAACAGCTGTTGAGCTGACAGACAAAGCAAAAGTTCAGTACGCACCGCGTAGCCATCTAATTCAAAATATTTTAGACCAGTCATTTCCTAACCATTTTCTAATAAGTCAATATTTTGAAGTTTTCTCTGCTGAACCATCTTTTCATGTATAAATATCTAGATATATTAATTTATTCTATTTTTTGTTGCGTATACGTCGCAGTGACCTTACTTTAAAAATTGGAATACATTCGTAACATTATCAAGAAATCGATTCCGCTAGATTCAACATATTTGATAGTTCCCATTGAGCTGACGACTGGAAGCCGAGATATATGCATCAGAAGATATTCCTTCTATGTTTTTGTCAATGTAAATCTATGTCTCCTCCTCTGTGCCACGTAGGTTTCTGTTATGTGTTCTTTCCTTCTATGTGTCTATCTGTCTCTCTCTGTTGTATTAATGTCTTGTTCTGTCTCAGCCGATGGCCTCAGTCGCCAGTGCTGTATGCGTCTGTAATTCGTTGCATTTATGTGCGAAGTACTGTGAAGTAAATAATCAATATGTTTTTGTGATCATTACTGGAGAATCAGACACTGCAGATAGTTTTAGTTTTCAGTGATGGATAGAGTGCAAATAGACCTTTATTCTCATTTTTTCATTGGATATAGGTTACCTGGGAAAATTGAAAAATCTGGCGATTTAAAATTGATAGAAAATTTCTCGAGTTTTTCGAACTGAATTCCGGGACTACATAAAAATTCTCTTGAAAGAAAACAACCATCTTTTATTTATTTTAGCAAAAAAAGGCAGTTCTGTTAAAAAAGACAGTTAAAAAAGACCTTAACATCATAGATAGGTTACCAAAACAACAACAACAACTTCGTAATTAGTCTGTTAAAGTAAGGTTGTTAAGGCGTGTACAATGTCCTTAATGTCTTGGTAAATAGCGATGTACCTTGCATTGAATTTGAAAATTAATCAATTTTTCTATCTAATTTTTCTATTTTCGGCTTAAAGCCTTTATTCTGATAAATGCATCTGACATTTGTAGGTGTCCTCTTTAAAAAAAAAAAAGATTATTACCATTCCTACCTTATGTCTTTTCAGTCCCTCAAAGACCGAACGCTCGATCAACAATGCACTGTTACTCGTCCTGGTGTCTCAAATATAGCTTCAAGCTATGCCGTTGAATTGCTTGTCTCAATTCTTCAGCATGCCGACAAGGACTCTGCACCAGCTTATTTCTGTTCGAGTGGCGTGTCAACGGAAAAAGTACCCGAAGGACTTTTGGGTATAATTCCCCATTCCATACGGGGTATGCTATTTAACTACGAGAACATTCTCCCTGCTACACGGAAATTCTCACAGTGTATTGCTTGTTCGGAGGTAAGCAGAAGAATCCTCAATTTAAATATGTTAATTTAGATGTTGCTGATAAACAACACTTCTAGAAAATTATTAATGAATTCCAAGACAACGGCATTGATTTCCTCTTGAAGGCTTTTGAAACTACGAAATATCTCGAGGATTTGACTGGAATCTCGGAGCTTATGAATATTGATGCCAATGTAAGTTTAGTTTTCCTTTTTTTGCTCCTAACCTAAATGCCTGATTCTTTACCTTCATTTCAGATTATCGAATGTGATGATTCGGATTTTGAACTTTCTGACGAATAGATCCAAGCAATTGGGATTCTTTGCATTTAAACCAAATTTACTTATTTTTGTTGTAGTTTTAAGAATAATGTTCAGCTGACGTTATAAATATTAATTTAAGCCCAAAATAAATCTTAACGAAAGTTTTTAAATCATTTTTCTTGCTTTGCATTCATTCCTGACCCAAATCAAGACAAAAAGATTTATTCGATGCGCTCTTCCTCCAAATGCCATGTTATGCAACCAACCGAAATGACTTTGTGGCACTTTTATTCACCATTATGCCTTTAACAGTGAGCTTTTCTGTCTGCTCCTTGCTAACCCAAAAAAACGATATCCATCTTCATACATTAATCTATTTGTGAAGATGGAAAATAAAATTGACGACGAAAAATTGAACCTCAGCGCGAAGAGAGAATCCATGTGAATAGTTGGTTTCTATTATCAGGACCGAAAATTCCCAGCGGGCTTAAGCTAAGGAGAAGCGCATAAAAGTGCTCCCACTTTTCAACTCCCTTGACAATGCCATCCACAATATAATAGCTGTGCCATGTTGCGACGCGGTAGTGGGGCTGGTGGTATGTGTCTTTACGAGGTTGTTGAATGTTGAAGCTTTGGTTTCGACTCGAGGATATCAGCAGCATATAACTGTAACTGGAGGGGGGGTTGTGGAGAGAGTTCCATTAAGGACATGATTGAAAATGCATCAAGAACAGCTCGTCGCCCACGAGAGTCAACAAAGAATCCAGGCGGGCGGAAATGACGGTATATATAATTTTGTTGGTTAAATGTTCTTTAGCGTTCGTTCGTTTCACGTCCGCAGCTGATTTTTGTGGAAGGCAAGATGATGGTGCATCGGGGAGGTAGCATTTGCAATGACATAAACGTATATTCAAAAGACGGAAGCAGAGCTGGGAAGGGGGTGAAGTTTAGTTTCGTATTTTCATTTTCGTATAAGTTGAAAAAGAGACCTGGATTTTGAAGAGCTTCATGACGAAGATGCGATTCTGTGCTAGAGCAAACATTGTCTGGAATGATGATTTAACATAAATTGGGTGTTTGAGCTTAGAACACGTGAACGTGAGTGTTGCAAAAAGGGTTTTTTTTGTCGTGTTGTTTGGCATTGCAAATTGCCAACAGCTTAAGGCAGTTTAATCATAATGATGTTCTTTGACGTTTGATTAAACAGTTCGATTATTGTGACCTTTGAACACAAATTAGTATATTTATTCGTTTAAAATTTAGTTTGAGATTAATAATTAATAAAGTGTTCCTTTGACAATTTTCGCAATTTAGTTAGCCTTGGGATTGGAAAGTAATTGGGGAGTATTGCAGCTGACGCTGCGAGGTACGTTTGTAATGAGGGTAATGAAATGAGAAAATACCCGGAGGCAATGGAAAATATGAAGACAATTACAACGTGTTCGAAAACACTTAGTCTCAATTTCACTTCCCGATATTGAGGGTTCCTATGCCTAAGAAATGTTGATTATAAATAACATATCGAACAATTGCGATAATTGGAACCTAAGAAAAATATCTAGGAATTTGAGACAATTCTGTTCGAATAAAACTTCGGGATACGCACATAAATTGGAGCAAGATTGTCATCGTTGGGCATCAATTGGGACAGCAATTAACGAGGCAACTATCAGTATTTGTATTTCGATAGACATGTAAATGATGCTCTGGTCAGGGCGAAACGGGTTGAACTATACTGGTTGTCCAGTATAATTCAACGTTATTCCTTTTCAAATGGAGAAGATGCTGGTGTTCGAGAGGCTCGTTTGCATCGGACGCCAGCTTAATCACGGCTTCACCAGCAGCTCGCTCCCTAACTCTGTCTCAGTTTTGCACTCCAAGTTGATTGAGGTCCTTTTCCAATTGTGCACGCCACCTGAGTCGCGGTCTTCCTCTCCTTCAACGTCCCTCGGGAATAGTGTGAAGACTTTCCGGGCAGGCATTGGGTCCTCGCTCTAAATGACCGAGCCATCTGAACCCTGGACCTTGACTCTTCTGGCTAGGTCCATGTCGATGTACAACCCGTAAAGATCGCTGTTGTATCTTCTTCTCCATTCCCTATCAATGCACACGTGGCCCGTGTTAATAGCGGAGCCTAGGTAGACAAACTCTTCTACTACCTCGAAGTTGTATGCGTCTATTGTGACGTTCTGTCCGAGCCGTACGGTGTTGCGTATCCTTCCTCAAGACAGCATATACTTCGTTTTTCCCGCTCATTTAACGCTAAACCCACTTTTGCCGCATCTGTCTCAATTCTATGTCAATTCGCCATTGACATCACGCAGTGTTCTTCCCATTATATCAATATCATCGGCGTACGTGAGAGTTGAACAGATTTGTTGCCTCTGGTGTTAGTGGTGTAGTTTTGCACTATCTTCTCAAGAACGATTTTAAAAAAATCGCACGACAGTGTATCGCCTTGTAAGCTTGTATGCAAGCTTGATGGAGCAGCGTGAGTTCTCCTTCGTCATTTTGCACAAGCGAACGAGCTTAGCTAGGATGCCAAAACTAGACATAGCTTTATACAGTTCGTCTCTGTAGGTGAGTATCGATTTGAGTATCAACGTTGATGAGGAACAATCAGGCGAAAGGCTTACGACGTTCACATATTACGGCAGAAAGGATCTTGTAAGCGATGTTAAGTAGGCTGAGGTTCCATTCATCGGGCATGCATTCTTCCGACCATATCTTACAGATGATTTGGTGCATGCTCCTATCTAGATCATCACCTGCTGCTTTGAACAGCTCGGCAGCTAGTCCATCTGCTATAGCGACTTTGTTGTTACCCCTCTATGGAGTAAGCCTTGACGTGAAGCTTAGAGCTATGCGATCGCCAAACTTGTTTTTGCAGAAGGGCCTCCTATGGTCGACAGGTCGAAGCGGAGTAGGCTGTTGCTACTAATTATCTCCCACCAATGCACTACCAACGACGACGGCAGCGAATGAATTTCTGTTTTCTGGAATCAACGGTAGCGTCTTCAGTTCCAGTTAGGCCGAACTACTTGGTGAACACCTTACGGGCTACATCGACTTATTTGAAGCCCAGGCCGTAAAAGGAGCATTTTTTCCGGCTCCTGCACTTGGAGTCACTTCAAGTACCTGGTACCAAGGTTCGGGGTTGTACGTCGTCGGGGCAACTTCACGACTACGTCTATTGTTAGTTTTGAAATCTAGCTTCCAAACATAGCGGTGGTCAAAGCTTCATATTCCTTGAATTTCGAAAATATATCAGACTTCTTCTTAACTGGGAAAAATCATCGTAAAATGACTGAAGTCATCGATAAGCGAAACAAAGTATCTTGAACCGTCAAACGCATTGAAAGGCCACAAAAATGAACTTTAGATTTTGGGTTGAAGTTTGACCTGACATCGAGTTCATAAAAATTTCGATTTAAATGAGCTGTTGCTATTATCCTCCTCCTTCTTCAAAATCAAAGACTTTCTTCCACCGAACAGCTCCAACATTCGTCAGTTTACTAACGGAAAGCAAATTGTCTCTGAAATCAGGAACATACAGTACATCTTGTATTGTGAGATCAATTCCTGTGTTGCTCCCACCGTAAATAAAACCCATTTGTCTGGCCAACAATGAATCCTTGTCCTTAGCAACATTAATTTGAATTGGATTGTTCAACTATTCCAACAACGTTCCGACATTTTTCGTTAGTTAGGTGATGGCTAGCCCCTTAATCCAATTTGAAAATAATCTTTTCGTTTTTTTTTTTGCTTTTGATGTTGTCTCTGTCGTAAATAAAACAAAAGCTTTTTGTTTTCACAATTTGAGCATCTTTCCCTGAGTGGCAAAGTTTTGCTAGGTAGCAAATTTTGTTGTATATTAAACACTTTCTGATATTTTTTGTTTCTTTTTACTTGAAAAAGCTTTTCCTGGACTTCCTCTTCATGTTGGTCATTTAGTTTTGTTTCTTCGGCCATAAGCCTTTCTTTTTCCATTGAAAAAGTTAGTTTGTTTTCATGAAAGTTTTGGAGCGCAGTGACGCTACAGTGCCGTTCGGACCAGGGTCAATCAACAGCTCCCAGCAAGCGTCTCACAAGCGTCCAGCAAGCTCGGTCCCTAGCTAGCTGCCTCCAGTTCCGCATGCCAAGTTGGTTCAGGTCCTCCACCTGAATTACGGTCTTACTCTTCTCCGACGTCCTTCCAATTTGGATTCGAAGACTCTATTAGCCGGAGCATTTTCCATTCGCTCAACATGACCCAACCATCAAAATCGTTTGACCTTAACATTTCTGGCTAGGTCAGTATCGATGTACAGCTCTTGCAGTTCTTGGTTGAATTTTCGTCTCCATTCTCCATTAATACAGACAGGACCAAAAATCACTCGAAGAATTTTTCTCTCAAAGCAGCCCAAAGCGTTTTCATCAGATGTTGTAATGATCCACGTTTATGCACATACCTGCACCTTTCTTGTTGACAGCTCCTTAACATTTCAGTTGACGAACTAAATTTTCGAAGGCCAAAAGATGGGACACCACTAAATCCTCGTCTCTCATTCGCAATTTTGTTAATTGCTTTCGTACTAGTAATTCCGCTAAATTCAGACTTGCCTACATTTCTTTCGAAGAGACCTTGTCTTTCACATAGCTGAGAAAGTCCGAATGGATAAAATTCACTAAGAAATTCTTAGCCATTTTATCCCTCTTGGGAAATTATAATATTTTCTCTTCATCTTTTGGTGGATCGTCTGTAAGAACGTCCAATACATTCTTGGAATCCAGAAGGATTTTCATTCGGAGTTGAAAATCGAAAAATGCCATAATGCCAGTTAAGGCAGCACCTGCACCACAAATCCAAGGTCATCGGGCATTGCACCCATCTTCGCATAAATATCAAATGCATTATCTTATTTCTTTTAATTTTTGAATTGTTAGTTGCAACCTAAAGTAAATTCGAACCGCATCCGGTTTCTTTGTGGGAAACGCGAATGCGGCAAGCTTTGCAAAATGTTTTGGAAGAAATAATAAATCAGAATTAATTTGTCAGCCAAGAGATACGATCGTGTT
Organism: Sphaerophoria rueppellii; assembly: GCA_920937365.1. NCBI lineage: Eukaryota > Metazoa > Arthropoda > Insecta > Diptera > Syrphidae > Sphaerophoria > Sphaerophoria rueppellii. The sequence continues at coordinate 25,878,601 of CAKKXW010000002.1, read as the reverse complement.
TTATTCTCCACGGACAAGTGTCGTCCGCTAAAGCACTCGCACTGACATTAACTTGCCATTAGAATGAAAATATTTTCCGAGTTAACGTATTATTTTCAATAACATGTCAAAAAACGATTGCTTGATTTATCAATAAAACATGTATACTGAATTTCGCAAAAAAAGTCTTAAAGCTTTTCTTTGATAGGCTCTCTGTGTAAGGACCATTAAAATTAAGGGAGGTTAGGTTTGTTTATTTTAGAAGCAGCCCTTCCAACAATATTTTTTCCTTTTCAAACTTAAGCCCACGCACCGTATTACTATCAATCTGCACTTTAAAAGAACTTTTAACAAAATATCCTTCTTGGGATATGTTCCAAACATGTTTCTTTTATTTCGTTTGACTCTAAAAAAAACCTAAAACCAAAAAATCCTTTCGGGAAAACAGCTCTCTGCTAATGTAACATAAAAATATTTCCTTTTATGTCCCAGACATGAGCTTCACTTCCCCACAAAATACTGGTTAATTTTGAGAAGAAATACCCTTTCTGTAAAAAAAAGCAAAGAAGGAATTTTCTCAGGGATATTTCACCAATAACCGTTTCGCAGCATTCAAAGTGGAGAAATTTAAGCAAGGGGTAAATAAAGATACTTACATTTCCCACCAGATGGCATCACTAAAGTCACAACGCAATCCCTTAAATAACCGGTGTTTTTCCCTTGCTAGCCCAGTTTCTGTTGAAGCATTGCGCCAACAGGACACCATCTGGCTAGCCTCTTCGATCAAATCCACGCTGTTGATATGTGTATGTGCTTCTCTCTACACCAAGAGTTGTGTGCCGCATTCGCGTACCAACTCGGTACGATCTAAAAGAACGAATTTAGCTCTTCATCCTACATTTTATTGTTTTTCTCACGCGCCCACGCTTCATGGAAAATATTGTATTTCGTTGAAAATTGTAGAGCCCAGGCAGCTCGTTTTTTTTTTTTCATTTTTCCATTTGTCACACACATAGGTACACTGTTCGTTATATCGCTCTGATATTGTGGATATACAAAACACAGTTATATCTAGACGCTTTACATTTCGTCCTGTCGTGAAATAGGTTTTTCCTCTTCAAATTCTCATCACACTACATTTTTGTTTTCTTCTACAAAAATGACGCAGGGAAAAAAGGACCAACAGGAAAACCAAATACAAAAATATGAGAACTCACATTGTCACACGTATTTTTGAGCCTTTTTGTTGTTTGAGCTTTTTTTGTTGTTATTGTCTCCATGGTAAGAGATTAATTAGACAAAAGGACAGATTTTGTCGTGCGATATAAATATTTGAATGTTGACCCCTAAGGGTTGGTTCGTTGTTTTTTTTTTTCAGCTCGATATGGTGAACTTTGTGATTTACCTAGTTATAGGGGATAGAGAAATGTACTGCAGAATTGCATGTCGAGTAAAAAGAGTGCATTTATTTTTTCATTAAGATTTATGTGACATTTATGGGTTGGCAATTAATTATTGCGAATAGTTTAAATATTTGTTTATAGTTTTGTTTGGTTTAATTTTCATGTTTTTTGTTTTGATTTCACGAAAGTCCAAACTTTAGAGGTCGTTGCAGTTACCTAAAAAATTTAATTTTTGAGTTCTTTATGATAGAGTCTTTAGGTAGATATTTGAACGTAACGTGAGACCAAAATCAAATAATTTATGGGTTTTATATAAATATGGTTCCAATGTCAATATGCGTAAACTTTACCGTTAAAATACTATTCTTCTGGGCTTGTTCCGAGTAGTTGGAAAGCAACATTTGTCCAGCTTATACCCAAAAATAAAACGAATCTCTCTCTTCCTCTGATTTTCAACCGATTGTACTTACGTCCATTCTTAAGAGATATTTTGAAGAACGAAATTTTCTTAACGACCGGCCGGCAGTACGGCTTTGGTAGCAATAAGTCTACTTGATGGTTTATCTCACCGAACAGTGGAACAAATGTGCACATCGTTGACGATTGATAGAGTTTTGCACCAGTCCCCTTTATTGAAAATATGTGCCTTGGGACTTGATGAAACCACACACAAGAAAAACGTAGGTGTGCCGCAGGGCTCCGTATTATCACCGAGACTCTTTCTAACAGAACATTCAGCTTTTCATATACCTTTTGTGTACAAAAACCTCCGCTGAGGATGTGAATTTTCAACGGGATCGTATAATAAGTTCATTAAATTCTGATTTTGACAGCATTACAAAATGGGGACTAATAAACTTAATGTTTCGAAAACACAATGCTGTTATCTGCCGTTAAAGGGTAATATATCATCTTTTGTCGAACAATGGGGATTCGATGTCAGCAAAAATGCCGAAGTAGCTTTGGTTTTTTAAGACGTTGCAAGAAATTTGCTACCCCTTCTGATCTGGCTATCTGCTACCATCTAAAAAACATATGTGTTATGTAATGTCAGTTGCTTCACCGTCTTTAACCGTTATTTCAGGTTTAAATGCTCTATTGAAATAGCCAGTTGCATTTTTTCCAATAAAATATTCAAGTATTCGTTCTTAATTTTAATTTAATTTAAATTTTTAATTTTAATTTTATTTAAGACTTAATACAAGTCGATCTTAAGCTTAATCTTAAATCTGTAATAATAAAAATAATTTAGAGTAATTATTGGGAATAGGATGGTAAGGTGAGAATTTTTTCAGGTCAATTTTTGAAAGGTTAAGATCGAAAGAGCTGGAGTTGTAAACTTTAACAGTCATTTTTGTGATTGGATTTAGATCTACACAGTCAATAAGCCCATTAATAAGCTGATGGATAAACATAATGTCAGCATTGTTCCTACGCACTAATAGCATTCTAGTCAGATGGTGTAGTTTCAAGCGGTCTTCGTAGGCGGGAAGGTTTAAAGGGTCAACCCAGCCTAACCAACGTAGGGCGAACAAAATAAATCTACGTTGTCCTGCTTCTATGCGTTTAATGTGAATCTGGTAATATATGGGCACCAAACTTGAGAAGAATATTCAAGAATTGGTCGAACGAAAGTTGTGTACAAGGATTTAGTAACGTACGGTACGGTATCACATAGAACACCTAAATCACAAATTGAAGAGACTATGGTGATTATTAAAAAAATATGTTCTTTGGTTATTGATTGACATTTATTAATATTAAGTTCTAAAAAATGTTGCTTACACCAAGTGAACAATTTATTCAAGTCAGTTTGAAGTAGTTCAGCATCCTTGGAACACGTTATCTCTTTGTAGATTTTCATAGCATCTGCGTAAATAAGAAGCTTTGAGTATGAGAAAATTTGGTCGACGTCATTGGTAGGTAGAACAAAAATGATTGGGCCAAGGTGGCTACCCTGAGGTACGCCGGAAATAGCTTTGATTGAACGATCGGAAAATGACATTATGGTTACGATTGGTTAGATAAGATCGGATCCAAGAGATAAATTAAAGTGGAAAATTTAGTTTCTCAAGCTTAAACAGGATTAAGTTGTGTGATATTTTGTCAAAAGTTTTACTGAAATCAGTGGCGATCGCGTCAATTTCTTAACCTTCTTCTAATGCGCAAACGGAAAAAGATGTGAAGTCAACGTGGTTCGTGGTGGTGGACCTACCCTTAAGAAGCCCATGTTGCCTAGGGGAAAAGATTTGTTTGGAGTGAAAAAACGTGAATTCATAAATAATGCTTTCAATAAGTTTTGGGGTACAAGAAAGCTTTACAAAAGGTCTATAGTTCTTAATATCGTTTTTAGGGCCTTTCTTGTGAACAGGAATTATAAATGACTCCTTCCAAAACTGTGGAAAAACGCTAGTGGAAATAGATAGTTGAAAAAGTTTGGTTAAAGAGAGTGCAAGACTGTCAATGCATTTTTTTAAAACAATTGGTGGAACACCATCAGGGCCTGTAGAGGAATCGTCTTTTAAAAGGTCAATTTTATTAATCACTGAGGACACATCAATATTGATTGAAGTAAGGGATGACTCAGTACAGCCATTCATGTAATGAAAAAATAAAGGATCAATTGCTTGATTGTAAGAGGTAAAGGCTTGACCAAAATATTCAGCAAAAAGGTTTGAAATTGTTAAAGAATCATCAGATGATTTATCATTCAACCTTAACACTGAAGAATAACCATCACATTTTCTTTTGCTAATTATAAACTCATTTCTTTGGGCTAAGAAAGCAATTGAGTGGAAAAGCCCTCTCTCGAGCAACTAAGGTAAAACTGTACAACACACTCATCATCCCAGTCCTGCTGTATGATGCAGAAGCATGGACCCTGACAAAATCGGATGAAAGTGCCTTAGGCTGTTTCGAGAGGAAAGTTCTTCGGGTCATCTTTGGCCCCGTGTGCATTGAAGGGGAATGGCGAAGAAGATACAACAGCGAACTTTACGGGTTGTACAACGACATGAACCTAGCCAGAAGGGTCAAGGTCCAGAGACTCAGATGGCTCGGTCATTTAGAGCGAATGGACACCAATGCTCCGGCCCGGAAAGCCTTCGACACTATTCCCGAGGGACGTAGAAGGAGAGGAAGACCGCGACTCAGGTGGCCCACTCAAGTGGAAGAGGACTTCAATATCAACTTGGAGTGCAAAACTGGAGACGACTAGCTAAGGACCGAGCTAGCGGGCGGAGACTGTTGATTGAGGCCCAAGTCCACAACGGACTGTAGCGCCACCTTAAGTAAGTAAGTAATTATAAACTGATAAAATAATTTTGGATTTTAAGCCGTTCTACACGAATGTTAAACAGTTGGCCTCATTCCGTCTTTCCCAGTTATTGTAATATTCAGGAATTCAGGGCTAATGATGGCCGACACCTCATTTTATACCCTCTCCGCCCTTCCCACCTTTCCTAAGGCTCGCACTGTACTTTAGCATACAAAAATATTGGTTATTGTAAAAGAAAAAGTATTGAAAGCTTAGAGTTTAAAAATAGAAATTTTCAGCTATCTCCGAAAGAACGTTCATCGTATAACAATTAAGGAATACCAATCCTATGTTAGAAGTTGTAGCAATTTAATAAAAATTCAATTTTTAGCAAAGCAACAACTTTTAGCTGGCTTTGCATGACATCTTACGATATCTGGCAAGGGAACACACACACGAACAATAATTTATATATTTTGCATACTTTTATCTTTTGAAAAGAACATTTTGATTGCCGCTAGCATTTAAAACACACGAAACAACATAAAAAAAAATACAAAAACGAAGACTGCATTCTTGATATGTCCTTGCTTGGGCTTTGTATCCTTTTCTTTTTTTAATTTAGTATTTCTTTTGTATGCTTTCGTCTTCAAAAAGAGAAAAAAAAACCATCTAACAATGATAGAATGCACATTCACACAATGTCTCATCATTTGTGTTCAAATGCGTAACCGTCTATGTAAATTTTACCCCCGAGCTCAAACCACATGAAAAGATATAAAAAAAAAATGGGCGAAGTAGAATAAAGACAAAAAGTCCTTTATTTCCTTAACCTTAATGAAGTGCAATGCAGAAAAAGGAATTTAAAAAAAAATGTTCCACATACGCCCCAGTGAACGAGTGAACTATTGAATCCTGAATTTTACATGAAACCGACTTTGAAAAAGAGGATATTGTTTTCTATTTCACTTTCTTAGTGATGCACATTTATGACGAACGAGTATTCCCTCGCCAGTTCAATTTAAAGTGTAGGTTCTGTAAAGAAACAACAAAAAAAAAAAAAAAAATATTGACGATGTCAAGTGATTCCTGCGGTCCATTAATCAGAGTTACAGTGAATTGCTTTAGAAAAAAAGAGAAACCGATGGAATTGTCATTGTGCATTGTCCTTGGAAGCTGCTGCTTTAATCGTGATATATTTTATTATTCGTTACAGGGACATGGCTGTCATCATCATCATCATCAGTTGTGCGGAGTCATTGAAAGTATCTCAATTTCTTGTGTGTCGTTCAAAATGGATGGTAGTGAGGGTATTGGTTTGGTTTTTTTTTTTATTTTATGGATTTTTAAGACATCATCGTCTTGAGACTGAAACGTTTTTCATCCGGAGGGGCTTAGACTTATGAAAATTTCAAATCTGCTGTTGAAAAAGATTTATTCATTTTTATGTTTTATGTTGTTTTTTGCTATTTGGGTAGAAATGCTCATATTGTTTTGAGAGATACCAGATACCATGTGGCTCAGTATAATATTTATTAAGTTAAATAAATGCGATCGACAGCTGCATAAATTACCTAGTTGGGTCTAAATTGTATTTGCCGTTCGGTTGAAAAGAAATGCTGCTTTCATCATTGAAAAAAACTCATTTAAAGCTTAAACCTTAAAATCTGACCTTCAGTGTGTCACAAAAAGACGACCAATTATAAAGCGTGACATTAGGCATAAGCTTTATTTTGGGATGTAATTGCATCTTTATTATAGTGCGACAGTTGCAAAAAATCGCCTTGTATTAGTTTTCAAATTGCTTTTGAAATTACTCCAGCATGTTGAAACGTTCTTTTAAATCTTTTCGATTTTTTATTGTGTGTGAATGTCAAATTTGTAAACAATTATTTTGCAAAACTCGGTAATAATGGCGACCCATAGAATCCGACATACCAACGTTGCTGTTAAAGTATTTGGCAGGTAGATCCGTCCCATATAACATTTCTTATACTTCATCAGTTTGATTAGCTTGGTGGGAAAAAAAAACTCCTTACTATTTTTTTATTGAGTTACATCACTGATGAAGCAAATTGAGAAGAAAATAAAGTACCGTTATTTCCTCTCCTGGTGTTTAAAAATTAAAAACAGATTTTGATGTATTGCAAAAATATAACCGCACAATGCAAATCTCTTTGAAGCTGCATTCAGTCAAGTGCTTTCAAATAAAAACAACAATGCCACGTGGTACGCATTTAAGCGAAATTGAAAAAGGCAAAATCTTGGCTTTTCGGTCAAGCGGCCTAAGTCTTAGGGCTATTGGAAGACGAATTTCACGATCGGATCGTGTCGTTCGAAATTTTTTAAAACATCCAGAATCTTATGGGACAAAAATAAGACCCGGGCGTCCGCAGAAGCTGACACGTCGCGAAAAGAGGCGTTTAATCAATGCTGCATCCAATTCGGTGCATTCTTTGCCGGAATTTCGTAACGAATTGGGTTTAGGAGTTTCGGTTTCAACCGTTTCTCGTGCTTTAAAAAGCAGTGGAGTGATTCTTCGGGGCAAAATGGTGCCAGCTCCAAATTTAACAGCAGCCCACAAACAAAAAACGGGATTGGAAAACCGTAAGTGACTTTCTATTAATCTACACTAAAATCTCGTTATTCCAAATGGCATACTGGAATGAATGTTTTTTATTAGGTTATTTTTAGTGATGAAAAAAAGTTTAATCTCGATGGACCAGATGGTTTTAGCGGATATTGGCACGATTTGAGGAAAGAGAAAAAGTTTTTTTCCAAGAGGAACTTTGGTGGTGGCAGCTGTATGGTTTGGGGGCCTTCAGCGAGCGTTGGTAAGGTTGCACTTGCCTTCACCTCTACCAGAATGAACAGTTTTGACTACACTTCGGTCCTTGAGGAGAATTTGGTACCTTATTTAGACGATTTCGCCGAGTTGAGCATGTCTTCCAGCAAGATAATGCCCCAATTCATGTAAGTCGTCAAAGTTTGGATTGGTTCGAATCGAAAAACATTAATTTGATGGAGTGGTCGTCACATTCTCCAGATTGCAACCCCATCGAAAATCTTTGGGGAATTTTAACTCGCAAAATGTATGCCCATAATAAGCAATTTGCTAGTGTTGCTGAGCTGCGAGAGGCAGTTGTGACAGAATGGAACGCTTTAGACGACTCCATATTGAAAAATCTAGTTAATAGTATGCCAAAAAGAATTCTAAGATTGGTGGAAAATAGAGGCAACAAAATTGCTTATTAATTTTTTTGTTAAAAATGAACTTAAAAAAAAAAAAAAAAAACAATAAATGCGGTTATATTTTTGCAGTACATTAAAATCTGTTTTTAATTTTTAAACACCAGGAGAGGAATTAACGGTACTTTATTTTCTTCTCAATTTGCTTCATCAGTGATGTAACTCAATAAAAAAATAGTAAGGAGTTTTTTTTTCCCACCAAGCTAATCAAACTGATGAAGTATAAGAAGTTTTATATGGGACGGATCTACCTGCCAAATACTTTAACAGCAACGTTGGTAGATTGTCGGATTCTATGGGTCGCCATTATTACCGAGTCATATAGTCACTCCTATTGTAGGTTTTCTTTTAAGGCACTGTACTTTGCACAGTAAAATACAGCCTATTACTCCTGAGTATTGTAGTTTTCTATTAGTGAAAGAATTTTTCTAATCGGATTATAATTTACGAAGGTTAACATTTATATGGCAAAACATTTTTATGACAATACGAAGAGTGGTTCGCGAGATAATCGAGCTGAAAAAAAAGGTAACGCACATACGGACATACGAACACACAGACATCATCATAAAAAAGCTTGATTGGGATTCTAGTGACCTCGAAACATGGAGAAATGCAAAAATTATAGATTCACAAAATCGGGCCCATTACAATAACTTCCTCTGGGAAGTTAAAAATGGATGGATGGTTTCTGTGAAAAAAAATGTAAAAATCTCATGAAGAACAAGAAAAACCAAACAAAGGTAGGCAATTGATTTTTTTTGCTTGAAATTTTTTGTTTCAAAATGGGTTTTCAAATGGAAAATAGAAAGTTCTTGATGAAAAACTCGGAAAACTCATTGGTTTTTAAAGCGAAAATTGCATGAAATTGTAAGTGCACTGATTTTCAAATTAGAAATGGAATTTGTTTGTATGGGAACTCGGAAAACACTGCGAGAGTACGAAGAACTTCAAGACCTAAGACCTTAATTACTAAGGGGAAGGTGTGCTAACACCAGGAAACAAACAACAACTTGGTACGAAAAGGGGGATAAAACGGCTGAAAACTACGCGTTGGTATTTCGAGATTAACACTTTTCTTAAAATACCAAAAAGAGAAGCTTTTTATAAGAACAAAATGCAATCCTGTTAAAGTACAAATGATAAAATGACTTCAAGCCAAAAATAATACAAGTAACAAAATATTTTCTTTATTTGTTGTTTTATTATTGAATGAGTTACAAAATTGTTTTTAATTTTCGTCTTTATTATAAAACGGTTCCTTAAGAACCCATTTATGCTACTTACAATTAATCCCATCAACCCCAAGCAACCGCATTTCTTATATCTTGCCGCTCGTACAAGATATCAAATTATTTTGCACTATTGGATAGGATTGTCGTGATAATTTACAAACCCTTTAGGCGTCATACTCGATTGAAATGTCATTGAAGTTTACTAATGGATTATTATTTTTCAGATAAGCATAAATCAGACAAGATTTACGTCGACGGGTGTGTCTGTCTATACAGTATTGTCGAAACTGGATAATGCAGAAGCTTGTACTAGAACTGCTAGATGAGAAAACTAAATACAGTTAACGATTTATGAAATTTTTTTAGTAAGCATCTTTGCAGAAATTCTATTTCAAATTGACATAAATTTGATGAAGTTTCAAAAAGTGAATCTTCTTTTAAGGGGACCCTGTCAAACAGTAGGAAATCGACTAAAGTCACAAATTATTTGATTTAAGACGATCGCCTTGTTGTAATCGACAAATCGTCATCAAGGAAATTAGTTAAATATTCCGACGTCTCTATAAATGGAGCTAAAGAATATACAGCCTTCCGAGCCTATCCGGAGAATGGCGTTAAAATTGTTCCACAAGAGTAAGAAAGTTGGTTGATTGGTTAACACAATCCTCAAATCCTCAAGAAACAATAGAAGGTTAATAAATTTAAAGCCAGCAAGCCAAGCGGTGAAAATTCGTACCGTTTTTTGTGAAACAAAGGATCTACTCAATAAACTCAATAACCTCGAGATCACCAGATGGTCGAATTGACTGCCAAATTGAACGGCCTTATTGAAAACGTTGTGCCAAATTTCGGAGTCTAAGTTATTCCGAGACTGTTTCTGGTGAATATAAGAAGTTTCCCTCAAAAAGCAACTTGCAAGCGACATAATCAAATTCTGGAGTTTTGGAAAATAAGTACACAACACAGCTTAGCGCTTGCTAAATTTAAAAATATACGCAAGCCTTAAATCGAAACCAAACACTGACTTCATCAGGATTCTTTGGACGCTCCTAGACTTTATATTGATTGGCATCGTCCCAAGTACGACAGTTTCGTCTGTGCATCAATTCATTTTTTTTTTTTTTATAATAAGCACGCACTCAAGGGTTTCTATTCCCTTTTTATGCCAAAGCACAGTGCGGGCGTTAGGAAAAGTAGGATAGATGGAGAGGGTTTAGGATGAGGTGTCGATTAACATTGGTCTTGAATTCTTGAACATTGCAACGACTGGGGAACACAGAGTGTGGAAGAGAGTTCCACATTCGCGTAGTACGACTGAAGAATGATTCCCTGAACATGACTGTACGTCCGAATTTGGGCTCGAGGGTGAACTGATGGGCATTCCTAGAGGCGCGGGTATTACGGTTGAATATCTTAAGGGGAGGAATGCAGCTGGCTATTTCACTAGAGCATAAACCGTTGAAATAACGGTAAAAGAGGGTGAGGCATGAGACATTACGTCGATGTTCAAGTGACGTAAATGTCCCAACGATGGTATGTTCGCCAATCATCTTAAACGCTCTGTTTTGAATACTGTCCAAAAGGCTTAAGTACGTCGCTGGAGCACCAGCCCAAACGTGGGAGTTGTACTCAAGTTTTGGACGTATATATGTTTTATAGATGGTAGCCAGATCAGAAGGGGAAAAAAATTTCTTGCATCGTCTTAGGAAACCTAAACATCTTGCGGCATTTTTGGCGACATCGCGTATGTGATCGTTCCACAAGAGGTGGTCAGTGATGCACATACCGAGAATCTCGAGATGTTCGGTTTCACTGATGCAAGTGCCACTCATGGACAGTGGCAAGGGGGTATATCTCGCTTCAACGATACAAGACAGCATTGAGTTTTCGAAGCATTAAACTCTACACGGTTTTTAATTCCCCATTGTACAATGCTGTTTAAGTCAGAGTTTAATGAGCTTATCATATTTAGCCGTTGCAGGTCCACATCCGAAGAGGAGGGATGTGAGTCTGGGAACGAATATGAAAAACTAAGGGTACTATCGTCAGCGAAACAATGAATTGGATTAGAAGTTACAGACAAGAGATCATTTATAAAAATGAGAAAGAGGGTCGGAGACAAAACGGAGCCCTGGGGCACACCAGCATTTATTTTGTGAGCTTCAGACTTGAACCCGTCCAGTACAACTTGTATTGAACGGTTCGAAAGAAAATTTCTAATCCAACGAAGAAGGGATTCATCGATACCGAAAGCACGCATTTTCGATAAGAGAGCCTGGTGCCAAACTCTATCAAATGCCTTTGAAATATCAAGTGCAACAATCTTATTTTCTCCAAAACGATGTAAAGATTTGTTCCACTGTTCGGTGAGATAAACCATCAGATCACCAGTGGACCTGTTGCTGCGAAAGCCGTATTGCCGGTCATTAAGAAGCTTTCGGTCTTCAAGATATTTCTTAAGCTGATAATTTATCAGCGTTTCCATGACCTTAGAAAGAAGGGACGTAAGTGCAATCGGACGATAATTGGAGGGAGAGGAGGATTCGCCTTTTTTGGGTATGGGCTGGACAAATGCTGTTTTCCAACTACTCGGAACGAGCCCAGAAGAATAGGATAGATGGAAAAGCTTACGCAAGGGTTTTGCCAGCGATGAAGAACACCTCTTCAGAACAATAGCGGGGATACCATCCGGGCCAGCGGATTTGTGTATGTTGAGATCCTTTAGGACTCTTGCTACAGCACGAGTGCGAAAGAAAATTTGTCCCATGGAATCATTGACGCGCTCGAGAACTGGAGGAGTCATGATACTCTCTGGCAGCGAAGAGTTGGAGGCGAACTGCCTAGCAAACATGTTAGCTTTCGCGAGAGAGCTAACAACTGGAGTGTCATTGTCAACAAGCGTAGGGACCGAGGAAGCAGAAGAATTCTTCATACTTTTTACAAATGACCAAAAATTCTTACTGCCTTTGGGACATTGCAGTATTTTTTGCCTTAATTTCTGGTCATGCAAGAACTTGGTCCTTCGAATATGGGCATTGCAGGCCTTCCTGGCTTGTTTAAACTTATTCCGGTTTTCCTCTGTTGGGTTGGCTTTATAACAACGGAAACTTACCTCTTTAACCCTGATAGCCTCTTTACAGCTCACATCAAACCATGCGTTCTCTTTGGGTTTGATGCTTTTAACCCTATTCGGGATAAAAGTTCTCATTCCCAGAAGAATTAAACTTGTAATCATATCCGCACTGGAGTCTACGTCGCTATCGAGGAAGCATAGTGACCAGTTAAAGATCCTGAAGAAGTTATTGAGACCGTCCCAGTTGGCTTTCTCGTACTGCCAAACGGTTCTCTTAGGAGCTCTTTCTTTAACAGGAGGTTTTTGACACGAGAAATTAGCAGATATGACACAATGGTCAGATCGGCCTAGAGGCGATAGTACACTAATTGCATACTTATCAGGGTCAGAGGTAAGAAACAAGTCAAGAGTGTTTTCTGTTTGACCGTCAATGTCCGGTATTCGAGTGGGCTCGTTGACCATCTGAGTAAGGTGGTTAAACTCAGCAAAGATCTCAGCCCACACACCTTCGGGTGTTGTCATCATGAAGATGATTACGGCAACCGTATATTATGGTCGAAAAGCTCGGTAAGCTGCTGAATAGAACACCCAAAGATGCACTCACTATTGCCTTTCAACAACAAAATTTATTATTTAAGAAATATTTTCTTATCCTCTCGTATCTCGAAGCTGTTATATAATAATTTGTGTGTTTGTGCATTTTGTCTTGCAATAAAGGCAACAGGATCTACTTTGTCATCGTAAATTACGGTGTGATCCCATTTTGTATGCACATTTCACACTCTGGATGTGTAATTCTTTTTTCGTGATTCGCTTCAAATGGTATACTTTTCAACCCATCCAACCAAACATTCATTACATCTTTCACCTCCAAGTCTGTCATTTGCCATGCAACGTTCAGTAAATTATTGTAGAAGAAAAAGAAGAACAAAAGCCAACAGAATTCGGGAATCTGGAGTGGCATGGTGTCAGACCATGCATTACAATTTTCAACAAAAGGACGACCTCATTTTAAGGAACGATATGTCTTGCATACAAATAAGGTGTTAGTAGATACAGGTATGGTGGAATTTTAAACTTGAATTTGAGGTTTTTAAGAACATAAACAATTTTGGTTTTGCTAATGAAAAATAGTTCTTTCGTTATCATATATAAGTATTTTCATACATGCTGTAGTGTCCGTAGCTTAGTGGTTAGGTGCGTTGGCTGCTAAGCAGAACGTCGGTCGTGGGTTCGAGTTCTACTCGTGCCCATAGTTTTTTCACAGTATGGAGGCTGCTCCAACTCTTTTTTCAATTTCATGTGGTTCAAGTTCTCCGTAAATAAGCTCATCATTCCCTACTGTTTTCTCTATTGAAGCCCAAACCTGGACAGATTTTCAACTTCTCGTGAATTTGGCGCTCTGTCTGACTCCATACAAAGAATTGTATCTTTGTATCCTCACACTGAAATCGTTATTACCGGCGATTTCAATGTACACAAATCTTCGTGGTTTCTCCTTTCGGGTCAGACAACACCCAAGAAATGTGTGCTGAAATCTTTGCTGACTGGTTAACCACCTTACTCAGCTTGTCACCGAGCCCACTCGAATATCGGATATTAATGGCCAAGCGGAAAATACTCTTGACTTGTTCCTTACGTCTGACCCTGATAAATACACTATCAATGTTTTAACGCCTCAAGGCAGATCAAACCAGAGTATTATATCTGCAAATTTCTCGTGTCAAGCTAATCCAGTTAGAGAAAGAGCTCCAAAGAAAACCGCGTGGAAATACGAGTAAGCTAACTGGGACGGTCTCAACAACTTTTTCCGGATCTTTAACTGGTCACTATGCTTCCTCGATAGTGACGTAGACTCCAGCGCAGATATGTTTACTAAAATGATTATGTTGGGAATGAAAACTTTTATCCCGAATAGAGTTAAAAGAATCAAACTCAAGGAAAAGTCATGGTTTAACTCAAATTGTAAAGAGGTTATCAAGGAAAAAGAAGTAAAGTTCCGGTGTTTTAGAGCCAACCCAGCTTAGGAAAACCGGCACAAGTTTAAACAAGCCAGAAAGGCCTGCAATGCCCATGTCCGTCGGACCAAATTTTTACATGACCAAAAATTAAGGCCAAAAAATACTGCAATTCCCCAAAGGCAGTAAAAATGTTTGGTCATTTGTTAAAAATATGACGAATTCTTTTTCTTCCTCGGTCCCAACGCTCATTGACAATGACATTCCAGTTGTTAGCTCTCTCGCGAAAGCTAACCTTTTTGCTAGGCAGTTTGCTTCCAACCCTTGCGTAAGCTTTTTCATCTATCCTATTCTTCTGAGCTCGTTTCGAGCAGTTGGAAAACAGCATTTGTCCAGCCAATCCCAAAAGAGGGGAATCTTCTTCTCAATTCAATTATTGTCCGCTTACACGAACGTCCCATCTTTCTAAACTCATGAAAACGCTGATAAACCATCAGCTCAAAAAATATCTTTAAGACCGGAAGCTTCTTAATGATCGGCAGTACGACTTTCGTAGCAACAGGTCCACTGGTGAACTGATGATTTATCTCACCGAACAGTAGAACAAATCTTTACATCGTTTTGGAGAAAATAAGATTGTTGTACTTAATATGTCAAAGGATTTGATAACGTCTGGCATCTTGCTCTTTTATCGAAAAACCGTGATTTAAGTATCGATGAATTCCTCCTTCGTTGGATTAGAAACTTTATCTCGAACCGTTCAATACAAGTTGTTTAAATGCTGATTCCCCAGGAGTCCGTTTTGTTTCCGAACCTCTTTCTCATTTTCATTAATGATCTCTTGTCTGTTACTTCTTATTCAATAAATTGTTTCGCTGACGATAGTACCCTTAGCTTCTCATATTCGTGCCCAGATTCACATCCCTCCTCTTCGGATGTGGAACTGCAACGACCTTTTGAATGGTATACAAAAAGAGCCGTAAGAATGATCGATGATAGAGACATCACCGATTCATTCACTCCTTTAGACCACCGTCGTAACGCTTCGTGTTTCTCCCTGTTTTATCGTTACTACTACGGTAAGTGCTCTAGAGAAATAGCCAGTTGCATTCCTCCTCTTAAACAATTCCACCTAAATACCCACGCTTCCAAAAACGCCCATCAGTTAACCTTCGTGCCAAACTTCGGACGTAGTCTCAAGTATAACGAATCATTTTTTAGCCGTACTACGCGAATGTGGAACTCTCTTCCACACTCTGTCTTTTCCAATCATTAAAATGTTCAAGACAATGTACACCGACACCTACTTTCCTACCCCTTCCATTCTTCCTAATGCACTCTCTGTGCCTCTGGCATAAAAAGGGTATAAAAAATACTTTGAGTGGGTGCAAATTATAAAAAAAAAAATTTGTAAAGGCCGACAGAACAACAAGGTTTAAAGAATTGGAAGCTAATATCCAATATGTACCTCGTAGCTGTGAGTTTTTAAAAGTCATAAAGTTTTGTAATTTTTGATTTTCAAAATGTCTTACAAAATGGTCTGCAAAAAAATAAATAATTGCATTTCACAGAGATTTTTTTTCTCAATTCTTAAATTGATGCACTCAGTCGGTCCAGACAATTACGAAAATGAAGAAATTCCTACGCACTTATTAAAAAATCCACAAAAATGTTTCAAGATTCCATTTAATTCGAATGAGATAATTTCTGCCTTACTCATTCAAATATCATATTCCAACTATCTTCCTCACACATGTCCAATTAAAGCCATTTCTAATGTAGTCCTCAACAGGCATGTATAGTTTTATTTCCTTCCGCTGCCATCAGAAATTCTGTTCACACAATCTCTAAACCTCCTGAAAACGTACTTAAATATTCGTATTCCATTACAGTAGGAATACCTCTATATCGACCGACACATCCTACCTGAGAGCGCTACAGTGCTAAGATGATGAAATCTTGAAAATTCTCATAAAAATTACGACCAAAGACATCGTTTTCACAACAAGACGCCAACAGTCCCTTCCTCTATTTACTGCCCGACACCACACACCATCTCCCAATCTCGGTCGATACTATAGTCGATGCACAATGTCGGTGGCTGGATGCTGGGCTGAGATGCACGTACTTGGAGCAAAAGTATTTTCTTTCACTTATTCCCTTGGTGTTGGGAATTATTTTTTTATATTAACAAAGTTTTGTTGCGACTATCTTTTCAATGGGAAAGTTACTTTATGGGTATGTGCCTGTGTAATGCATATAATCTCCTTTTACGGTGGCATGCTGTTGAGCAGACTAAAGGGTGTTTATGTTCACAATCCCCCGTAGAAATTATCCCTGAAATGTGGTAAAATAAGGTTAGAGATTTGTTGAAAAAAGCACAATGTATTTCAAATGTACTGAACCACTCAGTTGCCACAAAATAAGTTGGTTGAACTTCGCACAACACAAAATGAAGAAATGTCCTTAAAAACACCCTGTAGGTATGCAAACATTTTCTTCCTAGAAATAAGTTTTGTTTCAATAGAATCCTCTTATAAATTTGTCTTTAAGTGTTAATAAATGTACGAGTCTTAAGATATTTTACAGTTTTTCCAAGTCTAATTTAAGTCAATACATTTTTATTTGTGTGTTTGCTTTGGGAAGAGGTTATTTGACTTCAGAATTAAAACTATCACCTTGGGTTGTGTTTTTGTGAGAAAAGATTTTTTGTTTGTTTTTGTTGTAACTAACTTTTGAAAACTTATTTTGCTTGAAGGGAAAATGTTGCACTAAGTGAAATAAGTAATCATCACGAGCGAAATGAAAAGAAAACAAAAACTTGTTCAACACAAAATATTCCTAGGAACTGCATATTTTCAGAAAAAAATATTATGTTGTCCTTTAGATAAGATTAAAAAAAAAAAAAAACATGAAAAGGTCATCAGTCACTGAAAACAACTACTATCTGCGTGGTCTGGTTCACGAGTTATGATCAAAAAACATTTTTTTTTGGTTTTAGTCTTTAGCTTCTACTTCGAATTTCTTCAAAAATTCAAAATTCGGAAGCCATTGGCTGCTGTAAAGAAGATATAACCGCCATCCAAGACATGCGATGGGATGGTCCGGGCCTACGAAAAAAGAAGAACTATGACATCTACTACGGCGACTACTACTGGGAACAAGTTCAGCGTTTATTTGGTTGTGGATTTGTAGTTGGGACTCGACTCAGGAGAAAGGTCTTGAGTTTCAACTCATGGAATGAGTGCATCACGACAATCCGCATCAAGGTTAACTTCACCAACGTTAGCCTCATCTGCGCTCATGCCCTCATTGAGCAAAGGGATATGAAGACATCAAAGACAGGTTCTAAAAGCTCTTCGACAAGATCTACGAGCAATGCCCTAGCTATGACATTAAAATTATAATTCTCGATTTTAATGCTAAGCTGGGTATCGGATAATCGGACGATATAGCCTACACGATACCACCTCCGATAGCGGAGTTAGGATAATCGTCTTTGCTGCGGGGCGAGACGTAATTGTAGCAATTACGCGATTCCCACACCTCGATATTTACAAGAGAACATGGAAATCTCCTGACCAATCAACAGTCAACCAGATTGATCACCTTGCGATCGACGCACGACACTTCTGACTTCTCTAGCATGCAAGATGTCCGCACATTTCGAGGTGCCAACATCGACTCGGACCACTACCTTGTTGTAGCCAAGGTACGAATGCGGGTATCCCGATCAAGGCCAACACGTGAAAACGCTAGGAGAAAGTTCAACGTCAAACGGCTACAATCGTAGTGTCCGTAGCTTAGTGGTTAGGTGCGTTGGCTGCTAAGCAGAACGTGGTGGGTTCAAGTCCTGCTCGTGTCCATAGTTTTTATTTCATCTTTCACAGGCACTACCTCTTGCGAAGAACTGACAAAACTTCCAAGAGTATCATCTGTCATGAAAAAGTGCTTCTCAACTTTGCCGTTCGGAATCGGGGTTAAATTGTAGGTCCCCTCAATTCTTCACACGCACCTAGAGAATTGTTGATGAGAGTAAGCCACTTAAGCCTTGGCTTTTCAAGAGCTGTCGCGCCACTCTATTTATTTTTTTTATTTTTTAACGGCTACAATCGCAAGAGATTGCTAGATCCTTTTTCAATCGTGTCTGCTCAGAAGTCCTTTGCTGCCAGCACAAAATGTAGAGAACCAGTGGCAACACTGCCAAGTAGCCATCAGAGATGCCGCCTTTGAAGTGCTAGGGCTAACACGGCCACCACAACGAAACCCCTGGTTCGACGATGAGTGCCGGCAAGCACATTCAGCTAAACAAGAGGCATACAAAGCGGCGCTGTAAGGAAGGACTCGAGCCAATCACGAGCTTTACGAGCAAACCTCGAACCCTTGAGGGGTTATACACCTCGAACCGAAGCTTGTAGAGACCATCATGGCAACATCGTAGTGGAACCACAGTTAGTGCTGAGGAAATGGAAAGACCACTTTTCCAAGCTGTATAATGGTGATAACGAGCTAAATTCTGCCAGCTATACAGAACCATTCAATTTAGGTGAAGCAGGCCAACAATTCCACCCGCCCAATATTGATGAAGTGAAGATAGCGATATCTAAACTTAAGTCGGATAAAGCTGCTGGAGCAGACGACCTAGCCGCCGAACTGTACAAAGTAGCTGGAGATGATTTGGTTAGGAGCATGCAAAAGCTCATCTGCATTGGTCGCCCGACGAATGGAACTTTAGCATCGTATGCCCGATCCTCAAGAAAGGAGATCACCTGAACTGCATCAACTACACAGGTATAAACATCGCCACCAAGATTTTGTTTGCCATGCTGTTAGAAAGTTTGAAGCCTTTCGTCTAAGCCTGATAGGTCCTTATCAGCGTGGCTTTAGACCCGGAAAGTCCACCATCGGTGGAATACGCATTCTACGGCAGATCTTGGAAAGGACCCAGGAACTTCAAATCGAAACCAGCCAAGGCCGGTTTGATAGCGTCTATAGTGACCAACTATATAGAGCAATATCTAGTTTTGGTATTCTCCATCTGTGTTGTCATGGAAACATCACGCTGTTCCATCATGGTCCGAAAAAACCTGACGGACGCTTTTGATGTCAAAAAAGGTTTTAGATAAGGCGATGCGTTGTCATGCGATTTCTTCAACATCATTCTTGAACAGATTGAGCAAAACTCCAACGTCGACACCAGAGGCACAGTCTTTCAAAAGTCCGTCCAGCTACTAGGATACATTGACATAACAACAAGAAAGACAACCAACATCAACGTCTTTGAGCAAACGTCAGCATAGGCAGATTTAACTTCGAGGTAGTTAAGGACTTGGATCCTAGGTAGCCGCTATAAACTCAGACAACAACACCAGCGCTAAAATCAAATGCTTCTTTGCACTTAGAAGGCAAGTTAATTGAACTTTTTATTCTTAACGGCTTGACTTTTTTAGCATCATTTTTGTATTACCCAACAACCAACCCAACACCTGCATAGCGGTATGTATGAATTTTCACCCGTTTGTAGAAACGGAATTACTATTCAAACGTGACCAAAAAAGCGCATAACCATGACTCCAATAACAATTTTACGGTTTCAGTTACTTCTCTTAAGCCATCAATCCCAATCATATTCATCTGACAATACGAGAAAATCCGTAAAGTTCAACGGTCTTACAGCATTAAGACTTCAGAATGAAAGTTGTGAAAAGACATTAAGAATGCCTTTGTCGGGCCTCATTTTTAACATAAATTAGTTAAGTCGTCAAAACAAATACACAAAAAAGAGATTATTCTTTGCAAAACATCTTAACTTTTTTCTTCTCTTAAACAATGTTGTTTTTTTCTTTTACAGATTTACATTGACGTCGTCGCTGAATCTCAACCTCATCAAAGAGTTGCCCACCTTTTTGTGGTGTTCCTCCACCTAGTTTTATTCAACATTCTTTTGCTATATTTAACTCCAGGTAAAAGTATTTACGTTTATTTTTGGATTTTTCTCTTGTCCATGCTTTAAAGTACAAAAACTCTAAAGACGAATAACAGGATCAAAACAAAAACGATAATACCGTAATGGTATCACGTTCGCGTGCAGGTAATGTAATGGTTAATTAGCATGATCATCAGTGTTGCCATAGTTTTCTATTCTAATAGAAACTCAAAAAACAATAATTATTTGACTGAGTTACTCCTTAACGTGTGAGCCGATTTCGATGAAACTTCTAATGCCTGCTCAAATGGATTCAATATGGTTTAGATTTAAAATTTGGCATGCTGACAATGGAATTCGTTTTCTCAAACAAAATCATGTGGCAACACTGACTCCAAACTGTAAGTGATTTATAACTCTTTCAAAGAAGAAGACGAATGAAGAAGAAGATACTATGTCCATTTCTTGTATGTTAATTTGTGCTGTATGTTTTCTTTTTACAATGCATAACTGATAGTTTGTTATTTTGTTTTCCGTTTTGTTTCTTTCCTCTTCAATCGTCAATTCATTGACAACCACCAAAGCAACAGGTGCAGCACAAGTCTGAAGTTTCTTCAAAAACTCGGCGGGGATTGATACTCGTAACTACTAAGTTGTATAGGTACCTGATTGTTTACGTTTTGTGAAATTTATGTCTAAAAAGTGAAACTAGTTCAATTATTGTGTACTCATTACACTTGAAATACGTCTAAAATTTGTATTCTTATTTAAAACAGGAATCCATTTAAAAAAATGGTAAGTACATACATTTTTAATTTTGGAATAGTGTTGGTTATGTGTAAGCATGTAAAGGTTCTTAATAAAATTCATGAATAAATTGGCCGGACAATAGAGTTATAAAGTAGCTGGTGGGTTCCAAGTTAAATTTAAGGAAAATATTAAATATTTTTTGTCTTCTCTTATACTGTGTTGTCAATATTATAATATCGAAATTCGACTAAGGTTTTGGAATGTTCAGACGGATAAATTTATTGTGATTTAACTCTCAAGCATGATTAAGGTTGATTCAATGCTCGAACTTTGATGGGTTTCCAATCTAAAACAGCGCCAGCTAATCGTCAAGCTGTTTTACGAAAATTATTCGTAATACTGTAGCTGTCCTTAACTGTCAATCAGTTATGGAGATGGCACTGCACTGAAACATATTCAACTCTTTTGGGTGCCGGGCCACAGAGGAATTCATGAAAATTGTAAAGCAGATGAACTTGCTAAAAATGGAACCACTTTTCCTGACTTTTGCGATGGAAAAAAGTTGGCATATCTATCGCTACGTGTGAAATCATGCTAAAGCAGGACAAGATCTGAGATTCTTGCCTTAGATGGGATAATATCTGCCTACAAACTCTATAGTAAATCTCATCACTTGACAATGCCTTATCGGTCGCGTCATGCTTTACGGCTTGGCGTCTTTTCAAATAATTTATGCAGAAGCTGCATGGACAAAGAGGAAGAGTAAACAATTTCTCATCAGCTATATGCATATTGTAAATGCCCTGCAATCTCCATAAAAATGAAAACTGACTTAGGAGAGCCTAATTATAATCACACCAGTGAATTGGCCAACATAGGCATCAAAAGTCTTTCTTGATTTGTAAACAATCTCCAAAAGGTTTAAAGGAGTAGGAAGTACCTACGTAGATTCATTATGAAAATCAGCGTTCGATGAATTTGTAGAATGAATAAGCTTAAGATAAGTTCAAAGCAATTCCGGTGTTTTATCGTGAAAATTTGTTCAAAAGCCCATTTCTGGCTCAATGGTATGTACGTTAATAAACGAAACTGCCGCGTATTCGGGCTGATGTGCAACCTGAATTCTTTTAAAAACAAAGATATGGTAAGGTTTATGGGCTGTAGTGGAATCATTGGTAACTATTTAATCAAAAATGAAGCAAATAAGAAGGTTACCACCAATTAACAGGCCGTTAGCAGGCCATATTAACGTACTATAGATGAGCTTTGTTTTGAACCCTACGGAGTGTGATACAATCAATTTATTGAGTGTACTAGTCAGAACGCTCGAACGAGTAACCCGACGTTAGACCTTCTGGTTGGACTACCTCAGGCATATTACATTTGGTGCGCTGAGAGTTCATGACAATGCAATATAATTCATGGTAGGTGACAGTGCGACAGACTAAATTTGCTTTCAACGTTTTTCTAACTGATAAATGAGTCAAAAAAATCATCAAAAATAGCACAGCGGCACACATGTGACTAAATTATGTTCCGATACAAGCAAATATACTAGAGTAGGTAGTCGATACTTTTGAATCAATACCATGACCTGCCTTTTTATACGTATTCAAATAATGAATCCTATTTTTTCTTCTGTGTAGTCCATGCCGACTTTGTGGATGCATGAGTTTTTTTAATCTCTTTTTCTCTGATCTCTAAACTGTCATGTCTGCCTCTGCCACTGCATTGTTCAGTTTCCGCACGGAAAATAATAGTTGCGATAGCGATAACACGATTTAACGACACGAGTGATTTTTGAGTTTATAGTAGTCATCGGTGACCGGTTTATTATTTAATTTCAATCATAGAACCACCAAAATCAATAATATTGACACATTTTGCAAAAACGACAAAGTTTGAAGTCGTTGTAGTTCTGTAGAAATACATTTTATTTATTTTAACATTCAAAACCACAGGCAATTCATTTTAAAAGGAAAATTGCAATAAATATTATTGTTTCTTGGTTCCACTTTGAAAAATAATAAGAGTATCGATAGGAGTCAAGTATCGATAATTTTGGAGTTTTTATATGGGAAGTATCGAAAAATGATTTGAGTACTATTCAAATGAGTAGGAATCGATACTTTGATGGTATCGGAAGAAAACTAACTGTGACATTGCCAGATGGGAAGATTTGTCTATAGACTTACATCGAAGCTGGAATTATTTCCTTGGATTATGAGAGTTGATTAATAGAAAAAAAAAAAATTTTCCCAGATATGCTCTAACTATCTTAGGTTTAAAAAGGATCAATTATTTTAGCTATTTTATCACTCACATGGACTCATCCACTGGCTGTTGAAATTCTCAATTTTCTAAAAATAACATATTAATAAAGAGTAGGTAAACACTTTACATGTCATGGAACAACATTCAAAACAAAAGTGCGTAAGCAAAAGCATAAAAGTCATGGGTAGTTTTCCGAGTTTACAGGACAGCAAAAAAAAAAAAAGCCCCAAGCTATGGCTTCCGTCACAATCGTTATTACCTATCGCGCCATTATCTGTGGGACTCGTGTCACTTTTATTAAACACACAACATGTAGATGTATTTTCATGCATCACATCGTTACATTTCAAATTGCTTGAGATTTATAAAACGATCTTAGTCAGCATTTTTGTTTTCGTTTGATAACTCATCATAGGTAGAAACTAATTTTCTACAATTTTCTTTCCTTGATTGCTTGTAGAGAGATAGGGAAAAAAAGCCGATCGAGGTCATTCTCAACAAAATTATTCCAGCATCAATTCGAAGTTGATAAGTTCGTTGAAATATTTATACACACACACATACACACATACAATACATGCAAAGGCATACCTACATGATAATGGAACATCGACTTTATTACTTGTATGTTTTATGGAAATACAAAACGAAAAGACAAAATCAACGATAACTCATAAATTAATTAATTTTGACAGTCGAAATTAAAGTGAACAAAAAGTTTGGTGGGATCAGTAATTTTTTATGAGAGCAGGCTGAGCACAGTGGGGCAGAAATGGCTTATCAACGGCGATAATTATTAAATTTTATTTGACCTAACCAAAATATAGTTTTCGATAGGTTTTTGACATGCTGATTTCGAATCTGACGTGAGAAAAACCATACAAATTCAGGTTTTTGAGATAATACCGTTATTTAATTACGTTATAGGTATAATAAACAAAAATCAGGTAGTATGCAAGAAAAATAAAATTGATATTTTTTTTCTTAATTTTCTAATTAAATAAAAACAAAGATATTGAATTAATTCAAAAAGCAAACATAGTTCGAAGGTTGAAAGCTTGTTTCTGAATTTTTGTATGCCATGTTAATACTTATAAAAACTTCTTACAAAACCTGTAAACCGAAATGATTACTTTAAAAACCCAAAATTTATTTTAAATCGCTTAAGCATTGCAGCTAATGCTTGATAAATAAATAAAAAAAAAAAAATTCATTGAAAATAAGAAAGAATGTGATGTGACCTCAAGGTTTTTCTTATTTCGAACACAATTTGAAAAATTCTTGAATAGGTTAAAGCTCGATTTTCAGTGTGTGGGACTTGCAGCAGGTACATAGATTTTGAAATCTAAAAAACAAATAGACAAATAGATAGACACTGCAAGATGATGTGAAATTTTTTGATTAGATTGACATCTATACCGGTTATTTCGCTGGATTTCACATTATTTTTGAAAAAACGCCTGGCCACATTTCCTGTGTTTGTATTGCCATATCCCGGCTTTGATGGTATTACTATGCCCTGAGCTACCATCAAAACCAACCTTGGAATAAAGCCTAAGCTCATCACAGCTGGAACTATTTAAAACATCATTTTGTGATGCTGAAAGTCGTTCAACAGTATGATCAAGCAGGTTTTGAATTGGCACTTCAGCTGTTCGTTCACACACAGTCAGATTTGTTGGGAAGCATTTTGATTTTTTTTTTTGCACTCTTTATAAGAAGGCAGAACTTGGACTGCATATTTTCTAATCGTTTCAAATTCATCACACGAGAGCTTTGCTTCTATAAGCAAGGATAAAGCTTCGCCAGGCGTTAACAAAGTTGTCGGACTTTTTGAAGCATTAGGTGGGGGCGACAAGGACTCTTCTGACCAAAACTAGTCTTAGGTCTTCTAGGGGGTAGTAAATACATTTTGAATTCAACCCTTTCTTGAAGCCAGTGGGATTCATTTTACTAGCTTTGTGCGGTGACTTTTTTTCCATTTGAATTTAAGTTCACTTTTGAAACGAAGTAATTCATTTTTTAGCTCTGACAAATGATTAGCATGGCAGTTTGTTTTTTCAACTAAAAATGACTCAATATCTTCAAATTATTTGTCTATATTCTTAGACTTACATTTAAAAAATGTTTTGCAGAGTTCCTGCCTTTTGCAGATGAAAACTTGCATGTTGAGCCCTTCAATATGATAGAAATTGGTTATATTTTGCTTGCTTACTTACAGAATAAATTGAAAATAAAATATTTTAGGCAAACATTTTCTACTATTATCTTCTATTCCTAGTAAAAAATATATTGAACTGTGTTAAATACTTTTATTTTTGCTTCGATGTTTGCCTAATCGAAAAATACCGTTATGTAAAAAATTGTTTGCCACTCTTATTTTCTATTAAATTTTTTCCTCAGATTTACATTACAATTGACTTTAAACTTATTCTTTTATAAAGTACATACCTTATTTAACAAATTGTGTACAAAACTTTTTTTTAGCAATTTATTTTAAGCTTTTTAATAATGTCCACTTTTATCGGTTAGATAACCACGGAACACAATTTAAACAATACTCACTTCTTTGATGCCGAACAGTAAAGTGATAGAACAATATAACGAAAAAAAAACTATTAAATCATGTGACACATATTATCAGTAAATCGATACAGTTATTTTTATTGAGATTTGGTACATATAAAAAAAAACGACTTCTCGCCGGTTTAGCCAATGCAAGACCCCATAGTGTGACGTCCTCTTTTTGTCCTACATATTTTTCACACAGACACAAAACCGTAATGTTGATAAGAGTTTTAAAAATCGAAATATATTAACACCGCACATTTAGGGTTTTTTTTTACATTAGGTGAATTTTTTGGGCAACCTATTCGTAGTGAAAAGAGATTTTACAAGTCTATGTGGATAAAAGTAGAATACGGATCTAACTGTGGATAGATTTTGACGTTTGCTCGAGTGTCGGATATAAATGTTGGTACAACTGATCGAGAAAATCCAAAATATAAATAAGGTCTGCGAACAGATGCCTCGATATTTGTTTTGACATTAAAACCAAAAAGTGATACTTTTTTTTTGCAATCATACTTTCAGGTGGTTGGGTGTTGTAGGATTTGGGGGTATATGCTGTATCTTTTCCTACACCCCAAGTGCTTACTTTACCTCCAAGTTGTTATATCTAGTGATATAAACAGTACCCGATAGTAACAACTTGTAAGCGCGAGTGAAAAAGGGTCAGAAGCACTTAAACAACGGCCCTACAAATCTGGAGGTTAGTGCAAGGGCTAAAACCCCTAGTAAAAACATGGAGCTATGAGAGAGATAGGTAGAGCCTCGGATAATGACCCCCTCTATGGCAACCAGACCCAGAACGACAACGGAGTACGCATTGAGAGTTTCTATCGGAAACTCTACACTCAAGGTGCAACTTAAAAACTTGAATCTGTCCTCACGCAATATAAGGCAACATTACTGCGATCCAGGAAACACAATGGATAGGATCAGGGACAATGAAAAGAAAAAAATGCGACATTTATTACAGCTGTCATCAAAGAATGTACATATTTGGATGTGGATTCGTCGTGGGAAATCGGCTAAGATCGAAAGTCATGCCAATTAGTGATCGCCTGGCTGTAATCCGCATCAAGGCTACACTACAAAACATCAGAATAATATGTGCACACGCCCCTACCAATGATGCTGAGGAGTCTAGCAAGGAGAATTTTAAAAACCTCCTGGATAGAACCTACGGATACGGAGACAGTCCAGAGTACGACGTCAAATTCGTACTCGGAGACTTCAATGCACAAATCGGGAAGGAAGACATCTTTGGCGGATTAAGTTGGAAAGCACAGTCTCCACGAAGTTACAACTGATAATGGGTTCCGACCAATCGTCTGCAACTCGTAATACGTTGATAATTAGCACTAGGTTTCCAAGACGAATGATCTACACAGCAACCTGGCGATATCTGGATGTTCGAACCACCAACCAAATCCAACATATGCTAATCGGCGAAAGGCACGCATCGAACATCATGAACGTGAGCACTTTCTGAGGAGCAAATGTCGACTCTGACCACATTCGGGTAGTGGCTAAGTTTAGAGCTCGACTATCAAACGACAAAAAAATAAGTGCGGCCCAAAAAAAGAAGTTCAACATCGGTTATGCCTAAGCATTTCGGATAATGCCAGAAACTACAGTGAGCGCCTGAGTGAGGGACTCTCCGCCGTCCTCCCAAATACCCAATACCTTAAGGAACCAATATCGCGAAATAATAAAAAAATGTAGCCAAGACCACTACAGGTTACCAGCCACCCCCGAAAAAGAACCCGTGGTATGATACTGAGTGCGCGTTATTGAAAAGAGAGACGGAAATTGCACGTTTGCAGATGCTGCAACGGAAAACAAGAGCAGCCAGAGAAGAGTATCGAACAAAACGGATAAATGAGAAAAGGACCCTGCCAAGGAAGAAAAGACCATCCGCAGCTTCTCAGCTCAAAGATCTGAAAGAGTCCCGTGCCAAGAACAACACCCGGCGTTTCTTTAAAAGGTCGAAGCAATAAGCTTCTGTTTTCAGAACCGGGACACAGGCTTTTGGAAACAGTGAAGGAAACTTAGTCACCGAAGCACAGGGAATGGTAGACGTTTTCAAGCAGCACTTCCAACAGCTGCAGAATGCGCATAATCTCGAGCGATCCAACGAAAGAGAAGCAAGACCAGTCAATTAAGACCCAGCAGAGGTAGAAAGAGCCATTCAAAAGCTAAAAAATAACAAGTTCGCCGGGTCGGATGGCATACCTGCAAAACTCTTTAAATATAATGAATCGCATGCACTAGATCATCAACAAAGTGTGGGAGGAAGAATGCATGCCCCATCTACAAAGAAAAGACAACCCTTTTTCATGCAAAAAAACTGTCCATCTTTTCATCGGCTTCAAAGCTACTTATGATAGCATCCACCGCCCAGAGCTTATGATGGCGATGTCTAGGTTCAGGATCCCGAACAAACTGATCTAGCTGTGCCGCATGACGCTAAACAATACGCAGTGCAGTGTGCAAATGGGTAACACTAACAGCTCATTCGAGTGGCTGGTGTGAGCACGGAAAACACTATCTTCAACAAATCCACCCAGCTCATAGGCTATGCGGACGATATAGAAATCATCGGTCGATCCAAAAGAGCTACTTGGAACAAACATCAATCCTACAAAAGACACCTTAGTGTAGATCCGAAGAAGAATTACCCTAGCGAACCGCTCCTGCTTCGGTTTGGCAAAACAACAGGGTTCAAAACTCCTCACTCGAAAAACAAAATGTTTTCATACAAAACAATGATTTTACCAGTCCTGCTCTCCGGCGGCGCCGAGTGTTGAACGATAAGTAAAAAAGGGGAAACGATACTGGGCACTTTTGAAAGAAAAATTCTACGACGGATTTTCGGTCCCGTACCCGTATGCTACGACGACGCGAGAATGGAGAAGAAGGTTCAACCGAGAACTGTACGAGCTGTACCAAGATGTGGATGTAGTCCAGAAAGCCAAGAAAAGACGACTACATTGGCTCGGCCACATCGAGCAAATGGACGACAACGCTCCAGCCAAGAAAATCTTCTCATCGCAGCCCCCAGATTCGAGAAGACAATAAGGAAGGCCGAACATACAGTATAAGGACCAAGTGACTGCGGATGCCAGAACGCTTGGTTTCAGCGACTGGAGAGTGCATGCGCAGGACCGTTCACAATGGAAGGCTGCAATATCTCAGTCTGAGATCCTTCATGGATTGTGAGCCGGTTAAGTAAGTTATTATACTTTCAGTCTACACTTGCTTTTGAGGAGAGGGAGAAAAATAACAGATTGCTGAATGCTATTACATGTTCGGTTTTGGGGCTTATGGCAGGTTTTAAGAAAATCGTATAATTTGCGAAACTGATTGTCGTACAAATTTCATGTTTTCCATCGGGTGTCTCAAAACAAAAAACAATTGTTTTCCTTTGAACAAACGAGAATAATTGTGATGGTCACTTTGTATAGAAAATATTAATTAATTAATTCTCTGTTTTAGAATAAACGTGTTATTTGCTGTGTTTATCAAATTGTTACAGTTAATAAACTATTTTATGAGAAAGCTCTCCTTTTGAATAATTTAACTATGATTCTATAGTAAAAGTACCTACTAGGCCCTTTGGCTAGGTGCTCAAATGAAAGTTAAGTCGTTAATTTCTGTGAATACATAAACAAGTACGCTTGAAAAACAAAAAACGAAAATTCATTCATTTAGTACAACATTACTCACTTGTTCAAACAAAGTGATACAAGTGCAAAATTATCATTTTTCTATAATTCGGGTTAGTCGTATTTTTACCGGCAAATAGATACAAAGGAGAACCGTATGGAAGCTGGCCTAGAAACCAATAACAACATTATATCAATCGAAATGTGTTCTTGTCTACTTTAACTTTTACTGTGGCAGTAAGTCCCAAATCGCTGTGTGGAAGAAGTCGTGCAATATCTTTTTCCACACAGCGATTTGGGACATACTGCCAACACAAAAGTTAGAGTACACAAAAAAACCTTTCAATTGATATAAATCGCGTCGTTATTGGTCCCAAGGTCAAGATGAAAACAAGAAATCACTCTTTACTTGTGAACAGCGATTTGGGACTTACTGCCATAGTAAAAGTTAAAGAAGACAGAAAAACCTTTCCATTGATGTATATCAAGTCGATGTCGTTATTGGTTCCTAGGCCAAAATAACAGTTCTCCTTTGATTCCGAAAAAACATTTTTTAAGCCCAAAAACAGATTTTTGTTCGTTTCTCAGTGAAAGTGAAGTGACTGTTTTTTTTATTCGTTTCGAAAAATCATTGGACTTCAGGTTTTTTTTTATTGTTATTTTGTGTAAAGAGTGAGGTTAAACCAGTTGCGAGTAGTGGCTTCCGTTCAAAAATCTCGAAAATGTCCTCTTTTCATTGAAGAATGATTTAGTCACTCTAGGTAAGAATGATCACACCAAAAACATAAATGTAAAAAAGAGCCAAGTTCTCCAGTACAAAAATTCTGCGTAACAAATCGGCCACGTAAAGTAATGAGATCTAAAAGAACGCCGAGTTTTAATATTCAGCAAGTACTCGTAGGTGCATTGCAAATGTTTTAAGTGGACTTACATCGAAAAACCTGCCAAGTAAAAAAAAAATTAACCAATTTACATTAGTTTACCGGTTTCTTTCAAAACTAATAGTTTATATTTTATTTGTTCTATTGTTGTACTTGTGTGCCAAATTTCATGATTCAACTGTACTCCAAAATGGTCCATATAATTTATGCTAACAATGTAAAGGTAGGCGACTACCACGCCCCCTGATTGAAAAATTTCAAATTTTCAATTTTTCCCACAGTGACCTATCACTGTGCCAAATTTCAAGTTTCCAGGGCAACGGGAAGTGCTTCATAATTTTGACGATCTGTCAGTGAGTGAATGAATCAGTCAGTCAGTCAGTTACGGTTTTCGTGATTGTATCTTAGAAACAACTTATACTAATAGCGTTTTTTTTTGGTCGTCCGGAACTGTTCCGAACGATTCTGAATTCGTTCACTTGGCACAAGATGACAGTTCTTGTACTGGATAGAACAGAAAAACGATTCCGAATTTGAAGTCGGAATCAAAAACAGAATCACGCATACATGCACACATTTGCACATACGTACTCGCCGCCATGTTTACAAATAAAGAAAATAAAAACAATGTCATGTCATCTGCAATTCTGCATATGGTGTCTTACAAATACATATACATTCAACCATTAGAGGCAAAAAAATGTGTTTGCATGTTCGTTTGGTATCCGGAATCGGACAGTTCTGTGTACCAATTCCGGATTACCAAAAAAAAAAAACGCTTTAAGGGCCAGTTCGTTGAGAGTGGGTTAAATCTTCAATTTGATTATCACGGATTCCTCTTAATTCAGAATTAAGAATCCATGATAGTCAAAGAGCGTTTGTTCTTTCTTTTCACCTTGATTAACGTATCATGGTTCTTGCACAAATCGTTCCATTTTCCAGGTTATCAGTCAGTTTCATTGTCAAAACTTAATCAAGAATTAAGTTTTAAATTTCATTTAGTTGTCAATAGGCCAGTTCCACGTAACAACATCTCACTGAGATCTCAGACATCTCAGAGATTTTTTAGGTGGAACAAAAAATCTCAGCTGAGAATTGAGATTTTTTTCTGAGATTTCTGAGATGAAAATTTTTTGGATTCGATTTCTCACTCAGCCATTTTGACGTGACTGACATATACACAACAACAATTTGTAAGGTAACGATTTTATCTCAATGAGAACTGAGAATTTTGCTCCACCAAATGATTTTGCTTCAGTCAAAGTGACATTGAGATCTCAGTGAGATGTTGTTAGGTGGAACTGGCCTAATGATTATGTCTGCACGCATTGGAAATTAAAAAGTAACGTTCATACGGAAGTAAGTCAATGAAAATATAATATAGCTTATCCATTACAGTTCTAATTGCTCTTTTTAAAGGACTTCAGAAGGTGATGAACCATTTGGTAGGTGTGTGTTTGGACTTTGGAGTTGTCCTTTATGTTCATGAAAAAAAAAAAAAAAATTGTTGCAAATCTTCTTTTGGTGTGACATCGCCTCTGAGTTCTTTCAAGGATCGTTCAAGGGTGTCCACAAACCTTTCGGTTTGTCTCTTTGATCGAGGATGAAAAGGATCTGATTAATACAAGACAAGAACACTTGGAAAACACTTGAAATTGTTCAAAACAAAATTTCAGTGAGGAAGTTGATTGCAGCGGTTGACCATCTTCTGGATTAGACTTGCATAATATGTACGTGATCCCAGTGTTCTGTTGCTTAATGCCATGACTGCAGAGTTGTGATTTCACATGTGAATTTAGAGGAAGAGTTAAGGCACTATTGGCAAGCATTGTTTCCTTTTATTATTTTATTGGTTATGCATTCTAAACAATAAAATAGTCTTAAGAATTTGTGCGCAAACCATCATCTTTTCAGTTTTTCGTCTTAGGTAAAGTTAAATAGGTAGGTACAGCACCACAAAGTTCAAGGTGTTCTTGGAATATAAGAAACAAAAGAAAGAGTCATTGCATAAGTTCTTTTGTTTCTATTCAAAAGCCTAATAATCAAATACCATTATTTTTTTTTTATAATAAGCACGCACTCAAGGTTTTTCATTCCCTTTTTATGCCAAAGCACAGTGGGAGCGTTAAGGAAAATAGGATAGACAGAGAGGGTTAAAGATAAGGAGTCAATTAACATTGGCTTTGAATTCCTGCACATTGCAATGACTGGGGAAGACAGAGTGTGGAAGAGTGTTCCACATCCGCGTAGTACGTCTAAAGAACGATTCTCTAATCACGACCGTACGACGGAAGTTGGGCTGAACTGATGAGCATTCCTATGTATAAATTACCTTAACACAAAATTGTAAGAAGGATTCTTCTAACGAATTCTGGTCTGTGAACTGCGGTTTTGAAAAATTTTCAAAAGATGATAAAATTTGAGCTATTAAGTATTAATTTATGGAGTGTAAGCAAATATCATGTTAGTGCGTAAATCAAGTATGAAAAAACTGAATTAAAGTACATCCTTGATTAAATGGTCCTAATCCAGCAAAATGGGTGATTAACGAAATCTCCAATCAACTGTTCAAATCAAGGATTTCTTAATTACAATTTTCGTGAACAAACGAATTCTAAGATTATCAACTGGAATAATCCTTGATTAAAGATGATCAAGCGTGAACGAACTGGCCCTAAATATCTTAAATTTACTGAGGTGCTTCTTCTTGACTAGCTTAGCAAATAATGTGAGTTTGAAACTTTTGGCTTCTTTGGAATAGAAGTTAGAGAGGTGTGGAAAATACCCTGAGTTGTTTCCTGTAAATAAGGGTGTAGTGCCAAAGTTGCTATAGAGAACTTGGCTGGGCACTACCGTGCCCCTTGATCTATTATTATACTTCATAAGTTTTTTTTTACCAAGCGGTGTTTTTTTTTTTTAATTCAAACGAAAACGAATTTTCAAAACTACCAAAACTTCTGATTGGGTTTAAAAAACTCATTTCACATTTCTACTTTCCTTCAAATAACGATTCACAATCTGAAATTAATGCAAAAAAGATTAATACCTTTAAAGTTCTGATCTAGATTATTCCGAATCAATAAAGTTTAAAGTCACAACAATCATCATCGAGCAGATTATTTTCGTAAAGGAACTTGCCATTATCTCCAGAACTTCATAATATTTAATTCAATATTAATGCAAAGTGAATGGAAATGCGTAATATACACAATATACCCACCTAACAAGTACATGCCTAAAAGACGAGATGGAAATTTATTTTTCTTTCCCTATTTGCAAACATAGATTAAAGTAATTTTTTTCTCTTGAGATACTTTTTTCGAACAGAGATAACAAGTTCAGATTTCTATTTCGAAAAAACAAATCGTACGTAGATGCGAGGAAGCAGCATCCCATTCGATAATCTTTTCAAAAGCACCCGATTGATTTCATTCGTCATTAAATCGTTCCGTTGAGAGTTTAAAAATTTCTGATACGGTTTTTTTTTTTCTTATACAAGTCAAGGAAAAAAACCTAGCTGTAATCTTGTTGTTTAAATAAAGTATAGACCTACAAGGCATCAATAACATCCAAAACACAACGTTTTAAGAATAAGGAATTACATTTTTTATAGTAAGTTTTCTTAAAAATCTTAAATACTTAAAGAAAATCCTTGGTGGTAGTATGTTTGCTGGAAATTATATAAAACTAAAGGTTGAAGCTTTGCTTTGTAGAACATTAAATTAAGTGAGTGAATTAAGGATACTTATGTCGTTTTCCATTGGCAGTACAGAAGCATTCGGAAGAGTCCAGAAGCCTTCTAAAACCATTCCATTGGACTGACTTTGACAGACGGAATGCTTCTGAGAAGAGCAGAAACCTTCTGTTTTGAAAACAGAAGCGTCCGAAGAAGGACGCTTTCATCATAACCCGTTCCATTGTAGGTAGAAGAAGAAACGTCAAAAAAAAAAGACCAATGGAAAACGACATTAGTTTATGGAATTTTTCAATATAATTTTGAGAAAGAGAGAGAAAATGCATACGTTCGTAAAGTGGGCAAGCGAAACAATAACAGTAAACAATGACGTCAATTCCGCCAAATGGTAAAAACACGAAAACAACATTTAATCGTTTTACAATAATTGACAAACATCCGGTTGACCAAATTGATTTAAAAGTCATTCTATACCGTATACAAATTCGCAGACAATCCGAAAAAATCTAAGAAGATGTAATGGATACCAATAGTGTCATCAGCTTTTACAGATCAAAGAAATGTGAAAAATAAAGCCAACATTTAAAGAAAATTGTCGGAAGTCCTTATCAGCCTAAGTAAATACTTATGTACGGTGGTTGGTACCGATTTAGAGTTCCTGTGTCTTCACGATAAAGACCTATCAGGTTGTTGACGAAAGGCTTAAAACGTTCACACAACACTGCAGACAAGATCTTGTAGGCGATGTTAGAAGACTTATACCTCTGTAGTTGGTGCAGTTCAGGGGATCTCTTATCCTGAGGTTCGGGCATACGATGCTGAGGTTCTATTCGTCATGCTTTCTTCCGACAAAATTTTGCAGCTCTCCAGCTGCTTTGTACAGTTCGGCGTCTGCTCCAGCGGATTTATTCGACTTAAGTTTAGATATCGCTATCTTCACTTCGCCAATGTTGGCCCTTTTCACCCAAATTGAATAGTTCTGTAAAGCTGGCGCACTGACTGTGGTTTCACTACGATGTTCCCATGATTGTCTTCACAGGCTTCTGTTCGGGGTGTATAACCCCTGGAGATTTGTTTTACCTTATTGTAAGACTTTTGAACCTCGTTTCGTTGTGACTTTCTTCTATCTATTTGTGCTCCTCTCTCATTTTCTGCTCGTAGAGCTCATGAGCTGCTCGTGTTCTTCTTTGCTCCGCCGCCGCTTTGTATGCCTCTTGTTTAGCTGAATGTGCTCGCCGGCACTCATCGTCAAACCAGGGGTTTCGTTGTCCTGGCCGTGTAAGCCCTAGCATTTCAGGGGCGGCATCTCTGATGGCTGCTTGGCAGTGTTGCCACTGGTGCTGGCAGCAAAGGACTTCTGAGGAGGTTTTCGGAGACACGATCGGAAAAGGATCTTGCGATTATAGCCGTTTGACGTCGAATTTTCTCCTAGCATTTTCACGTGTTGGATCAGGATATGCGCATTCGTACCTTGGCTACAAAAAGGCAGTGGTCCGAGTCGATGTTGGACCTCGGAATGTACGGACATCTTGCATGCTAGAGAAGTGTCGTGCGTCGATCGCAAGGTGATCAATCTGGTTGACGGTTGAATGATCAAGAGATTTCTATTTCCCCTCGTGGGAATCACGAACTTGCTACTATTACGTTTCGCCCCGCAGCGAAGTCGATTGGTCTAAATCCGTTATCGGAGGTGCTGTCGTCCTTCAAGTCCTTCCTTCTGAGTCGAGTTCAGCTATAAATCTACAACCAAATAAACGCTGATTTTGTTCCCGGTAGTAGTCGCCGTAGTAGATGTCACAATTCTTCGTTTTTCGTATTCCCGGACCATCCGATCGCATTGCTTGTATGGTGGTCATATCTACTTTATAGGAGTCAAAGGCTTCCGCTAATTGCTCGTCTGCACGTAGTCTGTTAAGGGACCTAACGTTCAGAGTACAAAACCGAAATTCATTGTCTTCAAATCGTTTGCGTGGGTCCTCATCATTAATTCTGTCCGTATCCGAGGCTTGTCGAAGGTTCGGAACTATCTCTTCTTTATGTGGACGGGCAGTCATCCTGACGCATGACCCCCAACCTGGAAGGCCAGGTCTTTAGTTAAACTCTAAGATGAAAAACCGACCAAAACGCTCTTCAGAGGCCTGAGCTGCGAATAAGTCGTAATAGCCCTATTAGGTGTTCATTAAGTAGTTCATCCTGACTAGAACTGTAGACGCCGCCGTGTTCATCTAGGGCTTCCGCCGCTGTAAGGAGGCTTAGTGGACGTCCCTCTCTCTTCCGTTGAGGTACTGGGCACCCGATGTTCACCGCGGGAAGGTGGAAAGTAGGAGTTGATAGATTGAGGTTGCTGTGGACGCTTGTGTCCTCTTGAATGTACTTTGTCTACCCTTCGAACATGCATCGAAAGCAAGTACCTATTTTTAAAAAGGAGACATTTTCCCATAGTTTTTTTTTTTTTGTAAGCAATTTATTGCTTCTAAAGTTCTAGGGGTATCAAATGTAACTCTCAAGCAAAATATCCGAGCGTCTGTTTATATTTTATTTTGAAATTGCTCCAAAAAATTTAATTGTGGAATCATGGGTTGTCGGCTTTGTTTTTTTGTGTTTTGCAAAAAGTTGTTACTATTGATTTTGTGAAATTGTTGCCAGAACATACATTCACATTTTCAAACAAGGTCAATAGTTGGAGTCTTACAAACAAATGCGTAGCATCGCATAAACAGTAAGCAACAACAAAATAGAACAACATGACCCAATAAATGTTTAATTTCTTAGTGGAAGCTTTATTTAAATTTTAATAACGATCTGGCACTATCTTCTAATCTAATGTAATCAGGAATTTTCTGGTTTTGAAAGTCAGTTTGAACTCTGAATGAATTCAATTCAAGATTATAATAATGACATAAAGACATAATGTAGACATTTCATAAAGCATACGTGGAATAGACCTTTCTTATCTCTTTTTGATTTCTGAAATGATGATTTGAAGCAAAATTGTACTTTTTTCGATCTTTCAAACAAATGTTTGAGTGTTGTTTAAATTTTTTTTTATAATCATAAGAGTGGAGTGGCAGAAAAATGCATGACACTGACATTAACAGCCCTTATTAGTCGAATCATTTTGGGCTTTTTATAAAGCGAAGAAGAAATTTGATATCCTTGTTAGCTAGCTCCTGTATTCCAGGAATATTTTGCATTCTCATTCTTCTCTGGATGGAATGAAGACCTGGAAGTTTTTCCCAACTTGAGGTTTCGGAATGGTGTAGTCTTTAGTCTATGTACTTTGGTATATAACCGAAGAAGTTAAAAATGACGGAATGCCTCACATTATTGTTGGTCCATTGAGAGGAGGCGTTGAGTCTTATAGCTGTACTCGTCGACACTTTTTTGCTGAATGTGTCGAGGGGTGTCAGATAGAAGAGAGTGTCTAGCGCCGCTGAAGGTGTAGTTCTCAACGTTGGACTCTGCTGATTTTGATCAGCCCATCCAGTGAGCATATTAAGCGCATTTTGGAGGTGGTCCCTCAGGGTATTAGGATGTGTTCCTGTGACGGCGATAGCAACATCGTCGGCATACGTAATAATTCTGTGGCCTTCCTCCTCAAGGGATATTAGCAGTTTATTAACAACTATGTTCCACAACAGAGAGGACAGAAAACCACCTTGCGGAGTGCCTCTGCATACAGTTCTCGTACAAAAATCTCCCATCTTAGAGTTCATGATCCTACTTTTTAGTATTAGATTAATCCACTCACAGAGTCAGTATTCGGCGTTCAGGGTCGTCACAGCAGGAGTGAGCGCCCTCAATATCCAGCAAAACAACCATAGTGTTCTAGGGAG
Source organism: Sphaerophoria rueppellii (assembly GCA_920937365.1). Classification (NCBI taxonomy): domain Eukaryota; kingdom Metazoa; phylum Arthropoda; class Insecta; order Diptera; family Syrphidae; genus Sphaerophoria; species Sphaerophoria rueppellii. The sequence goes on along the minus strand of CAKKXW010000002.1, from coordinate 25,840,854 downwards.
TGTTCGATAGTTTTTACTAGAGTATGCAAAACTATTTCTACCGATTTTCGTTTGCAGTAAGTAAGCTGCGACATAGATAGTCTCTTAGCAATGCCATTACGTAAATGAATATCGACCAATCGTTCCACAGTTTTAAAAATGAATGATGATAAGCTTATAGGTACAAGATCTTTAGGGTTGACATGCGAGCTTTTGTCCGCTTTGGGGATGAATACTACCTTTAGTTCTATCCATCGCTGAGGGACCAGATCTAGACAACTTTTGAGAATCATTTCGATAATGAACAAAGTTATATCGCTGGGACGTTAAGTTCTAGACCTGGGAGGGTTTGTTGAATTAATGGACTTGCAGCTATCTGGGAAGTCTCCAGTTTTTCACTCCAAGTTGATTGAGGTCCTCTTTCACTTGAGTGCGCCACCTGAGTCGTGGTCTTCCTCCTCGGGAATAGTGTCGAAGGCTTTCTTGGGGGCATCTAGACTTTTTTTTGCATGATTGAAAAGTCTTCTACAACCTTTTCTAAGTGTTTTTAGTTCAGCAGCCTACCACTATGGTTTGATCTTTCCTCGCAGTGTATTAAGGGGACAGGCAGTTTCCATGGCTTTATTGACGCCTGCTGTAAGCTCATCGACTTTTTGGTCGAGTCCTATATTTTTGCCAATTCGTTTGCCGATAATTCCGGTATTGGATAGGTTTTGGGGTTTCTTCAATAAGGGTGAATTGACGGCGAATGAGTGCTCCTTTTATACTCTCCAATTCAATATTTCATTCGAAAGATGTATCGAGACAAGTGTGATGTCGAGGACTTCTTGTCGATTTCTAGTTAAGAAGGTGGTTTCATTACCTACGTTTCATAATACTAGACTCACCTCTGTCATTGATGTCGGTAATACCCCACGTAGTATGGTGCGCATTAGGCGTTGTTGTTATGTAATTACCAAACTGTCTGTGATGACATCTTTCCCACTGATATTAGGGAGTAGAAATACATTTAGACTTGGGTTACCTCTTGCTGATCCATATAGAGCGTAGTAACCAGGAGTTCTCAATCTTCAAAGCAAGGATTTCACAATCCAGGCCTCATGAATGAGAACGACAGAACGACATCTTTTTCAGTTTTTGTCAGACGGAGAAGAAGGGAGGCCGAAGTCTTTATGGAGTGTTGGAGACTAATCTGTAATATTTGCAACATTTTGCTGCTTTATCCAGCTCATCCCGTTCAGACGAAGAGGAACCTAATAGTTCATCTTTTCCACTGGGGAGAACTTTGTCGAGCGAGCCATCGTCTCCTTAGAGGAAGAAGACTGTAGAGGGCGCAGGTATATCATCATCGACATCCAAGGATGGGAAGGTGATAGTATCACTGGAACCCCCACGTCCTACGATACAGCTTCTGAAGGAGGTTTTGACGGCTCACACGAAGCGTCTACCTCGTCTTTTTTTTGTAGATCGGTCACCTTTCATCAGAAGCAATAGTTTAAGATTTTTTTAAAAATTGTTTTCTAAATTTTCACACAGGTTCGTTCAACTTTTAAAATGGCCCTATCCAAAGTGGAAAAAAAGGAAAATATTCAGGAAATGTATCTCCGCGAAGCCACCCAGCATTTCCGAGGAATAGAGAAACCTTTGAAATATGGTCCATCGATCGACACCTTGCAAGATCTAATCGCAGCGCTGCACAAAGAATTCGAAACAAACTACGTGAACATCGAAATGGTAAATCACATTCTTTTGTCTTATAAGTCGAACATAAAAGAATGGCACAAATTCGCTAAGTTCGATCGTTACAAGTAAGTCAAGAAAAATAAAACGTATACGCCATAGTGACCGCAATTAAATTATATTGTTCAGATATACCCGCAATCTAGTTGACGCTGGAAATGGTAGATTCAATCTGATGATACTCTGTTGGGGCGAAGGTCATGGCTCAGCTATTCACGATCACTCTGATTCGCATTGCTTCATGAAAATACTGCAAGGCGAATTGGTTGAAACACGTTATCAAATGCCAGACTCAGAAGACACCATAAAGAGTTCAGTGGTTGATATTGGACGTATTGAAGATGCAAGTGAGGATATTGATGGGGAGCAATTGAAAGAACAAGGCAAATCAACAATGGCCTTGAATGATGTGTGTTACATTAACGGTATGAATTGAATATACATAAATATGAATTTCTTGATTGAATTGAAATTGAATTGGTGATTTTTCAGATAACTTGGGCTTACATCGGGTTGAGAATCCAAGTCACACAGATTCTGCGGTGTCTCTGCATTTATATTGCCCACCTTTCGATTCGTGTTCGGTATTCCAGAAGAATTCGGGGAAGAAAATTAAGTGCCCAGTGACATTCTGGAGTAAGAATGGAGTACGTTTAGCTAAGGGCCATCAGTAATCATAAGTTGTATATTTTAATTGGTGATAAAAGCTTTATGTGGCGCAAAATTCAGAGATTTAAATTACACTTAAATAGAATAAGTTCTAAGGTTAGTGAATTGTTATCCTTTGTATGGAAAATTATACTTTTTAAAGGTTAGACACCTTTCTGTGACAAAAATCAGTTTATTTATGTAAGTGACAAAGTTTCACAGATTATTGTTGAAAATAAATTTACGTCTAAAAAATAGAAAAACTATTTAAACAGTTTTTTTTTTTAGGATCTTATTGATCAATTGCCAAAGATCAGAACATTTTTTTTTTTTTTTTAAGAAACAACAGAAATTAATGTTCCGTTCAACCGTTTGCAATCGCTTCTTAAAAATGATATTTGATATTTAGGAACTAAAGACAAAACCCGATTTGTTGTTAAATTGGAAGTAGCAACGATATTTAACTTTAACTATTGGTTAAAAGATTAATTCATGCGCCGGAAGTATGGCGTAGACCAGCCGAAACCTTGATGTGCGAATTTGGCTGCTATTCGGGAATGATCTGATCCTGGTTTGGCGCTGATAAAGGGAAACACTTCATCGGACAAGTGGATGTTTAAAGTAAAAAAAAGATTTTAGGCACCAGTTATAATATGTGCATATGTGCATATGTAGTAGTAGTTGTAAAAATGGCGGTTAAAAGTAGTCAAGGTCGGTGCCTCGGTGGCCCAATTAGCGATGGATTGCGCTATTTTGAATGAAGACTATTCTTCTGGTCCTGACGGTATTCCTCCCATATTATTGAAAAAATGCAATACAGTTTTAGCTAAACCTCTTAGTAATATATTCCAACTATCTTTGCGACTTGGAAAATTCCCTTGTGTCTGGAAGATTGCTTACATCACGATAATTTTTAAAAAGGGAGATAAGTCGTATATTAATTATAGGCCTATTTCTAATGTCGTTTTCCGTTGGTGTTTTTTTGACGTTTCTTTTCTACCTCCAATGGAACGGGTTATGAAATATGATAAAAGTGTCATTCTTCGGACGCTTCTGTTTTCAACACGGAAGAGTTCTGCTCTTCTCAGAAGCATTCCGTCTGTCAAAGTCAGTCCAATGGAATGGTTTCAGAAGGCTTCTGGACTCTTCCGAATGCTTCTGGACTGCCAATGGAAAACGACATAAGCTTTCTTGTATCCCTAAACTGTTTGAACAAATAGTGTGTGACAGTTTATTCTTTTACTGTAAAAACATCATATCACTAACCTGCTTGCCTTTACCCATAATTGCCTGAACAGTTTAGAACATGGACTGGAAACTGATTGTGTATACACTGATTTTTCAAAAGCTTTTGATCAACTGTCTCACTCAGTTATCAAGTTGAAACTACAGTTATTAGGCTTTCTCCCTGGGCTGGTTTCATGGATTTCTTCTTACCTTGAGGATAGAACTTATCAAGTTAAATTCAGAGACATGTTTTCGAAGACTTTTACTGCTAAATCTGGTGTTCCACAGGGTAGTCATTTAGGACCTCTTCTCTTTATCTTATCGTGACAGTGAAATTCTTATTTTTGCAGATGATATGAAGATCTTTAAGAAAATTACATCTAACAATGATCGCATTCTTCTGCAAAATGAAATAGAACAGTTTAAATCTTAACCCGTCGAAATGTCAGACAATGACATTCTCAAAGAAACCAGCATCTTCGACTCATGAGTATTATATATCTCAGCAGATTCTTTCTCGTGTTTTTAAAGTAAGGGACCTAGGGGTTCTTTTTACACCGAATCTAGATTTTACGGAGCACATTAACAACATTGTTAATAAAGCTAATTCTATGTTGGGGTTTGTTAAGCGGTGGTCAAAAGAATTTCTTGATCCTAACGTCACCCTTTCTCTTTATAATTGCCTTGTTCGTCCGCATCTTGAATATGCTTCACAGATTTGGAGTCCTTATTATGACGTTCATATTGACCGTTTAGAATCGGTGCAACGTTATTTTACTCGTTTCGCATTAAAAGGTATTGAATGGCATGATCCTCAAAATATTCCTTCTTATGAGGATCGATTATCACTTCTTCAAATGCAAACGTTGTCTCAAAGAAGGACCAACAATGATTTAGTTTTCCTTCATCAACTCATAACAGGCGTCACATATGCACCAGACCTTCTTAGTGCTATACTTTTTTACTATCGGGGAGGAGGTTATCACCTTCGCAGCATCGATCTTATTAAAGTCCCAAGACATAGGACCAATTACGGAATGCATGAGCCCTTGACAAGGATGAGTAGGCTTTTGAATCATAATACGGATCTTATTGATTTTCATATTAATAAGAATAAATTAAAGTCTATGCTAAAAACCAGTGTGGCACGCTCTTAATTGTTTTAATTGTTGTCTATTCATGTATTGTTTTTTATTTGTTTGTATTTGTATAATTTTGTCATTTCTTGTGTAAGTGTTCGTTTGTTTTAGATTGCCTACTAACAACTAACACTGCACTAAGTGATGAGCCGGTCTGTTAACACGGTTTTCTGGGTTAAAGACTAATGGTCGTTGATTGCTTGCTTAAGCTCTTCGATTATTGATAGTGTGTAAAAAAAAAATATAAAACTCGTGTGACCTATGAACATTAAAAAGGGATTACATAAAGTTCTGAACTTCTGTGTTTTTAAGTTCTCTAAGTAACGATTTTAAATTAGAAAGAAGCACTGAAACAAATCAGTTTGAAATTCGCATAAAATTTACTTTGTTGAGTTTAGAAAAGAGATCAAATCTTTGATCATCAGCTCGGAAAGCTCATTTAGATCATTGAAGAAGGTCTTGTCCAATGATTTGACTCTCATTCCAGCGCTGGACACTTATCCATACAGGAAATAAAAAACAGTTTTCATTTTTCGCTGGTCCCTACAACATTGTGGGGAATGCCCAGCTTATCTACGTGTTCCCCAAAAGGCCAGTGACTGGTGCTATTGCTACGACTCTGTCTATATCTTGCCTGGTTCAGCGAATTGCACTATTAGTTTGGAATTAATTGTAGGTGGGTAATTTCTTTCAAGATATAGTACATTTGATAAGGCTACCCATATCTGTGGATCTTGCCCTTCATAGGACCAAGAGAAAAATGTTGACTTTTTCCGCGAGTGAGCTACGAAGGGCTGATTCTTGCCTGGGCAGCTCGACATTCCTTGCTCTCAAAGCCACTGTGACCCAGGAGCCAGACAAGAGTGAACCTGAGTCCAATGTTCATGCTTGCGACTTCAATGCGGCATTGTTGGACTAATTTAGAGGATGATGACGGCGAGTCAATCGCTTGAGTAGCCGCCTGATTGTTGGAAAAGGTACGTAGCTATTTTTGATTTGAATTAAGTTTTAAAAATTTGCATGCTTCCCTTCTCGCGAGTAGTTCAGCTAGAAAGACACAAGCAAAGACAGGAAGCCAAACACAACTACACATTTAAAATTTAAATACTCGAAGAAAATTCCTACACTCCATCTTTGAGCCGTCAGTAAATACATGTTCGTGTCGAATCCTCTCGTCACCAAGTCATCTTTCTTCTCCTTTCGGGATGGAATGATAGATTTAAAATCCTTACCACAATAAGAGTGCAGTAATCGGTTTTTGTCAAAAAGATGTCCACTGGGGTCAGATTAATATTAGTACTTAGGCTTTAGAATACCAACTATTGGATTCTTTAAGTCGTAACGTGCTGAAGATCACTTAATATTTGAAGTGCATGCCGTCGATTGGTAAGAACTTAAAATACCATCTGCCCATTAATGAAAACTAATTTTTGTCTGTTTATTTATTTACTGAGGTACAATTGATGTAAGGTATTCTTCGTTTCTATTTTTTTTTTTCAGAAAAAAGTGCTCTGCGCTGTTCCCAGTTTTCTTATGGTACTCGTCATTAAGCATTTGGTATGCTCTCTGAGGTCCTTTCGCTAGCACTGCTTTCATTGTTTTCATCAGAGACGGTATTAAACCAACCTGCTTATCAACACACTGAACAGCGCAACGCTCAAACTGATCTGTGTATTTAGCAATATCGGTTTCCGAAGGACTTGGTGGCATCTTCACTTTCACATCATCGTTGCATTGCTGTAAATCAAGAGATAAGTTTGACATCTTAGTTAAAATTCTCAAGGACCCCTACCATTATACACCGTTGTAATCTCCCTTGGAATTCACCCAATTCGTGTTGCACATAATTTTGGGCTTTGGTTATTGGTGTCGAACATCTGTCAACACAATTCTGGACACTGTCAACACTAGCATTCATATCCTGACAGCATCGAGCTGCACATAAATGCATATCGTTCTGGAAAAAAACAAATCCTAGTATTAGAAACAGCACCGCTTTCATAACCCTATAAATTCGATTTCATGCAATTGAATCAATACTTGCTTGCATTTTACGTAAATGTGTTTTATCCATGTCTTCTATCATTTGAGTAACGGCTTGTTCAATTCTTTGGCGTTGTTGTTGAATCATTTTGAAATAGTGTTATTTATTTTATTTAAATTCTATTTAAACTATAAATTTTGGTGTTAGGTTTATGAAAATTCTGAATCTGTCTGATGGATTTTTAAAATTACACAAATGTCAAATATCTTGCAAGTAGAATACTATTCTTTTCAACGCTTGATGACGCTTTAATCGATACAAAGAAAAATACTTTTAAGGTTGTAACCGATGGGGTTGCTTTTTCAATTGATTTGATATTTCATTAATTGAAATATGTATAAATGTAGATAAGATATATTACAAAGAAACTATGAATAATCAAACTTCCATGTTCCTCAAACATAAAAAAATGAAATTTTTTATTTTATAAATTTCTCACAGTTTTGTGTTCTTTTTCTAAGTTCCGTCACTTTTTAAGGAGAAACATATTTTGCTATCTCCCGATTTTGTACGCAAAAATTTCTTGCGGGAGAATTTTAGTTCTGTCAAACATTGAATTTTGTTGACGTTTGGTATAATTTTGTGTATTTTGTGAGATTCTCGATGTCTAGTATTCTTTTACTTTTTAGGAGAATCACAAAATTTCATCCCCACTTCTCGAAATTTGACAGTTTTTTTTTTTACAAAACTCCCGAAAAAGGACAAGATGGACCTTATACATATGTAATAGAAATGGAAATCGAAATATTTCTCCGATTCGAAAATTTCCTCTTACCATGAACACTAGAGCTCGTTTTCAAAAGTCAAATCTGACAATTCACCTGTCACTGTCAATTTGATTACACAAATATCCCAATTCCCAATTGAAAGAAAATTTAATTCAGAATAAAATGGTCAAAATGCAAAATTCTAATTAATAATTCAAGTAGTTCTGCTTTTTCTGAACGATTGAAAATACTTAAGTTACAAAGTTAAACATTAACGTTTGTTTCTTCAAAAACAATTTTGTCAAAACCTCAAAATTAACATAAGGAAAAGACAATTTTCTTCATTGTAAAGGTAAATAACAAATTTCCTCAATGCAAAATCTTTCTTTGGAAGAAGAAGAACACAAATATTATCGTAAAGTATGTTAGGAGTAGGGATGCCGGCATTTGAGCTTGATAGATAATCAAACTTTTTATTAATTCCTATTAAAATTGCCTTATATTTAAAGTAAACTCGGCATCACCTTATTGCGCAACATTCAGGTGAATTAAAGCTGCAAAGATTGACCTGTCCTAGAATGATCGAGTTTAACGAACGAAAACTTATTAAGTCTTCCTGAGAGCAAACTTGTGTCTTGTTTCCAGGTATCCAGTTGCACAAATCTTCAAATGCACCCGGAAGATCTATAGCCTATGGCTTCGGAATTGTTGGACGATTTATGCAAACAAATTTATACTTGTCGACGCTGTAAACAGGTTTGTTTTATTTTTAGAAAATTCATGTACCTATTTGTCTAAAAAAACTGCCTCCCCTTAGACATTTACCTCAAAACACGATCAACTAATGCATAAAAAGGAAAAACACGACCAGAATCCAGCAGAAAACAGTTATGTCTGTAGTTTGTGCCAAAAAACATTCGCCAATCACGGCAACTTAGAGCGACACATGAAAGTCCACAACGACGTCCGGCCGCACATCTGTAACGAATGCAACAAGTCCTTCGCCCAAGCTGTCAACCTGCAACGACACTATTCTGTCCACAACGGTGAACGACCCTATCAATGTCAATTATGTGACAAATCATTCACACAACAAGGCAATTTGCGTCGCCACGAACTTATTCACACCGGTGAAAAGCCGTTCCAATGCGAACGCTGCAATCGTTCATTCTCACAGAGAATCAATCTGAAAAAGCACATGATGGCCCATCAGGGATTTCGGCCATACGTTTGTACTGTTTGCCAAAAGGCTTTCATCCAATCTCAGAACTACAAGAAACACCTCAACAAACATACGAAGGAAGCTGTGCGGCAAGAGCAGGCTGATGCTGCTGTAGCAAAGGTTAAGATTGAACCAGAGGCGATGTGAGTCGAAGTGGCAGCTTGTATGTGATAAAATTTATTTAATTTTCTTTTAGAAAAACAACAGCAACAATAACAACACCAACACAAGGAGAATTTGGAGCTACAATAGCTAAACTCAAAATGGATCCGATGTGAGTGTCAAAGCATTCGGAATACGGTTTAGTTTTACAATAATTTTGTTGTTTCTTTAAGATTGTACGGGAGTAGTGGACAGAATCGCACGGTGTTCGAACATTTGAGTGGATTCGATTTTGTTGGTTCGATGGACACAGCAGCGGGTACAGTGGAGCACCACTACGGAGTTAGATATGCTTATAAATAAGTCGGTAAAGTCGTTAAATTTTGTAAACGTTTTTTGTGTAAACAACATGCAATCAAATTGCTTTTTGAGAGTTTCACTTATTTGCTTTTGGAATTGTACATAAGATATATACAAGTCATTAAGAATAAATATGCCATTTGTAGGAATGTTAATTTGTGTTATCCATTTATGACTATCCACTGTACCGTAGGTCACTTATTACCCTTAATTATTGTTTGGAGAACATATAGTAAGACCGTTAAAAATGTATTTATTATGTTGTATTTGCGTGTTGAGGGTATGTTCATATGCTTGTCTGAGGAATTAAGGACAAAGTTTAGGCTGTTTCAGAATGAAACCGTCTGTCTGTTGCACTTTCCAAACAGAAACATTTTGTATTTTTAAAACAAGAACACCCGAAGTTTCTTTAAAAGGTCGAAGCAATTAGCTTCTGGTTTCAGAACCGGGAAACAGGCTCTTCGAAACAGTGAAGGAAACCTAGCCACCGAAGCACAGGGAATGGTAGACGTTCTCAAGCAGCACTTCCTACAGCAGCTGAATGCGCATAATATCGAGCGAGCCAATGACGAAAGAGAAGCGAGATCAGTCAATGAAGACCCAGTCCCAGCCCCCAGCGCAGAAGAGGTAGAAAGAGCCTCCAAAAGCTAAAAAATAACAAGTCCGCCGGGTCGGATGGCATACCTGCGGAACTCTTTGAACATGGAGGAGGAGTTTTGATGAACCGAATGCACCAAATCATCAACAAAGTGTGGGAGGAAGAATGCATGCCCGCTGAGTGGTCGATAAGCTCCATATACCCCATCTACAAAAAAGGCGATCTTATGTCATGCAAAAACCTATGCAACGTACTGTGTGAGCGTCTTAAGCCGTTCTGCAACACATTCCATTACCTTGGATTAGTAGTAACAGAGGATACAAATGTAAAAGCCGGCTGTTTATCTAATTCTAAAACCCGACCTTCGAAGCGGCTGCTCTGTAAGACTCTAGCCTTGACATTACCCACTTACATTCATTACAAATAATAAATATCCCACTCCACCATCGACGATTGACGGCAACCAGCAGCAGCGCACAATCGACAAACAACAGCTGCACACACACACACTCAACCAAAACGAAACGTATTCAGTAGTTTCTTATAATCAACAGCCGAATACGCTGTGTATCAGATCGATACAAAATGTATGGAAATATTTCGTTTGCCAAGTATAATTCACATTGATGTTTTTGCACAAAAGCAGAGAACAATATCTCATCGGTTTAGTACCAGACTTGCTATACTAGAGAAGGTCCTCTCGTCAGTTTTGATAGAGTGTGAAATTCATTCACTGGGTCTTAAACAGTGGCTTTCAGACTATAATAATTATTAGTGGCGTCTGGCGTGTGCTTTCAGACTGTAATAATCAGTGACGTCTGCTTGCTCAGATTGTATAACTAGCGGCGCCTGCTATTTCAGGTTGTAATTAGTAGTGGATTCTGTTATCTTAGAGTGAACCATATTTAAAAGACCATGGCGCAAAATTATAGTCCGCTAGTCATTAGCGGACTTTAATTTTGCTCTTATAGCTTTAAGGAATTGTGTAATGTAATTATTGTAAAATGTTAAACTCATAATAATAAATATTATAATTGAAGCGTTTGGAGGAAGAAGGGGGTAAGTGACATTTTTTTCGTTTTTCGTTTTTTTTCGGTAAATGGGGAGACCTTGCGAAAAATTAAATTTCTGTCTGATCTACATCACCCTATGATTCTTATTTCCTTATCTAGCACTTTCATATTTGGTATAAAAGAGTTACTTACAACCCAAAATCGTAAAATATGAGTGGAAGAAAGAGCTAAAAGCACTTGCCTCCTTTTTGGGTAAAATTACAATAACTTTAAAAAAACCTAATCTGCATGAAGGGGTTAAGTGGATACTAAACTCCTTCTTGCACCCAAATTAAGATACATTTTTAAAGTGGTTATAAGTGCAATAAAGGTTCAAAGCTATTATATACCCCATTCATGCACTTTCTAGAAGCAAAAAATTAACTATGCCTACCTACAAAAAGTTGAACTGCCGTTAAATTTTTGTACTATGCTCTTGAAACGTATTTTGTAAGCTGTGGAAACCGTTTTTTTTCTTTACTTCAAATTTGTAAAAACAAAAATTAGACATTCTTCAATGCAAAATGAACAGGTGTGAATATGCTCCACCTTTGGATAAAAGAGGTAAGCATTCAAACCGAACAAATAAAATACCCGATTATGTAATGGATTACGTATCGGAGCATATTAACGAGTTTCCAGCCGAAGAATCGCACTACTCGAGGAACAAAAACCCAAATAAGCTCTATCTTTCACCTTTGCTAAATATATCAAAATTATATGGCCTCTACATTGAAAAATGCACCGAGCATGAGAAAAATGACGAATATTTTGTTGGTCAATATTTTTACAGAGAAATTTTCAACAAAAAATTCAATCTGTCTTTTCGCTTACCTAGAAGTGACACTAGTAGCATTTGTGACTCTGGTAAAAATTCAGCTTAACACCAATCAGCTATAAGTCCGGATTCCAAAGTGAAAAAAAAAGACCGCGAAAAAGCTCAATCCGATCCAAACACGGTAGTTATTATACACTTCGATCGTTGCACCTCCAGAAAATGAAACGAAGAAAACACCTTAAATGAGAAAATCAATTTCCATGATACCGTAAAATGGCTTCGCTTAAGCAAATATGGATCCTATTTTTTATAAGGAATGCTGCGACGAAGGCGCCTTATTTTATGAAGCTTTTATATAAAAAAAAACGAGTTCCAGACAAGAATCAAGACTTTTTCGTCCGAGAAAAAAATGTAAAGCAGCTTTCTGCTCAGAAAATTAAAAATTTTAAACACCAAATGGTGTTCATACCAAGGGAACATCGTTGGCTTAATGAAAAGGCTTTATTAGCTTGGCAAAGAGAAAAAACTTTTGAAAATAAAAATTAAAAATAAAATTATTATTACTTAACTCCTTTGTTATTTTAAGAACAAAAAAATGTTTGTGCAAGAAAGAGTTAACTACACTTTTTTAAGATATTTTTTATTTTTTCATTACACTAACCTATTGTAATGAAATAAAAGGTACATTCATAAAAAAAATATTATTTTTCCTATTTTATTTTTTTATCAAAATTTTCTAGATAAGAATACGAAAAACGTTCTCAGCAAAAAACTTTGAGGATTTATATCTCGAAATGTTGCAAATTTCACTTATCCCCCTCTTCATCCAAACGCTTCAATTATAATCATTAATCTATTTGAAATAAAATAAAGGAATTGTATGAACTCTCAAAGAGCTAAAGTTTTGTTATTTCTTTAGTCAGACTCTGGAAGCTGTTGAGTTCTACCTCAGCCCTTGATAAAACACTATCTCTCTTACAAAATCTAAATCGAGCTTGACAGGAAAGTCCTACCCTCTATGGAGAATTGTTGGAGCCGTTTGTGAGGATTGCGGACATGATGATGAACTTTGAAAAAAGAGTTCAAACACAATGGGTCATATTCTAAAAGATTAGCAAAAGCTCAGAGTCTGAGCTGACGAGCTTGAACTCACCTGTGAGATCGATCGAGCATAGCTGGAACTCAGACTCATTTTTATATGCAAAAAACGAGTTCAAGCTCAACAGATCTCAAAGCTCTTTTCTTGGCTTAGTTATGAATATTCGTCATGTGAAGCTTGTGATAAAAACATGTCTTTCTTTATATGAAAATAATGCATATATAAATAGTGAACAGTATCCTTTACGATTAATGTACTCCTCATGATAGGTCAAAGGTTTCCTTATATGTATGGACATGAGTGCAATCTAGCGCACCAATTGCATAAGAAAACTCGTACTTCCTGTTTCATAAGCTTTGCGCTTGTTGATCTTGTATTTCTTCCACAGTATGTGGAAATATATTATCCAAATACTTTGTATTTCTGCAGAAACTTTCTGCATCACTCTAGAGACTGTTGATTGATGAACTCCAACGTCTTCACCAACTCCAATTTGGAACCCCTAATGTCGCTTTCCATGGTCTTTTTTTGACGTTTCTTTTTCTACCTCCAACGGGTTATGATAAAAGTGTCATTCTTCGGACGCTTCTGTTTTCAAAACGGAAGAGTTCTGCTCTTCTCAGAAGCATTCCGTCTGTCAAAGTCAGTCCAGTGGAATGGTTTCAGAAGGCTTCTGGACTCTTAAAGGGTTTTCCAATAACAGGTGTTATTTTGAATAGCCCGCTATTTCGGTAGCTGTCACTTTTGAACATTTGACAAGTAGAAACTACGCCATTAATAAAAATGGAACGATGCATGCTTCAACAACGCGGGGTCATTGGACCGTACTTTTTCGAAAATGAGACTGGAGCAACAATTACAGTCAATGGATTGCGCTATCGAGAGATGATTAATGATTTTTTATGGCCGGAATTGGATGGTATTGATCTGGACAGTGTTTACTTTCAACAAGACGGTGCTACGTGCCACACAAGCAATAAAACCATCGATCTTTCACGGGAAAAAGTTTCCGGACCGTGTTATCTCTCGAAGAGGGCAACCACTTTGCGATTTGGTTATGGAAAATTTCATGAAAAGGATGTGGTCCTGTAAGCGTGGTCGTGGCGGCCATTTGGCTGGTGTTGTGTTCCATTATTAACGGCATACCTTCCTCTTTATAATGAAATAAACATATCATTTATCTCAAAAAAATGCCATTTTTCTTTGAAAATCAAAATAACACATCTTATTGGAAAACCCTTTATATAAAGCTGAAAAGTTTGTTCGCTTGAACGCGGTAATATCTGCAACTATTGGTTCCAATGGTATAATTTTTTTTTTTGTGTTAGATAGTCCATTATTCGAGGAAGGTTTAAGCACAGATAATAAACTTATACAGATGTCTCATCTCTGCAGAAAAAAATGAATCATTTTTTGCCCTGAACAGACAAAGCCTTAACAGACAACGAGCTTTCGGGAGCTTTTTTCTTTGCCTAAGTATTCATTTATAGGAGATGAGATGAGCCAAAATAGATTTTGTATGCATTAAGTGAATGATGATGTCTCGCCATAAGGGTGAGACATTTGTATAAATTTATTATCTGTGGTTTAAGGCCACTTTACATTAAGCTGTATCAGTGGAAAATGTTTAAAAAACAGCAACAAATTTCATTTTTCTGATTGTTTGAACGCGCTTATCCTATCAACTGATAAATAAAATTTCACATTTATTTTTGTTTTGAATAGTCCATTTATCGAGGAAGGGTTCAAGCTTTGTAACGTTACGCTTATAAGTTACGAGTAATAAGAGCAAGGCATCAGCGAAAAGTGTAGCTAAAACGGGGAAAATTATGCATAAATGAAGCCTTCGAGTTAAGAACAATTTCGATTTAGAGGGAGTCTACTGTTTTAAAATAATTGCAACGAACTTCCCATGCATACATGATGCACAAGTCGAAGGCCTCGGCCACGCAGTAAGCGGCTGAGCGGTTAGCGGGTGAGTGGCAGCTCTAAGCGACGTATTGCCAGGCACTGAGCGACCTCCTTTTGAGCGATTAGCAGTTAAAATGCCGTTGTCAAGAACAGTTCGCCGTATTTTACTGTCGGAAAATCGTTTGTATGCGTACAAATTACTTAATCGTATACAAAAAGAAGACAATTTGGTGTTCATCCGATTAACCAATTAAGATCGGAGTTTGGAGAATTTAATCATTTATTTTTGAATCAACGAAAATTTCCAGATAGATTCTGACAATATCTACGTATGCCTTTGAATTTTGATTTGCTGCTTCTTTGAAGCTCTCCAAATCACTCCGCAAGAGTAAACACTCAAAAATTTGAAATCGAGTGGCCAGAATATTAGCAATATTTAAGGCTTGAGAAGAATATTTCTAATTTATTAGTGGTTTGGTAATAGTGACGAAACTATTCGTCCTAGATTAATAAAACAAAGAATTGTTATTTCTCCAGAGCAGAGATTGGCTCTTGCCGCTCAGAACATTACTTAAAATTAAAACATGTTTGGTTGCTGAGCGGCGCCGCTTAGGCGCTCAGAATTTTGTTTCGCCGCTCGCTCATAGCGTGGCCGCTTCTATGTGATTTTATGATGAGTTAGAGGTGGACGAAGTCGCGGGCAACTGCTAGTTAACAATAGGCCATCCTTACGATTTTATGTTTATTGAGTCCGGAAAATGCCATGCTTAACAATTTGTGAGATCGATCTCATGTAAACAAGTGTTTTCTCTTTTTGCATACCACCTTAAGAAAGTTCTCAAAATTAATTTACATACGACCCAAACCCAATGTCTCGAGGGAATAAACACAAAACAGATTTTTTTTTTCATAAAATGAAATTAACTAACAAAAATTATTTCTTATTCGTACACTTTATTTTTGTAAGTTTAATAATCTCTCATATTTATATCGATATTAATTTATTAATTTTACATTTAACTACTAAAAATATTTTATTACCTTTTCTCCTAATTAAAAAAATCAATTAAATATTTTTGTTTGTTTCATTTTAATTAAATAAACTGTCAATTTTGATATCATTTTATTTTTTTTTTCACATAACTTTAAATGTCTTAAATATTTTAACTTTTAATTTGCAATACTATAAATGATAAATTTGTCATGATCTGAGAAAATAAAATAAATCTTATATCTGTAAATGTATGGGTGTATATAATTGTAATAGATTTATAATTAAAATTTCATTGCAAAGGTTAAATTGTGTGCACAAAAAAAGCACAAACAAATCCGCTTCCAAACGGACATCATCACTGTTTATTTTTGTTTGTCCTTGATTTGCTTTATTTGCACTCAGTCAAACTGCAGATAGCACATAATATAATACTCCTTTTCTTTCCCCTTTAAGAGTTACAATACAACCACACTGTTAATAATACAAAAAAAAAACACATAAAAGTACTTATTCATAACGACATGGGTTTCAATGACAAATTCAATAATCTTTCTCTCTCTATATTCTAATCAAGCTTTAGTTATGATGGATTAAGGATGTAAAAGCAATAACCTTAAGGGTATTTGAAGAAAAATGCAAAACATCAAGGATACGATACGGATACCTGCTGATATTTAATAAATACTTTTGTTTTTCTAATATTGATTGATGTTTTTGATGATCAAAACCATTTGATCTTGTAAAATGTTTTTAATTACTTTTTGTCTCTTGATAAATACATAATTATTGTTATTAATATTTGCTGTTTGTAAACGATCAGTTTTTGAATTGTACATTTTGAAATGACAAACAAAAAATCTTATCTATTTTCTTCTTTTTTGTTTAACTTTAATATTTTTTTTATGGAAGTTTATTATAATGTATCTGTTGGGAAAAAGTCCTTGAGAAGTGTTGTTCGTCTTTTTTCGGCAATGTCCATTTGGTTTTCTAAGTCTCCTAAATCAGTCGTTTCGGCGCGTTCGATTTTCCATGAAAGATTCTCGATTTCAGCCTCGAGTTGAGCCTGGAAATTTAAGTTTATTATAGTTTAGTTTTTTTTTTTTTTTTAACGCAAAACATCACACTTAATTTCGAACTGTAGTCATTCTCACTCAATCCCATCCACTCATTTTCATAACATTGACTTTACAATAACAACGTTAAATAAATACGGCTCGAAGGTTATCTTTTTTGTTGGTAAGCCTATACGTTTTGCTTCTGTACCTCAAGCACATCATAGAAATGTCAAACAAGTTTCTGTTTTCTTTTCCGGGTTGTGAGAACTAGGGGCTGAATTACAAGTGAGTGAGTCTCATCCAGTGAACAACGAGCTGTAGCGACTGTGAGATGATAGTCCAGGAGCCCCCATTCAAGAAATTCCTGTCATCGCGCCAACTTAAATTTTAAAAGAGGAATAAAAGATAAAGCCAAGACGAATAAGATTCGCTTGGTCGGCGTGAATTTAGTTAGCCGGAAAGGCCGCGCATACCTGTTGCAATGTGGTGAAATGTCTCCATCATCACGGATTCTATTTCTATTTCTTTCATTACACCAATTTTTTTATGAACTCAACTAAACTGTAGTTTATTTTAAAAACACAGTGCTTTCATTCATAAAAAAATTGTTTGCGCGATACTTTAGGCAGTTTGAAAGCAAGCAAACCAAAGTATTTCTTACATCGCGTGTAATGTAAGAACAGGCATTAAAATCCGTGAATGGAGACATTTTCACCACTTTGCAACAGGATATGCGCGGCCTTTCCGGCTAACTAAATTCGCGCCGACCAAGCGAATCTTCATCGGTTTGGCTTTATCTTTTATTCCTCATTTAAAAATTTAGTGGGTGCGAAGACGGGAATTTCTTGTATGGGGGCTCCTGTCTATGATGACAGTCGTTAGGTCACGTATCGGTTGAGAATTAAAAAGTGTAGTAGTTTTTATCGAGTCTCGATTATTTTGAAGGAATTTTGTGAGGTTTGACAAAAAAAAAAGAAAAAAAAAAACAAAAAACAAATAAAAAATGAGCGAAATGACGAACCAGAAATATTAAATTTTTTAAATGAAAAAAAAAAAAAAACACACAGTTTGACTGTTAACAGAAGACGAGTTTGATGAAGCTTTGGAGAGAAAATTTTGACCTTAATAAATTATTGGCTAAGAATTCCATAGTGAAATAACTCAAAGAAAAAAATTGAATTTTGTCTTACGGTTGTCAATTTTCAATACGATATTTGACAATAATACAAAAAATTGATATATCGGGTATTATCGTTTTTAGCTATCAATTTTTTTGATACAATTTCAGATTTAAGAACTACTATGAATAAGCGATCCCCCGCACTGTCCATACAAAGTATTGTATCTTTATATCCTCACACGTTTTTACAGGCGATTTCAATGTACGCAAATCTTCGTGGTTTTCTCTTTCGGGTCAGACAACACCCAAGAAATGTGTGCTGAAATCTTTGCTGATTGGTAACCACCGAGCCCACTCGAATATGGAAATTAGTGTCCGTAGCTTAGTGGTTAGGTCGTTGGCTGCTAAGCAGAACGTCGTGGGTTCGAGTCCTACTGGGCCTAGTTTTTATTGTCATCTTTCCGGGCACTGCCTCTTGCGAAGAACTGACAAAACTTCCAAGAGTATCATTGTCATGAAAAAGTGCTTCTCAACTTTGCCGTTCGGAATCGGCGTTAAATTGTAGGTCTCCTCAATTCGTCACACGCACCCAGAGAATTGTTGATGAGAGTAAGCCACTTAGGCCTTGGCTCTTCAAGAGCTGTCGCGCCACTCTATTTATTTTTATTTTATTAATAGGCGTATTCACAAATTCAGTATTATGATAAGCCAAACAAATTAGAATTTGTCAATTTTTCTGTCAATCAGAAAAATCGTTATTGATTAAAACATTTTTTAGAAAAGCGGAAAGCCAAAAGTACGTCCACTGTAGAACTATGAAAATGAAAATTGATGAACAAAATTCCTTGAAGCAAGCAAAGATTCGAAGAAAATACAAGATGTTTCAAATCCCCGTCAATTCATGAAGAAATGGCACATCAAACTAAAGATAGTCAGCTGACTGGGGTCTCTGAGGTTTAAGTGAGGGTTGTTGTTTTCACATATTTTATTGGAAAGAAACAGTTGAAGTGCCTTAATCGTTTGCGGGTGGTTGACGATACATTGGTATGCAATCAAGAATATGGCTCTAGTATGAAGCAGCTGTGAATGGCTCGTGCGCTAGTCTATACTTCTTAGCCTCAAAAGAGTAGGAAAATGACCACTGCCGGTGGACAGTTCTATTATAGTTTTGACAGTTTCGACACTATTTCCAAACACTAATAAATTAGAAATATTCTTCTCAAGCCTTAAACATTGCCTATATTCTTGCCCTCGATTTCAAATTTTTGAGTGTTTACTCTTGCAGAGGGTGATTGGAGAGCTTCAAAGTAAGGGTGTTCCTGCCAGCATATCATCGTCGACTGCGATTAACGTCGAGTCGAATATAGTGTTTGCTGTTACAATTGGCGAAGCTTAAAAAAGATCTCCAACTTGGTAGTATAATCGGAATTAGTTTCATTCAAAACCATCTTGAATTTATGCTTTGTGGCCGCTATTAGTAATTTAGATGCTTTCTTATTGGCTGCTGGTGTGTTGCGACTTCTGAACACATCTCAGACTTGTACAATTCCACAAATACGATACAGCAAAGACGACAGACGATGCGATGGAAGGGACAATAGGATCAGATTAAATCCTCGCAACAAAAGATCCCAAGATACAGGAGCCAGATTGACGTCTGATGGAAAATGATTGAATTAATTGAATTCATATATTTTGTTAATTATTTGGTAAATTTTGTGAATCAAAAAAATTGTCTCAACAACAACAAATTGTGTGTCAATGTTCATTTACCGATCTTTGACAATCGTAATGGGCTGTTATGAAAGCTCCTCGCATCAGGGGTTATTTATGTGTCGAATAAAATTCAGTTTGATAACTGAGGAGAGAAATTGAAAGATATTTGTACAAGGAGCTCGAGTACAGAGAACTCGATAACGTTAGTGGGTAATGCCAAAAACACACACTATTAGTAACGTATTGTTTTTCGATAACGAATGCCGTAATTTGGCCCCAGTACCCTAAAGCACTTAAACTCTTATGACTTGGACGTTAGTTGGCGCAGAAACACATCGATACCCTAATAAATAAGGACCATATTGCCTGGGCATCATTTAATACCTTTTACCCGTAAAGTCTCCAAGGTCCTACATTGTAATTCGTTTCGAAAGCAAATATTTTAGTATAGGAATATTTTGTACTCTCTATTTCTAATCTAGTACTTACGGAATGACAAATCCGCATTCGGATTTTTCGTGACTGGTAATGCGTTTTTGAATGTCATTATATTAGCGTTCGAAAACGGAAACTTTGTGTCTATACCAAGAAGGTAAACGAAACGAACGAAGTTTTGAAAGGACACAAAAGAGAAATGGTGTTGTGTTGTGTAAAATACATAAAATGTAAGTAAGCAAGTATTAATTTTATTCAAAATTTAAGCAAATAAATTTCATCATACAGGGTAATCATTTGAAATGATGGTGGAATTAATGTGAGCTCATCCCGATTAGGCCAAGAACATATTGAAACGCTCGGGACCACCAGAAACACTGTTCAAAACAATTTGTGGGACAGACTATGTTTAACTTCTATCACACATCTCAAAAATATTTGACTTATCACCTATTATTCTTTGTTTCAACCCGTTCTTCTCTCCATCAATAGAGCAATCAAATCCATTATATAAAATTTTTATTTATTATGCATTTTTTCTTTAAAAATAACATAATTTGAACTTTCTCTACTTTTTTGTAATTTGTTGATTTTTTGATTTCTGCTTTGACAGATTCATGAGAAGTACTCCGAGACTCGGTAAATCTATTCTATAAATAGAAATAGTATGTACTAGATGATTTTTTGTCCGATTCGAACATTTTACAGAGTACGAATTCATAAACGAATTGAAAATCAGGAGCCGAATTATCACTTTCGTAAGCGAGTGAGTGAGTCTCATCAGTGATCGAGAACGAACGAGTAACCCCATTGGGATTATGACATTCGTTACGTCACGTATCATTTGGGAATTGGAAATTGTAGTAGATTTATCGAGTCTCGAAATATGTTGAAGGAATTTTGAGAAGTTTGACAAATAGAAGAGCAAAACTTGAGTGAAATGACGAAGGCAGAAATATTTTTTTTTTTCTTTTTTGAATAAAAAACATAGTTTGTCTGTTAACAGGAGACTAGATTAGGCCAGTTCCACCTAACAACATCTCACTGAGATCTCAATGTCACTTTGACTGAGAAAAATCATTTGGTGGAACATAATTCTCAGTTTTCATTGAGATAAAATAGGCCAGTTCCACCAACAACGTCTCACTGAGATCTCCGAGATCTCAGAGATTTTTTCAGCTGAGAACTGAGATTTCTTTCTGAGATCTCTGAGATGAAATTATTTTGGATTCGATTTCTCACTCAGCTATTTTGACGTGACTGACATATCTGCAACAACAATTTGTAAGGTATCCAATGAAAACTTAGAATTATGTTCCACCAAATGATTTTGATGTGTGTCCGTAGCTTAGTGGTTAGGTGCGTTGGCTGCTAAGCAGAACGTCGTGGGTTCGAGTCCTACTCGTGCCCATAGTTTTTATTTCATCTTTCACGGGCACTGCCTCTTGCGAAGAACTGACAAAACTTCCAAGAGTATCATCTGTCATGAAAAAGTGCTTCTCAACTTTGCCGTTCGGAATCGGTGTAAAATTGTAGGTCCCCTCAATTCTTCACACGCACCCAGAGAATTGTTGATGAGAGTAAGCCACTTAGGCCTTGGCTCTTCAAGAGCTGTCGCGCCACTCTATTTTTTTTATTTAAATGATTTTTCTCAGTCAAAGTGGCATTCAGATCTCAGTGAGGTGTTGATACTGCTATGATGAAGTATTTTAAATTTTTAATTTTTTTTGGTTGTTGTTAGGTGGAATTGGCCTAATGATGAAGTTTGGGGCGGAAAATCTTGACCTAATATAGATTCATTGGCAATGAATTCATAATAAAATAAATCAAACAGTAAAATTAAAAGTCTTTCTTAGACAGTTCCTTTAATCAGTGAGCTGTTTATGTGTTGAATGAACTTCAGTTCGATAACTGAGGAGAGAATTGTTGTACTAGAAGCTCGATACAGAACTGGATAACGTGGGAGGTAATGCCAAACACAGAAAATTAAGCAACGTATTATAACGATAACGGATGCAGTAATTCGGCTCCAGATTCGAATACGATTCGCTTTCGAAACGAATTACAGAGTATGGCCCCAGACCTCGACAAGTTCTCATTACGCCTATCTAAAGACGATAAAGCCCTCCATGAGGTATCGCGTACAGTTGAAAAAACACATATTAAAGAATTTACTCTCGCTACCTTACAAGAAGGGGCCTTTAACGTCGAAACAGAGTCTATTGCAAGAATCACTGGTTGACCCAGATGGAAAGACTAGGATCATCCGAAATTCGATTCAGATTCCATACTCAGTGATAGAAGGATTCAAGCCACCTTAGATAACACTAACACGACCAGGCGAACATCTTAGGGGGCTTCTAGTCATGAATAAAATTCTTCATAAACTGGAAAGATGTGGTGTGAAGACTGTTGCTTACACAAATGATTTGTGTGATATTGATATCAGGAGAGTTAACCTTCGTGATTAGTGAGATTACGGAGATGGCATACTCGATCCAAAGCTTAACTGGAAATTCAATATTGAAGAGGGTTAAGAAAGCCAGCATAGCTTTCTATGCCTGTAATAAGACTTTCGGACAAAAAGTGGGATTAGCAATCGAAGATAATTACGTCGATGTAAACAGCCGTAGTCCGCTCTTTCATTAAACACGGTTCGATTGTATGTTGGCCCCCCCTCAATATTGCAAGCTTCAAAAAGGTTCAGAGAAAAGCTAGCGTTGGTTGACTCCAGTTTAGTTTTGCAATCATTACCTTAGATGTCTCTTACTAATCGAAATGCACATTAAATATTTAGTATCGTATTACGATTAAAGGAATCGGATAGCTAGCATTCTGGGTCATACGTTGATAGTAATATTACTACCGTATTTCAGTGGACATTTTTACGACAAGAACCGATTACTGCACTCCTGCTGTGAGCCTCCCGACAGGAATGGGAAGATTACTTAGTGACGAGAGGCTTCGACACAACTATTTTCACTGATGGTTCAAAGATGGAGCGTGGGGTTGGAGCACGAATTTTCTTCGAGTCCTTAAATGTCTCCAGGTCTTTTCGACCTCCTGACTTTGCTAGCGTCTTTAAGGCAGAACTACTCGCGATAATGGAAGTATGCAAACTACTAAAACTTGATCCAGATCAAAACCGAAATACATCTTTTTTCGGACATTCAGGCGGCTATTCAAGCGATTGAATCGTTCTCATAATCTTCTAAACTAGTCCAACAATGTCGAAGTGAGCTCGCGAGCATGAACATTGGACTCAGGGTTACTTTTGTCTTGGTTCCGGTTCACAATGGTGTTGAGGGTAATGAACGGGTTGACGAGCTGGCCAGCCCTTCATAGCTCACTCACTATGTCCCTGTCTACGAAAAATGTAATCTCCGACTGGTATACCAGTTCCTCAGCTTTTTCATTAACATAAATAATAAATGTGAGCTTGTATGAACCCTCTAATACTGACAGATTGGCAAAGCATCCCAACTTCTGTTCCTAATTCAATTTTTGAGCCATCCGCTCCGGCGACTCTGTTGTGTCTGTTGGTTTGTCTGCATTTGCACATATAACCACTCGTTCAATTGACTTCCAATTTGGACATTAGTTGCTTGTCGAATTTGCCTTATGTTTTTCTAATATTTATGTTTAAGATCAGAACTTATGCTAGCTCCATTCAAGATATTTAGCTTAAGAAGAGTACTAAAGTCTACTACTACTACTTCCACTTAAAACAACGGTATAAGAAATGGAAAAAAATTGTATGAAATATCGAGTCTATGTTTGCAATAATTGGTCCGAACCTTATTAGGACTGCCAACGTTGAATCAACCCCTTTCGAGGAGGTAAGAGTAAGAGTTGAGTCTGGGAACAAAATTAAACAACCTGGCTTTGAAAATAGTTATTCTGTCAGCGACTGATAGAAGCGGCGAATCAATTCAACTCAATCAACTCACAGCATACAATATAGCTCAATTATTCATAAAGCAATCTCTTACCTGTTGATATTCGAAAAGAACCTTCCTCGGTCCGGCCTCCATAAAATACGCATACGGATAAGTATATTGTAGCGTGTATCTGCACTTGGCTAGCAAACCAGCTGCATTGAACAAGTATTGCCAATCAATCCATGTGCCGCGCCCCTTCATCACTTTTTCATTCACGCGATTTTTCAGACGATCAAGTGTCTGCTGTTCCAATTGCAAACTCTTCGAATGATTCTCCCAACGCTCATAATAATGAAGGTACTTTTTGAGTGCTTCACGAGCCTGCACATGCATCGATTCGTTAGCAATATTTGGATTGTCCTTGTACCGTGAGCATTCATAGTATTCGGAGCCGTGAGTCTTCCAATCGCCAAGACACATCCAGCAAAAGTCATGTTTGCAATTGAAGCACTGCATGTGGTTGCAACCACCGTTCTTCTCAATGCAAATATGACATTTGGGACAGTCTTTGGTATTGGCACTTATGTAATTTGCCGTCTCACTGTCATCGGCACACTTTGTTAGCCATTTCTTGATTACTTGACAGTCGGTGGGCGCATGATAGTCCATGCCGCATTTGAAACAAAACGAGGTGTTGCATATTTTACAGATGGCACGTTTGGCGCACACCTCTCCCGATCGAACAATTATATGACAATTCGGTCCCGGACAGAAGCGCAATTCAGGATGCGAGCGCACAAAGTCTCTGAATGCGAATTGTTGGTATTTATCGCGCATCACCGGGCGCGATAGCAGATTGAGAACGAGATCTTCGGGAACGCGAACATTGCACATTTGTGCCATGCAACCTATTTGAGTGGATATTCCTTGGAAGATTTGTGTTTCGAAATACATTGACCAGCAGTCCTTGCAAAATGAATGACCACATGAGAGGGCATGGAATTTATCACCGAGCTGGGTGGTAGCACAAACTGGGCACATTTGACTGCGATAGATGCTTGTGCCGGCTATGGACAGTGCTGAAACGGCAATACTGTGTTTGTAAGAGGAACTACTACTGAACGCTGAGCTGGATGAAGTGGCAGCGGCACTTGATGTTGTTGCCGGTGGCGGGGGTTTGATGCGTGCTGATATGAGAAGAGCGGATGCATTTTCACGATATTTTTCAGTGATTTCTTTGTTATTCCATTTCTGTTCGAGCAGGAGGACTTTGGCCAGAGATGGTGTAATTTGGAGGATGGTGCTGAGTTTCTCGACAGATTCGTTGAGTAGTTTCTCAACTTCTTCAACGGTGAGACAGTCATAATCAAAGTACTCCGGGTCGGTTTTTCTTGGATCTATTCGCTCCACGTCACAGTCTTCACCTGAAATTTAAACAAAATGCATTTTGTTTTTAGTCTGAAACGTAATCGAATTAATTCAGTTTGAGTGAAATCGATATCAAAAGTATGAATGGGGCCTTAATCTACCAGGTATGTCCCGATCGATATTAGCAGCATACACTCTGGGATTAGGGCAGCCTGACAGGACATTGTTATTCGAAATAGGAATAGTCAAAAGTCGTTTTTTTTTTATCCATAAAAGGATTTCGCACAAGGACGTAGTACTTTCTGTTTTTTTTTTTTTCTATTTAAAATTTTAAAGTTGCTTATTATTGGAAGCTTTCTTACTTAACGTCTCATGCCAGTAAATTCACAAGTTGTCATCGCAACACTTACAATTTCGTATCTATAATCTCAAGCAATTTATCCATCCATTCAATGATTACGTAGTTCCACGCATGACTTTGTGTTAAATGTAATTGTTTTGCATTTGACTATAGACATTTTCCCATGTTTGTAACAAATGAAAGAAGCTTACAAAAAAGTAAAAGGAAACTTATGCAAAGAAAATGATTGATGGCATAACAGTGAGAGAGTTGAGAGTTCGAGTCTTTGACAGATTTATGAAAACAAAATGACATAATTTGTAGTCCCGGAGACTTTTTACCTCGGACAAGAGCATAGTGCGAGCGTTAGGGAATGTAGAGAGAGAGTTTATTAGAAGATGACGGTTGTCCATTGGAAATGAATTCGTCAATATTGCAATGACTATAGGAAAGAAAGAGTGTGGTAAAGTGTTCCACATATTCACGTGGGACGGCTACTAAAAGTAATCTCTGTAGTTCACAGTACGACCGAAGTTGGGCTCCTGTTTAAACTGATGAATGAGCATTTTAAGCTTGAGTTTGCAACTGGAGCACTAGTCCAGAGATGGGCATTGTACTCAAGCTCTGGACGGATATAATTAGGTTTGGACGGATATAATTGAAAACAGCCAATTTAGAAGAATTCTTGATGTTTGTAGGGTAAACACAGTGGATTCAAGGGGACACAAGCGCCCACAGCAACCTCTGTCTATCAACTCCTACTCTCCAGCTCCCCGCAGTGAACATCGGGTGCCTCAACCGAAGATTGGGTTTCAACCCCAGTGCGAAGTTGTTGGCGGCAGCAAAAAGAGAGGGGGAGGAGATATGCGCCCACTAAGGCATTCCTCTTCTTCAACAGGCGGCAGCGGAAGAACTCCCAAGATGGAATCAACGGTGGCGTCTACATTTCCAGTCAGGATGAACTACTTAGTGAACACCTTATAGCGCTACTTCGACATATTCGCACCCCGGCTTTATAAGAAGCGGTTTGGCCAGCTCCCTGTCTTTGAGTTAAACTAAAATCCTGGCCCTCCAGTTTGGGGATCGGGATGACTTTCCGGCCACATGAAGAAGACATAGTTCCGAAAAACCAACAAGCCTCGGATACGGACGGAATTAATGATGAAGACTCACGTAAACGATTTGAAGACAATGAATTTCGGTTTTGTGCTTGGAACGTTAAGTCCCTTAACAGACCATGTGCAGCCGAACAATAAACGGAAGCCCTTGACTACTATAAAGCAGATATAACCACCATCCAAGAAATGCGATGGAATGGTCCGGTCTACGAAAAATGAAGAACTGTGATATCATTTGTAGGTGGGACTCGACTCAGTGAATTAGCGCATCACGACAATCCGCATCAAGGCTAAATTCATCAAGGTAAGCCTCATCTGCGCTCACGCTCCCACTGAGGAAAGGGATGAAGATACCAAAAACAGGTTCTACGAGCTCCTCGACTAGACCTACGAGCAATGCTCTAGCTATGGCATTAACATTGTCCTTGGAGATTTTAATTCTAAGCTGGGCAATGAAGAAATCTGGTGCGGCTAGCCGCCGCCCACTCGCGGATGCATAATTTGGCTCAGCGACTAAGTGCAAGCGCGATTCCCACATCTCGATATCTACAAGGACACATGGAAATCTCCTGATCAATCAACCGTCAACTTATACCTCTGCAGTTGGTGCAGTTCAGAGAATCCCTTTCTTGAGGATCGGGCATACGATGCCCAACTGCTGGACCTAGGTCCAGCCAGTTGGGAAGCCAATGCACTACGCACTGCGCTAACAACTCCACTGATGTTTTGGTTTCCCATTGCAGACTTTTTATTGTTTATCAATTGCAATGAATAGACATGCATTACATTACAAGCGCTAGGTTCAAATTCACAAATGTGAACTCAAAAATTTGTTCGATTAAAATGAAAAAACAACTAGACAGCACCACTAATAAAGGAGTCTAATGATCGGCTTGGCACCCGTGAAATAGCTATAACTCCAGCCAAATAAAGGAATTGACGGAAAAAGCCATTGGTGGAAGCACCTCTAAGTTGCTATCGTTGTTCAAACACATAAATACATGTACACACGTAGTTTGTGTTCCGATAATGAATCCAGCTTCGGATACACGACTTCAGAGAAGGAAATGATTGGTACGAGTAGAGTCCTCATAAGACGGAGTTTTGTTTCTTGAGGAGTAAAAGAATTAGATACCCACAGTTTTCTTAGAGTTCCATAAATACGTCCAATGACAGAATTTATATGGTCTCTGCAAGAGAGATCCCTAGAGATTTTGAATCCAAGACGGTCACGGAATTTACAAAACTAACATGGGCACTATTCAAAGTAATCGAGGGTAGATCTCCATAGTTGTATGTCTTCTTAGAAATTAATAGGGCTTGACTTTTATTCGGATTGAGCATTAGACCGTTTTCCTTAGCCCAGTTATAGATTCTCTCAAGATCTTCATTAACGCGAAAGACAAGATCCTCTATTAAACCAATTCTACGTGAGAGATAAATTTGTATATCATCCGCATACAAATGAAAAGAAACGTGCTCACAAACAGAAGGCAAATCGTTGATAAAGGCACAAAACAAAATTGGACCCAGAATAGAGCCTTGAGGCACGCCCATCTTCAAGTACGTATGTGCTGAAAAATTGTTTCCAACACATACACGCTGAGTTCTGTTACACAAATAACTACCGATGAGACGAACAGCTGAATTCGAAAACCAAAGTAGTGCTCAAGTTTTTGACAAAGGACTCGATGATCGACTTTGTCAAAAGCTTTCGAGAAGTCCAATAGGCACAGTACTGAGATATTGTCTTTATCGTATTCAAGTCTTATGTCCCCTAAGATCCTTACCATTGCTGTAGAGCAGATGTTGCTCTAATACAGATTGGCATGGAGACAGCAATCTTTTGGATGTAAAATGGTCAATAATTTGTTTTGTAAGGATTTTTTCGAGAACTTTGGACATGCAAGGTAAAATGGCCGGTAGTCAGCGGGTTCGGAAGGTGTAGGCCTTTTCAGAACAGGAGCTATCCTGGCTGCTTTCCAAACAACAGGAAGCGTAGAAGTGACAATACAGTGATTGTAAACATGAGTGAGAGCGTTAATCAAGACAAGTTTCAAAAATCTTAGTGGAATACCGTCTTCGCCTATAGCTTCGGACCTCAAGGATGTAAAAGTGCGTATAATTTCGTCCTCAGTTACTGTCTCAGAGAAAAAATCATCAGCTCCATCGGAAAATAAGCCAGCCTTGGGCTCGAAGCTAGTAGGTAATTGAATTGTTTGAGTAAACTGTCATTAGGATCAAGTTCACACTTAGAAATTGGCTTTTTACCAATGCCAATTCACGATGATTTTTCTAGAGCTGTTTAGAAGAAAGATCTGTATTGAGTTTCAAGGCGAAAACGTTTCGTTTGGCGCAACGGGTAATGAGAGTTGCTTGATTGCGAAAGTAGCGGTATTGACGCCAAGATGTAGGATTTGGAGAACGCCGCCACTTGAGGTAGTATTTTCTGCGACTTTAATCGCATCGTATTTCATTGCAATTTTATTGATCACACCTAGTTCGTGTTTTCACTGCTGCATAAATTAGAAATACATAGCCGTATGTTTTCATTGAAGGTTCCATCGTTAGTGTACGACTCTTTACATCCACCCAGTTTTCAGAATTTTGTAGGTCCAATGCTATTCATCATGTCCGAACTGTTCCGTTTCATCCAGCGTCTTACGGGGAAGCCGAGCGAACATATAAGACAGCTATAAAAAAAACTTCTGGCTGATGGCTCATCCCTTGAACTTGCGCTTCCAATTCTACTCAGCACCTTTCGAACGACTCCCAATCCAATTACAAAGAAGTCTCCATCAGAGTTGCTACATGGTCGTCAACAGCGTTGTGTGCTATCAGCCCTTGTTCCAGAAACGAAGCCAACTCATCAAATAAGAAGCAAGTTTGAAGTTGGCCAAGAGGTTCTGTGCCGCCAATATCTCAAAAGAACAATAGAGGTAGAAGATTCT
The DNA here is from genome assembly GCA_920937365.1 of Sphaerophoria rueppellii. Lineage (NCBI taxonomy): Eukaryota > Metazoa > Arthropoda > Insecta > Diptera > Syrphidae > Sphaerophoria > Sphaerophoria rueppellii. The sequence continues at coordinate 25,811,270 of CAKKXW010000002.1, read as the reverse complement.
CGTTGAATTCTTAATAGTTTTTAAAGGAACATGCGTTTCAAACAAACTTTTCACATGGTTGTAAATGAAGTTAGGTTTGTTATCTACATGCACTAAATTGTAACAATCTCTCCAAGCCACACTGTTGGCATCAATATAAAAAGCTTCTACATCGAGGGCTTTAAAATTCTTAAAAGTAAATGTGGAAGGAACTTGGGAATGAGAGAAATCGATATCATTAAACATTATAAATAATTATATTTCCTCCAAATGAAATGTTTCTGATTTTAAACAGTGTATAAAAAAAAAAAATTGAAAAAAAAATCATCCAAATCCGACCTGTTTCGGAGGACTTTCTGAAAAAAGCTTCATTGACTCCACTGTATCCAAAGTTTGTTGTTTTTCAAGCAATTCTTAATTCTAAAAATTTAAAATCAGTTTCCGTTGAATGAACGAATCAAAAGCCAGTAGAAAACAAAAATAGAACTCACTGCGAAAATTGCATGTCCATTAATTCACAAAAATAACAGCAGTTTACACAATACAAACAAAAAAGTAAAACATTCTGTGAGCTGTGACGCAAAACCTTATAATCAAGTCAATAAGTTTTTTTTGTCTGCCTTTTGTTCGCCAGTGTTGTTGTCTGAATAAATTAAAATACCCAATGACGGTTTCAATCTTGGCAAGAATCAATAAGAAGATTTGAATAAATGAAAAAAAAGTCAAAACCCAAAAACTATACTTTTGTTAATTTCGCTTTTGCTCTATTTTTTTGATTTTGTGATTTTTTTTTTTTTAAGAATGCAAAATAAGAAAAAAAAAAATAAATTAAGAGCAAAAATACATAAAATTAAGAAAATTGTTTACTAGAGTAGGTCATAAGATTTTCAGAACAAATGACTATATTTCAATTGAGGTTATGATTATTTGCTAATAACAATTAGGGACTTAGGAATTTTGATATTTGGCAAGATGGCCGTTAATCTAATCGGAGCTAAATTGCCTGTCTATTATTCAGTCTATTTCACCAAACGGACAAAACATAACGTTGTGATGAACTGGCTATCGAGACCACAAAACTATGCCTTAAGTCGCTGGTCTATGCAAATAGGCTACAGACCACAGCGTCCCACAAGGCATACAGGACATGACAGAGACAGAGAACTGTTCCGCACCCCTAGGCTTCATGTGTCCTGGTGTACGCTATCTTTCCAGCTCAAAAAGGTGTGTCGCGCTGTTTCCAACCATGAAATGTACCTAAGGACTTAATTTACTGAGCACCAGCAAGCGTTTCCACCCAGTTGGGTTTCTAGCTAGCTGTCTCCAGTTGTTGAGGGCTTTTTCAACTGGTGTGCTTTACCTGAGTCGCGGTCTTCCTCATCTGCGACGTCCTTCTGGGTTGGATTCGAAAACTCTTTGGGCCGGTGCATTATTTTTAATTCGTTCTACATGATCCAACCATCTAAGCCATTGGGCCTTAACTTTTCTGGCTTATTCAATGTCGCTGAACAGTTCTTGGTTGAATCTTCGTCTGTCGTTTTCTATTGACATTACAGAAGCATTCGGAAGAGTCCAGAAGCCGTCTAAAACCATTCCATTGGACTGACTTTGACAGATGGAATGCTCCTAAAAAGAACAGAAACCTTCTGTTTTGAAAACAGAAGCGTCCGAAGAAGGAGATTTTCATCATAACCCGTTCCATTGTAGGTAGAAGAAGAAACGTCAAAAAAAGACCAATGGAAAACGACATTAGTTTATGGAACTTTTCAATATAATTTTGAGAAAGAGAGAGAAAATGCATACGTTCGTAAAGTGGGCAAGCGAAACAATAACAGTAAACAATGACGTCAATTCCGCCAAATAGTTAAAACACGAAAAACATTAATCGTTTTAATAATTGACAAACATCCGGTTGACCAAATTGATTTAAAAATCATTCTATACCTGGTATACAAAATCGCAGACGATCCGAAAAAATCTAAGAAGATGTAATGGATACCAATAGTGTCATCAGCTTTTACAGATCAAAGAAATGTGAAAAATAAAGCCAACATTTAAAGAAAATTGGCGGAAGTCCTTATCAGCCTAAGTAAATACTTATGTACGGTGGTTGGTACCGATTTAAAGTTCCTGTGTCTTCACGTTAAAGACCTATCAGGTTGTTGACGAAAGGCTTAAAACGTTCACACAACACTGCAGACAAGATCTTGTAGGCGATGTTAGAAGACTTATACCTCTGTAGTTGGTGCAGTTCAGGGGATCTCTTATCCTGAGGTTCGGGCATACGATTTTGAGGTTCTATTCGTCATGCTTTCTTCCAACAAAATTTTCTGCCAGCCTCATCTCAGCTGCTTTGTACAGTTTGGCGTCTGCTCCAGCGGATTTATTCGACTTAAGTTTAGATATCGCTATCTTCACTTCGCCAATGTTGTCCCGTTTTACCCAAATTGAATGGTTCTGTAAAGCTGGCGCACTGACTGTGGTTTCACTACGATGTTCCCATGATTGTCTTCACAGGCTTCTGTTCGGAGTGTATAACCCCTGGAGGTTTGTTTTACCTTATTGTAAGACTTTTGAACCTCGTTCTCGTTGTGACTTTCTTCTATCTCCTCGATCGAGAACCACGCTCCCTTTTTTCTTTTCTGAAAAGTTTGTGCTCCTCTCCTAATGCAGACGAGACCAAAAATAACTTGAAGAATATTTCTATCGAAGCAGCCCTCTGAGCGTTATCATTTGATGTTGTCAAGGTGCATGTTTCTGCACTATACATGAGGACCGGGATGATAAGGGGATCTGAACAGTGACACTTTAGTTGTTAGCAATTGCTTTCTAAGTCCAAAGAAGCAGCGATTGGCAAGAGTGATTCTTCGTTTGATTTCAGTGCTGGTGTCGTTGGTGTCTTAGTTTATAGCGGATTGTAGATATTCAAAGTCCTTAACTACCTCGAGGTTAAATCTGTGTATGCTGATGTTGGCTCCAAGTCGTCTATGTTGGAAGTACCGAAAAGGATTTTCCACACTCGTTATTTTTCGCTTATACAAGTAAAAAGCTCAGCTCTCTGAAGTCTACTACCTCGTAGTCGTAGAGAAAAATTCACCGGAAGACTTTTCTCTCGGATGGTGCTTGGAGTTAAGAGTGTCTTTGGCTGTGCATACAAGTCTCAGATCTATAAGTGAGTGCTGGTAAACAACAGTCTCAAAGTAATTGGATTTAAAGAGGCTTGGAGTACTAAAGTAGGTTCTGATGGCTTTGAGTTAAAGCCGGCGTATTTCTTCCTCCATTTTGTTATCAGCTGCTATTACTGGACTGGACTTTTGTTTTTCCTAATAAAGAGATTGTTGTATTGTTTGGGCTTAGCTCTTTTATCAACGTTATACAATGTCTTCTTTCACAGCTAACAGAGAACATAAGATTTTAGAATTAGAAGATTTAGTTCCTGAAAACTTGTTAAAACACAAGTACGTAGGTATATTTTGAATGTCTACTAATTCATTCTGTTAATGTTTTAGTTTTTAAATGACGCGGAAGACGCATCTGACTATTTTAGCTGAAGCATTTGAATAAATATTACGTGACAAACGTGCCTTTCCATATCACATCGGATTAAATACGCCATTAGTCAATAACCTGACGTCTTGTGATTCCGTTGTGACGCAATTCGCAACAATCGGCTTTATTCAATCGAACATGTATTTCTCTTGTATCAACTGTAATCTAGCTTACAGTCAGATGTCTCAGCAGGTATCTGAACTTGCATTGCAGCGAAACCTTTTAACAAAAGGAGGTAAAGATTAACTCGTATGACGAAGTAACCAAAACAAAGTGCCATTGCACCCTGACCTTGATATAATCTTAAACGAATCTTGACTCGAAGAAACGGAAGACAACAAAGCGACAATACTTTTCATGGGTGAATAGCTAGGTCGACTGTGTGTGTACAGATAATTAGGCACCTTATTTCTTAAGGACAGGAAGAGGGAGCAGTGTCTCAGGTATGCAACGACAACGACGACGAACGAATGTTCGGCAAGCAGAAGAAATAATAACACCAATAAACCGACACGAACAAAAACACAAGGTTCAATTTATAATAATTGGAGTTTGTGTTGTTTCAATGGCAATAAACTCTCCGAATGCCAAGCCTCACACGAAAGAAGCCACAACCAACAACAGCATAGGAAGGGACTCAAGGCATAGCAAAAAAAAAAGAAAAAAGAAAAACACAAACAAAATAAGACTAGGACTGACTCGAACACATGATTATGTAGCGAATGCACCGAGAACTACAAGAACGAAAACCAGATTACGAGGAATAGCAAACAGACAACGACAACAACGAAGACGACGACCCATCCATGAGTATTGATTTTTCCATCCTTTATTTTTTGTTCACTTCATTTTCCAACATTTTATTTATGGACATTAAGCTGGAGCAAAGCAAGCAGAGAAAAAATCAATATTTATAAAAAAGAAGGAATGTTCAGAGTGCC
>CAKKXW010000002.1:25782687-25797712 GCA_920937365.1 Sphaerophoria rueppellii | reverse complement strand
TATATAAAAGGTTAGCTTTGAGAATGGGTTGGACTCCGGAGGGTTTTTTTTTTGTATTGATGTTATTTTTAGATTCCGTAAGTAATGAAGATTATAAAGTGCACTGAGGGAAGATTATGCTGTAAGGGTTTAAGTTTGTTTCACTTTACAGAAAGAACACTTTATTTCGATTGGAAAATATATATTTTTTCTACTTTTCGAAAAACACAAAAGAAATATATAACAAGAGTACCGTGATAAAAGAAAACCTGCAGTCGCGATGTGAGCTTTTTTCTTTTTGTCTTCATACAAAAATTGTTTGACAGCAAATGAGCTAAGTTGGCTGCATTTGGGAATTAATATGTCATTTTTACAGGGATGTGTTGAGGTTACGCTTTGAAAAGATTTTGGAAGGGATATTTTTCTCGCAATGGATGACGGATTTACACTACGTCCTAAATAGAACTGTGAAAAAATAGATGAAATATAGCATGCGTATGGAACATGAGAAACATGTTTGTATACAATAGTATATCAACTTAATCTATATCGGCGTAACGATTATATCGGAAGGGAAAAGTGTATTTTGAAGACAAAAGAATGGGAAATTTCGAAAACAAAAATAATCGGCTTTCGCAATATCGCAATGAACACTTCCACTTTTCTGCTTGATTACGGATGAAGATCGTAATCAAGCCATCAATCAATTCTGTACAATTCTGACGTCAGTGCTTTACATAATTGTGCATTTCTTTAAAATTTGGACCAGCATGCAAATTCTTGGGTGAAACCAAAAAAGGTTTGTATGTATCCATATTAGCTAATTGTACAGCCCAATTCAACGATTATTATGAACAGAATTATTCACCTAAATCTAACAGATTAATATTAAGAAAATTTGAAAAATAAAAATAAAGTACAATTTAAAAGTTAAAGATTACAAAATCATTTAACCACCTCTGTATTGGGAACAATTAATAAGTCTGTGGTCACTGTTTGACATTTCGACTTGAAATGTCATATGAGCAAACACCAAACAAATAAAAAACATAAAACAAGGAAAAATGTCGGCTCCTGGGACTTCATTTACGTTTAAAAAACGCGTTTTGAAAAAGCAACAAACTCGCAAAAAACAAGAATCAACCTCAGAATCAGGTAATAAAAATAATATCAAATCTTCTTCCCATCTTCAGAACATTGCTTCATTCATTTTAGGTAGCAACAGTGACAACGAAAAGTCTGCAGTAGTTCGCACTGGAAATCGTCGCAAACGAGCAAATCCCAATTTCCAAAGCACCAAACAACTTTCATCAAAACGTGAAAAACAAGCAGCTCAATCATCCTCGTCCGGTGATGATAGTGATAACAACAAAGATAAGAATGTTATTGTCAATTATAAGTCCAATAAGAGTGCATTACCAGCCGGGCCATCCGATCAGGGTGCTACTGCTATAAATGAATTCGAAACCGAACTGGATCGGGATGCACAGGCTATTCATGCCAAAGCCATTCAGATAAATGCTGAACTTGAAGGCAAGGAGGATGACAAGATCTATCGCGGAATCAATAACTATGCACAGTACTACAAAAAGAAGGACACAGCCATGGGCAATGCCAGCTCGGGAATGGTTCGCAAAGGTCCAATGAGAGCACCGGCTCATCTACGTGCTACCGTCAGATGGGATTACCAACCCGATGTGTGTAAGGATTATAAAGAGACAGGATTCTGTGGCTTCGGAGATAGTTGTAAGTTTCTTCACGATCGAAGTGACTACAAAGCTGGCTGGCAGTTGGAATTGGATCATGCCGAAGAGCAACGCGGTGAATGCGAGTCCGATGGAGATGATACAAAGTATGAAATTCATTCTGATGAAGAGGCACTTCCATTTAAATGCATTATTTGTAGAGATAGCTTTACAAATCCCGTGATGACAAAGTAAACTATGGCGACTGTTTTAAGTAGAATATGAATTTAATTTTGCTTTTTGCAGGTGTAAACATTATTTTTGCGAGAAGTGCGCCCTGGAGAATTTTAAGAAATCTTCCCGCTGCTTCGTGTGTTCTGTCCAGACGAATGGAATTTTCAACCCTGCTAAGGAGTTGATTGCCCGGTTGAAAAATCGCCCCGATAGCGACGATGGGTCGGATAGCAATAATTAATGTTTCTCATAATTTTAATAAATAAGAACAAATTTTTGTTGGTCATAAATTATTATTTTCGCATTCAACCGCCAATCTGTACCAGTTCAGGGATAGTCACTTACTCTTAACGCGATGATTGATTATTGTTCATCATCACAGTAGATGTAGTGTCCGTAGCTTAGTGGTTAAATGCGTTGGCTGCTAAGCAGAACGTCGTGGGTCCTACTCATGCCCATAGTTATTATTTTATCTCTCACTGGCACTGCGCGATGCTTTTGTTCCACATAAGGTGATTATCAAATCGATGAGCACTCTTTTGGTATGGTTCTATTTTATTTTACCTCGTTCGTGTGTGGTGGCCTTAAGAAAAGCATGACATTCAGTAGTTATCCAAAATTTGACAGTTCATTTGTTTTGTTTGTTTACATCAGCAACTCGGTGCATTGTTCATTGCTCATTTTTGTGGATTTAATTGAAGCAACGTGTTAAATTGGTTTTTAAAACTAGAAGGTAGATTTCCCCGATTGTTTTTAATATTTTCGTGTAGAAATAAAATATATATTCATATACATATGACTTTTTAACCTTTAACGCAATATCGAAATTGACAGCCATCGCATCTCGACCGCGGATTCATTTGAATTTGACATTACCACTTACCAATGATGTCAATAGGAGTAGTCTCGTAGCACATTTCAAGAAACTTCCTATCGGAAGGAATTTTGTTTTCAAGAGGATTAAGAAAACTGCTTTGGCATTAAAATGAAATTTCCATTGAATAATAAGTACAGGAAGCGGTGTAAGCTACATGTATAGTGTACGTGAGTGAAGCAACAAAAATGGCTGATGATGTCCATTTTTAGGGTATGTGCTGTCAAACTTTGACTGTGTTGTCAGTCGAGTTCAGGGGTGTATTATTTCTGTTCGTGATGGTAAGGCACTGCAATTCGTTAAGTTCCCGTAGTGTTTGAATAGTTCTTCCATCGTGTTTGGAAACGTTTTTATTTGTCGGTTGTATTACAATAGGCGTAATAAACGTGATGAATTACGGATGAAAAATCAAGAAAATGTACTGGAAAATAAAAAAATTAATCATTAAAAACCGTGCAATGCACCTTTAATATTAAAACACCATGCTTCCTAAAAAAAGAATTGAGATTGAAAAAAAAAGTTGAAGCAAAATCGATGAAATCTTGATTTGGTCAAATTTCGCTTGGCGCCCCTGAGATTAACCATTCAACTGCAGACCAGCCCTGTTGTAATGCATTTGTGTTTGTGAAACTCACACTACTTAAAAAAATGCTTCAATTCTTGTTCATAAGACCCGTTCCTGTACTTTTTATTCAATGGAAATTTCAAAGGCTTAGATTTCGTTAAACAAAAAACAATTTGTCATTTCACGGCCTCAATATAAATTCTCTTGTATTTGGTTTTGTGTGCTATTTTGTTTGTTCGATGTAGCACTGTAGCAGCCCCGAGGCGCTCCGGTGCTTGTCATAATGTGAACGGAACTGTCAAAAAACTGAAAAAAAATTTGGGTTTGATTTCACATCGATCGCGTTAGTAGTGCTTTGTTTTTTCTTTTTGTTGTATAGCAACTGCTGATTCGAACAGCTCCAAATTCTCGTCCCTTGGGGCGATTCATAGCGCTCCCAGGGCGAGCTCTGAATATACATCTAACACGGTGAAAATGCACCGGGCGAGAAAAGAGCGACATTGAACAGCTCAGTGCGAGATCAGAGCGCCACAGACATTGAGCACGCGAGCGGTAGCACTTCGTACAAGTGCAGTTGACCCCGAAGCTATTAAGGAGCTTCTTTCTCTCTCTGAGCTTGTCGCTGATTGGCTGTAATGTCATTTTCTATTGGTTGTCCAGAAGCATTCGGAAGAGTCCAGAAGTCTTCTGAAACCGTTCCATTGGACTGACTTTGACAGACGGAATGCTTCTGAGAAGAGCAGATCTCTTCTGTTTTGAAAACAGAAGCGTCCGAAGAATGACACATACACCATAACCCGTTCCATTGGAGGTAGAACAAGAAACGTCAAAAAAGACCGATGGAAAACGACATAAGGTGGTAAAAGTGGTGTTGTCTTACATAGGAGCTCAGAGAGAGAAAGGAACTCCGTAATAGCTTCTTTCTCACAATTTGAGGAACACATTTTAGGATAGCTTCCGTGCCCTATTATATCATCTCTATGGCCACAGAGCGAACTTGAGCGCACATCGAACAAACCTATTGCTATGGCTGAATTCTTCTTCTTAAGCACTATCATTGAATAAGAAGTACAGGAAGGGGTCGTATGAAAAAGAATTGAAGCATTTTTCTAAATAGTATGAGTTTCACAGACACAAACGCATTCAACAGGGCTGGTCTGCAGTTGAATGGTTAATCTCAGGGGCGCCAGGCGAAATTTGATTGAATCAAGATTTTGCTTCAACTTTTTTTCAATCTTGTTCATAAGACCCCTTCCTGTACTTCTTATTCAATGGGTTTCACAAATACATAGGCATTCAACCATTAAAAGCAAACAAATTTGCTTGCATGTTCTTTTGGTAACCGGAATCGGACAGTTCTGTGTACCCGGATTACAAAAAAACGCTATTAGTAAGATGTTGTTAGGTGATACTGGACTTATGACAATATGACGGTTATCAACTGAGATATTTACGTTGGAATACGTTTTTAAGCGAATTCAGCCCAGAATAGTCTTTGAAAGTTCCCGACTAGCATGTCATTTAATTAAGGGTTTCAGTTTTCAGTGATCAATAAGAACATATTGTTATAAATATTCATTTCAAATTATTTAATTTTATTACAGACAATGGAGGAACCTTTGGTCAAAAAACCGCGAACAGACTTAACTGAAAATCCCATTCAAATCAAGGCCATCTTGCCCGATGACTTGTGCAATGCAATTCCTCTAATAAAAGTCGTTGTGAGCAAAATTGAAAACAAGAAATCAATTTCCTCGGTAGTTCTTGAACTGAGTCGCTGCTTACCTTTGCCAAGTCTTCAACACCTCAAAAGAGTTCGACAAAATGAGATCATACTTTGTCTTGCTTCGGATTTTGAAAGTAAACAAGCGTCTGATGATTTGAAAAACAACATTAAAGAATTCATCGTTTCTCAAGGTATTCCTTCGGAAATGGCATCATTCCTATCTGAGAATGCTTCAATTGCTGAAGTCCCGTCTCTACCAACCAAACTCCGCTGGCAATATGATATCATGAACAAACTTTGGCCTTGTAAATTTCATCCTGACAAATACTTGGAGTCGTTACATCATGGAACAAACTTTTCAAATGAAGACCGGAAGTTCCATTGCAGGATCGGAAGAATTTTAAACAAACTTACGGAGAAAACACAAAAACCTGTTGGAATTTGCATCGATCCAAGAACAAACTCAATTGTTGCATTGTCGACAACAATGTCTGAGGTCAATCCAATGATGCATTGTCCGATGGTTTTGGTTGATTTTGTAGCTCGCAGCCAAAACGGAGGAGCATGGGAATATGGCAGTGAGGAATTTTTAACGTCGGACACTTCAAAAGTTAATGTAAGGGGAATTCCCAAGAGCTTGCACCACATTGTTACTTCAGAGTTAAAGGAAAATGTCGATTTTGGAGCTGAAAACGTACATCTTCGCGAAGGTCGTGTGGCAGTTGTTAACGATGAAATGATAGGTTCAAATAATTTGGAAAAATACGGTCCGTATCTTTGTACAGGATATGATGTTTATTTGTCGGTGGAACCATGTTTAATGTGCGCAATGGCACTTGTACACAGTCGTGTTCGAAGGATATTTTATTGGAGGCCATCAGATAATGGCGCCCTACAGACGAAATTGAAATTGCACGCAATTAAGGAATTGAATCATCATTTTGAAGTTTTTCAGTTTTTTTAATGCAGAAACAGAAATAAAGTCCAATAAATATTTGTTTTATAAAATAAACTGAGTTTTCTCTAGCGACTACTGTATGAGTTCTTTGTTTGACTTGCAATATTGCAAAATACCGATAATTTGCGGCATAGGTGGCAAACCACAATTTATCCAAAGTGCAGTGTTAATTCATCAACAAAACAAATTCACACAAAACGTAAACTCCAGATAAGAACAATTTATGCTCCTATAAATACTGGTGCACTTTATTTAACGATTTAGTTTGCTTTTTTAATTCATATTCAGACCTAACCTAAAGAATGTCTCTGGGAGCGTTACCTAACCCAACACAGCAAGCATTGTGGTTGCTCTCGCAACGTCCTCAGCAGTTTGTTTTCGTTCCAAGGGGTCCTGTTGCATTGGATGTACCAAAAAGCTTCTTCCCGCCACATTTGGCCAACAGAGCTGAGAAAATTAATGACCAATACGAGGGCAATCCTTGGTTGAAACGGGTTCGTCAATAGACTCTTTAAAGTGCACAATATTTTTAGTCTAAATTTTCTATTAGATAAGTGTTCTTGATATCGAAGAACCAAATTTAGATTTCGCTGCTAGGAATGGAAGAAAGGATCCATTTACGTTGTTCAATCCAAATGATAGGAATGTCAGTTCTCAGCTGATTTCCTTGCTGATGGCACAAAAGGATCCGAAGAGTTTGATTTCAATGGCGGCATACATAAAGTAGGTCAAACTCTATATTGCTTTCAAGACTATCAAACAAACTTTGTAAATATTTTCGGCAGGGACCGTGTCAATCCGTTTCTCTTCCAATATGCTTACTCTGTTGCTCTCCAGCATATGCAAGTGACCAAGGGCATTGATATCCCGCCGGTAATTACTCAATTTCCAGGCAATTTCATTGACCCAACAATCCTTCAAGACGCCAAACAAGAAAGCAGTCTCGTGCCTCTGGACGCCCAAGATAAGGTTCCAAACCTATTTCTCCGAAAAACCTCTTACCTTCTTACAAGTATTTTTTACGAAATTTCTAACAGAACGTTTTCGAGGTTCCACTAAATTCCTTCAATTCCGAGGATGAACAACGAATGGCTTATTTCCGTGAGGACATCGGAATCAATATGCATCACTGGCACTGGCATCTTGTTTTCCCCAACAACGGACCGATAGAGGTAGTTCGCAAGGATCGTCGTGGTGAATTGTTCATGTATATGCACAATCAAATACTAGCTCGCTACAACCTCGATCGGTTTTGCAATAATCTCGGTAGAACTGTCCCTCTGACAAATTTAAGGGAACCCATTCCGGAGGGATATTTTCCGAAGCTTTTGGACTCGGTATCAAGTCGCACCTATCCACCACGAATGCCAGGACAGAAACTCAACGATATGAATCGTCCAGATTTGGTCACATCTCTGGCTGACCTAGAACTCTGGAGGAACAGGATTATCGGTTCCATAGATCGAGGTGCTGTTTTTGACGTAAGCAAAGCTACTAGAACTTCAGAGCTTAATTGACTTACTTTTGTTTCTTTTAGCCAACTGGAAGAGAGATCCCGTTGGATGAGAAAAATGGCATTGATCTTCTTGGAAATCTTATAGAGTCATCAGCACTCTCGGTGAATCCACAATTCTATGGTGATCTTCACAACCGAGGTCACTTGATCATATCCTACATCCATGATCCTGATTCTAGGTACACTCGAGAATACGGTGTCATGGGAGACACCATAACTGCCATGAGAGATCCAATTTTCTATCGTTGGCACATGTTTATTGAACTTCTTGGAGCTAGGCACAAGGCCTTCCTGCCACCTTACAGTCCCCAGGAGTTGACCAGTGAAAACGTTGTCGTGGAGGATTTCATAACAGTTTGCAAGTCGAAAGGTTCCGAACCGAATGTTATGAAAACCTTTTGGCAGAAGAGCGATATAGATATTGGATTAAACCTCGATGGACTTGAAAAAGAGTCTTCGGCAACTTTTCGATTCACACATCTATCTCATGAGCCTTTTGACTACAGGGTGTCTATTAACAATTCGGGTGGCCCTAAAGAAGTGACTTGTCGAATTTTTCTTTTACCCATCGACGATGAACGCAATATAGAGCTCACACTTGACGAACAACGACAGTTAGCTGTTGAAATGGATCGTTTTTCGACACTTTGTAAGGATATTCGTCAATTTGAGACAATCTTATAACCTTCATTATTCAATTTTAGTGAATCCAGGACAAAACATCGTCAGGAGGTCTTCGACGGATTCCAGTGTGACAATTCCTTTCAATCAAACATTCAAATCGAACACCAAGCCAGGCGAATTGAAAGATCCAGTTGAGGTTTGCTTGAAGAACTTTTGCAGCTGTGGCTGGCCAAATCACATGTTGCTGCCAAAGGGTACGCACGAAGGGAAAACGTTTAAACTTTTTATAATGGTTTCAGACGATGTTCTGGCTAACATGAATGCTAGTTCTCCTCGCCCGAGTTTCCTGGAATTGAATGCTAAATTTAAGGGCGATGCAAAGTTGCCAATGCCAAACAATAAAATCAATAATTCCTTTTCGTTTTGCGGTCTGAAGGATGAAATGTATCCGGATCAAAGGAGCATGGGATTTCCGTTCGATAGGAGGCTACCAGCGCTTTATTTGAATGGGCTTTTGCAGAACTTTAGAAATATGAAAACTTGCGATCTTAAAATTGTGTTTCACGATCAAGTTAACTGAGGCAGTTTTTCGAAAGCTAAGCGAACAATAAAATTATTCAATGATGAATTTTATTTTAACTTAAGCTCCGAAATAATTTTTAGGAGGTGTAGCATCATCGTCGAACTGGCTAAAACCAAACGTCAAAACCAAGCGCTCTGGTATCGCAGTTACTTGGTATTTGTACCGGGGGTTCAATTTCCCTGGTTATCTCGAACCTGGGGGCTGCGAAGAGAAGACTTTCTTAGCTGGAGCGTTGTCGTCCATTCGATCGCTGGACTACATCCAAATCTTGGTACAGCTTGTACAGTTCTCAGTTGAACCTTCTTCTCCATTCGCCATCGTCGCATACGAGACCGAAAATCAGTCGAAGAATTTTTCTTTGCAAAGTGCCCAGTATCAATTTCCCTATTTTTACTTATCGTCGAACACTCGGCGCCGTAGAGTAGGACTGGTAACATCAAAGTTTTGTATAGCAGATACTTTGTCTTTTGAGTGAGGAGTTTTGAACCCAGTTGTTTTGTCAAACCGAAGCAGCAGCGGTTCGATAGTGTAATACTTCGTCGGATTGACGTTTGGTCAAAGGTAGGTGAACTCCTTAATTACATCGAAATAGCTGCTAACATAAGTGGCGTTTGTCCTCATTCACTTCAAGAACAACGAGCTTCGCCTGTACTTCAATCGCTGTGTGGCCACAAAAACAGCTCCTTTGGAGCGACCTATGTCATTCGCATAGCCTAGGAGTTGGGTAGATTTGTTGACGATAGTCTTTCCGCACTCACACCTGGCTTGCACCTGCTCCGGAACTGTGTTGGAGAAGTCACATGAAAACGCATATCTATGTCTCAGATGAGCCGCTACTCATTTGCACCCTGCCCTGCGTACTATTAAGCAACGTGCGGGACAGCTGGATTAGTTTGTTCGAGTTCCCGAATTCAGCTATCGCCACCATAAGCCCTTGGCTATGGTTACTATTATAAGCAGCTTAGAAGTCGAACAAAAAAGATGGTGGTTTTCGACTTGAAATTCGTTGGTCTTTTCCAGAATATGCTTCAATGGTCGAAACCCACCATCTTTTTATCTATCTATCTGGCCAGGTAGAAAAACGACAGACTAAATATTCACACTGAAAAAATCGTGGAAAAGACCAACGAATTTCAAGTCGAAACTCTCCATCTATACACACACAATGGTACTAGTTACAGATAATGTTGGAGGAAGGTTTGAGACGTTCACACAGTAGGTTGGATAGGATCGCCTTTTTTTGAAGATGGAGCATATGGAGGTTATTGACCAGTCAGCAGGCAATCATTCTTCCTCCTACACTTTGATTATGACCTGGTGCATGCAGTTCTTCTTAACACCTCTTCTATACTTGAAGAGTCCCTAAAGAATGGTATCCGACGAAGCGGACTTGTTGTTTGTTAGCTTTTGAATGGCTCTTTGTGTGGTGAGGGTCTTCATTGACCCATGAACCTATGAACTCAAAATTTAAGGCCGCGTATAACAGCATCTACAAAGACGAACTGTATAAAGCTATGACTAGTTTTGGCATCCCTACCAAGTTCGTTCGCTTGTGCAACATGACGATGGAGAACTCACGCTGTGCCATCAAGGTTGACAACGTGCTTACAGAATCTTTCGATGTCAAAAAAGGCTTCAGACATTCGATAATAATGGGAAAAACGCAGCGTGATGTCAATGGCGCCTTTGTGAGAATTGAGACGGAAGTGGCAAAAATGAGTTTAGCGCTATTAAAACGGGCAATAAAACCAGCACCGAGATCAGATGAAAAATAACTCTTGCTATTCGCTGTTTTCTTGGGCAGGGAAGGCAATTGAATGGAAAAGCTTTCTCTCGAGCAATTAAGTTAAAACTGTACAAAACACCCTCATCATCCTAGTCCTGCTATATGGTGCAGAAGCATGGACCTTGACAAAATCGAATGAATGTGTCTTACGTTGTTTCGAGAGGAAAGTTCTTCGGGTCATCTTTGGCCCCGTGTGTATTGATTGGGAATAGAGAAGAAAATACAATAGCGAACTGTACGAGTTGTACAATGTCATGGACCTTGTCAGAAGAGTCAAGGTCCGAAGACTCATATGGCTCGGAAGATGAACCCCAATTTTCCTCCCCGGAAAGCTTTCGACACTATTCCCGAGGAACGTAGAAGGAGAGGAAGACGGCGACCCAGGTGGCGCACTCAAGTGGAAAAGGACCTCAATCAACTTGGAGTGCAAAACTGGAGACAACTAGCTAGGGACCGAGCTGGCTAGCGGAGACTGTTAATTGAGGCCCAAGTCCACAACGGTCCACAAGTTAGCCTTCATTGACTGGTTTTGCTTTTCTTACGTCATTGGCATAACGTCGAGTATGTGCATTCAGCAGCCACTGGAAGTGCTTGAATACACTTAAAGTTCTCTCTGTGTCGATGACTACGTTTCCTTTATTGTTTCGAAGAGCCTCAGTTCTTATATCTCTGAAAAGGGACTATTAAGCTTCAACATAATAGTTGAATCATCACGATCCATTTCCAGCGCCCGTTTCGTCGAGATTATGGTAACACCTCCAGTTTGAGATGGAAAGGGATTTATTTCTCTCAGGTGGACGCTGAAGGCCAATAACATTTACATCAGAATTAAAAAAAAAATAGTTGAAAAATAAAGTTCTCAAGATCATGTTTAATGGAAACGTCTTTTACCATCTTTTGAGAACACTTTGCAACTCCCACTTTAAATGTGGCAGATTTGCAGGTGCCACACTAATCTATTGGTACCACCCTTATTGGCACATAAACCAAGAAAAATCTCTGAACTGTTTCGAACTGTACGCAGTATACAGCTTTGTCAGCAAACATTTTATTAAAATACTTTAAACTCTATTATGAAGATTTTCGTTCAAGGTTGGAGTAGTGTGAAAATAATTAAAGACAAAAAATGCACGTTTTAATGCAACCAATTCCGGTTTTGTTCGTACGAAACTATCTTGTTACTTTTGAATTTTGTTGGTTCACTACGGCGTATACGTGTTTTTTTTTTAATTTTTTTTTCGACATTTGCAATCTTGTCTAAATTACTGCTCGGTACTTCCTGCACTACAATTCGATTTTATGTTCACAACAACCTGAGTTTTCGATTGAACGAATTGAAGTTCAACCAGAATTCAGGAGCTTTTTCTTTAGGTTTGAAAAATAATCCAACTTTCAAAATATCGCATTAAAATTTAACCAAAAATCGCAATACATAACAAAAATGATGAGTCACTTGCCTAAATGCATATCTTTAAATTTTACGTGCCCGTTTTATTCCATATTCTTCTTGAATTTTCTTGAGTATGGAACCTTTCCTTCAAACTGTATCATCAAACAGGTGTTGAACTAAATATAGTCATTGTTAACCAACCATCTGATGTTGGGGCCAAGTTATTTTTGTAAACAATTTTTATTGCTTAAATAAGAACCTTATTAAGTGCAGTTTTATTATTGAATTGAGGGAAATAAGGCTTGTAGTTTTTTTTTTGTGGTTGAAATCGATTTTTTTTAAACCGGATGTTAAGAATTTCATGTCACAAGTTCGTTTGATTGAGCGATAGATAGTGAGTGTTGCGCAAACAAATTTCAATCGAATAAACTGCATACGGAATATTTTCTCGTACTTAACAAAATGAAAATGATACGATTCATCACGATAATTAAATTGAAGAGAAAATACTCTTAGAACAATTATTATTATGAATTGAATAAAACTACGAAGAGTCATCAACCTTAATAGTCTAACTCAACGAACATCATATAATAACAGAGTTCAATTGTTTAAACCAACATGCAATAATTTTGTAACGAGATTACAGATAAACAAAACCGAAATTAAACTAAAAGCCTTTTCTGTTCGTTTATTTCTTGTGGGAACAAACTAAAATGATAATCCCAAAGATAATCCGGGGTGAAGGAAAGTGCATTATTGTTTTATATTGTATTGATCGGCTCACAATCCATGCCTGAGGTACTGCAGCCTTCTATTGCGAACGCATGCACTATTCAGTCGCCGATGCTATCCGCAGTCACTTAGTCCTTGCCGTCTAGAACCAGGGGGCTGCGATGAGAAGACTTTCTTGACTGAAGCATTCCGTTCCGTTCGCTCGATGTGGCTGAGACAATGTTGTCATCTTTTTTTGGCTTGTTGCACAACGCAACCACACCTTGGTACAGCTCGTACCGTTCGCGGTCGCCGCATACGGGACCGAAAATCCGTCGAAGAATTTCTTTTCCGAAAGTGTTCAGTGACGTACCAACAGTGACGTTTTGTCCTAGGCGGTGGACAGATGTTGCTTTGTTTGTTGATAGCATGTACTTTGTTTTGTCCTCATTCACTTCAAGACCAACGAGTTTTACCTGTTCTTCAATCGCTGTGAAGGCCTAAGGCACAAGTCCGCATAGCCGAGGAGCTGGATCAGTTTGTTCGGGATCCCGAATTCAGACATCATAAGCTCTTGGTGGTGGATGCTATCATAAGCAGCTGTTTGATTGGTGTGTCTTTATAGTGACTTACACTTGAGTCGCTGTATTTAATTTTTTCTTTGAGGGCTTGATTTTGGGTCTCCCTTATAATTTGGGACTAAAGCGACAAACGCAATTATAGTCTGACCTTCGATCACAATCCACCATGAGAAATAAAAGCACTACGTTTAAATTTACTTTAAATTTAATAACTTTATTGGCTTTCAAACTTTCTTTTATTTGTTAATAAAAGTGCAAATTCGGCACGCAAAGAAATGAATACGATTTTTATTCTATAAATTGAATATGGCACAGTCGTCTCGAGAGAAAAAGTTGAATAGGAATGAATGAACAAAAAAAGCTAGAAATTTTATACATCTGACAGCTGAGTGTTGAGAAGCCGCCGGCAGAAATAAGCCGTAAGCCGATCAATTCTCATAAGTTGTCACCTTAAGGGTGTTAACAGAATGGGGCGACGCGACGGTAAGGTTTGGTTTATATCTACTTGAACAGCAGCTTTGAAGTCGATGAAACGATGGTGGGTTTTGACTTGTAATTTGCTGGTCTTTTCCAGGAGCTGCCTCAGTTTTCTGCCTGGCCCAAGGCCTCGGTGACTTCCTTCACTGTTTCGAAGAGCCTGTGTCCCGGTTCTGAAACCGGAAGCTAATTGCTTCGACCTCTTGAAGAAACGTCGGGTGTTGTTCTTTGTCCTTCCAACTCTTCTCGATATTTGAGCTGAGAAACTGCGGATGCTCTTTTTTTCCTTCGCAGGTCCTTTTTCTCATTTCTCCTCTTGCTTCTCTTATTTTCCGTTGCAGCATCTACAAACGTGCATTTTCCGTCACTCTTTTCAATAACACGCATCTCATCATCATACCACGGGTTATTTTTCGGAGGTAGCTGGTAACCTATGGTGGTCTCAGCTATATTTTTTATTACTTCGCGATATTGGTTCTACAAGGTGTTGACTTCTGACGGCGGGAATCGCTCACTCAGGCGCTAACTGTCTCTGGCATTATCCGTAGTGATAAGACAACTGATCGGTGCCGAGCTCTAAGCTTAGCCACTTGGAGAAAGTGGTCAGAGTCGACATTTGCTCATCGGAAAGTGCGTACGTTCTAGATGTTAGATGCGTGCCTTGCGCCGATTTGCACATGGTCAATTTGGTTGGTGGTTCGACCGTCCGGAGATCGCCAGGTTGCTGTGTAGATCTTCGTCTTGGAAACCTAGTGCTACTTATCAACGTATCACGATTGGTCGGAACCCATTATCTGTTGTAACTTCGTGGAGACTTCGCTTTCCAACTAATCCGCCAAAGATGTCTTTCCTCCCGATTTTTGCATTGATGTCTCCGAGTACAATCTTGACGTCACAGGCTCCGTAGCCTCTATCCAAAAGGTCGTAAAAATCATCCTTGCTAGACTCCTCAGCATCATCGGTAGGGGCGTGTGCACTTATTATACTGATGTTTTGTAGTTTGGCCTTGATGCGGACTACAGCCAGGCGATCACTAATTGGCTTGAAATCCATGACTTTCGATCTAAGCCGATTTATCACGACTACCTTGTCTTCAAAATGTCATTGGAAAAAGCAGACTGCAGTTCTAGAGTAGTCATATTATTCACGTGTGCGGGGATGGCTACTACGACTCCTCAGATCGTTCCTACTAAAAATGCTGGAAAACCTATCTCCGATGCCTCGGACACTGCAGTTCTAACATGAGCCTCTGTAGTTACGTTTTTAGCCCTCCTTTCTGTAGAAACCGCCTAATCAACCTTTCGCTTCAGAGGTGCTTCAATGTTGTCTATTA
>CAKKXW010000002.1:25752212-25780298 GCA_920937365.1 Sphaerophoria rueppellii | reverse complement strand
AACACTCTCCGTCGAATCAAAGCCGCCATATCCGCCCACAAGAAGTTCGAAGAAATTTAACTTAATTTACATTACCATCCTAACTCTCATTTTTCTCTCGAATAACATGCTTTTAAATAACATAATTATTTTAACGTAAAGATGTATTTAATTTCTTAAAGTCATTTAAACCTATTAAACGGCATCATATGGTCTGGCTACCCTGATGCCTTAAATAAATAGTTTATAAATTTATTTTGTAAATTATTTCAATAAATAAATAAATAAATGACTCTTCCAGTTCTTGAACGCGTCAATGATTTCATGTGACAAATCTTCCTTCGCACTTATGCTTTGGTGAGAGACCTAACAGATCGTAACCTACATAAATCCACTGGTCCGGATGGTATCCCCGCTATTATTCTGAAGAGGTGTTTTTCTCTGATTGCTGATTGCTCTTACGTCCTTTCTTTCTAAGCTCATGGAAACGCTGATAAACTATCAGCTCAACAAATATACCGGATGTGCCCCAGGGCTCCGTTTTGTCTCCGATCCTCTTTCTCATTTTTATAAATGACCTCTTGTCTGTACCTTCTAATCCAATAAATTGTTTCGCTGTCGATAGTACCCTATAGCTTTTCTTATTCGTTTCCAGACTCACATCCCTACTCTTCGGATGTGGAACTGCAACGGCAAAATATGATAAGCTCTTTAAACTCTGACTTAAATAGCACTAGCAACGGGGAATAAAAAATCATGTGTAGTTTAATGCTTCGAAAATCCAATGCCATCTTGAATCGTTAAAGCGAGACATACCCCCATTGCCTCTGTCTATGAGTGGCACTATGAGACCGAATATCTAGGATTCTCGGTATGTGCATCACTGACCAACTTTTGTGAAAAGAACACATAATGCGATGTCGCAAAAAATGCCGCAAGATGTTTCTGTTTCTTAAGACGGTGCAAGAAATTCTTCTCCTCGTCTGATCTGGCTACTATCTGTAAGACCTATATCCGCCCAAGGCTTGAGTATAACTCCCATCTCTAGACTGGTGCTCCAGTTACATACTTAAGTCACTTGGATTGTATTCAAAAAAGAGCCCCTAGAATGGGATCACGTAACATTTCATGTCTCTCTTTCTGTTCTATCGCTACTTCTACGGTAAGTGATCTAGAAATATAGCCAGTTGCATTTCTTCCGTCAAACAATTCGCCAGTAATACTCGCGCTTCTAGGAATGCCCATCAGTTTACCCTTGTGACCGACTTCGGATGTGCTTTCAAGTATAGAGAATCATTCTTTAGCCGTACTACGCGAATGTGGAACTCTTTTCCACACTCTGTATTTCCCAATCATTGCAAAGTTCAAAAATTTAAGACCAATGTCCACCGACACCTCCTTTCCAACCCCTACCTTCTTCCCTAAAGCACTCCTCTGGAACGCGTCTAAGAGTTCATAGTGCCTTTGGCTAAGCACCCAAGTCTCGGAATTGATTCCATCAAGAACTAAACGACCGGTTCAGCGAACTAGACAGAAAAGGTTAAGGTCCGATGACATAGATGGTTGGGTCATGTAGACCGTATAGAAAATACTGCTCCGACCCGTAGAGTCTCAGAATCCAACACAAGAGGACGTCATAGAAGAAAAAACTGCAACTCAGGAGGAACTGGTACACATATGTGGTAGAGGACCCCAACCAATTTGGCGTGAAAACGTGGAGACAGCTAGTTATGGACCGAGTTACTGGAGGCGTTTTTTGATGAAGCCCTGATCCGATCTGGACTATAGAGCCATAAGACTACTGCAATTCTGATATGTCAACTTGCCTTAAGAAAAGGAAAGTTGTAGTATATTGTCGCAATAAAAAGATAAAAACTTGTTTGTTTTTTTTTTTTTTTATTATAATAAAGTTCAAGTTCTCCCCTCAAACTGTCTATAAGTAAATAAAAATTTCTAAGTTAATGTATGCACCGATTCTATGAGCCACGTAATCAATTGCGCTTTATTTCCAAAACAAACTTATAGACAAAAAAATGCTAAAACCCCTTTACTAACGAAAAAAAAAAAACATTCCATTTGAGTAAACTACAGACAAGAAAAAATATTCTTAGTCAATGAAAACTATCGCTATAAACTGAGTCTGTGCTTCGAATAGTCTTTCTATTGGACTGCTAATTAAATCAAACAAAGCAGGAACTTGAGCGATTTATCTTTTTTTGTATCTTTTTTACACGTTTTTGTTGTTTTTTTTTTTAACGCAACACCTCTAACAGGTACTTCTTATTTAAATATTTGCTATGACATGTACCTGTTTCAGTTGTATAAAAAAGATCAAGAGATACAATTTTCTCTCTGAATTTTTAGTACTAGACTAAGCTCAAAACAAGATTTTTTTTACTAGCTCTCTCCATCTCATGTGTGTAGGTAATAAAAAACTTATTGATAAAGTATAAATTATAACCTATGCAATACAAATAGTCATTTTGTCTATATGGTAGACAAAAAAAAAAAAGGTTAAGAAATTATTCCACATAACAGTGGCTAGAGTTAAAACGCATTTGACTGCATTTTTGACTAGTGTAAAACCAATGCTGTCGCTTTAATGTAGCACTGAATTTACTTTGAAGGAATTGGTCGAATATGTGCTCGAATATATGTCGTTATTTGGACTGAAATTTGGAATACCTATGACCAGGATCGATTTTTACCCTCAACGTGGCTTTTAATACATTTTCATCAATCCTTTCCTTGCATCCCTAATCAATGTCTCCAAAGCGAATAGTCATGCAAATAATTTTGGGCCATGTGTCAATTGCTTTGAAATGTATATTATAACTTCTACCACGATTGCAATATGACATTTGATTCTTACTATAGGGACCAAATTTAGCCAGTTGCTGTGTGAATTGCCTTTTAAAGGCTTTCTTAAAAAAAAACTTTCTGAGGAGAATTAAGAAATTGCTTTCAAAATTAAAAAAAAACTTAAAGTTAATAGAAAGTAACAAAGAATAACAAAAACAAATCTACTTTATCTATTTTTCTTGATATTCCAGCGATAATTTGATTTTTTAAGCAATATAGTTTCCAATCTTCAAACAAAAAATCTAATTTTTGATAGTTGGGTTATTTAAGGTAGTAGCACTGAAAACAAGTTTTCGCAGCTAATATGTGTCACTCCCTGCTGTCACCATTTTCGAAAGAAAAAAGTAATAATTTTGTATTTAGATCTTGAAATTTTTAGTACATTTGAAGTACATAATTTATATTGATCTTGGCAAATATCAAAACATAATAAGAAGGAACTAAATAAATTTGAGAGGAACAGAACAAAACAATAGAACAGAAGCAAACTTCACCATCACTCTCGCCCTGTTGGTGGCGCTTGTAATTATTCGTATTTTAATGAGAATCAAAATAATTCTACCTGACGTTTGAGAGGGCGCTGTCGTCGATTCTTGATGATGCGAGTACTCGAGTCTCTACATATTATAAAAATGGATGTGTGTTTGTTTGTATGTCTCTTATAGACTCCGAAATGGCCAAACAGATATTTGTGAAATTTTCATGGTTGATATTCAGTGTTGTATTCAGTGATGATTTCTGTGGAAAAACTGGAAAAACCAAACAGAGGTCGGAAAGTAGATTTTTTCTTGATCAAAAACTCGGAAAACTCATTGGTTTTTAAATGGAAAATTGCATGAAATTGTGGATGCATTGGTTTTCAAGTGGAAAACTGTAAAATTTCAATTTAAAATAGAAAACTGGAAAATTTCAAATGGAAAACTGGAAAATTAAAAAATTGGTTTTCGAAAAGAACTGGGAAAACTCATTGGTTTTCAAATTGAAAATTTGTTATGGGGAACTGATAAGCAAGAAAAAGCAAAAAAAAAACTGGAAAAATGGAAAATTTTAAATGCGAAAAAAAATTGGTCGGGTTGCGGTTAATAAGTAGTGGGTTTCTGGCTAATGGTGTGATTGTAAGCGTGAAGTAAATAACTGGTAGCGGCTAACAGAGAAGTGTCGTAACGGGGCAGCGGATATGGGTAGACGTACTGGTTAGCACAAGGGGGTAGTGGGTTGGGTAGTGTGGTAGAGGGTTATCCTTATCGATTATCGATTGAGGCAGTGCGAAGTCTGCAGGGTCAGCTAGTAGTATATATTCAAAGATTTAACTTGTTTCAAAGTCGACAAATTTAAATTAATATTATTCACTACGCAAGTGTCAAATGTTGGCCAAGCCCCAAGATTAACGCACATTGTAAAATAATTCACCAATTTTGTATTCTTCGAAAAAATCTACAAATAACAAACTGGCATCAAATAATAATGATGATTTTTTTTTGGTAAAATTGTTTTTCTTAAAAACGCTTCAATGATATAAAAATATTTTTCTTAAACATATTTTCAACTAAGACTATTGCAAATGTTGGAACCTACAAGTCAACTTATCGAAATCGAAGGTAATGATATTCAGAGGTGGCAGAAATGTTAGAAATGAAAAGTGGTCTTATAATGGAGAGACGGTAGAAACAGTGCGAGAATATAAACACCTCGGGGTTTTATTTACTTCGAATCTTAACATGAAAAAACATCTAGAAGGAAAGTTGAAAGAAGCAAAGCGTGGAATTTCAGCAGTCTGGGAACGCTGTTTCAAAAATAGATGTATTGAGCATAGTGCTAAGCAAAAACTTTTTCGATCTACAGCGTCAGCTATCCTTCTATTTGGCTCTCAGGTATGGGGATACAACTCTTTCGAACAAATTGAAAAATGCCTCCGATACGTCATCAAAAGAATATTTTGTCTTCCAAATAATACACCAAACTACATGTTGTATCTTGAGACAGGACTCGCCCCAATGTTTATGGAAACATTATATCTACATTTTAACTACATCATTAAAATTTTCGAAATGTCAGATGAGAGATTGCCAAAAATCATGCTGAAAAACACCATTAGAACATCAGGAAGTATGCCAACAGAGTGGAGAAATCATGCGGCTTTCTGTAACTCAACGCTTACGGTCAATCAAAATGAACAACCCGTTTTGTCCAGAAAAAGTTCAACGCATTATTAGAACGATTTGGAAAAGCGCTCTATGACAGATACTTATCTGAGGCACGAGAGTCAACCTTTAGAAGCTACTACAGTCGGTTGATTTTTGACAATAGTCTTAATACATATTTCCTCAACCCGAACCAATTACATAAGATTAGAATTATCTTCAAAACGCGAGGAGAACTTCTCCCTCTCAATTATATTCCTTACCGTCCTGACCTGCCAATACTCTGCAGTCTGTGCAATTGAAACGAACGTGAAGACATAAAGCATTTCATCGCAATTTGTCCAATTTTAAATGAGTTTAGGAACAGACACTTCGGTAAACAAAGTCCGAATGATACTGAGCTGCTTAACATACAAAACGGATCCGCTGGATGGGATGCACTTAACTCGTATGTTGTTGCTGCGCTTCGATATAGAAATTGTATAGTAAACGAAGATTTCTCGATCCCTAAAATTGTTATTTGCTATAATTTTGTTTTAACCATTGCCACTATAAATATTATTTGTATATTTCAAAATGTCAGTCTGGTAGACGGCCATAGGCCAAACCATTATGACTTAAGATAAGCTTTTGTTGAATATATAACAAATTGTTACTTTGTATTTAAAATGAAATAAAGAGTCAATTAAAACATAAACTTAACTAAGAAAAAGTGTGTTTTTTTTTTCCAAAAAGTATATAGATACCTAGACAATTTTTTTATTTTTAATAACACAAAAAGCGTGCGTGAAATATATAATTTTGAAAAATTTTCAAGGTGTTTTGCTTTAATGGTAATGTTTTTGAGTTAGACAAAAAAACCGCCGTGAATATTTTTTCTCAGAAACGAATGCACCAATTTTTATAATAAAAAAAACAACTTATAAACGTGTTAAATCACAAGATCTTGGTGGCCAATTGTGATCACCTCTTCGAGAGACACGGTCCGGAAACTTTTCCCATAAAAGATCGATGGTTTCATTGCTTGTGTGGCACGTAGAATCGTCTTGTTGAAATACCAATATTTCGGCCATTAAAAATCATTAATCATCTCTCGATAGCGCAATCCATTGACCGTAACTATTGCTCCAGCCTCATGTTCGAAAAAGTAAGGTCCAATGATCCCGCCGGACCATAAACCGCACCAAAGAGTCACGCGTTGAGAATGGAGAGGCTTTTCAACAATAACTCTTGGGTTTTCGAGCCCCAGATGCGATAGTTTTGCTTCTTGACGTAGCCTCCGAGGTGGAAATGGGCCTCATCAGTCAAGATGATTTTTCGATGAAATTCCGGATCATTTTTATGCATTTCAAGGACCCAATCAGCAAAGACACCACGTTGTTGATGATCGGCAGGCTTGAGTTCTTGTGTTCACTGAACTTTATAAGCCCTAAGACCCAAGTCTTTATGCAAAATACGGTGTAATGACGTTTGTGGAATGCCTAATTCCAAAGAACGGCGAGGAATGGACAAACCTGGGTTTTCTATAACACTTGGGCTACAACAGCAATATTCTCAGTTGTTCTTGAGCGACGTGCACGGATTTTATTCTTCAAATCTCTAACTTGTCCCAACAGCTCGAATTTGTCCACCAATTTTTGTATTGCGAATTACTGTGTTAACATTTTTATTAATATTTTTTCTTTTCGTATTTTTTTTTTGTAAGTTTGATTACTTTGGCATTTGGTTGTAATGAAAACATGGCTCTTGTTTCTTAAGATAATTTTTAAATTTAATTTATTTATTTGAGTTTAATTTAAGTTTATGTAATACGTTTTCGTTTTTTTTTTTATTGTTAAAATAATTCTGGTATTCTCGTGCTTATTATTCAACACCTTCTATTATAATAATTTGAGACAAATATATATCTTTGTTTTAAGTTTGAGTTCTAAATAATTTTTTAAATAACGCAGATCTAGTTTATGTTTTGCAAAACCCACGTCTTTGTTTAAACCAGTAAAAGCCAAATTTAGTGATCTGTTTCATTGAAGAATCTATATTTTTCTCCCTCCCCCTCTGACAGCAAGAGAAGATTGACAGTCTGTTAGTAAAATGGTCCATGCAAAAGATATGAGAGTTGATGTAGGGTTGCCAGATGAAACAACCCAAAAAGTGAAGTATTGAAAAATACTATTTTAATAAAAGGAATATTCAAAAACGTTCAAAAATTAGATTTTCTTAACTTAAATAGACTGACAAGAAAACAGTTCACATATGTATACTATTTGTTTCTTTAAAAATTAAAGAAAAGTGGTTGACACAATATTTTCCCGTTTTTTTTTTTTAATAAGAAAGAGTACCATGTGCCCATATTGGAAAATATTGGCAAATAATCAGTTGTTTGGTGTGAAAAAACGAGAACGGGTGAATCGTCTGATGTGGAAATACATTCTCATAAAAAAAATTGTTCTACACATTAAAGGCTGATGTTTAATTTTTCATTACTTTTTGATGATTTAAAAAAAGGGCTAACTTTGGCATACCCTGACCAATGTTAAGATCAATTTCTATAACTGCACTAATATTAAACTTTTGGACTTTTTTTTTAAGTAGGAAACAAACCTTTGCAACTATGCGTTTATATTAAGCTGCTATAATCATAGGGTTCCCAGATTTTAATTTTTAAAGAACTTCATTTTCTAGTTGACTTGCATATAAATAACAGTAGGTCCGTTCCTTTACACTTTCAAGTAACTTCAAGTAAACTGTCAAATTTGCAGGAGTGGGGATGAATTTTCTCACAAAAAGTCAAATTTACGAAAAAGTAAAGGAACGCTTTTGTAGTAAGTTTTAGTAAAATAGCAACATGACAGAAACGCCAAACACAAAACCAAAATTAGTCTTTGTAAATCGTGATTAATAAAAAAAAATCAAGATGAGTAAACAATTTCGGCAGCTTGAAGTTACTTGAAAAAGTAAAGGAACGGACCTGGTATATTTAATTTCCTGAAAATAATGTCTTCTCAATGAAAAAAATATGAATTCAGCATTAACTGTGTTTTGCTGACGAGATGACAGCGTTCACTCAAATCAAATATTTGTTAGTAAAAATTTAACTGAATGCAATTTAAATGACTACATGCAGTGCAGTGCATTCGATTGGATGAAACATTTTTAAAGAGAAAATAAACAAAAGAATATCAAAAAACGTATAATTTTTACTTGCGACATATAGAATATATGGCAAGTATTGAATTCGTAAAAAAAACTTGATATTTTGTTCAAATATGACATTAAGATGATAAAGAAGACAAAAAAAGAGCGTCGTCGATTCCGTCTTTTTCAGTTCTGTATCTCAAAAAGTGATCAATATTAAAAATCGAAATTTGCTTATAAAATGAATATTTACATATTCTTGAATACTGCATACCCAAATTAATTTTAAGACATTTTCGAAAAAAATGTATATACAAAATTTTATAAATTTTATTTTAAAAAAATTGAAAATCAACAATTTTTTTTAGAGATCTTACGGCATCCAATTTTTTTCAGATTGAATCTATTTTTGAGGTACATATTTAAATTTTAATTTATGAATATTAATTAAATGATTTTATTTTTTAATGTTTTTTTTTTTATGAATTATAATTTGGAATACAGGAGCAAGTTTGTATGACCTAGTGGTGCACATTATTTTTCATTGTTTTGCAAAACTCAAGTTTAAGTTTAAACCAGCCTAAACCGAAGAAATAAATTCATTCAGCGATCTGTAATCATTGAAGAACCTACCTATATTTTAAGCCCTCTCCTCAACAGCAAGAAAAGAATGACAGTCTCTATAAAACAGCTCATGTCATAGATCAGTGAAAGATGTGACATGTGACAGTGATGTAGGGTTACCAGATGAAAAACTAAGAAAAGGAATGTCCCAAATTTTCTAGGAGTGACGTGTAGAAATACATTACTCTTATAGAAGGATTGTACAAAAATGTTTACTAAATTTGCTTTTCTTAATTTAAATAGATAAGTTAAAAAAAACACTGGAAACATAAATAATTTATTTCTTAACAAATTATAAAAAAAACTGGCAGTTTACTGCGACTTCGTCCGCCTCTACCTCATCTACTAGCCAGAGGTGCGTCTTCGACTTGTGCATCATGTCTGCATGGGAATTTTGTTGCAGTTAATTTAAGACAGTGGACTCTCTCTAAATCGAAATTGTTCTTAACTCGAAGCCTTCATATATTTTGTATAATTTTCCCCGTTTTAGCTACAACTTGACTGATGGTTTGCCTTCATTATTCGCAACTTATTAGCGTTACGTTGTATAGCTTAAACCCTTCCTTGATAAATGGACTATTCAATACAAAAAGTTGCAAGGATAAGCGCGTTCAAACAATCAGAAAAATTAATAATTTCTTGCCGATTTTTAAAAATTTTCCACTGATTCTTATTGTTATATATGCTTAGTCCTTCCATAATTAATGAACTATTCAACACAAAAAGAATTGTTCGATTTGATTTAGTTGTTGAGATCAGCACGTTCAAGCAAATAACAAAAGCCTTCAAAAATGAATATTTTTTCCACATTTTTCACTGATGCTTCGCTCCTATTGATCGCAGCGTATTATTATATATATATTATATTATATATATTTGTTTTTGTGTTATTTAACACTGCAGTTAGGCTGCGTCCGTCAATTCAATTTAAGTATTTGAACAACGATAACAAGTTAGAGGTGCTTCCACCAATGACTGCACCACTAATAAAGGAGTCTGATGATCGGCTTGGCACCCGTTAAATAGCTATAACTCCAGCCGGAATTGACGGAAAAAGCCATTGGTGGAAGCACCTCTAAGTTGTTTTCGTTGTACAAATACATAAAAGTAATATTATATAGCTTCAAGCCTTCTACGATAAATGGACCATTCAACATTGAAAGAATCGTTCAATTTGATTAAGCAGTTCCTGAGATAAGCGCGTTAAAACGCAGAAAATTTCAATTTGTTTGCAGTTATTCCCAGATTTTTCACTGATTCTTTGCTCCTATTTGTCACAGCTTAATGTTAAGTAACCTTACGCCTTCCTCGATTAATGAACTATCCAACATAAAAAGAATTCAATGTAGGTAAATTACTGCATGTAGTGATTTATATTTAAATATCAAAATAAGTTTTCTTTAATACATACAAATGCAGACAAATCTAAAGGTTTGTGTATTTCGAAAGTCTGGGACAGTAATATGCTGACAAATTTGCACTTCTGGTTAAAATGCTCACAATGTAGAAGTTCACAATATTGAACCGTTTATTTTTATTTAAGTTTCAAAACACAAAAAGTGTACGTTTCATTAATTTCATTATTGCCCCTTTCCTATTTCCGTTTTCGGTTTTAATTTTCTCGCTGCTTGTTTTCTCAACTGTCTCTTTACGAAAAGGAGATCACGGGTCATGGAAAAGTTTTTAAAATTTAGCTTGATGAAAAATGGATCTCAGATATAACCTACAATAGACATAAATGTGTGAAGATAAAAAAAAAATATTTAGCCAGTTTTTTTGTATTTACTTACAAATAAATCAACAAGAATAAATTTATGTAGGTATGTACAATTTTTAAGAAAATTCAAATCGTAGTATATTCATTAAGCAAAGAAATTAACCGACAGCACTGATGTGATCAATTCAAAAACCAATACACAACCACCAACCGATTACCCACAAGAACTTATCAGAATATAAAAAAAAACCCTTCTACTACTAAACAAAAAAGAGAGTAAGAGCCAGTCGCAGTCGGAGTGTAGTTTTTAACACGTCTACTCCGTCCTCCACCCAAAAACCCGCCACGCAACTCAATATACATCTATACGAATTAAAACAAAAAAAAAATTAAAAACCACATCTACGAGAGTGGTGCTCCAATGCGCTTCAAT
The DNA here is from genome assembly GCA_920937365.1 of Sphaerophoria rueppellii. Classification (NCBI taxonomy): domain Eukaryota; kingdom Metazoa; phylum Arthropoda; class Insecta; order Diptera; family Syrphidae; genus Sphaerophoria; species Sphaerophoria rueppellii. The sequence continues at coordinate 25,769,407 of CAKKXW010000002.1, read as the reverse complement.
AAAGTTGTGTGGTTATAAAGTTTTGTTTCTGTTTATTAACTCTTCAACTTGCTTGGTCACTAACTAGACTAGCAATCAGTTTCTTGTAAGCCTGTGACGATAAAACAACGTTTGCTTTTTTTTAAATTTAAATAAATCTTCGCGGAGAGAATCAAATTTAAATAAAGTTCCCCCTGCTCGCTACTACTCTTTGAAATTACAATTTTCTTACTTTCAAATCAAAAAGAGTGAACCTTTATACTTGATCAATTGAAAATGAGAAAAAGCTCTGACAGCCTCCAAGGGAACTGACAAAAAAAAAAACCGAAATATTCTTGTAATAATTTAAATTTATATCTGCATCAATACATTTGTCCTTAGTTCAGAATTAGTTTTTTTTCTCTGCTGTAACCACCACAAACGCGCACCACGTCTTAATATCGCAACAGCACTTGTTTGAACGCTTTGACGTCGACGTCACTCGACAGCCATTGGTTACATCCATCGCCACCGCCACCGCCGTCGCCACCGTCGCACTCAACGCTGATTGTTAATAATAATTGTTCTACTGATCATCTTGCTCACTTGATCGTTTAAGCGTTTCGTTCGTTTGTACAATTCGTATCTACATATTATTGTCGTGCTTGTCATCTTCGTTGGGTTTTTTTTTTTTTTGCGAATTCTAAGGGTCTGCCTCTGCATCATTCATATACGAAAGTTGTATCTCTATCTTGGAGCAAAAAAAAGATACTTCTTGGTGTGTTGTTTAGTTTCAATTTAAATAGTAGATACCGCTTGAGTCTTGTAGTTCACTCGCTTCAAAATACGCTCCGCGAATTTATTTCTTTATACAATTTATTTTTGATTTTTTTGTTTAAGAAAAAAAATAATTTGTGATATTAAAATAATAAATTCTTGATCGATATCAGAGCGAGAAACTCATTTCAAATTCATTGTTATTTTAACCTCGAAAGCGGTTACTACAACTGGGCTTTTGTTTCGAAATAAAAAAAAAGAGAAAATCATTCTTTAAACATGCTGTCTTCGTATCGCTATGCGAAGCACTGCTTCGTTCTAAAATTGCTCCTCTGATGTGAATAAAAGATTTTTATATTCCTCCTAATCAATTTTACAACGGTAGATATCACATATCATAGTTCATCAATAAAATGTTTGTCTTTTGTTTTTTTGTTTTTTTTTTTTTTTTGAATTCGTGATCACCTATTAGAAAAATAAACAAACAAAAGCATTTTATTGTCTTGCACAAATTTGAGATCCCTTAAATAAATAAATCAAACAACTTTGACGTCGGAGTGTTACAAAAAAAGATACAAAATACAAATGTGCTAAAAAATATTGTCTCAAAGTTTTAATTAAAGTTTTATTTACTTAAGAAAAACACAAACGAAATAAAATATCTCAACGCGATCGGTTTCTTTTTTTTTTTTTCGTCGAAGCAATCTATTCGATTAGAAGTGTTTGAAGAGCTCTTTTGTGAAGTTCAAAACTCTGTCATCGTTTTCTCGTTATTGTCGTCGGTCGAACGTCCTCGTCGCTAAGCCCATTATCTCTCTTCTTATCAGCTAGAGAAAAAAAAACATACCTACACTTTGTCTGAAAGTGTAATCAAATAAAAACAGAAAAATATTATCAGCATCTTCTCGCTCTCGCAAGTTGTGTTTGATTTCATTTATAGAAAGTCTAAATCAATAAAGTAGGAAAACAAAAGTTTTATTTTTGTTAATAATTTTTTTTTACAGAACGACATCATTTTGTTTCCAGCCAAAGGAAAAAAAAAAGGCCAATTATATGAAGTCCTTCTTCGAGTAACAGTGACTAAAAACTTTTATTAAAAAAAACACATCAATAAATGGAGACAAGTCGTAATTTTTCAAATGAATGCAACCAAAGTTTTATGTGTATGATTAACAAAATGCTGCTTAAAATAGAGAATACATTATTACGAAGCCATCGACAACGTGAAACTACTGGAATTAAAAAGCTGTATAATTCGTTTTTCGTTTTGTTTTAATTAATTGGAGTAAGAGCAGTTTATTTCCCCCACTCAGAAAAAGACAAAACTTTACAAAAATCAAAAAAATATAAACCTAAAGTGTTTGGCAATAACAACCCTAACACCTTTTATTCTTCTGCTGTAAAAAAAAGTTTAAAAAAAAGTGTCAAAATTATTATATTCCCATACTCGTACTTAGAGAAATATCAAGTTTCTTTAGTGATATAAAATTTAAAAAAAATTAAGAGTTTCTAATAACACCACAAATGGAATTCTAAACAAAGTGCCTTATTAGTTCTTGTAAGTGTTTTTTTTTTTTCGTATGTTACAAACTTTTTTATCAAATAATAATAATAAATTGGAAATGTGACTATATACAAAAAATACAAATAAAATAAAAAATTTGCTAAAATTAAAACATAAATTTCAACCTTCACAAACAACAATCAAATCTAACGAGTGGGACATCATTAGCCTTTCGCCACCAAGCTAAAAACAAAACGAAGAAAAACTCAAACTGATAATACACAAAAAAAAAAAACATTGATTTTCGAATACGAGAAAATCATAAGTCTTCGATACGGAAATAAAAAAGCAAAATTCGGGGACACGAATGGCTCTGTCGTGTCTTTCGCATCCAAATTTTCAGGATTTACAAACATTTTTAGATCCTGTACGCTCTTCTTTCGATTTCTCAATTACCAACGATCAAATGGAATTCCATAATAATAATAGTGCAGCCATAAATCAAGTAAGTATGAAGCCTATACCCTTATTAGATTTTTAATAACAGAAGCCATTGGAAGAAAATTCATAATATTATGATTTTGCTATATCGATGAAAAGTAACTTACTAACTTAACCGGCTCAAAATTCATGAGATACTGCAGCTTTCCATCGGGAACGGTTCCTCGCATGCCCTCTACAGTCGCCGAAACCAAGCACTCTGGTATCCGCAGTCACTTGGTCCTTGTACCGTAGGGTCGGTCTTTGTTGTCGTCTCGAACCTGGGGGCTGGCATGAGAAGACTTTCTTGGCTGGAGCGTTGTCGTCCATTCACTCCATGTGGTCGAGCCAATGTAGTCGCCTTTTCTTTGCCTTATGGACTACGTCCACATCTTGGTACAGTAGGACTGGTAAAATTAAAGTTTTGTATAGCAGTTACTTTGTCTTTCGAGTGAGGAGTTTTGAACCCAGCTGTTTTGCCAAATCGAAGCAGCAGGGGTTCGCTAAGGTTATTTTTCTTCGAATCTCAGTTAAGGTGTCGTTTGTGGCTTGTGGGATTGATGTTTGTTCCAAGGCAGGTGAAATTGCTGTTACCAACAGTGACGTAGTGGCCGTAGCTTAGTGGTTAGGTGCGTTCGCTGCTAAGCAGAACGTCGTTAATCGGCTTATAATCCATGAAGATCTCAGCTTGAGGTACTGCAGCCTTCTATAGCGAACGGGCCTCGCATGCACTTTTCAGTCGCCAATACCATCCGCAGTCACTTAGTCCTTGTACCGTAGGTTCGGTCGTCCTTGTCGTTTCGACCCAGGGGCTTCGATGAGAAGACTTTCTTGCCTGAAGCGTTGTCGTTCATTCACTCAATGTGGCCTAGCCAATGTTGTCATCTTTTCTTGGCTTTTTGCACTACGCAACCACATCTTGGTTCAGCTCGTATCGTTCGCGGGTGTGGCATACGGGACCGAAAATCCTTCGAAGAATTTTTCTTCCCGAAAGTGTCCAGAATCAATTCTCTTTTTTTACTTATCTTCCAACACTCGGCGCCGCGCCGTAGAGTAAGACTGGTAAAATCAAAGTTTTGTATACCAGACACTTTGTCAGTCGAGTGAGGAGTTTTGAACCCAGCTGTTTTGCCAAATCGAAGCAGCAGGGGCTCGCTAGGGATATTTTTCTTCGAATCTCCATTAAGGTGTCGTTTGTGGGATTGATGTTTGTTTCAAGGTAGTTGAACTCCTTAACTACCTCGAAATTGGTGCTACCAACAGTGACGTTTTGTCCTAGGCGGTAGACAGATGTTGCTTTGTTTGTTTATAGCATGTACTTTAATTTGTCCTCATTCACTTCAAGACAAACGACATCGAGTTTCGCCTGTTCTTCAATCGCTGTGAAGTCCTCAAGCACAGCTCTCTTGGATCGACCGATGATGTCTATATGTCGTCCGCATAGCCTAAGAGCTGGGTGGATTTGTTGAAGATAGTGTTTTCTGTGCTCACACCTGCCTTGCGCACTATCTGCTCCCGGACTTTTTTGAAGAAGTCACATGACATCTCCTTGTCTAAACCCTGCGCATGTTTGAAACAACTCGGATGAGCTGTAACCCATTTGCTCACTACACTGCGTATTGCTCAGCATCATGCCGCACAGCTGGATCAGATTGTTCTGGATCCCGAATTCAGCCATCATTAGCTCTTGTTGGTGGATGCTATCATAAGAAGCCTTAAAGTCGATGAAAAGATGATGGGTTTGGACTCGAAATTCGTTCGTCTTTTCCAGGATCTGCCTCAGTGTGAATATTTGGTCTATCGGTGTTCTGCCCGGGCCAAAGCCACACTGGTACGTGCCGATTATTGTGTTGCAGAATGTTTTAAGACGCTCACACAGTATGTTGGATAGGATTTTGTATGCAACATTAAGCAGGGATGTGCCTCGGTAGTTTTTGCATGACATAGAATCGCCTGTTTTGTAGGTGGGGCATATGGAGCTTATCGACCACTCAGTGGGCATGCATTCTTCCTCCCACTTGATGGCTTGGTGCATAAGGTTCATCAAAGCACCTCCTCTATATTTAAAGAGATCCGCAGGTATGCCATCCGATCTGGCGGAATTGTTATTTTTTAGCTTTTGGATGGCTCTTTCTACCTCTTCTGTGCGGGGGATTGGGACAGGGTCTTCATTGACTGGTCTTGCTTCTCTTTCGTCATTGGCTCGCTTGACATTATGCGCACTCAGCAGCTGTTTGAAGTGCTGCTTGAAAACATCTACATGGAAATGTGCTTCGGTGACTGAATTTCCTTCACTGCTTCGAAGTTGTCAAGTTCCTATTGGAAATCCCAAAACTAACATAGGTTCATCTGTCTGCCAATTAATTGCTCACTTTCTTAGTTTGGCGCTACTGTCCTGACTCCAGCTCTACAAGCTGTGTGTGTGGCTTTTTCTCTCTAGTACAATCCTTCGGGACTGTTAACACTGTTAGCCATTTGCCCTAAGGCTTTCTTATCTCGGATAAGGAAGGAATTAATCGACACAAAAAACTCTAGACAGCGCTCGTTGAACTATCTGCACACTTTTTGTCGTCAGAGATGTGTTGGGGAAATTTTTCCGACGAATTCAAAGCAGCATGAGTTTTCCACCATCGTATTACACGAAAAAATAGTTGACAAAACTAGAGATTACTCTTCGTTATCATACGTAGTTCTCAAATTGATTGCTGAACTTTTTAATTGAGAAGAGAAAATATGAAACGAACCACTTCTTCCAAATTTCATCAACTGGAAATTCCATTTTTTTTCGGATTGAGTTTTTCTTTTGGCGACGTAGTATCCTGAATTAAAAATACTTGTAACGTAGATCTGAAAAACCTTCAATATTCGCTTAGATTCATGCATGCATCCGTCATAAAGGGAAGTATTGTTGAGTGAGTAAAAGAGCGAGCAATTTTTTTATTCAAACGAACTAGGGCTACGCTAGGTTCAAAATTTGAAGTAAATCGACCCATTGGGTTTGTTTGCAACACGGACTTAATTTTTTGACTCAATTATCATTTTTCTTGCGAATTCAAAACTGGAATTTATCTGTCGCACACAAAAAGTTTCTCAGCAAGAAATGACAATGCCAAAGGACAGCTAAGTGCCTTAGAACACGATTTTGGCAAGCCTCACAAGTCACACATTTTGTGAACTCTATCATTTTCTGCCACACAGTTACGGTCATTACTCGTGAAAGTCCACTTGCAAGCATTGCCGGAAATGTGATCTCTATGAGAGCAGATCACAATAATTACATTTTGATCTGAACACAATCGTTTTTATAATCCTAGCAATCAGACAGCTGTTCATTTAGGCTTTCTGCTAATTTTATGTGAATTAAGTACCGCCAAATTGTATTTAAAAAAACACACATGAACGCCGGAATGACTATGCTATAGGGAATTTTGTTGTTAGTTTGTTTGAGAAGTTATTTCCAAAATTTGAGACTTTAGACTCATTCATAGAGACATAACAATTTTACAATTTACTGACTTATTCAGAAGGTTTTCTACCTTAACCTTCCCCAAGCTTTCACAAAATGTTCACATTCAAAAATGTGCAAATCGGTGTAGCCGTTCTCAAGTTTTGTGTTTTTCTGAAAATCTTCTCATTATATTGCCCTATAAGGATACCTTGTTCTAAAACCTTTAAAAATATGCACACATTTTTTTGTATCGGTATTCTAATCGTTTCGAGTATACGGTGGCGAGGAAGCGCATGAAGACACTTAACACTTTCACAGTAACTGCCCTGCAGTATGTCGCCAAGGGACGAATTTGCTATGCAATTATTTCTCTGGGGACTTAGAAGAACATTCTAGTACTCCAGGTACTAAAATTTTGAACTACGTCAATGCCTCCAAATGGCTTGATTAACTGAACTCATGGGTTTTTTATCAGGTTGAGTAGGAATTATCAATGGTATCACAATGGATCTGCATTGATCTAAGCGTGACATTAACGGCAACAGCCGTCAACTGTAAGAAAGTAGCTCTGAATGCATGCAAATTATATATATATTTTTAAAGATCCAAGTTTTTGAGCACGGAAATTGGCTACGCCTAATTTATGTAAGAAGTTTTGCGTTTCGTTAATTTTACATTCCATTATCTGGAGTTATAGCAACTTCACGGATGTCAAGCCGATAATTATCAGACTGCGCTAGCAATTTCAATGATTTCGTTCGTAAAATCATAAAAAGCATATAAATTTTAAAATTTGTTTAGCTACAATTTTGTTTAACAGAAAAACACACACACTTAAACAAATATCGCTTAGTAATAGAATTTACTTATTATTATATTACCAGTATTACCTTTCTAAGAAAGGTAAACATTCTTAAAACATTTGCAAAACTTAAGCAAAATATAAACAACTTCCAACAAGTTAAAAATACTCAACATGACTCAAATTACCATTTAACCACAAATCAAGGCTATTTCTTCAAGCTTAGATTTCAAGTGTGTTTGTATGTCTCAAGACAAATCACAGCATTGCATACGTCATATCAAGCCAGCAAGTTCTAGCTTTAAGTTGCAACTTAAGAAACTTGTACCGTAGATTTGGTAATTGTGGACCCATGGGCTGTAAGTCGAAATTAAAACGCAGGGTTTTTCGATTAAAGACATCAACCACCAGAGAATTTGTTTATTTTTTTTTTTTTTTTTTAACAAAACAAAATTTTCAGCCTATTAGCCAGTCATGTATGTTAATTGTTTAGGAAAAAATTATCTTCGACGAGAAAAAAAAAACAAAAAAATTAGTGCAGGATGCTGTTAACCTGTCTAGATGCTGGACCTTATAGCTTTTGTAATTAATCAAGTTGGTATTTTTTTGTGTAAAGCTCATTTGTCTAAACGCCAAACAACAGCAATTCAAGTTGTTTTGGTTCTTGTTTAACCTTTCAGACGTTCATATGAGTATCAATGGCATATCTACCTTAATGACTTTTGTTTGGTTAATGTACATACATACGTAGCTTGTCTCTTTAAGAAATAAACGATTAGACACATTCATAAGTCTGAATAATAATGTTGTTTATTTTTTACCTTTTATAAGTCCACGTGGCTTAAATTATTATTACTATTTTATTTTTTTCATAAACTACACCTAACACGTGAACAGGTGCTCTAACAGCTCTTCAAATATTTTCATTGTTAAATATAAAATTTATTAATTACATCAATATCAAAAATATGTAAGTCGCCTTAATCATCGAATTTCTTATCTACTGTTTCTTTTTCCTTTTTTTTCGTTTTCCGTTTTCCGATTTTCTTCTTTAACTGAAACTTATTTACTTACTTATGGTGGTGCTACAGTCAAGGTCGGACCAGGGCCTCACCCAACAAACTTCTCCAGCCAGCTCGGTCCCTGGCTAACTGTCTCCAGTTCCACACGCCAAGTTGGTTCAGGTTCTCTACCGCATGTGTGCTCCACCGGAGTCGCGGTCTTCCTCTTCAGCGACGTCCTTCCGGATTGGATCCGAAGACTCTACGAGCCGGAGCTCAACATGACCCAACCATCTAAGTCGTTGGACCTCAACTTTTCTGGCTAGGTCAGTGTCTCTGTACAGCTCGTACAGTTCTTGGTTGAATCTTCGTCTCCATTCTCCATTAATGCAGACAGGACCAAAAATCACTCGAAGAATTTTTCTCTCAAAGCAGCCCAAAGCATTTTCATCAAATGTTGTCATAGTCCACGTCTCTGCACCATGCATGAGGGTTTTGTAGAGTGTGACTTCAGTTGCTCGGGAGAGGACCTTACTACTCAATTGCCTTCTAAGTCGAAAGAAGCAGCGATCGGCAAGAGTGATTTTTCTTTTGATTTCAGCGCTGGTGTTGTTGTCTGAGTTGATAGCGGATCCCAGGTAGACAAAGTCCTTAACTACCTCGAAGTTAAATCTGTCTATGTTGACGTTTGCTCCAAGACGTCGATGCTGGTTGTCCTTTCTTGTCGATAGCATTAACTTGGTCTTGCCCTCGCTAACCGCTAGACCCATCTTCCTGGCCTCCGTCTCAAGGCTCATAAACGCTCCACGTTCTTCCAATTATGTCAATGTCGTCTGCGTATCCTTGTAGCTGGACGGTCTTTTGAAAGATTGTGCCTTTGTATTGACATTGGAGCTTTGCACAATCTTTTCAAGAATGATGTTGAAGAAATCGCATGACAACGCATCGCCTTGTCTAAAACCTTTTTTGACATCAAAAGCGTCCGTTAGGTTTTTTCCAACCATGATGGAACAGCGTGAATTTTCCATTGTCATCTTACACAGACGGATGAGTTTTTCTGGGATGCCAAAACTCTATAGACGCTGTCATACTCGGCCTTGAAATCGACGAAAAGATGGTAGCTATCGATTTGAAGTTCCTGGGTCTTCTCCAAGATCTGCCGTAGGGTGAATATTTGATCGATGGTTGACTTTCCGGGTCTGAAGCCACACTGATAAGGACCTACCAGGTTGTTGACGAAGGGCTTCAAACGTTCACACAGCACGGCAGACAAGATCTTATAGGCGATGTTAAGGAGACTTATACCTCTGTAGTTGGTGCAGTTCAGGGGATCTCCTTTTTTGAGGATCGAGCATACGATGCTGAGGTTCCATTCATCGAGCATGCTTTCCTCCGACCAAATTTTGCAGATGAGCTGGTGCATGCTCCTAACCAAATCATCTCCGGCTGCTTTGTTCAGTTTGGCGGCTAGCCTGTCTGCTCCAACGGCTTTGTTCGACTTTAGTTTAGATATCGCTATCGTCACTTCGTCCATGTCGGGTTTAGCAGAAACCCTGTATAAAATCCCATTGATGAATATTACTTCCGTCCAAACTGTTGATCAACGTTTATCACGCTTAAACTAGAGAATGGCTGGACCGAGATTGATAAATTTGATTTTGAAATGTTTGTGAAAGGTCTCCGACATATGTTTGTATAAAAATCAGAAGTTGTTCATCAACCGGATAGCAGATAGACAGACATCTCTTACAGTGACTCAGACACAGGACACAGGACTAACCCTTATTCTGTGAACTTAGTGGAGAATACCTACTAATGAAATACAATTTTTACTGACTTTTAGTAACTTATTTCATCTCGGAGCGTGGTTTAGCGAAGGAGAAAAAAAATGTTTTTCTGTCAGTTTTTTAGATGGCGCTACAATCGGTTCACTTTACTATTCCTGGAAATTGTGGATTCATTCTTATTCTATGGGTTAGCTAACCAAATTATTCATTAATTAACGCCATGCACGATGAGTGTCAGGAACTATGTATTGTCATGTCTCATCCGTGACTGTAGCAAGCTTTTGGGGGGAAATATTAAATTGTAGATATGTACATCATCTACTTGGTTGCTTTTGTCAAATCAAGTTGATAATTCATGAGTAGAGGTTCCAATAGGGACTTCCGAAATTTGACAATTGAAAGGAAAATTGTTGAAGTTTCATCTGTCTAACTGACTGTGCATTCAAGAGGACACAAGCGTCCACAAAAACCTCTGTCTATCAACTCCTACTCTCCACCTCCCCGCAGTGAATATGAGGTGCCTGGTACCTCAACCGAAGACTGGGTTCGAGGTTCGAGGTTCGAGAAAAGGGTATGCGTCCAGGCGGCAGCGGAAGAACTCCCAAGACGGAGTCAACGGTGGCGTCTACAGATCCAGTCAGGATGAACTACTTAGTGAACACCATACATATTTGCAGCCTAGGCCTATAAAGAGCAGTTTGGCCGGCTCTTTGTCTTAGAGTGAAACGTACTGAGAGATGACTGTTCGGCCACAAAAAGAAAATATAGTTCCGAAACATCAACAAGCCTCGGATACAGACGGAGTTAATGATGGCAACCCAAGCAAACGATTCAAGGACAACGAATTTCGGTTTTGCACTTGGAATGTTAGGTCCCTTACAGATCACGTGCAGCCGAACAACTAGCGGAAGCCCTTGACTGCTATAAAGCAGATAAAAGCACCATCCAATAAATGCGGTGGGATGGTTCGGGCCAGTGTAAAATTAACAACTGTGATATCTTCTATGGCGATTGCTACCGAGAACAAAATCAGCATCTATTTGTGTGTGGATTTGTAGTTGGGTCTCGACTTAGGAGGAAGGTATTAAGTTTCAACTCAGTGAATGAGCGCATTAAGGTTAAATTCAGTAACATAAGCCTCATCTGCGCTCTCGACCTCACTAAAGAAAAGGATAAAGACACCAAAGACAGGACCTTTGAGCAATGCCCTAACTATCACATAAAAATTGTAGTTGGAGATTTTAATGCTAAGCTGGGTTGAGAAGAAATCTTTGGTTGGATGATCGGACGATATAGCCTACACGATACCACCTGCACCTCCGATAAGGGATTTAGGCTAATCGACTTCGCTGCGGGGCGAGACGTAATAGTAATAAGTATGAAATTCCCTAATGGAAATCTCCTGATCAATCAACCGTCAATCAGTTTGATCACATTGCAAGCAAGATGTCCGCACATTCCGAGGTGCCAACATCGACTCGGACCACTACCTTTTTGAAGCCAAGGTACAAATGCGGATACGACGATCAAGACCAAGACGTGAAAATGATTGGAGAAAATTCGATGTCAAACGGCTACAATCGCAAGAGATTGCTTTTCCGATTGTGTCTCTGAAAACCTCTTCAGAAGTCCTTTGCTGCCAGCACAAAATCTAGAAAACCAGAGGCAACACTGCCAAGCAATCATCAGAGATGCCGTCCTGAAGTGCTAGGGTTTATACGGCCACCACAATGAAACCCCTGGTTTGACGATGAGTGCTGGCGAGCACATTCAGCAAAAACAAGAGGAATACAAAGCGAATGCAAAGAAGGACATGAGCACCTCGTGAGCTGTACGAGCAGAAAAGCAGAGAAGAGCACAAACTTCTCAGAAAGAAGAAAAGGGAACATGAGAAGCACGCGATCGTGGAGATAAAAGGATAACACACAAGGAACGAGGTTCGAAAGTTTTACAAAAAAGGTAAAACAAACCACCAGGGCTTATGCACCCCGAACTGCAAAATTTGGTCGGAGGAATGGAACCTTAGCATCGTTTACCCGATCTTCAAGGAAAGAGATCCCCTGAACTGCACCAACTACAGAGGAATAAGTCTCCTTAACATCGCTTTCAAGATCTTGTCTGCCGTGCTGTGTGCACGTTTGAAACCTTTCGCTGTCGTGAGTTATTTTGTTTAGTGACAGAAACTTCTAATGTCTTTCAGGTGGGGCACAGGGATGCGGCAACTACTAGTAATGGTCTTAATTCTACTCGACTTAATTTGCAAATTTTCAATGGCAGTTTCTTAAAATGGAAACCATTTATAATGCAAAATAGTTTTGTGAACCTACTTTTAAATTCTCAGTTTTTTTCCAATAATTTGTATTGCTTCTACGTTCTCTAATCGCTACTTATAATGCAAAATCAAATATTTCAATAAAATGTGTTTAAAATATCGTTTATTCTTCCTTCTCAGTTTAAATGCTTAATTCTTTGTTTGAGCACTTTCTCTAATGGGTTCTAACATTCTAAAATTCAAAATTTGAAACATGAATATAAATAAAACAAGAATAAGCCTACAGAATGTCACATGGTTTGTTCATAGATTTTGATCACATTCATTGAAAATTATCATGTGAAGCAGGGATGTTAAATGAATGACGTCAAAACTCATTCACAAACGGATATGCCTAATCTATGGGTTCAATGTATTTGTACAAGTGGTGTATTGAAATACAAATTTTGCCTGCTTTTGCAGGCGAGACTTGGGTCAGATACAACATTCGGACACCACTTACGTGTAAGTTTGATTATGTAGTTATCGACAGTCTCAAAAGAGGAAATAAATTATTTGTTTGCACAATCCGTTTTTATTTCTGAATTATGTTAACATTTTGTTCCCTTAATTTGTCTTTCATATTTGTAGAAGGAAATTGTCATTCGTGGTTTTATATAGACAATAGGATGTACCTGCAAATAACTTGAAAAAATTCTTCTTATTCTCTAATGTTCTCTTAATTTAATTCGTATATCTAGAATGGATTGGTAGAACAATGTTTGTTTCCTACAGTTTTTCCAAAACAATTTTCGCAAGATCTATAAAAAGGCTTTTTTAAATTAACTTTAAAGAATGGTTGTGTAAGCCCGCTTCAAGTTCTAAGTCTATTCTAATGGCAAATGTCGAATGGGGGAGAATACGGTGAACTGTGCAAGAGCACTTTTTTCGCCAAGTAATCTGTTTTATCTTCAATTTGGCTTATTTCCGTTTCTTATGGATATTAGACCCTTACAATGGTTGGGGTCTTATTTCCCTTGCAACTTCGAAAACATGAGTGCGACCCATGTGGACCACACGACCACTTGCTTACTTACTTAAGGTGGCGCTGCAGTCCGTTGTGGACTTGGGCCTCAATCAACAGTCTCCTCCAGCTAGCTCGGTCCTTAGCTAGTCGTCTCCAGTTTTGCACTCCAAGTTGATTGAGGCCCTCTTCCACTTGAGTGCGCCACCTGAGTCGCGGTCTTCCTCTCCTCCTACGTCCCTTGGGAATAGTGTCAAAGGCTATCCGGGCCGGAGCATTGGTGTCCATCTGCTCTAAATACAGCAAGATTGGGATGATGAGTGTGTTGTACAATTTTACCTTAGTTGCTCGAGAGAGGGCTTTTCCACTCAATTGCTTTCTTAGCCCAAAGAAACAGCGATTAGCAAGAGTTATTCTTCGTCTGATCTCGGCGCTGGTGTTATTGCCCGTGTTTATAGTGGAGCCTAGGTAGACTAACTCCTCTACTACCTCGAAGTTGTATGCGTCTATTGTGACGTTCTGTCCGAGCCGTCGGTATTGTGTGTCCTTCCTCGAAGACAGCATATATTTCGTTTTTCTCTCACTTACTGCTAAACCCATTTTTGTCGCTTCTGTCTCAATTCTCACAAAGGCGCCATTGACATCACGCTGTGTTCTTCCCATTATATCAATATCATCGGCGTAAGCGAGAAGTTGAACAGATTTTTGGAAGATAGTGCCTCTAGTGTTGACGGTGGAGTTCTGCACTATCTTCTCAAAACGATGTTAAAGAAATCGCACGACAGTGCATCGCCTTGTCTGAATCCTTTTTTGACGTCGAAAGATTCTGTAAGCTCCAAGCTGCCATCCTTGGTGGAACAGCGTGAGTTCTCCATCGCCATTTTGCACAAGTGAACGACCTTGGGAGGGATGCCAAAACAAGACATAGCTTAATACTGTTCGTCTCTGTAGATGCTGTCATACGCGGCCTTAAAATCGATGAATCGATAATGGTGGGTATCGATTTTGAGTTCATAAGGCTATTCCAGGATCTGGCACAAAGTGAAAATTTGGTCGATAGTTGTCTTTCGTGGCCTGAAGCCACATTGACAAGGACCAATCAGGTTGTTGACGAAAGGCTTCAGACGTTCACATATTACGGCAGAGAGGATCTTTGTTAAGTAGACTTATTCCTATGATCCATAAGTGCTGAATTCAATTTAGAGACTTTTAACGTTTTAACAAACTTTGGCGGATCAGTAGTCAAAATTAAATTTTATCTTTTATGCCACAAAAGTCCCGAATGAAAAAAAAATGTATTTTATGAGATCACCAAATTTATTTGTACTCATCAATATTATAAAGAAAGCAAAATTGTTCTTGGTAAAAAATTACCAAAAAAATCGTGTACTTATACATATTGAATGCAACTACAAAAAATTGAATAAATAAACTAGCTGGCCAGGTAGACTTCATGCTGCTTCAAACTAGATTTTTGTAGCCCGCAGCCCTACCACTACCCACTACCCCATTATCCTACCACCCACTACCCCTGTACCCAGTTATCCGCGATTTCTACCCGCTTCCCGCGCCACCGTTACCACTCTTAACGCTACCCACTGTCTTCAATCCGCTACCCGCGGCTACACTACTCCCCGCTATTCTGTGTTCGCGATACCAAGCTACCCGCTACCCGAGCCATATCTCATGAACAGCTTCGTCGATTTTGTAAAAAAAATACTTAAAACCTATCTACACACTACCCGAACATTCCATTAAAATTTGACCCTATGGTCAGTTGTAGGAGGGTAAAAATTAAAGACTAAATGTATTTTTCAATTCCACGCCAAAAAAAAATAATAACAAAAAAATGTGTCCGAAAAAATAAAAGAATACATTTTTTTCTTTATTTCAGCATTTGACACATAGCAACAATAACAACACAAGTAACAACAATCGCAACTACAACAACTTCGCAGCAAATCAAACACAAAACGCATTCAATAACGATTACGACCATGTAATCAATTTCGTTGATTCCCCACCAAATTCTGAAGAATCTTGGACAGGTAAGATTTTAATTTCAACTTTAAGCCAAATCTGTACGCTACGAAGAAGAAGAAAGTGACAAGATGGTCGTAACCAGAAAACTATGTTTGCATTTTTGTATTTTTAAGACGAACAACACCAGCAACAGCAAACCCAACAGCAACAACAGCAGCAGCAGCCAAACGGTAAAATTCCAACTGCAGGACCACGTATTATTGATGTTCAAACAATTTTTGGACAGCAACAACAAGCTGCAGCAGCAGCAGCAGCAAACGCAGCAAGCGGACAACGTAAAAGGCGAATGGACTGGAATCCTCTTGAAATCAATCAAAATGTTAACAGTGGAACCGATGCACAATCAACAGCTGCAAAAATCCCTAATTTGACAAACGGCAACGCCAATAACAACGTCAATAATAACATCAACAAGGAAAAGGACAAAAAGAAGATTGCAAATGGCAACGGAAGTGGTGAGTACAACTATACTCCATTTTCTAACACATTGGTGTCGAACTTTTACACAATTCGAGTATGTCATGATTATACATATATTCAAATCCAGAGAAAACAAAATGAGGAAAAGTACCAAAAAATCAATGGGATCAAGAAAAATAATGAATCGAACAGGTTTTCGAATTACAAACACAATTCTTTCTCAAATAAATTGGTTTCAAGATTAAGCAAGTTAATAAATTGGAAAGTTAACTGACCCTTTGCTTATGGTACGGATTCGTTCGAGTGTTTTTTCTTTTTGATTTTATGCGGAAACAAGTTTAATTATTTTACTCAACGAACTGCTGCGAGGGTCACGCTGAAAAACGTTGCAGACAAACTGCGTTTTTGTTTTTTTTTTTTGTACACTCATATTGGATTTTTGGATGCCGTTATAAATTGAGTCCATTGCAGGATTTTTGGTTTTGGATTTGGAAAAGGAGCACAGAAGTTAGTTTACACACGATCTTTTTAAACTTGAAATATTAAGGCCCGTTTTCTTGAGTACAATCTGTAGTGATTCTTCACAAACAAAAACTGAAGAGAAAGAAAAAATTATCAGGTTTTGAAATTTAGGCTTTCAGGTCATTTTCTTAAATTTAAATGGTTACAATTTTTGAACCAACCTCGATTAAAAGTTATTGAACATTTTATAACAGTTTTTTATCAATTATTTTCGCCATAATTCCTGAAAAATCATTCGTGAAAGGGTTTTAAATATTTTTCAATTAACATTCATTTATAACCATGCTAATTATTTATCAGTGTTTGATCCTAGAAACCGCCGGAGAAAATTAAAACAAAACATCAACATTTTCTTAACAAAATATCTTTCAACGAAATCCTAATGCAAATTGATATCATTAACACAATTAAAAAACAATATTGACATTAAAAATAATAGTAGTCTCGACATAGTTTTACAACCTTACCTGTAATTAAGTTTTGTAGTAGCCTTTTCAACATTGAATCAAAGTGTTTATGGTCACTTCAGATTTTTCCAAAACCTACGGGAACATCAATCAATTAATTTGAGTTAAATGAAGTATGCTCTTGATTCTTGAGTGAGTTAGAAACAATCTTCCACAGTCAGACAGACTGAGAGACAGCGTCAAATGGCTGCTTAAAAGGACCGGTGTTTTGTAAGTTAATAAAAAGCGACAAGAATGTTTATCTTAGGCTCTAACTTTTTTATGGATGTAATGTATGTTTGAAGCATGAATTTTAATTTACATAGCAACACGTCTTTCCACTAGAAAATATTGAGGATTAGTTTTACGTTTTACTGCCATTTCGGCTTGATCTGGTTCTTATAACTAAAAAATCTAACATTCTATGCTTATCAGCTATCAGATCACGTTGACATGGCAATTAAAAAAGCATATACCTATGTTAAATTTTAATCAATGAAACACAAAGAGAGAAAAATGTAAACTAGTTAAGAAAGTCTTGTGTCACGACACATATCTGAATACGTTGCGTTAATCTTACGTCAATTATTTAAATACAATACAAAATCATTTTGTGGTCTGAAATTTGAATGAGACTAGTCGAACTAGCTCTAGAAATTCGAGTGCATTGATTCTTCATTTAAGGGGGGTTCACATTCAGATTCAACAACAATAGTTTATCAACTTCTGACC
>CAKKXW010000002.1:25727527-25751355 GCA_920937365.1 Sphaerophoria rueppellii | reverse complement strand
GTTACTCCAAAGGCTCAAAAAGTATTTCTAGAAAAATAAAAGTTAAGCTTTTGGCTGAAACTTTAAAAGGTCAAAAGGTAAACTTTTGGTTACGTGGATTGCATGTAATTGCAGGTGCATTGGTTTTCAAATGGAAAACTGGAAAATTTCAAAATCGGTTTTCGAGTTGAAAATAGAAAGATCTTTATGAAAAACTCGGAAACCTCATTGGTTTTTAACGTGAAAATTGCATGTAATTGCAGGTGCATTGGTTTTCAAATGGAAAACTGGAAAATTTCAAAGTCGGTTTTCGAATTGAAAATAAAAAGATCTTTATGAAAAACTCGGAAACCTCATTGGTTTTTAACGGGAAAATTGCATGTAATTGCAGGTGCATTGGTTTTCAAATGGAAAACTGGAAAATTTCAAAATCGGTTTTCGAGTTGAAAATAGAAAGATCTTTAAGAAAAACTCGGAAACCTCATTGGTTTTTAACGTGAAAATTGCATGTAATTGCAGGTGCATTGGTTTTCAAATGGAAAATTGGAAAATTTCAAAATCGGTTTTCGAATTGAAAATAGAAAGATCTTTATGAAAATCTCGGAAACCTCATTGGTTTTTAACGGGAAAATTGCATGTAATTGCAGGTGCATTGGTTTTCAAATGGAAAACTGGAAAATTTCAAAATCGGTTTTCAAATTGAAAATAAAAAGATCTTTATGAAAAACTCGGAAACCTCATTGGTTGTTAACGGGAAAATTGCATGTAATTGCAGGTGCTTTGGTTTTCGAATTTAAAACTGGAAAATTTCAAAATCGGTTTTCGAATTGAAAATAGAAAGATCTTTATGAAAAACTCAGAAACCTCATTGGTTTTTAACGGGAAAATTGCATGTAATTGCAGGTGCATTGGTTTTCAAATGGAAAACTGGAAAATTTCAAAATCGGTTGTCGAATTGAAAATAAAAAAATCTTTATGAAAAACTCGGAAACCTCAATGGTTTTTAACGGGAAAATTGCATGTAATTGCAGGTGCATTGGTTTTCAAATGGAAAACTGGAAAATTTCAAAATCGGTTTTCGAATTGAAAATAAAAAGATCTTTATGAAAAACTCGGAAACCTCATTGGTTTTTAACGGGAAAACTGCATGTAATTGCAGGTGCATTGGTTTTCAAATTTAAAACTGGAAAATTTCAAAATCGGTTTTTGAATTGAAAATAAAAAGATCTTTATGAAAAACTCGGAAACCTCAATGGTTTTTAACGGGAAAATTGCATGTAATTGCAGGTGCATTGGTTTTCAAATGGAAAACTGGAAAATTTCAAAATCGGTTTTCGAATTGAAAATAAAAAGATCTTTATGAAAAACTCGGAAACCTCATTGGTTTTTAACGGGAAAATTGCATGTTATTGTAGGTGCATTGGTTTTCAAATGGAAAACTGGAAAATTTCAAAATCGATTTTCGAATTGAAAATAGAAAGTTCTTGATGAAAATCTCGGAAACCTCATTGCTTTTTTATAGAAAAAAATATTAATTTTGTATTGCGAATTCGCAAAATCAGCGAAAGCACGAAGATAATAATTATAATTCTAAGGTTGCTCTGAAAGATGCGAGACGAGGGTCGCAGGGTCGGCTAGTATGTAATATTCTTCTATATGCAAGACACTCTAGTTTCAGAACTAACTATTTCCAAACAAATTGTGTCTTCTGTTAGCAAACCGCCTTCGGAACAAAGATTGGTATATACGCTCAATTCTCGATATGTGCGTATCGCGAGCAGACTCGAAAAGTAAAAGCGATGTATTAAAGCGTGGTATATTTGGTTACGAGAGTCATCAGACGAACGCTCCCATAGTACGTTAGATCGCTCTAACGAACTCGTAGAAAGAGCCCTCAATGTCTGCCAATGGTATGATGTTAAAATCATCTATGGTGATTTCAATGCAAAAAAGTATCCTTCCGCGAGAAAAATGGCTATTAATGTACTCATGCAGACTATCTATACTGGCTACCAAAGTATCCAGATGACTTTGGTGATATCCTTCCGCGAGAAACATGGCTATTAATGTGCTCATGCAGACTATCTATACTGGCTACCAACCTTTTTTGCATTGAAATCACCATAGATGATTTTAACATCATACCAATGGCAGACATTGAGGGCTCTTTCTACGAGTTCGTTAGAGCGATCTAACGTACTATGGGAGCGTTCTTTAATCGTTAAGCAGTTTTCGTTGCCGACTACCTCGAAGGTTAAATCAACTTTTTCCGAGGCTTGTTGTCGGGTTCGTGGTTTTTGAAGGGGGAGATTACCTTCTTCAGGCCAAACTCTGCTTGCAAGGAACTAGTCTCGTCATATTAACAATAGTCCCCGGGTAGCTTGTTAAAAACAAAACAAAAATCACATACATATGTAGAATCATCTATTTTCGGATGATTAAAAGTTAAATACTTTACACAACAGATAAGTTATTCAGAAGTAACTAAGCCGACTTAGTATATTAACAATTAAAATTTCACTACGGCATATACGTACTTTTTTCGGGGAAAAATTCTAAGTGGTTTAAATTTTTTTATCATGCCTAAAATGACATGACAATTATTAATCACTTTTAATATCGAAACAGTGACGTATTTTTGGGATCTGAAAAATAAGAAATCATACCAAAGAAACTACCTATACTCTCAATTTTACTCTTTTCAAGGAAAGCCCAGACAAGGTTGATAAGAAAAAATGTTTACTCTTTAAAAAAAACAACGACTACAATTTCAACACAGTAAAATATGTGAAACCATTACATATAAGTAAAGTGTGCATCATCTGTTCGATGTGAGACATCGCACTTTAATCCGCTCTGTTACTGATAACATAAAATGGAATATTTGTTTGTTTGTTTGTTTTTTTTTTTTTTTTTTTAAGGGTCAATTATACACAGCTAAGATAGAGATTATTATAATATTATCGGTTCACATTAAAGCATTTTGTGGGTGTATTTGTACACTTCCGAATGAAGGTTAAAAACTTTAGACCGCAATCCATTTCAAATTTTCATCGAAGGCTTCCTGAAAATTATTATTACAACCAAGTCTGCCGGTTTGTTTGCATCAATGTTAATAAAATTCTTGAATATTTTTAATGTGTCAATAAATATCAGACTGATATGTGGGTGAACTAGTTGATTATCTGACACTCATAGAATAAACAAATAAAGTCTGGAGCAACGGAAAAAAACGTGTAAAAAAAATAAATAACATTCTTGTTTCGATTTTTTTGTGTGTTAGCTCAAAAAACAAAATTAAGTTTACTCAAACTCTCTGTAAAGTAAAAATCAATTCAATCCACGACTGAAAATAAAAACACGTTAAACTCAAACGGGCTTGATAAGCCCTTATCAAAACTTTCATACAACAAAAAAAACATCAACGTAACTCAGAGTCACAGAGTTTTTTACTCTTACGCGAAATATTACTCACAAGCGTATTAATGTTTGTTTAATGAGTGCATATGTGTGTGCGTGTGTTATAAGAATAATGCAAAACTTTTCAAATCAAAATGAAACTAGTCGACGTTCGAGCCGATATCAGAATATTGTAGGTATGTGTTGAGACTCGAGAGAATTGTGTTTTTTTTTTGTGTCGGCTTGTTGTTTTGTTCAGTTAAAGCTCAAATTTTTATTTACTTGAACTGTGCTATTTTATTTATATCAGTTATGTTTGTTTGAACAAACTCAAGTTTTTTAACATGAAAAGAATTAATAACTCCTACAAAAATTTGCTACTTTGAAATAAATTATCAATATAGCGAAATTAATTATTGGCGGTGCGGCGCTTTTAATAAATTGCTTGTAGTATGTAAGTTTTAATTAACATTTCGATATTAATGCTCTACTTTACTTTGGTTTATATATCTAACTAGCTGTACCATGCCACACTTGGCAGTGGCACATTTGATTGGATGGTTGAGAAATGAGAAACAAAACAAAGATTACATTTCATACAAATTTAATTTTTCAATATTTTTTATTTTTCTGTCTGCGTAGAGTTTTATTGATTGTGATTGCAAATTCTATAAATTAAAGACCTAAACTGCTATCCGCAACCCCGGTACCTCGTTACTCGCTATCCTACCCTACACGCTAACTACTACCCCTATGCCCACCACATACTCCTGTTTCCTGTCACTCCGCTACCCCGCTATTACACTACCCTGCTCATATGTCATTAACGACTTGGTCGATTTTTCACAAAATACTTAAAAACCCATATTCACGCCACTACCCGAACATTCTGTCAAAATTCGGTGCGAAACACTCCATTGGTACAAAATAAGTGAGTCGAACTCAATACCACAGAAACAATCAAACATAATTTGGTTAAAATTTGAAATAAACTCTGCAGTACGAACAATTGAAATTTTCATGACACGATTTGAAATGATCTTAAATATTCAGTGTATTTTAATGACATGTATCAAACCAAATACAGGTTGTTCAATGAAATTTAACTTTTTCAGTCATTTTCTAAACAAAAATAATCCTAAATTTTTAGAGAATTTGTTGCAAGCAGCTCAACAAATCAAAAGCAACGAATCTTAAAAAATCAGACCTATCAGACTTCGTACTTCCTCGTTTGATAAAAATAAGACCTCAACTTTTGCACCCCGCTATCGAATTACCCGCTAAACGCTATCCGCGGCCCTACTACCCTCTACCCGTTTATCCGCTACCTGCTTCCTGCCACTCGGTACCCCCTTACAATACGTTATCCGCTACTTCTACACGCTACCCGTCACCCCACTACCTGCTATCCTCTACCTCACTGCTCCACTACCAGCTTTCCTGGCCACATATCATATCATAAACGGCTTAGTCGATTTTATACAAAATACTTTTAACTCATTTACGCCACTACCCAAACGTTCCTTCAAAATACGATGACAAACGCTTCATTGGTACAAAAGTAGTGAGTCGAACTAAGCAACAAATCTTAAAAAATAAAAAAAAAATCCACCACGAAAAATGTCAAGTGTATAGGTTTTTTTATTGTCGATTATATTTGACAAATAATATTTTTCTTTACTGACATTTTATTTTTTTGATACTGAAATCTGAAATTTAAAAAAATTGACGAAATCGAATAATATTCGTAGCTATATTGATATATTTTGCTGAAGTGACAAAAGCATTACTTTTTAACATTTGCACCGTTTGATTTGAAAAGTTTACATTTTGTTTGTTAACAACCTTCTACCCTTATTCCTCTTTAATTTAAAATAAAAATTAAGAAAATCGGTCAAACGGTTGTTGAGTTTTTCGAGCGTACACAAACCAGCATAACATTTTTATATATATAGAAGATTATCTCTATAGATATATAAAATTCTGGTGTCACGGGGTGCGTAAATGAACTTCTCAGAAACAGTTTTACCGATTTTCGTGAATCTTTGCGAGGATATGGACTATGGTGGAGACTATGACATCTATTTTTCATCACCTTACCTTTTTTTATTTTTGTTATACATACAACCATAAATTTTCACCCCTCTATGATCAACTATTTTTTTTTATTTATACATTAATTAAAAACTTTAATTTTTGTTGGTAAGATTTTTACTTTTATTTTTGTTATGGTGTGGAATTGAAAAATACATTTAGTCCTAAATTTGTACCCTCCTACCACCGACCCTTATGTACCAAATTCAAAGGGAATATTCGGGTAGTAGTGTATACGGGTTTTATTTTTTTACAAAATCGACGAAGCTGTTCATGAGATATGGCCAGGGTAGCGGGTAGTGGTAGCACGGAATTAGGATAGAAGGCAGCAGTGTAGCCTGTAGCGGGCTGCGGATTGCGTGTAGTGGGAAGCAGGCAGTGGGTAGCGGATAATGGGGTAGCGGTCAGCGGTCAGAAAACACTGGTAGCTGGGTAGCGGGTAAAGAGTAGCGGGGTAGGGTGTAGTGGGATAATGGGATAATGGGTAGCGTATAGTGGTTGGGTATTGGAGTACAAAAGTCTTGGTCTTTTATTTGAGGAAGTACGAAGTCTGTCGGGTCAGCTAGTTTATGTATATTGGTTTGTGTAAATGAAATAATAAATTTTTTGATAAAATTTTTCAATAGTCAAATTCAAAACCGAAACCCTTATAAGATCAATTAGTTTTTTGTCTATTCGCAAACGATATCTGCAGTGAAATTTGATATACATTTCCTCTAATACAATTTTGATCCGAGCTTATAGCAAGCACAGTCTTACAACCATTGGTTTGCCAACATAGTAGACTATGTTATACCACCGTCTCATCATTTAGTGCAGTGTTAGTAAGCAAACATAACAAACACTCGCATAGATGAACTAATTAACTGATAACATTAATTAAACAAAACGTTTAAAAATGTAAAACACTGGTCTTGAGCAATTTTTTAAATTTATTCTTGCTTAGATTCAATTCGAATAAGACTAAGTTGCAGTGTCAAGGGCTCATAAAATCCATATTTGGTACGATGTTGATTTGTCCTTCCCGAGAAGATTATAAGCGCCACCCCGATGGTTGAAGGATATAGAGCCAAGTAGTTCCTTTGCATCTGTTAGACAAGTTATAACTTGATGGAAGAATACCATGTCGTTGTTTTTTCATCTATTTGACAATGTTTATATCTGGAGAGTTAAGAAACGGTTTTCATAAGAGGGAACATTCAAAGGATCACTCCACAGAATACCTTTGAGGGCAAAATGGGTAAAATTTCGTTGAACGGATTCTATCCTCTCAATATGAATATCGTAATGGGGTAACCAAACTTGGGAAGCATATTCCAAGTGAGGACCTTTGACCAACGCGGAACTCCTTTGACCAACGCTTTATAAATCAGCATTGAATGGCCTTTATTCACAATGTTGTTTATGTGCACAAAAAAATCTAGCTTAGGTGTAAAGAAAACTCCAAGATCTCTTACGGACCTGCACGGGTAAGAATCTGCTGTGAGATATCGTTGTCGTATGAAGACGGTGCACTCTTCCTTGAAAAAGTGATTGTTTGGCATTTTATTGGATTTAGATTTAAACTATTTTTCTCACACCACAATTAGCTAATCTTATAGAAGAATGTGATCATTACTTGAAGAGATGTTTTTGTAGATCTTCATATCATCTGCGAAGATGAGAATTTAGCTATTACGTTAACATAACGGAGCATCGTTATGTAAATGTATGGCTATAATCAGGAACTCTAATCAGGAACTCATTCATCAAAAAAATCTACAAATAACAAACTGACTTATCTGAGTATTCATCGATCGAATAAATAAGAGTGTTATTGGTCAGATAAAGTCTAACTGACGATTGAAAAATCCAAAATTTCGTTATCTGTCGAATACAAAAAAAACGGCTCCTAGAGATAAATGCCTGAATTTTACTTCATAAGATCTAAGGGCTAACTATAAAGAACGGAACAGTGCGGACGGAGCCGTCCGTTACTGAGCGAATACAAGGAATTCGTATATTTTGCCCGCAATAGCGGATTGCTCCGTTTCGTCAATTTTCGTTCAGTTTTCCTTACGGACGTAAACTGCGCTGACTGGTTTTGTTGATTTTTCTGAAGAGGAATTCGATTTGTTGTTGATTTCAGGTAATTAATTTCTTGAAATTGATTGTTTGTTGCATGACAACCGAAATTCACAAGTTATTGAAAACAAAATACATACATTTGTGTTTGAATGATACTTCCGTACTCATCCGTTCATTATGGGTAAAGTGTTCACATGGCAGTTCGGAAGGAAGCGTTTCGTTCTGTTCTGACACTAGCAAACGGCAGCTTCCGCTCCCGTTTGTGAAAGTTTTTTGCTTACTTGAAAGCAAACGTATGTTTTACATAGAACCTACTCTATTGGGCCAAAAATAAAGGAAGTGGGTCATAAGTTCACAATTGTTTTTGTGGTAAGGGTGCAAATGTGACAGTACATTCGCTAGGCAGATATCAATGTTTTATAAGCACTGCAAACAACAATTTTGGTGATTGCTGGCCGGGAAATACGAAACACTTGAGACAGTTTATTGTAATTATCGGCATGTGAAGGTGTTTCAGTGTCACAGCTACTCTTCCTTCTACGCTGGTGGGTACACGCCATGGTTTATATTGTTTCTTAACAAACGGATGTACTTTGTCACACAGGAAATTAAACTGCTCCTCCGAAACGTGAGCAAAATTACGGAAAAACTAGTCTCCTTCTGCCCGTCAATCCCTCATGATAACGTGGTTTTGACTTTTAGCACCACGTTCCCAAAATGGTCGCACCCAAATTGACCTATACGATTACTCGCCTTGTTCTCAGTAACGTGCTGTGAAATCCGTAAAGTCCCGTCACACACTGAAAGGGAAGTACTTTCAGAAAGCAAAAAGCTGATTTGCTTTCTTGGAAACACTTTCAGAAAAATCAACTTTCCCAGTGTAACTAGTTCCTGAAATCGTTTTGAAGAAATCAAATCACTTTCAGCAAACGCTTTCTTCTTTCAGAAACTGTTTGTGAAAGTTTTTTGCTTTCTAGAAAGCGAATGATCTGAAATACCACAACCGTCTACACACAAAAAGTTTTCAGAAAACACTCTCAGGAAACGTTTGCGCTTTTATAGTGTAACGACCCGAAAAATGTTTTCAAAAAATTTAATTTCTTGAAATTAAAATATTTTCAGAAAGCACTTTCCTTTCATAGTGTGTCTGCTCTCTAAAAACACTTTCAGAAAAATAACAAACTCTAAAATTTGGAAACGCTTTCTTAAAGTATTTTCCTTTCAGTGTGTGACGGCTCCTTAAGAATGTTCCGGACTGAAACTGAAAATTCTTACTGCTTAAAGCGCCACCCAACTGCAGGCGACAAATTTTGAACTATATGCATCTTACTAAGAGAGAGAGAATCGCCTTCCTATGAGAATCGTGACTTCCGCCAGCCGTTACTGATTTGAATTTTCAAATTTAGGCAGATTTTGCTATGCCTTAATTTTGAAATAAAATGTGTTTGATAAAAGCGTTTTTCAAAATGTTTTGATTGCTGTGTTGAGAAAAAGTACGTGCTAAATAAACAAAGCGATTTTAAAAAAATAAATCATAATCATAAGAAAAATTGCTTATCAAAAATACAAATTTTATTCATAGTTTTTTAATTCTTTTTTGTTTAAAAAGTTTATTTTTTCTCCAATAGTTAACAGTTTAAATGTTAACATTCAACATTAAGAAATGTTAGCTAAAATTGTTTTTATTTTGATGGAATTCTCTTTGAAAAAGTACGATTTTTAGCCTTTACTACTAAGTAACAAAGTACTTAATTGAAACTGTGCTCCAATAGTTTTTTAGAAACAGTTTTTGTCTACAGAATGACACCTTAAAAATTTCAATACGCATTTAATCGCTTCACAATACCATTTGAAAAAACGCAGTTTTGTTCCTGAACGCTCTTAAGTCGTTCAATCGTTACAAAAAAAAAAAAATTTGATTTGTCATAAAGTGATCGATTTTTTTTTCTTTTTCAATCCAACAGATATCTAAGATTCAATTTGAGAATCTTATTGGCATTATTTCACTTATTTTCTTGAATGACTACGATTTTTTTTTCTATCAAAAAAATGGGGTTTAAATGCAAAAACACAACTTAAAATTGATTTACAAAAAAAATAAAGGCAAATACCAAAAACTTATTAAATTTTCTACGCATTTTGAAAACATAAAAACATTGCTCTTTTCAATATTTCCGATCAATTTAAAAAGGTCAAAAAATATATTTTTCAACTTTTTCATTTTTGTTTGTGATTTTTAGTGACACAAATAATCTGAGGCTTAATTATTAAAGCTCATAAAAAATCCTTGATTTAAGTAAACATTTCGCATCAATACGGTTTATCGTTTCTCTGTTTTGATCAATCAAAATTAAGGAGTTTTTTTTTAAGTTTTATTTTTATTCTTCTTCTCCATCCCCAACGTGATATTGTCAGGTGTATAAACATGTGAAAAAGGTTAAAAGCCGCAATTGAAAATCAAGCTGGCAACACAAGATTTTAAACACCAAGGCAGACTCTCACATACACACGCCTGAAGTGTGAAAAATGTTTCCATTGTAAAAGACGAAGATGAATTTCAAAAAGACAAATGAGATGAATAAAATGAATTCAAAAGAGAACAAAACTAAAAAAATATAACTTTCCTTAAAATTGAAAAAAAAAAAACAAAAATGTTTTGTTAATTTGATTGATTGTAACAAAGAAACGATAAATATTTATGAAAAATCAAACTTCTTTTTTTTTTAATTTTTGAAATGAGTGAACATTTCTTAGGCTCAAGCGGAAACGACCAACGATATTTTCTTAACTCAAAATAATTTGAAAAGAAAAATTATAACCTTTGAAAAACTTTGAAAATAAACACCGTTATTATTTTACACCCACCACTTCAAGATCTTACTGCAAACGAATTTTGACTAACATTACTACTAAGACGAGGGCTGAAGTTAAGTTAACCAGAGAAGAAACTTCTTCCTATTTTTTGTATATGCATACAGCACCATAGAACTTCCGTAGAACTCTTCTCTCAAAACGGTTTAAGGCGCTCTCATCCGATTTTGCAAAGGTTTATGATCTGCACCATATAGCAGAACGGGGATGATGAGGGTCTAAAAACTTCACCTCAGTTTTTCGGGAGAGGGCTTTTCTACTCAATTGCTTCCTTAGCCCAATGGAACAGCGATTAGCAAGATTTATTCTCTTTCTGATCTCGGCGCGCGCTGATGTCATTGTCCGTGTTGATAGCAGAGGAGCTAAGGTAGGAAAAGTCATTAACTACCTCGAAGTTATATGTCTCTATCGTGACGTTTTGTCGAAGACGTTGGTGTTAGATATCCTTTCTTGATGACAGCATTTACTTTGTTTTGCTCTAATGGATCGATAAACCCGTTTTTTAGCCTCAGTCCTTATACTCACAAATGCACTATTGATATTACTTTGAGTTCTCTCCCAATAATATCCATATCATCGGCGTGCGCGAGTGGTTTCAAAGACTTCTGAAAGATAGTGCCTCTAACTGTTTACGAGGGAGTTCTGCACTATTCGTTTCAGTATGATGTTAAAAAAGTCGCATGACAGTACATCTTCTTGTCCAAAGCCTTTTTTGACATCGAAGGTATCGATGCGATGAGGTCGTTACCGACCCTGATGGAGCAGCGTGAGTTCTCTATTGCTCAGATGAAAGAGCTCGGTAGGGATGCCAAATCTGGATATGGCTTTATAAATTTCTTCGCTATAGATGCTGTCATACAAGGCCTTAAAATCGATGAAAAGATGGCATAGGTTTCGATTTGAAGATCTTGGGTGAATATTTGATTGATGGTGGGCTTTCCCACTCTAAGGTCACACCGATATGGCCCTATTTGTTTGTTGGAAAACCCGCTTGAAACATCCTTTCTTCAGGATCGGACAAAGAATTCTGAGGTTCCATTCATCGGGCATATTCTTCAGATGAGTTGGTGTATTTTCCTTATCAAGTCATCCCCGGCAGTCATGCCGTCAGTTCACGCGGCTTTGTTATTTTTAAGCTAAGACATCGCTATCTTCACTTCTTCATGGTCAGTAGACAGAAATGCTGACTTTCGTCGTCTTAATTCAATTCTTCATTCTGCCTGAAACCAGAATTCGATTTTTCATCCCAGTTATAGAGTCTACAGGAGTGGTCTTTCAATATCATCAGCATTGACTGTGAATACAACAATATTTTCCTGTGGGTCATTACAGTTTTCAGTTCGTGCTCAGTTACCATGAGTCATTCGTTTTACCTCTTGGTAAAATATCCGAACTTCATTCCTGTTTTTAAGTCTTTTAACAACCTCGATCAATCGCTTTTCATGCTCTTCTACTTGTAGAGCTACCCACCTGCTCTCGCCCTCCTGTGCTGCGCTGCTTAATATGCTTCTTGCTTGGCTTAATGTATGTACCTGCCTTCATCAAACCAGTACCAGAGGTTTTGTTTTGGTGGTCTTCAGCACTTCATTTTAATGGCTTCCTGGCAATTCTGACACTGGTTCTCAATACTCGATGCTGAACATTTCATCAGCTTACTTGACACTCGATCGGTCGAACCAGAGAAAATTGCTGTTACTTTCTTGATTTAAATCATTATGTGACGCTCAAGCCAAAATGATGGGAAGTAGAACTATCTCCTTTTTTCCTTTCCTTTTCCTTCTTTTTCAGTAATCACGATAACGCTGAATCTTGTTAAAGTCAAGGTGCAAGAAAGTTCTAAAAATTGGTACCTTATGTCAATGTTTAATAATAAATTAAACAGCCCAAGATTAACAACTGAAGAAAAAAGCAACAGACAGCTGTCTTTTGGGAAAACCTACTGCTGAAACTTCTTCTCGGAAGTGTCCAACTTTCTCACCACTTCACGAAGGGACAATGTTTTTGACACATCTTGTGCTGTGCACGACCAGGTTGGTTGCTTTCACGAAGAGGCAATGTTCTCGACACATCTTGTGATTTGCTTGTTTCAAGAACCAGTGGACTCAATTTTACCTACCACACTGCTAGTAGTCATTTTGGTAGGGCTATTATGGCAATCATGCAAACATTTTGTTAAAATAATTTTATCATTTGCAACTCTCTGCAGTTGAACCCCATATCCAATATCCATCACTAGTGACAGTCTGAATAAATAACAGTCTATTTTATCGATTTAACTTTAACAAAAAGGCCGCTATAAACTGTAAAAATAAGGTAGTTAGCAAATTTGTACACGAGTCATTAAGTGCATAACCTTTCTTGCACACAAAGAATTCAAAACTTCTTTAAAGCTATTTACATTTCCATTAACACTTATTTTTACCCAGAATTTTCCTATCAACGATTCCAAACATAAAACTTACAAAAGCTTACGAAGCAAATTGTAAGACTTCACACCTCATTGCCCTCTCAAATGAAATTCTCTTCTCATCAATTTCTTCACAAAGCAGTAAACATTTCAACGTCAATTTTCAACTGGCAATAAAACTAATTCACGCCAAACACACGTGATGACAATAAACGATTTATTATTAATCAAAACAAACAAAAAATAAAGATGAGGGTAGAGTAAGAAAAAAATCGACATCGAATTCAATATAGGTCAAATGCGTTATTGTCCATAGAAAATTGAGGTTAAACGATGAAAAAGACGATGAATTGACGATATTGAAAACCTCGCAGTACATTTGTTTGTCAATTTGTATATGACTTTAATTGAAAAAGTGTCGCAATGTTGCGCAACAAAATGAAAATATCTTGTAAACACTTTTTATTTAGTGTCTGTGAAAACATTTTCTCCAAAAGATTTTGTTTATTGGTTTATGGTGTTTTCTTTTTATTTTTTCAACACACTTCGTGACGGTTTTTGTTCGAATTATTAACATTGTGACCGGAGTATTACTGAACGTTTAGTATGAACAATGTGAAGCTTGCGGTGCACTGGCTGGCAGTGCGGTTGATCAAGGTTGTTCATGGGTGAAATTAATTTGTATTCAAATAATGAACGTCATGAGGTATGACCAATTTAATGCAAATTGATAATAAAAACAAATTTAAACAATATTTATTGGAAGGTTTAAAGTATTGATGCTTCTCGTTAAAAAAAGGTTTTTTCTTTTCAATTTTTTGAAATAATTTTGATGGCAAGGCTTTTCGTTTAACTTTTTTTATCTTGGTTCCTGTATTAGCTTTGTTCGAACATTTTTATTGACTGAATGAAACCTTTTCTGACACCGCGGAAAACTAAAAAGCATTTTTTTTTTTAAATTCCATTTTAGGTCGCGGAAGCTGGGCTGATGACATTGATTTTGACTTGAACACAGATTTCAACAGTTCCGGATATTTGAACAAGTACACCCACAACACCTTCGAAACCATTTTGCAAGAACCCTCGAATAACAATTTTCTAATATTTTAGTGAACCGTTTCTTTCATTTTCTCCGGCGCTCACTGTTCTCAAACAGGAAATCCATTCCCCACAAGCTGATCAATTGAAAGGCAACAAGAGTCCGTTGAACTCTGGCAATCAGGACAATTCACTCAGTTCAGACAATCATGATACCGATCATCACGTCAATGGCGGCACATCATCATCAGATCTAAACGATTCCAACACAAAGTGTGCATCACCATCGCGTCAAGTTGTCAAATCCGTTGGTTATGATAATTCCAAGCCAATAAACATCGATGGATTTTCGGTGAATAATAACAATAATCAACAATCAGCTGATAAATCATTGATCAATGGTAAGTTAATGTTTATTTGATTGTTTGCTTACTTCACAGAGTATTTTCTTATTATTTGAAATAGCTCGCAAAAGTCCAATACAAGCAGTAGTTGATTCGTCAAAAAGTGAGAATAATAATAATTCGGTATTGGCTGATGACTACAAGTATGTTCCTTGCCGCTTTGCGGTTTATGAAAATTTTGAACTTTCTTGTTGCAATTTTTAGATTCCAGTACATTTTGGCTGCGGCTACATCGATTGCTACAAAGAACAATGAAGAGACTCTAACATACTTGAATCAGGGTCAGAGCTATGAAATTAAGTTGAAGAAAATTGGAGATTTATCTTTTTATAGGGATAAAATATTGAAGGTAAGTTTGGTTTCTGACAGCCAAATTAATAAATATAACGAAGGACTAATCTTTATTCTGTGGCCTAAGTGGAAAATAAAATGTATCTTAACTTACGCAACGTTTACTAACTTTATTCCACCGCGGAGGGTGATTTAGGGAAGAAATACAAAATTGTAAGAACACGGTTTCTCTGTCAGTTCGTTAGATGGCGCCACAATCGATTGCCAAATATATAACAAATAGAACAAACGATCGGCTGACAAGTATGAACAAAACGTCGCCTTACTAATCCGCAAACAAATTATTTTTATTAATGAGAAATGTCAACCCATAGATTAATTCTTATTCTATGGGTTAGTTAACCTGTTGAATAAGAGTGGAATATGCTTTTTTCTATTAATATAGCTGTAAATGATTAAGTTTAAAAAGGGTTTTGTTACACGGCTTAGTTAAAAAAAATATAAAAACGTATCTATTCGGAATCTCTATTTTGAGTTCTTTGGATTTAACCGTAACTTGGTGAACGGCCATTGGGTTTACTGGGACTCACTAAGACCTTCTCGGTTACTGAGCTGTTTTTTTTTTCATTTTTGACTTACGGTTCTTATAATATGGTCGATAGATATTGATAGGAACGTTTGCCTTGTAACGGTATTAGTCACGTTAAAAGTACTGCATCCGTAAATCAATACTAATTCTACATTAGTGCGGAGCAACCGTAAATATATAATAGGGTGGAAGGACAATTCCGAAAAGCCAACCCCTTAGTGGCTTATACCCTTTAACAAATCCTTGGAAGCTAGTTTTGTCAGTTCTTCGCAAGAGGCTTAAGCAGTGGAGTAAAAGACACGAGTTAAAAAACGCGCTTTCTATGTTACTGCTTAGAGCGAAACAATCGTATAGCTTGTCATTCGTTATTTTGACAGAATGTTTCAATCAATTTTAACCTTGACAGAAAGTCAGATTCAAACCTTTGCGGAACGAATCGTATAAGTTTTTCTGCAATACTTCGTTGTACAAATAATCTAGATGTCGCTTTTTTTTCGGATGATGATTGCACACAAAAAGGTTTGCAAGAAGTGCAAATAAAATTTAAGGAACATAATGGAACAATGGCAATGGAACATACCTTTAAAATGTTTTCAAGAAATGTTGTATGCAAGTTTTTGCAGAAATATCATGAGACCGCCATGACCCGTAGTCAAAGTCGACTCTATTCACGAAGAGTAACTCCTCTTCGATCTCAACAGCTCAATATTTCACTCACTAGTCTGCGACAAATTCTGCTAAATTGATTCAAATATTGAAAGCGCAGAACATTCGGACCACGATTTTAGGCGAAACATCATATTTTCTGATGAGATGCATTTTCATCTCTAAATTTCCGCGTCTGGGGCTCGAGAACCCTTACGTTACTGTCGAAAAGCCAATACATCTACAAGAGAGGCATTTTGGAGCTCTCACTATGGAGTGTTGGCCCTTTATCTTCGAGGATGAGGTTGAGAACAAACTTTTAGTCAACGACCGGCCATCTTGACGGTGCCAATAAATGTCCACCTTGGAGCCGCCATTTAATTCATTTGGACATTGTTTTGTAGAGAACTGCAAAGAACTGGTGATAAGCCATAGGCCAACAATTAATCGGACACAATTCAAGTACTTAAGGTGAGCTAGAGCCCGAAGACAATTTCAAGGTCCTGGAAAATGATCTAATGCGAAGCGAAACCAAAACAGCTACTTAAACAAGGTTTGCTCTTACCAAAAAGGCCGTAGTCGATGGAAGCATTTAATTTTGGTTATTGTACTGCATTTTTATAGAGAAAGTCTTGGTGAGCCAACCGTTTATAATACATCGGGAATGTGCACAAGGCCACGGCTCTAGCTATCTGAGTTCTTTCTTAAGCCTGTTACTAATTGTTTGTCCGGTCATAATCACACTCTCTCAATTTGGAAGAACTTGCCACTATTCAGGCCTTCACTGCCTATATCGAGGTGCGTCCGCACGTTAAAGTAACTTGTCCATGTAGCTCGTCATTAAATGATCGTTCCTTAACGAGTACCGGTTTCGGTATCACATTCGTTTTTAGTAACGGAGAGTGGGTGCTTGCTTCAGACATTTACATCGACTTCTATTGAATTTTGTCTGCGCAACAAGTCTGTGCAGACTTAGGTCGGTACGATTTTGTTTATGTTTGATTAAATGCAAGTCCATACTGACAAATCACAGAGTTTCTGTCATTACAAACCATATTGAAGTGTCCACGCGACACTAATTTAAACTCTGACGTCTATTGAATTTTGACGGCGCTACAAGTCTGTACAGACTTAAGTCTGAAAGTCTGTGCCTCGTGGACCAAACAGAAACTAAAAACAGAGCATTTTTATGTAAAATGATGATGAGATTACTAAGAAAAATGCTCTCGTTAAAAACAATAAGAAACAAGATAAAACCAGAACAAATAAAATTGAAGAACATTTCAAGACAATTTCAACGAATTGAAAAATGAGTGCTTGTATCATTTCAATGAACTCCTCATCTCAAATGATTAATAGAATCTTGTAAGGTTGGTTGATACATTAATCAAAAACACACACACATAACGTAACGACGCATAAACTCAACCTTAGACTATATGTCCAATCTAAAGTAATTTGCATGCTTCATACCATTCAATTAAGTTCAATTGATTCCAATTAAACCACTCATGAGAACGGTCAGCCGATGGAAATGACGACAAAAATCCCCCAATCTACCATGCAACACACCACCAAGTACATGCATGACCTCCAGAAACTGTGATATGTTGTATTTGCGTCTTTGGCTTAAAGGAGACTCAAATGCAAGACACATGATTATAGTACACATGCAACATGTTTGCTTCTTTTTTTTTTGTACTTAAATAAGAATTAATTAATTTGTCCACTTAATAATTTTGTTTTTCTTGTTAACAGAGTGTCATAAAGATTTGCTTTCATGAGCGTCGTCTTCAGTATATGGAACGTGAGCAAATGCAACAATGGCAAGCGTCGCGTCCAGGTGAAAGGATCATCGAAGTCGATGTTCCATTGTCGTATGGATTGTGTCACGTTTCGCAGCCGTTAAATCCAAATTTCCTCAATACAGTCGAAGTGTTTTGGGATCCTCTGAAGGAGGTGGGTGTCTACATAAAGGTTAATTGTATTTCGACAGAGTTTACACCAAAGAAGCATGGTGGCGAAAAGGGTGTCCCATTCAGGATACAAATTGAAACGTATATAGAAAATGCAAATAACTCGCCAATAGGTGGCGATAGTACAACGAATTGTAATAATATAATAGTAGGAGCAGGAGGAACAGGAGGAACAAGTTTAATTGGTGGAAGTGGTGTTAGTGGTAAACAAGCCATTCACGCGGCAGCTTGTCAGATAAAGGTGAGCATATATAGCAACCCAACAAAGTAATATTAAAAAAAAAAAAACTTTTCTTGATTCTCAGGTTTTCAAATTGAAAGGGGCCGATCGAAAACATAAACAGGATCGTGAAAAAATTCAACGACGACCTGTTTCCGAGCAAGAGAAGTTCCAACCGAGCTACGAGTGTACAATTATGAATGACATACCGTTGGACACTTTACTTTCGTCGGCTGGTTGCTATAGTCCTGAATAGTAAGTTGGATTTTGTTTTAGTATAAACACTTATATATTAATATTATTTGTCTTCGAATGGAAAGAAGCAATTTTTTTTTGACAAATGACGTTCTTAACTGTTTCAAACCGACTAGACGGACTAAATTAACACTAAACTAGAAAAGTATAGAAGCTGTTTAAAAGCTGGACTTTTCTGTTCCAAACTGTGCAGAAGAGTGTCACTTGACTGTCGTCCCTCAAAGTTCCACCCGAGTAGCGGCCATTCTCTTCTGCCACATTAGTTCTTTACCACTTAATTGTCTTTTAAGTCCTTAGAAGCAGCGATGGAAAAGACTGATTTTTCATTGGTGTCGTTGTCTGAATCAATAGCGAATGCCAGATAGACAATGTTTGCTCCAAGACCTCGTATTGGTTGTCCTTTCTTGTTGGCAATATTAACTTGACCGTCTGTCAATGTCGTTGGCGTACTCTTATGATTAGACGGACTTTCTATAAACATTTGACAGTGTCTATAAGGACACTGTGATGAGATTGTACTTATCGATTGTTAGTTCCTGAATCTTTTTATATCTAGCGTAAAGTGAATTAATGACATTTGATAGATGGTGGAGTTTGTGGGTCTGAATGCACACTCAAAATGACCTATCAGGTAATGGACGAACGTTTTGAAAGGTTTACAAAGAACTGTAGACAAGATGTTCATGACGGATCTCAGCCTGTGACACTGTAGCCTTCCATCGGGAACGGTCCCTTGCATACACTCTTCAGTCGACGAAACCAAGCGCTCTGAAATCCGCAGTCACTTGGTCCTTGTACCGTACCGGGGCTGGCATGAGAAGGCTTTCTTGGCTGGAGCATTGTCGTCCATTAGCTCGATGTGGCCAATGTATAGTCATCTTTTCTTGGCCTTCTGGACTACATCCACATCTTGCGACAGCTCATACAGTTCTCGGTTGAACCTTCTTCTCCATTCGCCTTCGTCTAATACGGGACCGAAAATCCGTCAAAGAATTTTTCCTTCGAAAGCGCCCAGTATCAATTCCCCTTTTTTACTTATCGTCGTATCGATAATAAGATGTAGTTTGTGGAATTGATGTTTGTTCCAGGTTTGTTGTAGGTGAACTCTTTAACTATCTCGAAATTTCTGCTACCGACAGTGACGTTTTGTCCTAGACGGTGGACAGATGTTGATTGTTGATTGCATGCACTTTGTTTTGTCCTCATTCACTTTAAGACCAACGACTTTCGACCTTTCTTCAATCGCTGTGAAGGCCTCAAACACAGCACTCTTGGATCGACCGATGATGTCTATGTCGTCCGCGTAGCCTAGGAGCTGGTCGGATTTGTTGAACATAGTGTTTTCCGTGCTAACACTTGTCTTGCGCACTATCCGCTCCAAGATTATTTTGAAGAAGTCACATGACAACGTATCCCCTTGTTAACGATAATTCTTGCATAACAAAGGCTTGTCTTTTTTGTTTGTAGATGGGGCTTATGGAACTTATCGACCAGTCAGTGGGCATGCATATTCTTCCTCCCACTCTTTGACGATGACTTGGTGCATGTGGTTCATCAAAGCACCTCCTTCATATTTAAAGAGTTCCGCAGGTATACCATCCGAACCCGGCAGCGGACTTCTTATTTTTTAGCTTTTGGATGGCTCTTTCTACCTCTTCTGTGCTGGGGCTGGGACCGGGTCTTCTTCATTGGCTCACTCGACATTATGCGCATTCAGCAGCTGTTGGAGCTGTTGGAAGTGCTGCTTGAAAACATCTACAATTCCCTGTGCTTCGGTGACTTCCTTCACTGTTTCGAAGAGCCTGTGTACCAATTCTGAAACCAGAAGCTTATTGCTTCGACGTTTTAAAGAAACGCACGGTGTTGTTCTTGGCACGAGACTCTTCTAGATTATTGAGCTGAGAAACTGCGGATGCTCTTCTCTTCCTTCGTAGGGTCCTTTTCTCATTTTTTCCTTTTTGTTCGATACCCTTCTCTTGCTGCTCTTGTTTACCGTTGCAGCATCTGCAAATGTGCATTTTCCGTCTCCCTTTTCAATAACGCGCACACATCATCATACCCCGTTTTCTGGTCTGGGGGTCTGGGGGTGGCTGGTAACCTATGGTGGTCTCGGCTACTTTTTTTTTATTATTTCGCGATATTGATTCCTTAAGTGTTGACATCTATCGTATTTGGGAGGACAGCGGAGAGTCGCTCACTCAGGCGCTCACTGTAGTTTCTGGCATTATCCGAAATGCTAAGGCAACCGATGTTGAACTTCTAACTTGTGTTTTTGTCGTTTGATAGTCGGGCTCTAAACTTAGCCACTACCCGAAAGTGGTCAGAGTCGACATTTGCACCTCAAAAAGTGCGCATTTTCAAGATGTTGGATGCGTGCCTTTTGCCGATTAGCACATGGTCGATTTGGTTGATGGTTCGACCATCTAGAGATCGCCAGGTTACTGTGTAGATCTTTCGTCTTGGAAACCTAGTGCTACTTATCACCGTATTACGAGCTGCAGCAAAGTCGATTAGTCGGAATCTGTTATCTGTTGTAACTTTGCGGAGGCTGTGCTTTCCAACTTAATCCGCCAAAGATTTCTTCCTTCCCGATTTTTGCATTGAAGTCTCTGAGTACGATTTTGACGTTGTACTCTGGACAGGCTTCGTAGGCTCTATACAGGAGGTCGTAAAGATTCTCCTTTCTAGACTGCGCAGCATCATCAGTAGGGGCGTGTGCACATATTATCCTGATGTTTTGTAGTGTGGCCTTGATGCGGATCAGGCGATCACTAATTAGTATGACTTTCGATCTTAGACGATTTCCCACTACGAATCCGCATCCAAATATGTTCATTCTTTGATGACAGCTGTAATAAATGTCGCAATTTTTTTTTTTTGATTGTCCCTGATCCTATTGGTCGTATTTCCTGCATCGCAGTAATGTCTGCCTTATACTGCGTGAGGACAGATTCAAGTTTTTGAGTTGCACCTGGAGTGTAAAGTGTTCTTACATTCCCAGGTACAAACTTTCAATTCGTATTCCGTTGTAGTTCCGGATCTGGTTACCATAAGTGGGGATAATAACCTTATCCAAGGCTCTGCAAATCCTTCTCATAACCTTCAAGTTTTTTTTTACTGTGGAATAGTTGTTAGCCCTTCGCTCTAACCTTCAAATTAGTAGGGCCGTTGCTTAAGTGCTTCTATTTCTCGTTTTTGTACTCTAGCTTAGAAGTTTCGCAAGTTATATCTAGTGATATAACCAGTACCAGTTAGTTACCACTTGTGAGTAAGGCAAGCACTTGGTGTGTATAGGAAAAGATACAGCATATGCCCCCAGATCCTACAACACCAAATCACCACACAACCATGTGGTTTTGTTTTATGTTTCTAGTGTACATTAACTTAATTGCACATTGAAAGATTAAAAGATTGAGTAACATTTTTAGCCGTTTTGTGTGTATATTCCTTAATAACTAGAATACAATTCTATTGAAATTTGTGTGCAAATGTGCATTGAACTATTGAAACGAAAGAGCTGATGTTCGAACTTTATTTTAGAAAAATGTTAATAAAACATCAAGTCCTTTTTTAAATAGGTACCTGTTTTTATCTCTATGGGTATATAAATCTATGTTAACAATATTAAATGTAACTGGCATAGAAAGTTCATTCAACTTTCTATGCTTTCTGCATCAAGTAGAAACTCAACAAACACGCAACTCACTTTTCTCAGTTGCATCCACACAAAATTCACCGGTTGCTTTAAACATGTGTACTTACTTACAAAAAATAGATAGATCTTGTCTCTGAATACCAACAATAACAAAAAAAAGCAAACCAAACTTTTGCATTTTCCTTCATGTTGCTTTTCGTTCAGATCATTCAATGCAAGTTGCTCCACAAAAATAAAATCAAATACTTTGTTCTTACGTGGAAAAAGTTTGTTTGTTTGACTTTATGTGGTGATATACATACATAAAATGTCCGTCCGTCCGTGTTCTTAAATGTTATAAAAATGAACAAATGACGAACAAATTCTTAAATTATTATTCTATTGGAATGGAGATAATCAAGTAATCTCCTTGAATAAGCTGAATGTCTTGTGTGTTGTTTTCTAATGAAAGAAATTCGTCATGTACTCTTATTTGTTTTTTGCACGCAACGTGCATCGCAGAAAACAAGAAGGAAACAAAAACAAAGAATACAGAGAAAAGAAGTACGCAAAAAACGTGTCTCTCCTCAAAAAGTTGTTGCGAAAACTAAGAAAATATGAAAAAAAGGAATGTATCTCTATCTGTTTTTTTTTTTTTTTTTTCAAGTGGAAAAAACCCAAAAAACAAAATCTTATTTCTTATTACGATGCAGTTTCCAATGAGGTATCAGAGAAGCCGGTGATATTTATTTGTTAGTCTTGAAAAATAATATTAAATTGTTTATGTTTTTACTACTGCGATTTGATGTTTTCATTCGTGTTTAATGTTTATTTTTTCGCTTGCAGTATGAAACTTTGGCCGAATTCGCCAGTTCATATACCAAAATATGATGGAATTATACCGTACGCCAATGTTTCACCAACAGCCAATTCTAGCCCGATAGCAATAAATAGTGTAACATCAACGAATACAAACAATTTGAAACTAATGGACGCAAACATGGTCTCTCCACAACAACCGGAAATTGATGATTATGTAGAGATTACCTACTTTTTTTCAAATTAAAAATATGTACTTATTTTTTTTTTTTATTAAATTTGAAAGCAAACACCAAACATCATGGCTGAATCAACACCAGCTCAAGTTACTCAATGGCTAACTTATCACCGATTAATGACGTATGTTTCCACTTTTGCACACTTTTCCGGTTCAGATATTTTGCGGTAAGATTTTGAATTAACTTAGTATCTTGTGTTAATATTTTTGAATTCTGTTACCTTAAAAAATGAGAATTTATTAAGAATTCAGCGCTGAGTGATTTGTTGTAACTCTCAATTTACAGAATGTCAAAAGATGATTTAATCCAAATATGCGGTCTTGCCGATGGTATTCGTATGTTTAACACTCTTCATACCAAGTAAGAATCGTATTGGAAATAATTTTCCAAACATTTGTAATCTTATTTTAGACTTCCGAAATATTTCAGAGCTCTAGCCCCACGTCTTACCATTTATATTAGTTTGGATGGCAATAGCTACAATGCCATTTATCTAACATCGAACTCATCCAAGGAACTCATCCAGAAGATATTCAAATTGCCTGGATTTTATGAATTGAGTGCCAATAGCTCGAATATGAATGGTGGTGTCGATGGGAGTGTTTATCCGAATTGGGGTGAGTTCAATTTTAATCTTGGTTTTGAATGTTTAGTGATTTTTTGTTGGTACTGAAGGTATGCAATCTAAATACTCAGGGAGTGGTTCAAATATATTTAATGATGCTTCTAAAACACCAGTTTACATTACTGGACCATCTGGCGTTCATGTTACCATCACTGATGAAGTACTCAACAACGAAATCAAAGATGGAAGTCTCTTTGCACTTGAAGTACAAAATGGGAAAGTACTTATGAAGGCCGTCAATAAAAATGATAATTGAATATTCTAAATTTCGTTTAT
>CAKKXW010000002.1:25577044-25680596 GCA_920937365.1 Sphaerophoria rueppellii | reverse complement strand
TCACATTGCCCTTCTGGCAATGCTATAATAATATTCTATTTTTATTTTTGTCATGTTGAAGTACTGATTCTTTTAAAATAACGAAATAAAGCTGATTTTGTCCGCAATCGTCAAGAAGTACAAACGTGTTCTTTTTCCTCAACAAGAGACATTCTTAGGTACGATTCGGCTCACATGGCGCAGTCGGTATTCTGAACCAAATTCAAGTCAACAAATTATATACAAGATTTTAACAAACACAAACAAAAACGAAAACAATACAAAATAAAACAAAATGTCCCTTTTGGAACAATTAATAACAACGATGACCGATTCTTCAGTTCTTATGCAATTCGCTCTAGAATTCTTAAAAGATGAAATAAAAAAGAGAGGGTTAGAGGCAAATCCCTCATTAAAAAACGATGCAATCATAATAATCATAGACAACAACATTCTTTTATCTTCAATTGAAAGCAAAGATGATTCATTTGAAAGCACCTCGGACACTCCACCAACTCGACAAGTTCAACACTTCGTCTTGAATCCAGACATGACGCAATCAATTCAGAAATGCAATGGAGAAGACAGCAATATGAACGAAAATTTCATCAAATCCGTAGAAAAAGCGGCAAAAATTAATGGATGGAGCGATGAAGTCATGCTTGCTTTCTCTAGCAGCAAGCTAGTGGGTATTGCGAGAAATTGGCAAAACTTCGAAGGCGAAAAGATAACGAAATGGGAATCATGGGTTAGAGCATTCAAGGCAAAATTTGTGAAACCACCAACTCTCCGTGAGTGGAACGAACGCGTCCTCGCCCCTGTTCAACAACCAAACGAAACGATCATGCAGTATTTGAGCGGAAAGTTGAAAATTATTCTCAAAGCACCCAACAACATCGAAATTCCTACTGTAGACAAAATTTCATACCTCATAGAGGGCATCGTCGATCACTCAGATTGACGACTTATGCGAATAAATGCCCCGAACACCATTGAAAAACTATTTGAAATAGGACAAACTCTTGACTATGACACAAAACATATAGTAAAAAACACGCAAAACGACTTTACATACAGACCTCAACCATCTTCATCCAACCAATATAATTCTCCGAAATATACAAGTAACTATATATGTCCTCGATGTAAGCAAAACTCACATCCAGTCTCACAGTGCCATATGCCATGTCCCCTCTG
This sequence comes from Sphaerophoria rueppellii, assembly GCA_920937365.1. Taxonomy (NCBI): domain Eukaryota; kingdom Metazoa; phylum Arthropoda; class Insecta; order Diptera; family Syrphidae; genus Sphaerophoria; species Sphaerophoria rueppellii. The sequence continues at coordinate 25,679,420 of CAKKXW010000002.1, read as the reverse complement.
CAACAAAACCGGCCACTCAATTAACACATGTCCTACCTCAAATAAAGTTCTCCCGAGACAAGCTAATTGTGCAATAAGGTCAAAGAGCGGCGACCGCGGTTTACCAATCGTCGATGCCGTCGCATTTGATGGAACACCTATATCAGCCCTCATCGACAGCGGCATAGAACAATCTGTCATCGACCCGACGCTCAATACCACCAAACCATACCATTCAAAAATACGAGGGGCCCTCCATTTCGTCCATTGGCTACGAGTGCTATCCTACTGGAAAAATAGATTTATTCGTGTGCGTAGGTGATGTATCTTGCACATTTGGACCTGTAGCTATCGTAAACAACAGTCCAGTGCCACTTATACTTGGCAGCGATTGGAGGAAAGCCAACAATTTAACACTCGTTATAGAATCAAATGGCGATATACAAATAAAGAAAAATATGACCTCGGAAATCAAACCTAATCTCAACTCGTGTATTTTTAAAAACACCAATCTCTATCCAACTTCTCTCTCAAAAGAAATCGAAGCTCAAATATCAACTTTCAATAATCTTTCCATCGAACAAATTACGAGGTTTCAAGAAATAGTTAATAAACATTTAGCCGCATTTTCAACGGATGACAATGTCCTAGGGCACTGTACAATTGGTGAGCACTCCCTTAACACAAGCGATGAAATTCCAGTTTCTAGGAAGCCATATCGCTATTCTTGGAGCGACCGGCAATTCATTAACGAAACTGTAGAAAACTGGAAACAACTCAAAATAGCCAGAGATTCACTCTCCGAATACGCATCACCCGTGGTAATTGTCAATCAGCCTCATCATCCAAGCACACCTCGTCGATTAACCATAGACTACACTCACCTTAACAAAAAACTGCTTAAAGACAATTTTCCACCACCACATATTGACGACGTCATTGAAAAATTAGTTCCACCTGAACACAAAATATTCAACGCAATGGATATAAAGACTGCTTTCCTCACTGTAAAAGTTAAGCCTTCAGACATTCATAAAACGGCTTTTGTAACCCAAGATGGAATCTTCGAATTCTTGCGAATGCCATTTGGGCTAGCCAACGCTCCTAAGACAATGGAACGCATAATGAGACTCACATTCAAAGAAACTGACAATACCATAACATACATGGATGATATCGGTCAATCGGCACCAAATTGCGATGATGCACTAGATAACTTCGAAAATGCACTAATAAATTTAATAAAAAGCGGTCTACGTATCTCACTTCAAAAATGCCAACTCTTCAAAAGTGAAATTTGTTTCTTGGGATACAGCATTTCTGCAGAAGGATTGCGTCCAGATCCCAATCGCATAAATGCTATTGACCGTTATGATAAAGAATTTAAATCTAAAAAGGACGCCAAATCATTCCATGCCTTTGCATCCCATCATAGAAGGTTTATCAAAGACTTTGCTAAGATTGCCCTACCTATACGAAACGCTTACAACACGACTCCGTTCATCTGGTCTGATGAAGCAGCAGAAGCGGTAGAAATCCTCAAACAAAAACTTAAATCTCCACCAATACTAGCTCATTTTATGAATGATTGTGAGACAGAGGTTCAAGTCGATGCTTCATTAACTGGATTAGGAGCTGTCTTGGTACAGAAACAAAACAAACGAGAAGTTGTCATCGCATATGCCAGCCGAGCATTAGCAGAATCCGAAAAAAACTTACATATTAACAACATCGAAAGTCTTGCCATACATTGGGCCATAACCGACAAATTTCACATTTATTTATACGGCCTCAAAAGCTTCACATTAATTACTGACAACTGGACCACCGCGTGTTTGTTACAAAACAGCAAATTCAATCGCAAATTTGCAAGGTGGCTTTTAGACCTCCAACCGTACAACTTTACCATTAAACATAGAGCTGGAAAACACAATGTCTGCGCTGATGCCTTATCAAGGATTCCAGATAACGTCATCGCACTTCTAATTCTCAAATCAAATGACGAGACTAAAATTTCTTCAGCCCAAAATAATGACTCCGCCTGCCAATACTTAATTGAAATATTAAACAGTACCGCCAACACGAAACATCATCAACTAATCAAAAGAAAGTATTTTATTAAAAACAATATTCTCTTATATAAAAACAGCAAAGGCTTTGGTCGGATTCTTGTACCAAAATCGCTTCAACAGAGTATACTAGAAATGTGTCATGACAACGGCGGTCATATGGACCACGCAAAAACTTTCTCCAAATTATCCCACAGATATTACTGGACTTCAGCTGCAAAAAATTGCAAAGACTACGTTGCAGGTTGCCGTACATGTCAAATATTTCACCAAAGGACGAACAAAAGAATTGGTTTACATTTACCAAGAAGCATTCCTCAGAGACCGTTTGATGTTATCTCCATGGACCATTGCAGCTTTCCAAAAGATATAGACAACAATAAACACATCCTAGTTATAATTGACCACACAACCCGATACGTGATTGCAAAAGCAACCCCTGATGTCAGTTCAAAGTACGCAATATTATTAATCACCGACAGAATCCTTTCAATACACGGCCCTCCAACAGCGATCCTTTCTGACAACGCCACAAGTTTCACATCGAAAGATTTTCATGAATTTTTAACGACATACGGAATTCAAGCATTGACAACTCCACCTTATTGGCCAGAATCTAATGGACTTATAGAGCGCGAAGTGAAGACAGTGTCATCAATCCTCAAAAAGCTCATTTTGGAGAGAGATATCCAAAATTGGTCTTCATATGTTCCAGAAATAACATTTTCAATCAACTCGAGCAAACATTCATCTTCGCACCAATCACCGCATTATCTGCTTTTTGGATTTGAACCCCGATTTCGGGACGAAATTCTTCTGGGAACGCCAGATTGCACTGATGAAAGAACCAGCCAACTATCGATCCTCGAGGCAGAGAGGGAACTGGCACGGACAGCTATCAAAAAAATCACAAATCCAAAACAAAAATCGAATTGATGCACACCGACAGGTTTTCGACATGCAAATAGGCGATTCAGTACTAGCATTGAACCCAACTAAATCCAACAAATTATCCACCACATATGAACGCCATCCATTTGAAATAATAGATATATATGGAGAAAACGTTGTAAAAATCGGAAGAACTGATCAACTTGGACAGGTAATTACAAGACTGGTTCACACAGGTCAAATAAAAAAATTCAACAAACGAAAACAAAACACAAATCAGCTGCTGGTTGACACCGATGAACTACAAGAAGATGAACTACATGAAGATGAACTAAAAGAAGATGAACTACAAGAAGATGAACTACAAGAAGATGAACAGGATGACAGGCGCTTAGATCTAAGTGATGCCATATTCGAAAACAGTGATGACATTTCAAGGCAGAAAACACAAGGTTTTGAAGACAACGAGAGTAGCAGTGAATACGAATTGGAACATTCTAAATTGGCTCGCAGGCGACAGATACCAAAATGGTTGAAGGACTATGAAACTAATTGACAGAGTCAATTCTTGAAGCAAATACCATGTCACGACGCCATCTTCTTGCTTTATTTTAAACTATTCACATTGCCCTTCTGGCAATGCTATAATAATATTCTATTTTTATTTTTGTCATGTTGAAGTACTGATTCTTTTAAAATAACGAAATAAAGGGGATTTTGTCCGTAATCGTCAAGAAGTACAAACGTGTTCTTTTTCCTCAACAAAAGACATTCTTAGGTACGATTCGGCTCACAACATCAAAAATGCAAATTGTTAAACGTCTTGTCAACTATTGAATCTCTTAACAACCATTAGAAACCTCCTAAAAAAGTCTGGTTGATTTTTTTAAAATGCTGTCAAAATGGTATATCATATTGTCAAAAGTCTTAGAATAAAAATAAAGTGTCGCGACAGCTCTTGAAGAGCCAAGGCTTAAGTGGCTTACTCTCATCAACAATTCTCTGGGTGCGTGTGAAGAATTGAGGGTACCTACAATTTAACGCCGATTCCGAACGGCAAAGTTGAGATGCACTTTTTCTTGACAGATGATACTCTTGGAAGTTTTGTCAGTTCTTCGCAAGAGGCAGTGCCCGTGAAAGATGAAATAAAAACCTTTGTATATGGAACAACCGATTACTAACAAGATTGGTTGTCTGCTTGGTTTGACAGATCTTCTGTCAAACCAAGCAGAGAACACGCAATACAAACTTATGTAAACAGTTTTCAAGATTGCATCACCATCGTTTTCCATATATAGACAAAGATAAAAACTATGGGCACGAGTAGGACTCGAACCCACGACGTTCTGATTAGCAGCCAACGCACCTAGCCACTATAAGCTACGACACTACCGTCAAAAGCCTTAGGGGATGTACAAACATCCTGTTCTATTTAAATATTTTGAAAAGCACGGACGCAACTTCCTTCTCGCTGAAGCCTTAACACAAGAAAAAGACAGAGCAGACGTTAAAAATAACTTTCAAAGTTTATGTAGGTACTATGGAAACAGGGTCATTTGCATACGGCTTAAATTTCGATAAAACTAATTCAGGGTCAACTCTGAGCTACGGATCAAAAAAAGAACAGTTTAAATGGTACAAAGATTTCCTAACTTGATTTTTGGCTGAACTTATGTAAATGTTAACCCGATTGAATATAGAAGTTAACAATATAAGTTTTTCTTGATATGTTCTTTCGTTGAACCTTGGTTCAGAGTTTACCTTCGATTGTACAATTGACTCACATTCTTCCCCAACTCAAGAGAGACAAAAAGAGGGAAGAAAGACTTCAGAACCAATTATTGTCTACTAGTTTGCTATTGCAGTCACTTTTAAAAGAGTTACAAAAGCATTTCAATTATTATAATTATTATCAAAATGCTATGTAGTTCGCCACAACCTAGGCCAACACTCGAAGATGTAAGCGATAAGCGTTGTGATTGGTTGATTTTTGATTAGTTGATTTCAACCAATCAGAACGATAAGAATACGGAGTCACTAGGTTTCGGAATGCGTTTAATGTTTGAAAACTATAGAACTTTCTAGCCCCAATACGATCAACAGTATATTTCTATATCGAATGTTGGAAAAAGGTTGCACAATAAATAAGAGAGATATAATTGGGTCATTTGTAGAAAGATCTTTAACCTTTCAAAGCGAGTACATTTCCAGAACCCATTTTTCAGTTGAAACCTACTTCAAAGTCCAACCACCTGTATCTAACTGTTGATTTACAGATCACCTTTCGATAAGTGCACATAAAGTAAGCCAATCGATGAAACTGATTAGCATACCCAATGTTTTTCAATCCACATCATATGCGGGTCGAAAGAAATTTAATTTTTCTCTAAATGCTATAAATGATAAGAATTGACACAATCGCAATCATTCAGTTCCCAGAAAGCTCATTCAATAGTCGAAAATGGCTTCCGCATTGATAGTCTTATCATTAACGATAGTCCTTGCTGTAACTGTGATGACATTTGCCGACGAGAGTCCAGGATTCTTTCTTAAAATTACAAAAAACATACCTCGTTTGGGTCGTCGATCGGACAAGCAATTTGGTAGCTTATTTTTCAAAAATACCAAGCAAATACCTCGAATCGGAAGAAGAAATGAGAACGTAAGTTAGAATTTGATTAATTTGAAATAGTTTTTTGTTCATTCGAAATATTTTGTGTTTAATCGGAAGGAAGACAACACAGAGATAGATCCTGAACTGTTGAAATTGGCTGATGAAATCGTAAATCCTTCCAAACGTTATGTGAATCCCACTCCGACATCTCGGGAGTATAGTGTTGTTCAACCAGTTAATGCCAATACACTCATAGAACTCATCGATAAAGATGCAATTCCGAGAGATAACATCAAGTTTGTACATTGGAAGGACTTTGATCGTGCATTGCAAGTTGATAGCGATTTGTATACAAAAGTTGTTTCACTGGGAAGGAAACCCGATCGCCACCTGAAGGAAGACTTGAATTTCAGTCGATACATGCCATTTTTCGGAAATACAAATGCAGGGGATGAGAGGCTTATGTATGGAAATGACAAGGATATGTACTCTGGAAACGACAAGGAGCTACTTCAATATAATGAAATTTGAAGAACGTTTGTCAACCTCAACGTAATTAATATTGTTTTTATTTTTTTTGTGGTTCCAAAAGAGAAATGGATGAGTAATGAGTATATTCTAGTCAAATTAAGAAACATAGGTATGCATTGTAACAAATCCTATAGTAAATGTATTCCGATTCAACATTGCGCAAAATAAAAAATAAAAATTCGATCTATAGATATCCCCGATTAATACGACAAATCATATCATTGAAAAATGTTTAAATGTTTCCAAATTGGCAACAAATAGATCAAACTAACTGCAACTGTTCTAATTTCACTGACAATTCACACAAAATTCAGAAAATGAAATGAACCGACAAACAAAACGTCCATTTTCATTTTCAAAATAAAGACCGTGTGCGAATTGAGCTAAATAGTGGTTAAAACTTGACGTTGGGTTAATTTTGACACTTCGCATTGAATAAAATGTATTAAAATTAGACTAGCTGCAGAGCAGGCTAAAATATCAAATATAACAGTAGTGGTTAAAAATTCATCCATTTCTAACCACATTGCATCCAATTCCCAATTCCACACGGCCTAATGTTCACCATATTGAATTGTTGAACACTCAAATTCACTTTCGTCAAGTGAATTCACAAAAACGCCGTGTGCGCATTGCGTTAAGAAGTGGTTAAGACGACGTTTGGTTAAATTTTGACATTGAGGCCGTGTGCGAATTGGATGAATTGTGGTTAAAAATGGTTGAATTCTTAACCAGTACTGTCATATTTTAACCTGCTCCGCTGCTAGTCTAATTTTTAACACATTTTATTTAGTACGAAGTGTCAAAATTTAACCAAACGTCTAGTTTTTACCACTTTTTAACCCAATTCGCACAGAACCTTAGCATTGAATAAAATGTGTTAAAAATTAGACTAGCTGCGGAGCAGGCTGGTGGTTAAATTTAACCCGTATTTTTTTAACGAAATTCACCCAATTCCATTGAATAAGAAGTACAGGAAGCGGTGTTAGCTACTGTACAGTGTACGTGAGTGAAGCAACAAAAATGTCTGATGATGTCCATTTGTGGGGTACGTGCTGTCAAACTTTGATTGTGTTGTCAGTCGAGTTCAGGGGTCTATTATTTCTGTTGGTTATGGTAAGGCGCTGCAATTCGTTGAGTTCTCGTAGTGTGCACGGTTGTTTTGAATAGTTCTTCCATCGTGTTTCGAAACGTTTTTATTTGTTGGTTGTATTACAATAGGCGTAATAAACGTGATGAATTACGGATGAAAAATGAAGAAAATGTACTGGAAAATAAAAAACAAACATTAAAAACCGTGCATATGCACATTTAGTGTTAAAACACAATGCTTCCTAAAAACAGAATTGAGGTCGAAAACAAAAAGTTGAAGCAAAATCGATAAAATCTGCAGACCAGCCCTGTTGTAATGCGTTTGTGTTTGTGAAACTCATACTGCTTAGAAAAATGCTTCAAATCTTTTTCATAAGACCCGTTCCTGTACTTCTTATTCAATGTCCAATTCGCAAACGGCCTAAAGCACTATTCAAATGAGCACGAACAACGAATAAACGAAAATTAGTCGATTTCCTTCATAAGTCGTCCCGAATGAACAACCAAAACACAAATGTCGTTTTCCATTGGCAGTCCATAAGCATTCGGAAGAGTCCAGAATCCTTCTGAAACCATTCCATTGGACTGACTTTGACAGACGGAATGCTTCTGAGAAGAGCAGAACTCTTCCGTTTTGAAAACTGAAGCGTCCGAAGAATGACACTTTTATCATAACCCGTTCCATTGGAGGTAGAAAAAGAAACGTCAAAAAAAGACCAATGGAAAACGACAAAAGCAAGATTTATTTTGAGCTTATATGCGCGCAATCATTTTGTTCGTTAAGACGTGGAACGCGTATAGAGTTTGGCAGTTCGTATAAACTAGATTTCTATAAAGTTAACATTAAATATACTTCTATCGTTTTGTTGAGAATTTGTTAGTACAGCTTCAAACGTATCTAAAATCTCTCTTTTTATTGAGAAATGTTTAAATTTAACTACTAGTGTCAACATTGAACCTGCGCAACTGGAAAGAGCTTGTTTCAAAATTAAATCAAACGCTTATCGCACAGCGCTTAAAAAAGGCAGGAGTGGATTGCCAAACTAATAAAATTTAGTAAAAACATGTTCATTATTAATTTTATGATTTTTGTTTATTATCAGGCAATGTTTATAATTTGTGTACAAAATGTTTTCTTCAAAAACATAATTTCAGCAGAAAAAAAATTAAGATCAATCGTAATCTTAGATTAAACTCTATTTTATCTAAATTTATTTATATTTTTTATTATGCTTGATTTGACAAAATACATTCATATTCATGTGTGTATAAGTATAAAATGTCTTTTAGTTAAGAAGTGTCTCATATACTCACTCTTATTCGACCTAACAGAATTTGTCTAGATATTAAAACTCGTCCATAATATTTGTGATACAAAAAAATCATAGTTAAAAGAGTTATTATCAAATAATATCATTAATAAATTCTTAAAAATAAACTAAATTATGATTATTTTTTTTTACTTAATACTTATGCTAATAAGAAAATAATTTGTAAAAAATATAATTGGTTAGACATTTTTCAAAAAGAATTTACTTTATTTAAGAAAATATTCTTAAATAAAAACTTTGAAATAATCAAACATTTTCCTATTTCAAACAAAAATTTTATTAATAAATTTCCAATATTTCGGTTGATTTCATTTTGAAGATTTCTTGGTGATGGCTTGATTGGTTTATTTTTATCTCTTGCTTTCATGTGATAAAGACATTCTCAATCCCATTCCCCAATGTACATGGTTCGGGGAGTTGGAACGTAGCCACGTGTTGGTAACGGCAAGCGACCGTATATGTGATTATAGGGTGACTCTACGATGTCTGAATCTAAAAAAAATAAAATAAGTTAATATTAAACACTTGAAAATAAGGAAATAAGCAGCCAAACAGCTACAGTTAATGAAAATTGAACAAATACAATTTTACATATAACACAAATTTGCATTAGGTTAGTCACAAGGGGTTTCGAACCCGTTTAACTCTTAAATTGGGCTTTGATAAATGTCTAAGCTTATAATTTCGAGTATTTACAAAACAAATTTTAGTTTCGAATTTCTTAGATTTAATACTTTCAATTTTCATTTAATTCCCCTTCGAATTAAAATTCAATTACAAACACTCTAAACGCAACGTAACGTAAACCTATGATGGGTAAATTTAAATAGTTCACGCTATGGTCCTTAAAATATTAAAATAATTATATTATACATTACTCAGCTGCTGATAAATTTGTTTTACTGAATGTCTCATTCGCATGTTTTGAAGTATTTTTATATTTGAAAATACAATTTATCCTACCTTCGATAAATACTGTTTCACTCGATTAACAATTGGTGGAGTGAATTTTTCAATCTTCGGTACTTTATTAATATTTTTTGCATTCTTCAATGTATAATCCGAATGTGAATGTTGTAATAGTAATAGTGGACGAGGTGACTTCTGTTGGTACGGGGGCTGCATAACATTAACCAAACCAGGGGAATTTATAGGGAGTACTGGAACACCTTTTTTATTCTGGGAATGAAAGAGCGGAACAACTGGCAAAAAGAAAGGTATACCAGGCATTGGGTTAGAATTGGGTACCGCAGGGTTTTTGTTTTAAAAGCAATCTAAACTATTTAAATTAGCAAAAAGCGCATAGCGTGCATAAGCAAATGTTTAAGGGTTGACATTTTTTTGTGGGGAATTGTGCATCAATTGAGCACCTCTGCTCTTGTTGATTTTTATAAGAAAGTTAAATAAAAATTCTATATTTCGAAGTTTGAGGAGTATCGAGTACCTATGATAGTTAAAGACAATATTCATGGAAGAGAACGAATAAAAGAAATAAATACAGAGTGCCAAACACATTAAATTTTATTAATAAGTAATTATTCTAAATATAAATTGAACTTGCAAGAAAAGTAAAGAAAAAGATTTAGTTGTAAAATACATAGAAGTAGAAGGTGGTACGCGTACGCTTTTCACAAAAAGAAGACTTGACTGAGATCCGTAAAGGCAAATAACTAGGAACTAAAACTCTTAGCTGAAATACCAATTTGTTTTTTTTTATGTATAGGGTCATTCACTTCGTGGTTTCAAGTTGGTAGCGCTGGCATTTGATACAAGATGTCAAACATAACTGTCATCTGAAGTGTCATAATATAAGTAACTTTACGATAATGGATCGCTTAGCAATCGAACAACGTGTTAAAATTGAGTGTTGGAACAACAGACAATAAACACCGTTTTTTCGAACATTTGCTTTAGCGATGAGACACATTTCTCACTCGGTGGGTATGTCAACAAACAAAGTTGCCGTAGATGGGTCTCAGAAGACCCACAAGTGATCGAAGAGGTGCCATTGCATCCAGAAGAAGTGACTGTTTGGTATTGGTTTCCTCTTTGGTTGAACCGTCTCATTAGTCTAAAATCCTGCGATTTGAATCCGTTAGATTTTGTTTCTGTGGGGCTACTCAAGTTTTGGCCGAGATACCACCCGATATCTGCGAAAAAGTCGGCAAAAGTTTCCTCAAAAGAATCGCATGCTGCGAAAACTCCTGAGGCGGCCATTTCATTTTTCACACCTAGGCCGTTTGCGAATTGAGTTAAAAAGTGGTGAAAACTTGACGTTTGGTTAAATTTTGACACTTCGCATTGAATAAAATGTGTTAAAATTAGACTTGCTGCGGAGCAGGCTAAAATATGACATTAATGGTTAAATTTAACCAGAATTTTTAACCAAATTCATCCAAAGTCCAAACTTTAAAATAAAATTCAATTTTCATTATTTAGCAAAAAATGAATCACCTTATATGTACGTATATGCATATATTCTTTATAACATTGTTGATTGTCCCTACTTAAATAAGAACCTATAGTCATTTTTGTTGACACACAAACAATCGTCCGCAGAGCACTCGCGATTAGTTGACTTCCGATCTACCAATAGAAAACGGAAGATTGAAACCAAAATTCATCACGCAATCGCAATGAACCATTAAGGCATAAACTGTTAAATTCACAAACAATACTGCCACGTATAAACGCATAAAAAATCATTTTAAAACTTGCCTGTCGGCGCGTTTCTTGTTTTATTGTTCTCGTTCTCTATTTTAATTTATAAAAACGAATGTGAAAGTCAGTTTTAAAAATTACACAAACTGTCCAGTATTTTATGTTTCTGTTTTTCTTCAAGCAAAGTGAAATAAAAATTTAAAACTTGTCATAACTATTCCATTTCCATATCCGGTTCAATTGGTTTCGTCTCCTGAGACTTCGCTGCGATTTTATGCAATAGAATATACACTACCGGTCAAAAGTTTGAGACCACCTTCAAAGGGTTGCTTATTATACCTGGCACTTGAGTTTATGATTGAAAATAGGATTTTTTTACTGCATTGATAACTTATACCATCCATAAAAGGTACAAGTGAAAAAACCCCAGATATTAATCCTTTTCTGTAAATTATAAGGAATTTTGTGAAAAAAGTTAAAAAAACCCAATTTTGTTTTTTTGACTTTTGCTCAGATATTCCGTTGTTTTTAATTTTTATGACTTTTTACATTCAATGTGTCCGTAGCTCAGTGGTTAGGTGCGTTGGCTGCTAAGCAGAGCGTCGTGGGTTCGAGTCCTACTCGTGCCCATAGTTTTTTATTTCATCTTTCACGGGCACTGCCTCTTGCGAAGAAGTGACAAAACTTCCAAGAGTATCAATCTGTCATGAAAAAGTGCTTCTCAACTTTGCCGTTCGGAATCAGCGTTAAATTGTAGGTCCCCTCAATTCTTCACACGCTCCCAGAGGATTGTTGAAGAGAGAAAGCCACTTAGGTCTTGGCTCTTCAAGAACTGTCACGATACTCTATTTATCTTATATTTTTTACATTCAATTTGGAATTTTTTTATGACTTGGGTAATGTTAAAGGGTAATAAAATGTAAAATCTGAATACCTGCATATTCAGGATTTTATATATAATGCTCGGTTTGATCCAATTTAAATTTATTTGAGACCGTGATCTTCTTCAGTAAACGAAGTGCGCATCATGTTGAAAGTAAAGGAATTAACTACTGAAACTCGATCTGCGATTATGACCCTTATTGAAGAAGGCTTTTCGCAAAGAGCAATCGCCACAAAACTGAAGATATCAAAAGGAGCAGTTCACAGGACCATACAGCGTTACTCTAGTACCGGCGGTTTTAAGGATAAGCCGAGGTCAGGACGACCTAGAGTTACGACGAAAACCGAAGATCTGCAAATCATCACCATAAGCAAGCGTTCTAGGAAGAAAACAGCACCAGAAATACGCGCCGAAATCATCAATGAAATGATGTATCAACTATACAACGAAGGTTAAGGCTTGCTGGACTTATTGAGCGCTTTGCAGTGCGGAAACCCCTTCTACGACCCCAAAACAAGATCAAACGGTTGGAATGGGCCAAAACCTATCAGGATTGGACAGATGAAGACTTCAACAGAGTCTTATGGAGCGATGAGTCCAAGTTTGAGGTGTTTGGCTCAAATTGCAGAGTGTACGTCAGGCGCAGCGCTGAACATAAGATGCTACCAGACTGTATGGTCCCAACTGTAAAGCATGGAGTCAGTTCAGTAATGGTGTGGGGATGTCTCTCTTTCCATGGAGTGGGAGATCTGACGCGAGTGATCGGAAGAATGGATAAAGAAGTCTATAAAACGATATTGGAAGACCACGTTTTGGTATCTGGACTGGACTCCGATTAATCGGTGATCGGTGTATTCCAGCAAGACAATGAACCGAAACACACTTCAAAATTTTGCCGGGAATACCTGAAACAAAAAGAAGACGACGAAATTCTAAAAGTAATGGTATGGCCACCGCAGTCTCCAGATATTAACCCCATGAGCTCTTATGAGAAGAGCTTGACAGAAATATACGGAATCACCACATAACATCGGAATCTGCTCTTTGGGTAACTCTACAAGATTGCTGGAATAACATCCCACAAGAAAAAATACAAACACTTGTAAGAAGAATTGTTAAAAAAAATTATTGAACTCAATTAAGGACTTGAATTGGGTTTTTAAATAAATAATTTATGTTTAGTAAAAAACAAGTTTATATTTTTCTATCATTTACAACAAGACACGCCTTTCACTTTTTTCACGTTTTAACTTTTCTCCTAAACCTACAGTTTCGGGGTTAAAACTCGATATTTTTCAAATTTCGCAGGTGGTCTCAAACTTTTGACCGGTAGTGTACTTCTTGCCGGTTTCGTTTTAATGTTTAAAGATGCTTTTTGAGCTCAGCTCTTCAAGAGCCTAGTGCGTGTGAAAAATTGAGGGTACCTACAATTTAACGCCGATTCCGTACGGAAAAGTTTAGAAGCACTTTTTCATGACAGATGAATAGTCTTGGAAGTTTTGTCAGTTCTTTGCAAGAGGCAGTGCCCGTGAAAGATGAATTAAAAACTATGGGCACGAGTAGGACTCGAACTCACGACGTTCTGCTTAGCCACTACTTTTTTGAATTAATCAAAGCTTATACTTGTTCTTAAAGAGTGAACCTTTTTGCAATTTTCTGTCACTTGAATCATGTTTCATTATAAAATAGGTTCGACCTGCATCAATGATTTGTTTCTAATCTAATTTGTTTGTGAAGTGAAAGTGTCTCAACAAGTTGATCAGCGTTGTTATGTGTTTTTTTTTCAGCAGTGTTGTTATCTATTTCGAGGATGATCATTACACATTTTTTTGTAGATTTCGGTAAGTTTGCAATGATAGATATACTTTTAAGCAAAGATATAACTTATAAGGTATCCTTAATAGTTTTCAAACAATGTGTTACAAGTTAATTTTATCACAGTGACAACAAGAGGATAAAAATTGGGCCTGAGTGAAATTTGACAGGCAGTTTTCGAGATTTGGATCTAAGAAGATATGATTTGAACAGCATTTTTAAGAAGACACGCCTATGCCATATTTATAATATTTTTTTGATACCGAATCGAACAAAATTCTCAATGCTTTTAATCTATGGAAAAATGGGCGTGTTTGTGGGTGGATCTTTAAAAGTCATTTAAGAATATGAACTGTCAAAAATATCATTCTAACCGTGCGTTGGATATACTTACGAGAATGAACGAAAAAACAAAATAAGTGGGAAAGTAAGGTTTATGTGAACGCTGGAATTCAATTTTTCATGAGTTGTTTAAAAACTCATCTAGTTTTTCCTTGACAGAATTATCGGATTATTCTAGTAGAGCAATGTTGCGTTAGCGGAACTTCAATGAAAATTGTTTAGAACCCTTCCGAAAGTAGAAAGTACTATTGTCGTTTTTTCCGAAAAACATTTGCGGGTTTAATATTGACTATTTCGGGGGAAATGTTTAACGAACTGTTTCTATAATGTCGAGTAGTAGATTAGTAGTAAGTCAATGAATCATTGTCACAGCTTAATTTTTCAATAGAGTTGCCAGGTCATACTTAAAAAATAAAAACGATTTAATCAAAGCTCCACATTCAATATTCGTACATAGTAATAAATAATGGTTAATTAACTAATAAGCATGCATAGCACTAGTGTCTAAGTTCAAAAGCATAAAAAGACATTCACTTTTATTCGAACTACTCAAAAACAAAGCAATCACTTAAAATGTAATTTCTAATAATTTACCATGCGAAAGTAATGAATGCCCGACACACAGACTTTGTCTCAAACCAGCGAGCGTTTCGATGTCCTCGTCATTTTCGTTTTGGTCTTTTTTTTTTCCTTGTCTGTCAGAGTGCAGAGCGAGTATTCATAGTTTCCAAGTCATTATTATTATTTGTACGATGCGTTGCGTTGAGTTGCTTTTGCTGTGTGTGGTGTCTGTTTTATGTCCTTTCATCTTTAAAGTTTAATAATCTTGAATTTGAATTCGTTTCATGCTAAGGCTGCGCGGTTTACGCGGCTTCAGATATCCATATATGGATTCCATGTCGCTATCGAGTCTATTGCTGCTACTACCATTGCCATTATTCACAAACGAATTGCTATCGTATAAGGACTGTACAGCCGCATAATCCGAATTTGCGTGTGAAGGTCTTTTACGCCAGCACGGTGGTGGCGGTACTGGCGGGATTGACGTATAATTTGAATGTTCTATCTGGTTGTTTTTGTTGTTGATGTTTTTGGAAGTTGAGCCGCTACTGGCGGTGGCAGTGGCGGCGGTGGCGACAACGGCATTGGAAGAACTTGGACATTGGGCAGTCTTTGAATTCGAATGGGCAACAGTAGTCGGTTTGGCAGAAGACTTAGAAGTTTTTGCAACCGACATTGGAATTGATGACGCAGATGCAGCTGATGACAGTTGAGCTGAGGCACCACGACCATTTTGCTGCTGGTCAATCATCAAGGGCTGTTGCTGTCGTCTTTCATAGTTCGAGGGATGCACGTCAATGTGGTTGATTCTATCGTAGATGTTTTTCTGTTTGTTCAGCTCGTCGGAATTCTCAAAGAAACTCTCCGTCGAGATAGAGACTTTGCGAGATCCTGTAAGATCTGTGTTCGCTGTCGTTTCTGTCCCATTGATGATGGGTCGTCCTGCGTAGAGTGAGTAGTGTTTTGTGTAGTTATTGTTATTGTCAAGGCTTCTTGGTCCGCAAGCAGTGTTATTGTTGTTGGTTCTATAATTCGGTCTTGGTATTGATGTCTCCCGAGTAGGTTGGGCACTGAGTTTGCGATTGACATTGACCTTAGTTGGGGATAGTGCCAAGCTTTTAATGTCGCCGTACGTCTTGTCTTCATCGTGTATTTCATAGATTCGTTGGGCGTTCATTGCGGCCCTGTCCAAGTCGGATATATCACTTTCACTGCACCACTTAATGACATTGGGCAGCTGTGCCGGTGCCACCCTGTCTATGTCATAATGATTGTACAGTGGATTGTGAGTGTGACGAGTTGTAACGTGACATCTATTGCAATTGTTTGGGAGTAAATAATCATGCGCGGTAGGTAGAAGAACCGTACTGCGTCGCAAAGCTGGCCGACGACTGTTGTTGTTTGTTGGAGTGCTTGTTGCAAACTCAGTAGTGTCTATAGAATATTTGTCGTGTATGGGAAAATTTGAATAGTTCGGGACTTGGTCTCGGTACGGGCAATGATATGGATGATGATCAAGCATATAATTCATTTGGCTATAAATACCTATTCCGCTCTCGAAACTTCTAGCCTGCCACATCATTTGCTGGTGATGATGAGCAGCAGCTGCTGCAGCTGCATTATGTGGCGTCGGTTGGGGTACAGGATGATGGGCGTGATGCGCCGCAGCAGCTGCGGCAAGCATTTGTTGATGATGCATGTATGGATGAAGTGGAGCAATTGGCATATGAACCATTGAGGTTTTCTTTTGTGATAGAGTATTCATGTTGCTGTGATGATTTGTGTTGATGGTGTTGTTGTTAAGGGTGTTGGTGTTGTTGTTGACAAGTGGCTCCTTGATTTCCTTGGACGATTTGGGTGCTTTGCCAAAGTTGGGGACTCGTGCGCGTAGGCCACAGTAGTAGGGATCATCTGAAGAGAGAAATACAATTAGACAATTTATATGAGTTTAACGATTAACTTATGAAATAAATATATATTAAGCATTTAAGGAGTTCCTGCTCCTAAATACTCAAAGCTTGATTTAGCCGGGAGCTTAAAAAACTGAGGATTCATTCAACATGACTATGACACTTATAGCGTTTTTTTGGTAGTCCGGAATTGGTATACACAGAACTGTCCGATATTTTTTTTCTTCTAATGGTTGAATGCCTATGTATATGTGAAACCTCATATACAGAATTGCAGTAACATGACATTGTTTTTATTTTCTTTATTTATTAACATGTGTGCATGTATACGTGATTCTGTTATTGATTCCGACTAGAACTGTCATCTTGTGTCAAACAATTACCTTCAGAGAACTCTCGATCTACCAATGGCAAAAGGAAGATAGGAACCCAAATTCATCATGCAATGAACTCCAAACAGTAACATTCACCAACTGTCACGTGTTACGCATCAACAATCCGGTGGGTGTCTATTCTAAGGCCGTGTGCGAATTGGTTTAAAAAGTGGTTAAAACTTGACGTTTGGTTAAATTTTGACACTTCGCATTGAATAAAATGTGTTAAAAATTAGACCAGCTGCGGAGCAGGTTAAAATATGACAGTAATGGTTAAAAATTCATCCATTTTTCATCCAATTCGCACACAGCCTAATTTACACGAGAAAAATGTGTTCATAAGTGTTAAGACCGTGTGCGAATTGGATGAACTCTGGTTAAAAATTAAAAAAAATGTCCAGTTGCTTGCATATCTGCTTTTCTTTAAGAAAATAACTTAATTTAAATGTTCGCAAAGTGAAAGTAACAAAAAATGCCATTTCCATATTCCGTCCCGGTTCAATTGCTCTCGAGTCTCGATACTCGGTAGGCCGAGGTTTTGTACATTTTTAAAGTGTCTTTTTTTAAGAGTGTCTTTTTGGTCAAATTTCATCATAAAATCGGTTCGACCTTCGATTGTTTTTTTCTTTTTAATACATGCAGTTCTCGTCTAGTTCGTTTTCGGAAGTGTAAAATAGATTTTACTTGCTGATCAGCGTTGTTATGTATTTTTGTTTTCACCAGTGTTGTTTTTTATTTTGAGGATAATTAATTAAATAATTTTTGAAGATTTTGGTTAGTTTGAATTGATATACGTATATGTAGTTTGAAGCAAACATTAGGTTTGTTCGATGTAACCAGCCCCGGGGCTCTCCGGTGCTTGTCATACTGTGAACGGAGTTGTCAAAAAACTGAAAAATTTCTCTGGGTTTGGTTTCACATCGAACGCGTAAGTAAGGCTCTGTTTGTTTTCTCTTTGTTGTATAGCAACAAAGAGATTCGAACAGCTCCGAAATTCTAGCCCCGAAAAAAAACTTGGGGCGATTCAGAGCGCTCCCTGTGCGAGCACTGAATACACATCGAACACGGTGGAAATGCACCGGGGCGAAAAAAGAGCGACATCGAACAGCTTAGTGCGAAATCAGAGCGCCATAGAGCGACCATGAGCGAACATCGAACAAACCTATTTATTTTTTTTTCAAAAAATTCTTTTTAACCATTAAAATTTTATCCTACAAGCGGAACAAGCGGTTTCAGATTCAATGGAATCATCTGGTTACCCAAGTTTTGCGTTCATAGAATTAATGCCTGCGACTACATTTCCTCCTGACTTCCGACTATAATGGCTTATTTACAATATGGCATCACCTCGTTATTGGAGTTGTCAAGCTAACTTCAAAACCAATATGTATATGAAGATATACACAACAAAGCGAGTCTCATCAGAACCCTTCGTCATGATTCGGAGAAATGAAAAAGTATTGCTGAACTGTCAAATTGACAACCCAGATTCATCGCTATGGTTGTGTACTAAAAACGGGTTTATGTCGATGATGTTACGGCAGCAGTTTAGTGTTCTGCTCCCGTCTCACTGTGCGCCGGCCGGGGTGCCGTATTCTAAATGGGCCATTAAGTTTATCATTCTCAGTTTGCATTATTGCAAAACAGGCCCATTATTATGAAATTATCACTTTGCAGTTCCAACATAATTCCTTTTTCTAAAAGGGCTCGCCACTTAAACAAACCAACCGATCATCTATAACATCGGAACTGAAAGCTAACCACAAACCTCTTTTGCTATGTGCTCATAGCTTCACACGTCATCCAATGTCAAATGTGAACATGTTAAATACCTCTGACATTTTATCGCATAACCATGCAAATCCAAAGGTAGTGGCTCGAAAACAGCCTCCGAAAGAATAAAGCTCTCAGCTCAGATTCTCCTTGTGGGAAGATCTATAAATCAATCTTGAGAGCAGTTCAAAGATCAGCATGATTTATTTTTATGTGTAAGCACCTTAAAAATGGGTGAGAATTGAACAGAAAATTATTATTTTGTTTTGGCCCAAAGACGACTTTTCATTTCATCAAATCAAACTATACAAACTGCAATCGTGGCTGCAGTGTTCACAGTTGCGGTGTGGTCGAAATGTCATTCATGAGAAAGAATTATTACACTGACTTATTTATTGCCCCATTGATCTATTACAATTGAAATTGTGTGTACAGTGCGCATTCAATGGCCATTCAAAATGGCAAGCTACTAAGAAGGCTGGGCCGCACTATCTTCAGCGAGATGATGCCACATAGATACATATGCACAAAATAGAATATATGAGGATCACAAGCTTGGTATAGAATTTCATAACTCTTATAAATTGCTTATTGCTATGAAAATGCTTACCATATTTCTTGTTGTCTTTTCCTTTATCCGATTTACCTCGGGACAATTTGATTCTGCTCTCTTCAATGTCATCGTAGTCCGGCTGTTTAGAAAAAAAAACAAAAAAAAAATGTTTATAAGAACACAAGTTGCACAACGCATAATATTTAAATAGAAAAAAAATTGCATGGATGGTACTCATGTGATGACATAGTGGTCTGCTAGTTTTTGTACTACTTGGGTAAATCAGTTTAAACCAAAGTCGGTGTTCAGTGAGTTGTAGTAGATTTGTGCATTAGTTCTTCGTATGTTTTCTTGCTTGTCGTAGTTTTTTATAGAATGTAGAAGCTTCGTTTGTTAATGGCATTGGCATTGTACATTCTGTCAAAATGGATATATTATGGTGACTTCAATTTCAATTGGCGAATACGAAAGCAATGCGCATGCGCACATGCAGTCATTATTTGCTCGCATCTCAAGTGGAATTTGTTTTTTGTTCAATTGTAACAATGTGATTAGGATGGATTAAAAAAAAAGAGTGAAGGTGACTTTTTTTGTACTAAGCTTTGAGTGAAAGCTAACGATCTTCAGTTCAATTGTCAAAAGAAATTACTTTTTGCTGCCGAAAGAAGAATAAACAATTAAAACTTAATTAGGCTTTTGGGCTTGCAAATACGTAATTTAAGGACAGCTTGAAGGATTGAAGGACCACTTCAGCATTTGATGCTGTTTAAGCGCAATCCGAAGGAGGTTCTTAATCGTTTCGTGATAGTCAACGTAAAAGGTTCACACCCGAGACCAAAGAGCAGTCGAAACAATGAAGTTCAGCAAGCGAATGTGCTCCAAGGATTGTCTCATTGGCCTGTAAGGTGCAAGGCCATTTTTTTTCTGGGATTGAGTTTGCGCTAGCCTGAATTTATGTAAGAAACTGGCGCATCTGGCGCAATAAAGTGGTCTTCCACAATGATAGTGCACAAGCTCAAACCTCCTTGATCGTGACGTCCAAATCGGTGGATTTAGACTAGGAAAAGCTGCCCCGTCCACAGCATTCTTCAGATCTGGTTCCATGCAGTTCTCTTTTTTTTCAAACGTCAAAAAGTCACTCAGTCGAAAGAATTTCATTCAGTAGGAGGTCTACTTCGCACACTTTTAGAAAACGTGTTTTCAGACAGGTTAAAGAAGTTCGAACATCGCTGGGTCAAATGTAACGACTAAGACAAATAAATTGCCATTTAAATTTCGATCTTTGACAAAGAAATGTTTGCAATGCGGTAAAACTTTAAAAAAACTAAACATTTTCTTCACCACCGCCGTATCACCGCTTTGACTTATCAACCGTTGCCGCCTCCTTTTTATCTACCCAGCAAACATCGAACATAGGGAAATAAAAACAGAAAAAAAGAAAACGAGAGCCGGGGACTCTACCCAACCTTATTGTGTCTAAGCCCGCCGTTGACTCCATCCCAACAAATTGGTGCTTAAAACCGGGAACCGGCGAGGCTCCAGCCGGGAAGCCTAATTGTGCCTTACGACCGGGGACTCTACCCAACTTATTGTCCTACCGGGATCTACAACCTATGTGCTTAACCGGCCGGGACTCTACCAACTATTGCCAACCGCCAGATCTATCCAACCTATGTGTTTAAGCCGGGGACTCTACCCAACTATGTGCTTAACCAACCGGGGACTCTATCCCAACCTAATTGTGCCTTAACCAACCGGGACTCTATCCAACCTAATTGTATTAACCGGGGACTCTATCCCAACCTATTGTCTAACCGCCGGGACTCTATCCCAACATAATTGTGCCTTAACCAACCGGGGACTCTACCCAACCTAATTGTGCCTTAACCAACCGGGGACTCTATCCGAACCTAATTGTAATTGTGCTTTTACCAGCCGGGGACTCTAGCCCAACCTAATTGTGCCTTAACCAACCGGGGACTCTACCACAACCTTACTGTGCATTAACTGGCCGAGGACTCTATCCCAAACTAATTGCGCCTTAACCGGCCATGGACTCTATGCCAACCTTATTGTGCTTAAGCCGGCCGGTGACTCTACCCAACCTAATTGTGCCTTAACCAACCGGGGACTCTATCCCAACCTGATTGTGCCTTAACCAACCGGGGACTCTATCCCAACTTAATTGTGCCTTAACCAACCGGGGACTCTACCCCAACCTTACTGTGCATTAACTGGTCGGGGACTCTATCCCAAGATAATTGCGCCTCAACCGGTCAGGGACTCTATCCCAACCTTACTGTGTCTTAACCAACCGGGGACTCTATCCCAACTTAATTGTAATTGTGCCTTAACTGGTCGGTGACTCTATCCCAACCTTATTGTGCCTAAGCCGGCCGGGAACGCTATCCCGCTTAGTTATATGTTATATGAAAAACTGTTACTGTAGGCTCTTTAGTAAACATTGTAAATTTGATTGTTGCATACAATTCGTATTCTCCAAACTTTCTTTCCGAGTTTTGATGATTCTTCAGACATCCCTGGACGCTCTGAGTTACAAAAGAGGTAGTGTTCAAGAACTTCTGATCTTGCTCAATTCTTGAACACAGAAAATAATAAACACCATACGCTTGACTAAAAAACATTGCAAATTATTATTAATTACCACATTCCAATTACAAATTTAACAATTCCCACCCATGCTGACATCAAAAACCTTTCACATCCATCGACAAGAGTATAAATAATCTGCCCTGCACTTGCTTATGTTACCCAAATGACATAATTACCATGTTCTTCCTTGAACAAGTGCAGAACACTGCTTCATGCCGATGTCAAAGAGTGCGCTGAAAAATCCCGCCCTCACACTTTCTGCAACTCGTCTGAACAGTCAAGCAAATTTCAATATAATTATTGTATTCCACAAAACCATAACAACAGTCCCGTCAGCCATAGTCGTCTTCGATACAAAAGCTTATACCAACTCCACCTCATCATGGTAGATTTGGCTTGTGTTCATGCCTTGTGAGCAAATCAATTCACTTGAAACATACCAAAACAAGAATTTCTTCTTGAAAACCCGCTCATACACTGCAGCAACAACTGTACTATTATTTATTCGCTGTGCCTTAAAATCGCTAAAACAATAATTTGGAGCAAGTATTTCATCATCGCGTACCTCAGACTACAGTGTATTACACTGATTAACCAAACTAGAACGCTCATTCTTCATGGTGTATAATTTCAACATGGCTAAGGTAAGATATACCTAGGCCTCCCTCACCTGTCAACTGCGAATTGACAACCAGCTATTAGAGTTACCATCAAAATCTGTGCCATACCAATATAGCGGGAATCGATTTCCAATGAAATCGATGTGATATCGATATCGAAACGCTCATTGTAAGTCATATTTGCTAAGTCAAAGACGAAGTGAGCGGGCAGTTCGTTAACCATTCAGCCGGGCGACCTTAAAATTCCAAATCGTTGCCCATTTGGCACGCATATCGTATTCAGAATACGTCCGTGGCTTGTCGTTGTCATCGTCATTAGTCGTCATCGAGTCGCGTCGTCGTCGTTAGTTTCCTAACTGTAAATAGCAAAATTCTTTGAGTATCTAACATCATTTTATGTCACACTAACTCATTGACCACCAGTGACCACCACCTTTTACAAATACCTGCAGACATTCTTTTTTTTTTTGTTGAGAATTTTGTGCTAGCCACCTTGTAAGACTTACCTTAGGTATGTCATGGGAATAGATATTATCTCTTGGTGGTAATTTTGGCGGTTTCTCGCTGCGTTTATGCGCCAATTGTTGTGTTTGTAGGAGCAATTGTTCTCTGGTTGCTGCAACATGTCCAGCTGGTGTGCCATTGTTGTTATTAGCACCAAAGCCAGAGCTGCCCGAACTACCGCCACTGCCTCCGCTGCCGCCACCATTGCCAGCTACACTGTATGGATCTTCATCTGGAATTGGTATTCTTGGGCGATTTTTGATATCGACAACTGGTCGTTGGACTAGAAATGAAAAAAAGACAAACAGATAAAATGAGGAAGTTTGTCAAAATTTTAAATTTATGTGTTTGCTGTTCTCTGGTCACTACTAAATGCTTATTGGGGACTATGAAATGGACTGAACGCTTTTGGTTGCTTTGTAGTAGTGAGAATGCGGAAGGAGTGTTTGACCTTTTTGGAATATGTAAGAACCGTTAGGAAAAAATGTAAAAGAAACAAAATTGTTCGTTTGCTGCGGTCCAAAAACGTTAAGAAATTCTTAAAAAAGGTCTTATGCTACATATTGCTTTCTTGCTTCTTACTGGTCAAAACGTTACCGTTAAGCCTTTAGACTTCCTCGAGGAATCTTTTTTTCAGTTTTTAAATACAAATATTGAATAGAAGTATGGATAAGGCAGCCGAACTTTAAGAAAAAACTAGAACGCCATTATTTTTTGACCATGCGTAGGGTTTTTCATGCAAAATTTCATCGAAATCGATGCAGTTACTCTCAAGATACAGTTGCTATTCTTAAAATTACCCATAAATTATATTTTTTCCTTTCTTCTTGATATTTCGTCAAAATTAAAAAATAAGAATTTAAAGTTAAATAATATAGGGCCCACGACGGAGCTTTGTGGAACGCCACAGCTGAAGAGATGTGCTATAAAAAAGTTGAAGAAAATTGTTTTTGTTTCAAGCATATTCGCTAGTTTTTATCTTAAAAATAAAACAAAATCTGTTTTCTTGGAACTCAAACAAAAATAACCTTTAATTCAGATAGCCAACAGAATACGAGCAAGTGAATCATCTCGTATGACCGAATTCATGATGATTAACTTCTTTGTTGTCTCCGAAAAACCACACTCAACCTTCCCATTCATTCCAACCGTATACTGCAACTTGAATGCAGTAATCGATCTTGCCCCAAGACCCGACACGAGATAAGTACCAGCATTCACCAAAAAGACCTCAGTGTATCGTTTTATTTTTAATCAACCTTGAGATTCGCGAAATTTATAAGGTCTTCTCACTAAGCACATATACACTACCTACTACTATATTTTTTGAATGCAAAAAAAAGATTGTATACAAACCTGGTGGTAATTTGCTCTTTAACATATCCATTGCAACTACATTAACAATGAGTACCCAAACAGGGCAATCCAAGATGTCACTTTCAGACTTAACAAAGGCCACTGCCGACAGGCACTGTGTCTCCAATCTTCGACGATCTGGATAGGCTCGCCTCAGTTCACGATTAACATTCGATTGAAACTTCTTCATGTCGAATAACTGGAAACAAAACAAAAATATCAAACAGAAAATGGATATCTCATTTTTAGGGATTGTCGCGCTACTGAATATATAAATATCTTCGGAATTGGGAGGACAATCTTTACCTTGACTATTTTTTCACTTTCTAGAGCTTGATTTGGCAGTTTGAGTATATCGGCACCAATTGATGTCTCTTCGTTGGAATTGCTGGCAGTGCTTTTGATGTAGACATTACTTTTTGAATAGCGGCGAATTAATATGTTACCGGCGTCGTCCATTTTAATTTTGACGCCCTGAAATGGGGAAGAAAAATGTTCAAGTTGTTGTTTTCTTTTGGCTGCCGATAACAAATGAAAGTTAATAAGGCTTAGTACGGTATTTTAAAAATCTAAACAGAAGAGGTTATTTTAAACTTTGACGATGATCCAACACTTTTTATTTTATTACCTTATGTCAACGGTAAGTTATGAAAAACAATAAGCAAATATTTTATTATGTTGTTAAACTCTTTATATTTTCCGTTAAGGCATGTATAGTGGGCTCCCTGAGGAGTTAAAGCATTAAAAACCTCGTTAAAAAATGTTTCCTCTCAATTAAAAAATAGTACCCGTGGCTTAGTGGCTAGGTGCGTTGGCTGCTGTGAAGAACGTTATCGGTTTGAGCCCTACTCGTGTCCATAAAGTTTTTGTTTCATATTTCACGGGTATTGCCTCTTGCTAAGAACTGACAATATTTCTAAGAGTATCAATTTGTCATGAAAAAGTGCTTCTAATTTGCCGTTCGGAATCGGCGATAAATAATAGGTTCCTTCACACGCACTCAGATAATTGTTGATGAGAGTAGGCCACTTAGGCCTTTTGGCTCTTCAAAAGCTGTCGCGCAACTCTATTTAATTTTTTATTCGATTAAAAAATATGTAATATTGTCTTATATACATTTATACAAACGAAATAAAAATAGAAACATCGTTCTTTTCAGGGGCCTACATTACTTGAAAATGTCTCGACCAAATTTCATTCTTTATTCCGAGGTTTCGTTTCCAGTAGCAACGCTAAAGTTAGGGATAAAAATAATTACGAAAATTCGAATGGCACTGTATAAGAAAGGTATTATTGAAACGATTATTTTTGGTTTGCAATTTATTTTTTTTTAATTGAAACAAAATTTCAGTAAAACTAGCAAATTTTGTATGTCAAGGAGGATTCAAATTCACACAATAATTGAATTTAATTTCATCAAATAAAAATGCCAATAACTTTCAATTACAGGTGTCAATAGTTGTTAACAAACTAATTTATCGATTAATGAGTAGCTTAATTTTTCATTTATTTATTTTTTATTGTTTATTAATTACCTGTCCTATGTGCCGTTTGAATTCGTCTGTCTTTGGATCTCTCATTGGATTGTCAAATCCACACAAACCGATTCTGCAAAAAAATAAAAAATCATTCAAATAAATTATCAGACAAAAAAATAAATAAATATTAAATTCACAATAATTTTGTTTCGATATAAAGATTAAAAATTTGTCAAATGTTCCCACAGTTGTCAAGCCTCAATCGAAATCTGTTAATATTCCGAACTTTGCGATTCGTCTATCTCTTAAAAATGTTGCATGTGAATGCATAACACGTACACTATGAGATATTTTACTTCAATGTCTTCACCAAAAGATTGCTGATGGTTGCGTTTGCGCAATCCGATGTACAATCGTATGAATGTACCCGCCTTGAAATTGCTGCAGCAATAAGTATGGCTGCATTTCGCACGAAACAGACGCTGTACATCAAAGAAATAAAAAAAACAGTACGGTGAATTTGATTAAAAGTACATGAACGGCGGCGGTGTGTAAATTTTCGAATTTGAAATTGTAGCCTATGATATACGAATGCACTTTTGTAACTAGGAATCGACAGAAACGTCAAAATAAGAAAAAGAACAGAAGCAGCAACCAATGATTACACTTTGACATACACATTTTGAATTCAAAAAAATTCAAAAAGACAAAAAGAATGATGTTTATATGGTTTCGGAATGTGTCTTTCGGTTTGCAGACTTTTTGTTAATGATTTTAAAACGCAATGTTTTGGATAAAAAAAGTCTTATTCCGCTATAACACAGTTATAACAAAAAGTTGTCTTTTATTACTGGACCCCTTTGTTTGAATTAAAAAAAAAGTGTGTCTACTGTCTTTGCCCACCTCCTCATATAGGTTTTGGTTGACGGATAAATTATTTGGCGCCACAAAGTTTATAACAGGACAAAGAATGAGTTTGCAGCAGCTGCAGCTGCAAATTTTCAATATGTTA
Source organism: Sphaerophoria rueppellii (assembly GCA_920937365.1). Taxonomy (NCBI): domain Eukaryota; kingdom Metazoa; phylum Arthropoda; class Insecta; order Diptera; family Syrphidae; genus Sphaerophoria; species Sphaerophoria rueppellii. The sequence goes on along the minus strand of CAKKXW010000002.1, from coordinate 25,652,458 downwards.
CACACTTGGCCTAGCCTATGCATCGATTGACTTTACGAGTGCATAAATTGTATCAATTTTTGTCTTGTTTTTTTTTTTTTTTCTATTCAAACTTTGTTTAATAAATTGGCAATCATTTACCGTATTTCAAGGCATTTGACATAAAATAGATAAAAAATGGGAGAGAATAAAAACCGTGTACAGGTAGTTACGTAGCTTTTATGAGTCATGCAATTTTTTGTATCGGTCACTTGGGCGTATGTGGAATATTTGTTTATTTTTGCCTTTGTAAGTTTTTTGATGTCATATTTTTATAAAATAAAAATTATTAAATGAACTTAATTAACTATGTTTTTTTTGCATTTGCAGAAAAGAGGAAATGTGATTTCGTAAGAAAATTAATTAATAAGGTACAAATGGTAGAGTTTTTGTTTTGAGTATATTTTTAACACCAATGTTATATTCTAACCGGAATGGCGAGTTCACTAATCTCATAAAATACTATTTTTATGTTTCTTAAGTAGTTTAAATAATTACAAGTATTTGACAGATTGATACTTATCCTTTGAATCACTGACTTCCTCTATTAATCGATCTGACAAAAGTATGTTTATTGTAAAAAATATCGGTATCCCAATGAGTATAACATATTTGTTTCTGGTTTTTTTAGTTTTAACCGTGTTAAACAAAAACGCCTATTCCACTCTTATTCTACAGTTTAACTAAACTAACCCATAGACTAAAGAATTCCATAGGTTAAGATTTCTCATTAAATATATAGGGTTTCCCAATAAGACGTGTTATTTTGATATTCAAAGAAAAATGCCATGTTTTGAGATCAATTATTGGATATTTATTTTAAAATAAAGAGGAAGGTATGTAGTTAATACAAACGACCACGCTTATTAGACCATATTCTTTTTATGAAATTTTCCATAGCAAAATCGCAAAGTGCCTGCCCTATGTTCTCGATAGCATCACGAATTCCATCTTTGAGGTCTTGAATAGACGCTGTTGGCTTAGACCATATCTTTCTTGTGACCTCAAAGGAAGAAGTCGCAAGGTTTAAATCACAAATTCTCGGTGTCCAATTGTGATTATCTCCTCGAGTGATATAACACGGGCCGGAAACTTTTCCCCTAAAATATCAATGGTTTCATTACTTGTGTGGTACGTAGCGCCGTCTTGTTGTAATGTAATGTTTTCCAGATCAATACCATCCAACTCCGGCCATAAGAAATCAGTAATCATCTCTCGATAGCGCAATCCATTCACCGTAACTGTTGAACCAACCTCATTTTCCAATTACCCCTCCGAAACATAAACCGCACCAAACAAACTTTTACTAAAGGTGGCGCTGAGTCCGTTGTGGACTTGGGCCTCAATCAACAGTCTCCGCCAGCCAGCTCGGTCCTTAGTTAGCTGTGTCTCCAGTTTTGCACTCCAAGTTGATTGAGGTCCTCTTCCACTTGAGTGCGCCACCTGAGTCGCGGTCTTCCTCTCCTCCTACGTCCCTCGGGAATAGTGTCGAAGGCTTTCCGGGCCGGAGCATTGGTGTCCATCCGCTCTAAATGACCGAGCCATCTGAGTCTCTGGACCTTGACCCTTCTGGCTAGGTCCATGTCGTTGTACAACCCGTAAAGTTCGCTGTTATATCTTCTTCGCCATTCCCCTTCAATGCACACGGGGCCAAAGATGACCCGAAGAACTTTCCTCTCGAAACAGCCTAAGGCACTTTCATCCGATTTTGTCAGGGTCCATGCTTCTGCACCATACAGCAGGACTGGGATGATGAGTGTGTTGTACAATTTTACCTTAGTTGCTCGAGAGAGGGCTTTTCCACTCAATTGCTTTCTTAGCCCAAAGAAACAGCGATTAGCAAGAGTTATTCTTCGTCTGATCTCGGCGCTGGTGTTATTGCCCGTGTTTATAGCGGAGCCTAGGTAGACAAACTCCTCTACTACCTCGAAGTTGTATGCGTCTATTGTGACGTTCTGTCCGAGCCGTCGGTGTTGGGTGTCCTTCCTCGAAGACAGCATATACTTCGTTTTTCCCTCATTTACCGATAAACCCATTTTTGCTGCTTCTGTCTCAATTCTCACAAAGGTGCCATTGACATCACGCTGTGTTCTTCCCATTATATTAATATCATCGGCGTGGCGTACGCGAGAAGTTGAACAGATTTTTGGAAGAAAGTGTCTCTGGTGTTGACGTTGGAGTTCTGCACTATCTTCTCAAGAACGATGTTAAAGAAATTGCACGACAGTGCATCGCCTTGTCTGAATCCTTTTTTGACGTCGAAAGATTCCGTAAGCTCGTTGCCAACCTTGATGGAGCAGCGTGAGTTCTCCATCGTCATTTTGCGCAAGCGAACGAGCTTGGCAGGGACGCCAAAACTAGACATAGCTTTGTACAGTTCGTCTCTGTAGATGCTGTCATACGCGGCCTTAAAATCGATGAAAAGGTGGTGGGTATCGATTTGGAGTTCATGGGTCTTTTCCAGGATCTGCCGCAACGCGATGATTGATTTTCCTGGCCTGAAACCACATTGATAAGGATTGTTGACGAAAGGCTTCAGACGTTCACATATTACGGCAGAGAAGATCTTGTAGGCGATATTAAGTAGACTTATTCCTCTGTAGTTGGCGTAGTTTTTTTCTGGATCGGGCAAACAATGCTGAGGTTCCATTCATCGGGTATGCATTCCTCTGACCATATTTTACAGATGATTTGGTATACATGCTCCTATCTAGCTTGTCGCCTGCTGCTTTGAACAACTCCGCAGCTAGTCTATCTGTTGAGCGACGCGCATGTATTTTCTTCATATCACTTACTTGTTTTAACAGCTCGATTTCCCAAATTTCTGTATAGCGGTCCGACAAGATGCTTCACGACAACTCAAAAATGCTTAAGTTTTGCGAACTGTGCAAAATTCTCGCCATTTTTGTAGTGAATTTTTATAATTTCAATGCATTGTTGAAGCTTGTATCGTTCCATTTTTAGTAAAAGCATAATTTCTTCTTGTCAAATTTCAGCTTCAAAGTGACACCCACCGAAATAGCGGGCTATTGGAAAGCTCTGTAGTTTGTTCCCGTGATAGTAAATTGACGTTTACCCAAAATTCCCTTTGGGATTTTAGTTTTTGTTGTTGATACTTGACAAGCGATTTCTTGTTGTTTTGCTTTGTATATGACAATTGATTGTGGCGCCATCTAATGTTCTGACGGAAAAACTATTTATTTTTTGCATACCCCAAACAGCAATTTCATAGAACGCGGATAATATAGTTAAAACATACAAATCTACCAGAAAAAATAAAGGGGAATATGGGATACGCATTTTCTGTGAAATTGAAAGAAATAGAGAGTGAGGACCGAAGCAGCTGTGGAAGTTTTACCAATCTGTCTGACATATCACGAGGTCTACACCCCGCTGGCGTCATAATAGAACGAAAATCTAGAATTCCAGATGACAAAGACATTCTGGAGAGGTGGAAAGTGAACATAAGAGAATTCCTAAATGGACAGTTTACCAAAGAAATGACAACTTAAAAATTTCAAGACGAAAATCTCGTGCTGCAACCATCAAGCATTCAGAAATCATAAAGGTATCTAACAGGCAAAGGGACAACAAAGCCACCAAGTTCCGAGTGTGCAAAACGCAGCCAAAAACTGCAGCTTTATTATAATCACTGATTACTGGTTCAAACCTTATACACAATAAATTCTCGAGTCAATGACTTTGGTACCATCCTGTATCGCTTTCATACGTAGGTATCAAAACCAAAATTAAAATTTATTAAACCACCAAACGATATTCCAAATCATTAAAATCCAATAATTGACGACAAACCAGAAAACCAAAAAAATACTGTTTTATCTTAACTTGGATATAGAAAACAAATACTGTCAAAACAGCAGCTTGGCATTGTTGTCGCTTCCAAACTGGTAGGTTTTGTATCATAATACTATTTTCGGTCTTTCAATGTCAGCAGCTTTTTTGTCACTTGTCTCAACGTTTAAATAGTTCCCTTCCTCACTAAAATAACTACAATTTCATCAGACCAGAGTGTATTATTATCAAGAGGTATCTTCTGCCTTTTTAAATTAGTACCTTTTGTCATGTCAAGACTTGCGTCTCGATTAACCTACAGCAGTGCCAAGCCCTAATCACAAAAACACCAAAGAGAAGATTATGAGACAAAACCCGAATTCGACCTTGTTGCATCTAGTTGAACGACCTTCTTTTTGTCAAGACAAGGAAGAATTATGACGAAGAGTTCCCTTGTCTTGGCTACACTGGGTTGGTATCAATATCCTTAACAATTCCAATTATTCTCTTCCTGCTTCTGCAGCAACAAGGCATTCATAAATTATTCTTTCCTCAGGCTTTGTTGTCGATTAACTGCAGAATGCACCAGAACCTGCATTATAGGAAAATGTTTCCCCAATTTTTCTGTTATTGCTGGTGTTGCTTTTTTATTTGCTTCTCATGAATAATAATATAATCACCCAAGGCGTTAACCAAAGACGGGTTTTGCAACTAAAAGTTAACTCAACTATGTAAAGAAAACGAAATTGTAAGCCATACCTACACACAGCATTGCCAGGGCGGTCGGTTCGGTCGTCATCGTGGTCAGAAAAGGCGGACGAAACGGCTAAAGAGTTGGTGATGTCGGGTGGAAGAAGATGAAAACCTACCGCTTGACGACCTTGCGACCGATTCATTTACGAATAAAAGTAAAAGTTGTTTTGTTTATCGCAGTTCTTTTTTTTTCTTTATTTTGTTTTGTGTTTGTATCTTGTATCTTGAGTTTTGTATCTTTTGGCATATTTTGCGTCTGTATCGGTATCATTAAAGCTTTGCAACTTCAAAGCGAATAGAGTTGAAAAATCAAAAAAAAAGTACCCAAACATTATTTTTTCTCCTCTCTGCCATACCTTGTGAATGATGGTGGGGCTTAAGTTTGTTCAGAAACCAGCCAGAGTTTTGGCTTGGCACCATCATGATTGAGGCTTAAGAAATCCCTCTTTGGAAAACATGCAGCAGCGCATATATCGCCACAATTACACGTTGATGTATGTATTAAGGTCAAAACATGTATGCTCTTTGGTAGGCATCATGAAATAGTAGTTATGGAGTCAAGCGATTGCTCTGACAATTGTTTTCTTGTATGAAAAAGTTTTGCATGAAACAAAAATTAAGACAACTTCGTGGAGTGAGTGATGAAAGAATCAAAGTGTATCTTTGGTTATGTTTTTTTTTTTTTCATGTAGACCTCAAAAAACATTTTCATCGAAGACAAAACTGATGCATATTTAACGTAAATATAAATACATTTGTCGGTCGTGGGTCAATTACTTTCAAGTGTAAATAGAAGGAGTTTTTTCGGTCTAAAAGCATGGGTTGTTGTTGTAGTTGTTGTTAAACAAGATTCAAAATGCCAATCCGGACAAGCTTATTGAAAAAGGAATGATTTATTTTTCTAAAGTACAAAAACAATCGTAAGAAGCTCCAAGAATGGTTATGTCCTGTTTTGCTCTCTAGAACGTCAGGATGCTGCAATCCAATCCATCGTCTCGTCGAAAATTGACTTGAAACGCTGTATGTTTTATACTAACAACCATATTGTTACACAATATCTATTGGAGGACAGGCTGGAGTGGCTGTCTAGACAAAGTAAAAAGTAAAGTGACATCTACCAAAAACTCCCTTTGGGAGTTTTATTGTTTGATACGTGACAATCGATTTGTTGTTTAGGCAGCCGATTTAGGCGCCATCTAATGAATTGACAGAGAAGCAGTTGTTTGGGATTTTTTGCTTATACCTTCGCTTGGTCATCCTAAACGGTGGAAGAAATTAATAAATGTTGTTGCGCCATCAAGGTTGACCAAGCTTACGGAATCTTTCGATGTCAAAAAAGGATTAAGATAAGGCGATGCACTTTCATGCGATTTTTTTAACATCGTTCTAAGTAAGTTAATGCAAATCTTCACCGTCAACACCAGGCGTACGCCGATGATATTGATATAATGGGATGAACACAGTGCGATGTCAATTGCGGCTTTGTGAGAGTTAAGACAGAAGCGGAAAAAAATGGGTAAAGTGGTAAATGAGTGAAAAAAGAAGTATATGCTGTCTTCGAGGAAGAACACCCAACACCGACGGCTCGGACAGAACGTCACAATAGATGCATTCAACTTCGAGGAAGTAGAGGAGTAAGTTTACCTAGGCTCCGCTATTAACACGGGCAATTACGCCAGCGCCGAAAACGAAGAATAACTCTTGCTAATCGCTGTTTCTTTGTTCTTAGAAACAAATTGAGTAGAAAAGCTGTCACTCGAGCTACAAAGTTAAGACCGTACGGGACCCTCATCAGCCCAGTCCTGCAGAAGCATGGACCATGACAAAATCGGATGAATGTTCCTGAGGCTGTTTCGAGAAGAAAGTTCTTTGGGTTATCTTTGGCCCCGTATGCATTGATGGGAGAAGATGATACAAACGCGATGTTTACGGATTGTACAACGACATTGACCTAGTCAGAAGGGTCAAGATCCAGAGACTCAGATGGCTGGGTCATTAAGAGCGGCTGGACACCAATACTCAGAAAAGCCTTCGATACTATTCCCGAGGGACGTAGGAGGAGAGGAAGACCACGACTCATGTGGCGCACAAGTGGAAGAGGACCTCAATCAACTTGAAGTGCTAAATTGGAGACAGCTAGCTAGGGACCGAGCTGGCTGGCGGAGACTGTTGATTGAGGCCCAAGTCCACAACGAACTGTAGTTCCACCTTAAGTAAGTATTTTATTAACAACATCATTCAGTTAGTCCACAGAATAAGGATTGTTCCATCTAAACAGACAGACAGAGACGAACGGGATCGGCGGACCCACTTTTTTTGACTTCTCTATCATCGTAATGTCATATCTAATCAAAATCCCAACTGTTTTTTTACGAATTCAATACTTGCCGTATATTATATTTTATATATGTCGTGAGTAAAAATGTTTTTGTTCGTTGACTTGCTATCGGACATGGCTTAGATTCACGATTGTGCGGATCTCATAGATGTTATTTTCTGGAAAGTTCGTGAAGTGAAATTAGATTTGCCACTCTTTTCCTAAAAGATGTCTATGGTATTGTGTATTTATGTTACCATGTATTGAAGAAGGGTTAATGCTACTAGCGGACCCGAAAAGCTTTGTCCTGTTAAAAACTGTGTAAGTAAAGCTCAGCTCACATGTCAGTATTCAAGGTCTATGCAATAGAAAATTAATTGTGAATACTAGAGCCACTAGCGGTCCTCACAGTCATTGTTCGGATAAAACTGAAAAATGGAACGATAGTTAAGCTCGCTGATATTTAATCTAGTTCATCTGATGTTGGCGATGAATGGTGATGGTAACTGCCTTGCAATCATCTGATTATATTTTTAACACAAGGCCGCTAGTGTGTTTTTTTTTTAAGCAGAAATAAACGCCTTCGAATGATCACTCATTGCGGATGATATAACTGATCTAAAGTAGATCTTATGCATGTAAACAAAAGCTTATGCGGATTGTGACTTATCTCATGTTAAACCGCTGAACTGATTTTTACAAAATCTTTTCGTGCGTGCTTTTAAAAAGGGATAAGATTTACAAGCAAACACATCAGTTAAGATCAGATCCAGCTAACAATACATTTAAGTAATGCTATCAATACGTTTTACTAGTTCACTATCATTCTTTAATGATGCGCAACAAAACATGTGTAAGACTCCCCCATGCCAATTAAAAATCTAGTCTTCTAATTAAATGTGTAATTGGCAGTGTCTACTTTAAGAGTGTCCCAGATGTTCCTTTCGATGTCCTAAGCTGCATTTGACTAATTAAGGAACATTTCTAATCAAGACTCCTAGATCTCTCCCACTCCTATTACTACTCGTCTGTTACTTGGAAAAGGGATTCCCTTAGTGCTGAGAAAAAACCCATAGATTACCCTTATTCACGCTAGCATTTGCATCTTTTAATTTTCATCCAATCAAACCAGTACCCAAGCAACCTTTCGTGAGTAACTAGACCAAAACGTGTAAATTGCCTGCGACGAACACGAAGACGTTTGGTTAGACATAAAAGAAGAACCAAACAACTAACAACTCCAGACAGAATTAAACCAGACACATACAACTGTCGCGGTCGTTAGGTGAGTTTGAAATTGAAAGTAAACTAGGTAGACATGTTCAAGTCAGGTCAGTAGCGTCAACGTCATAAAAAGAAGAAACAGGCTTAAAGTGAATCCAATGCTCCATAACATTTGACCAGATGAATGTTTTTTAATTAGTCAAAAAGGTAACAAAACAGAGCATCAACTAACGACTTCGAGACGGACCTCTATAAAAAAAGATACAAATCATCACTTAGCTGACTTAAAGAACGGACCCCAATGCGACTTCTAAGTATGTAGGTAGATATTGGGATCCAAGAGAATTCAAGAGACGCGCATCATAATAATTAATTATTTCCATAAATGTTCGGTCTCGTTCGGTGTATGGAGGTACCTAGTGCGGTGGTCTTATCTGATCTGTGAGTCTAGAGGTAATTTATTACCCCAGTTAAAGAAAAAAAAAACAAAAGCAAATCTTTGAACGATTCCGCTTTTGCAAAATTAGCCATGAAACAAAATTCAAAGTGGATAAACAATCAAGCTGTTGAAAGCGAAAGGGTATCAAGGGAATCAATAGAACCATATTTGACCATCAGCCACGCCCTTTTTTCAGATTTAAGTGAGAATAATTAGAACGTCCACAAAGGTCGCGAACCCAATGAGACACAGCCAGCACAGCTATTAAAAGTCGTTTCCTATTTCGACAAAGTGCTGGCGCCGTTTTTAACCAATGCTAACTCCGCACTTCGGTAATGTTCCTTTCATTTGTATCTAGGTACATTCTAAATCAATCTTGTGGGTGGTTTATCTGGAGCCTTATACGAGGTGATTGATTTTTTTCATTTAATTCAAATTGACTTAAAAGGTGGGTAGTGCTTGATTGTCTTGATTTTCTTACAAGCGGCACGAGCCGGAGGTAATGTCTAAGGCAAAGTAGAGCATATGGCTTTCAAGGCTACTCACACTCTTTACAAGTTGTTTCCTTTTTTGCAATCCAAACAAAGAGTTTGGTACTTGTACTTTTTAGATCTCAAGTGAATGGATAAAATTGATAATATTATGATTTTTATTTTGGCCCGTTATATCAAAAACAACAAAAAAAAGGTGGCAAGGTCTGTTGGGTGTTGGCCCGAGGGCAGTTAACATGATTTATAACCTATTGAGTAGTGTAGCCTATATTTCACAGATCAATTAGTTTGTGTTCGTTTTGGTGTTTGTTATAGAACTTGTACAAAATTTATTATGTGATACAATTTATTGAGTGGTAGACAGTTTTTTATGTTTAAAAGTTATGACGTGAAAAGTTGCGAAACAGTCATAATCGAATAAATTGCTAATTAAATAATAACAGCGGCAATTTTTAAGAAAGGTATTTGGATTAAGTCGATCAATATAACTGTCGGTCTTGATATTGGTGGCTTTATATTGGAAGAAAATAAAATTAGGCATAGTTGGGTGTTTTTTTTTATTATTGATTGTACTTACTGGATTTTGCTAAAAAAGCTTAAGGTGTTTTGATTGTAAGTTGCATAACTTTTATGTAAGCAGTACATTATGAATTAGATGATTTGACTTGGTCACATAACGTACCTTTCATATAATTCGACAAGAAAAGGAGGTCAAATAAGACTAGTTAAATGTATGCCCGGCCCAATTCGACCACTTTAATGGTTGTGATGGCGGAGGTGTGAGCCTGTACATTATCATTGTGAAAGAGCACTCTTTCTTCGCCAAGTGGGGTAGGTTTTTCCTCAATGTCCTACCTATGTGTCGAATTGGCTCAATTATTAGTACAGCCCTGTGATGACACATTTTGAATCCCAGAAAATGGTGGCAATAACCTATCAAAACGATTGAAACAAGAATTAAGTTCTACTTACTACTACTGCTTAGAACAGACATTCCAGCCTTTTCGGCCGGGACAATCTTCGCCTTCTTCGGGGTGCGTAAGTCAGTCACTATTCTACTATTTTGACTGTTCCTTGTGGTCTATTTTGTGTACCAGTGGAACCACGAAACATCGCAAAACTCTTGTTAAGTTAATTTTTTGGTGATTTTTGCGTTTTTTGGCAATAACTTTTTTTGTTAAGACAAATAAAAAACTAAAAACTAAAAAATACCGCCCCTAGATTTTGATGAAAGAAAGCAATGGGCGTTTTTAAAATCAGACGAGTTTTGCGACTCTGGTGGCTGTCCAAACCTTAGCAGACAAATTGTCTGCAAAGTTCAGGAATATCTAGAATAATCAGTTTAGTTACCGAAAACTAGTCTCCCGACAACCACAGCCACTCTTAGGCTAAAAACAATCCGAAGCGGACAAAACGTTTGTTCGCTCTTCCCGAACACAGGTCCGTTCCTCTTATGAGGCAACACACACAGAAAAAGACACGACACGATAAAAAGTCTTGTCCGCTTGTCAGTTGGAGTAAATACATGGGGTTATATAGGAGCAAACCACACCAAAGAAGACAAAAAGTCCCGGACAAAATGTCGACGCCTAAAAGTACACACCGTCTTATGAAGAACCACAGACCAAAGTGAACAAGACAAACAAACAGATTTCGACAAACGGACATGTCGGTTGCTCATACTTGGATTTGTATTTTATTGCGATATTTCTTGTTGTATTTTGTGCAATTTGGTATGGATGTTGTTGTAATGGTAAAAAGAATTTAGAAAAAGAAGAATTAAGAAAAAAGAAGAGATTTATTTTGTGTGCATGTTTGTGGTTTCAAAGAAGTGTGCATGAAAACTCGACTAAATTTCTTCGTATGTATGTATGTAAATTGTATATACGCATGTAATTCCAAAATGTGTCTGCAGAGTATACCTAGTAGGGACGCTCTCCACGTGGTTCATTTTTGTTTACACTTTTGGATCCCGTTAGGTCTCACGTACACGAGAAATAGACGGCAATGTATGTAAACTGTATGTTATACACATGAAATTCTCGATAAATGTGTGTGTGGCATTCATCGAGGAATAAAGAAGCAAAATAAAATCAAGGGAAAACGCAACCTATTTTTTTTTTTTCAATTTTTGTCTTCTTTGTTTGTCCGCTGGCAAAACGCACCGAATGCGACAAGGACAAAATATTTTGTCTTTGTCGTCCTCGGGCGGTGTGGGGTGAAGTATGACACGATTTTCTGTCTTGCGACAAGCAAACAGTTTGTCCGCTAGGTTTGTGTTTAGCCTAAAACTCCCACAAATGGGCCTACAGCGACGATGAATGAGGCTCCAACAACTCCAGAGTAACAATGTTTTTCTAGGGGATCGCTATAAACCTCCATTGTTTTTATGCACTCCTGTGAATTAAATTCACTTTCATTTTTCTCAACAGGCATATTTCCAGCTCACTTTCCTAGTCACTTTTATGCTTAAATGGAACACTGGTGTCCATTGTCATGCAATCTCTTACCAGTTGTAGTGTCGGTGGACAAAGCTGGAGGACTACATGACTTTTAGCGTATTTTCATTAGTCCAGACCGAAGTCTTGTTTCCACCCTACACCATTTAAGAGGGTTGAACGTTGCCGCACTTGAGCAGCAAGGAATATTTACTCGAAATTGCAAAGCAAACCTTTCTTAACTCGTCACCCACTCTTCGTAGGGCGTCAATACGAGATCGTGGATTTCGTATTTTTGGATTGGTTGATTTCAGTAAACAAAATTTTAAAACATTTTTCGAAGATAGTTACCAAATTTCAAATTTTGAATGGAAAGGAAATATAAAAACAAACGAAGTTTCCGGGCCGCCATTTACGTATGACTATGTTGAACATTTTTGTAATAATATTTTTATGTATGACTGCCTTGCAGTCGCACAATAACTACTACAAAAATATACACCGCACCGCGTGGATCGAAAAAAGTTCTATGAACCTCTCAGTTGGTCTCACTGAATTTAGAACAAATTTTTCATAACAAACCATTAGTTAAAATTTACCTCTGGGATATAGGTTACAAATTCTTCTTCAACTTGTCATACCGAAATATGAGCTTTTTGCTTTTATCCACAAATTAAAAATGAATTATGTAAATTCAATAACCTCAAGGCTTTTTCAACAATTTTTTTGTTTTTTTGTTTTTTTTTTTTCTTAAAATTGTGTCTACCAATATTTGTTGTTTATATTCTTTGAAAGCAACAATCTTAATTATAAAATTTAACATCCATTAAAATTAATCAAATGTCAAAACAAAAAATGAAAAACAAGATCAATAACCTCCTGTTTCATTCCGTATCGTAGAAGCCTGAAAAATAAACAAAAATGTATGTTTTTAAGTCACCGACACATTCAAGTGCGAAAATTAATCCATGTCATCTTTTCGTCTCTATGCTGACATACAAGAAAACAACAACATCAACAGAAGCTTTTCATTTTTTTTGTTATTTTATATAAAATAATAATAGTAAAGAAGTATTTAATAATAATTTGATGTACACAACACAAAGAATCTATGAAGCGTCTTAAGCGCCTCTTAAGCTTTAATACATTCCCAAGACATTATCTTAAAAGCAATTTAAGGTGAATCAACTTGAATATTTCACAAACACCTTGAGGCACATTAGCAAGTTCTAATGGCTATCAGAATTAAGTGGAAATGGGATTGTTTCAAGCCCTCAAAACTAACCGCCCAAGAACTTAGAGAACAACAGTGAAGAAAACATTAAATGTACCTAATTAATGCAATCATTTCTTACTTAAAATTAGTTTAATTAGTATTTGGTATTTTTTAATCTGAGGTTTGTTTCATGAATCCCTAATGATATACAATATTCAACTCAAGAATCAAATATAATGTAACAACACCTTAAAGAATTGGTGTTTTCTTATAAAATTTTTGATGACAACGTCCCCAAGCTGGTAATGCCGTCCATCTGTTTGTTTGTCTTTACTTTCGATTGACATTGGAAGAGGCCTGTTCCAAAAGCCGAAAAACTCTATTTACTTGCCCTGCATTCTGGTTGGTTGTCGTTGAGTGGCTTATCAGCTTTAACTTCTGATGTAATGAAGTTATCAATAATATTTTCTAAGACGTTCAATTAAAAAGAGGCAAGACCAAAGTCAAAGTGATACATCATTCATCATTAGTATTTGCAACATGACCACCCAAACGCAATATTGCTAAACCTTACAAAACCTTTTGCGCGTCTCCTCATCAAATAACAAAGCAAGAGTAATTATTATAAAATGATGAATTGATAGTATCAATAAAGTTCGGGCATCTTCCCAGCGAGTATAGTATTTCCACTTTGGGAACATTTAATTTGTTTTTTAATGCAAGTTAACCAGATAGAGATGATGGGAACTATAGGTGTTTTTAAAGTTATTAAAAAACCATTATCGCAAGTAAATTGTTTGTTGCACAATTTTGGGGGAGTGTTTTTAGTTAGCCCTATGGAAAATTGAGAAACCTAAGTGATTATAATTAAAAAAATTCAAAGAAATATGTATATGAGCCCTTTGTCGTAATTTAATGCAAAATTTTAAGACTTCTAAAGCGTAATGGGCATTTTAAATTTAAGATTTAACTTAAGGGCAATAAAAAATAATTCAATATTTCCAAAAAAATCATGTGCTGCTCTGTTAAAAATGTCAAGGTCATTTTAAAAGATTATAAACACAAAAATGATGTAACATCTTTGGCGTATTTGATTTTAACTTTTGGGATTCCTTATATTTTCATACTTAATCAAATTTAATTGTGTTTTTTTTTTTTTTTTAATGCCCGCTTGATATATGATTCCATTTAATTATGCGGTCATCTTCTAGTTTGTAGAAATCTGGTTTTAAACTATTTTCTGCAAATAAAAGAAGAAACAAATTCTATTTCGCCTGCATACATAATTTAATGCATGTTAAGTTGAAATACAAATAGCAATCAATTGGCGAAAAAACATGTTCTGAGTGAAGACGATTAATAATAATGATGGTTTTTGTATGTACAAATCTGGATTCCAATTCAATATCTATCATGTAGGTAAACATTAATTAATCGAAATTCCTAAACAAAAGTTGTTAAAAACCATTAATTTGGATAAAACACTAAAATACGAAACCATAAAAATGCTTTTAGTTTTGCTTGATGGCTGAAAGACAAATACGAGTTCGTAAAACTCTTCATTAAATTTGTTTAAATATTTTATGTTATCTACTAAAACAATATTAAAATTGGAGGGCGTGATTAAGAGTGAAGACAAGAACTTTTAGTAAGTTGAAATACAAATTGGTTTTGTGAGCAATTAAAAATGAATTAAAACTAGTTTAGGTTGATTTTAATCTTTTTTTTTTTGAAAATAAATTTCGAAGAATACTTAAAGGAAAGTTCTTTGTCAGAAATAATTTCACATCAAGATTTCAATGAAACATACCTTTAAGAGCCTTAAGGCTAAGGGTAGGTTAGGTTATTTTTTGATTATCTTTAAACCTAAGAAATTGTGATTTTGGATTTGCAATTTTTAATCAAATAAGTATAATTACCACGTTGAGAAGTTGGAAGAAAAAAGTCAGTTAAAGTTGTCTTCAAAGCTTTAAACTTTGCTGTAAATGTTTTAGGAAGGAATTGCAGAAGAAATTCAATTTCTTATGTTAGGTCAAAAAAGTGTGCGATTTTCAGGTTAAATCTGACCGAGCGATGCATTCGGATATTCCTGTACACTCTCACGGACGGCGAGTATGTTTTCCACCAAAGCCCGTACCTCAGTATCAGCAGGTTTGTTAAGGCCCCTGGTGTCACTACATGGCAGGCATAAGCTCTGGTGGATCAGCAGATATATTTAAAGCCCCTGATGATACTACGCGTGATGCCAATGGCGCTTTTGTGAGAATAAAGACAGAAGCGGCAAAAATGGTTTAAGCGGTCTTAGCTCGGACAGAACGTCACAATAGACGCATACAACTCCGAGGTAGAAGAGGAGTTTGTCTACCTAGGCTCCGCTATAAACACGGGCAATAACACCAGCGCCGAGATCAAACGAAGAATAACTCTTGCTAATCGCTGTTTCTTTGGGCTAAGAAAGCAATTGAGTGGAAAAGCCCTCTCTCGAGCAAAAATTGTACAACAAACTCATCATCCCAGTCCTGCTGTATGTTGCAGAAGACACTGATAAATTCGGATGAAAGTGTCTAAGGCGGTTTCGAGAAGAAAGGTCTTCGGGTCATCTTTGGCCCCGTGTGCATTGAAGGGGATTGGCGAAGAAGATATAACAGCGAACTTTACGGGTTGTACAACAACATGGACCTAGCCAGAAGGGTACAGGTACAGAGACTCAGATGGCTCGGTCATTTAGAGCGGATGAACACCAATGCTCCGGCCCGGAAAGCCTTCGACACTATTCCCGCAGAGTTGACTTACGATATTCTCCGAATAAAATTCCGTTGAACGGATCCTAACCTCTCAATATGAATATGTTAAAGGGCTGTCCAAAATGTGAGATGAGGAAGAACAAAACAATTATATATAGAACAGCTGATATCCGGATCACGGAATTTCCTTGACTAACGCTTTTAGTAGATTCCCCCTTTGAATTGGTTTTATTGACGATGCTGTTAATATCTGGACTCCAATTTGAAATTGAATTCGCCGGTATTCGCTTCCTTAAAAAATTTATTGTTTGTGCTGCAGAAAAATAATTCTGTCATTCATTGAAGATGCATTTTTGAACATCTTCATACATCTACAGAGATGTGAATTTCGCTGTTTTGAATATGTAGCAGAATATTTATTGTTAACAGCCAGTATAAAAAGAAGGGGTCCTAAGTGACTACCTTGTGGGACACCAGATTTAGCAATAAATGAATCAGACATGATGCTTGAATTTTACCTGAAAAGACCAGTTTACAAGATGTTTAGATATCCAATTAATGAGAAAACGGGAAAAGCTATGAGTTCAATTTAAACTTTATAATCGCGTGGGACAACTGGCCGAAAACTTCCGAAATGTCATTGAAGGTCCAAATTGAAGGACTTTTTCCTGTTTTCAAGAATATTTGAGGAGTTCTTGAAAACTCCAGACGTGAAGAGAATTCAAATATCTAGCAACTCTCATTGAAATGCTACAAAACAAATATTGTGGGCAAATATTAAAACATTGAAAGTGGAAATAATTTTCAAATCCTTAAAAGATTCCAGAGCTTGTTGTTGGCGTGAGGACAAAATTATTGTAGGCAAAGTTAACTGGATAAATGTCACATTTCTATATTGAATTAGAATATTTTCAGGAATTTTTTGGGTCAGATTTCATTTCGGCATTCGGAAGAAACATTCTTCAAAAAGAGAATTTTAAATCACTTGGTCGTCTAAGGTTATGGATGTGGTGATTTGAGACGGACAAAGAAAAACACTAGTCTGTCTATTTCGCTTTTGAAAATTAAAAAATCAGTTGTTTTAAAAAATGTCCTATAGACAAGACGTATTAATGGAACAATCACATTTTTTCTACAAGAGATTCTTCCGGTCAACATTTTTTTCATTTGCATGATTCAGTAACAATATACGTTAAAGGAACAGCGCCTCTCTGCGTCTGCAGTTCTTTGGAATCCACTTACGTAACACCATGGTCGTCAACGGACATCGCATTCTCCAGTCAGAAAAAAAAGGCTTAAAGAATTTCACAACATTTCTCACAAGTCTTGTGCAGATGGGTTTCCTGTACCTAAACCGAAGCCCTTTTTGCTCTGTCTTCTTATAAACAAAATTTAGGTCAAGGCTTGAATGAAAAGAAGAAAAAAACTCTCATTCTCGAGCAATAAATAAGAAATGACCATGTGTATTCGTTCTCATTGTCTCGCAACGTTGAGCCACACGTTAATAAACCCTTTTGTTTTCAATTAACTTTTCCTTTCAATGGTATTTTTTTTTCTTTTATTTTCGTTTTCCATCTTCATCTTTGTCTACTTTTTGCAACGAGATGGATGGAACCAACAAAACTCACTTTTACTGACTTCCACCTGTTAGAATTCATCGTTGTTGCACAAAACGAGGTTGGTGTTGTGGAAACAGGATTGGCATAACCTCACTGCTCGTTTGGTTCAAACGACTTTCCCCTTCTTTTAAAAGTTGAAAAAAAAAAATGATCATGGAGTTTTAGCTAAATGACATTTTGCTGATTGAAGAAGAAGACAAAAAAGTAAAACACAAAAGTGCTTCAAGCAATGTAGCAACATAGGTCTTACCTCAGTTCATATAGAAAATGTTCGTGGAACTCATCTTTATTTAGGAATGTCGAGGCTTCAACCCAGTACCAAATGCAAAACTATGCGATTCCATATCGCTTGGCTGTCTGTTTCTGCTAACAATAAAGCACACAACTATCGAAGTCACAGAGAGCAACATGCAAAGAAATAACGAGCCTCACATTTGATTGTACAAGACGATAGTGAAATCCTCTGTAGCCATGTGAACAGCGTGGACAACAACGACGAAGCGACTTCGACAACAAGAGAAGCTTCGTGACATTTTTGGGGACAGTCTCACACAATATTAATTGGCATCTTTTATGTCCGATGCCAGCGAGACTCCAAATCCAAATCCAAATCGGAAGGAAGGAACTGCACCTAACATTATATATTCTCTGGCAAGGATTGCATGTACTTTATCTGTTGTTTTGATTAATCCCTAAATAGAATAGATGTGCGCAATTGGCATAGTTACCATGTGTGGCGTGGGGTGTTGTCGACGACGGACCTCATCCTTGGTATCGAGGTTCTAGGCAAGGCCATAGGCCATTAGATGTCACCAGGCATAGTTAATGGGTGGTGGATTAACTAACAGCCACCTTAGGAAATAGGACCATGTCCATGTTCATACATACCTTCTGGTAACTTATTGAATATGTTTTATTTGCAACTAGTGTGCTGATTTGGAAGATGTTCTCGCATGCGTTCACCGGCGCGTGCGCGTCGAGATATTTATAGCCACTACAAAAAAATACTGCTGACTGCGTGTTCACAATTCCCTTTTGGAAGGCAGCAGACAACAACATTTGAACGATAAGGATCTGATCTATTTTTATGTTAATCGTGTTTGCGCTGCCTGCGCCTGTGCTTTGCACAAAACTACTACCGTCTTCGTTCCTGTGTAGGCGAATCTGTGTAGTAATCAGTTTCGGATGCTGATCAAATGAATAAATATGGATATGGATTTCGCAATCGTTCGGACATTGCTGCAATTGCTAAAAAGGGAATTTTACTCTTACTTGATTTGCCTCGCAAGCATGGAGCGTGTGGGTATGGAATGGAGTCAACTGGCAGCTAGTTTCAACACTTATGCAGCGAGTCGGAAGAGAAGATAGTTTATAGGATTTTTGTCGCTGATGTTGTTACACGCATGTGTGTTGCAGGAAGTTGCAATGTTTTCTGTTTATTTATTGGGCTTTTGGAATTCATTGGTTTTTATGGAAAAAATAAATGTTCGTGTTATGAATTGAAATTATAGGAATTGAAATTTTTGTGTAGTTGTCTGTTTGTCAGTGATCACTTTGCCAGATTGTTGACAGGGTGTGCTACAGCTGTGTCGTTTTGACTTTCGAAATATTGATGTCTGATTTATTGGAAAATTATAATTTTTTTAAATTGAACTTTAGATGTTAACTAGTTAATGGTGATTACTGTATACGGATGGTGATAAAAATAAGTAATAGACTTTTTCAACCTCCTGGACGGAAGCTGCACGTAAAAAGGGAACGTCAAGTAGAGCCAAAAAAGACATATTCTAAAGATAACAATATGAAATATACCGGATAAGTGCTCAATCTCACTAATCTAAATAGCTTGCGACTCCGGATTCAGGCTTATCGATTTTGCATCGGGGTGAAACATAGTATTTAGTAGCAAGTACGCGTTTCTCACATCTGAACATCCACAAGGCTACCTGGAGGTCTCCAGAACAATCAGCTGTCAAACAGATTGATCATATTGCGATCAACGCAAGACACACTTCAAGCATTATTGATGTCCGAACCTTCCGAGGTGCCAACATCGACTCGGACCACTACCTCGTTGTAGCCAAGGTAGCAGATATCTCGACCAAAGCCAAAAACAGGAAAGCTAGAAGAAAGTATGGCGTCGGACGGCTACAATCGCAAGAGATCGCCAGATCCTTTTCCGATTGAGTCTCAAGCAACCTTATGAGAAGTCCGATACAGCCAACCAGAGAAACATTGGCAGAATTGTCAGGTAGCCATTAGGGATGCTGCCTCTTATGTGCTGGGTTTCACGCGGCCACCAAGAGCGATCGGTCGAGGACGTTGAGAGATTAAAAAACAGGAATGAGGTTCGGAAGTTTTACCAAGAGGTACAACGAATGACTCATGGTAACCCAGCACTAACTGAAGCCTGTGAAGACCATCAGGGCTCTATCGTAGTAGAGTCACTGTCAATGCTGAGGATATGGAAGGACTACTTCTGCAGACTGTACAACGGCGATGAAATCGAATTCCGCTGTCAGGCAGTATGAACCATTCAATGAAGACGACCAACGCAAGCCAAGATTTCCGTTGAGAGTGAAAATAGAAATATCTAAGCATCGTTTGCCCAATCCTGAAGAAAGGAGATCCTCTAAACTTCACCAACAACAGAGGCATCAGCCTCCTTAACATCACCTATAAGATGTTTTCTGCTATATAAACAACTGAAACCGTTTGTCAACAAACTGATAGGTCCATCGTGTGGCTTTAGACCAGGAAAGTCCACCATCGATCAAATATTCACATTACGGCAGATCCTGGAAAAAACACAAGAACTCCAAATCGACACCTACCATCTTTTTATCGATTTTAAGGCCGCAGCATCTATAGAGAACAACTGCGTACTAAAAACTCATTCGTCTGAGCAGGATGACAATGGAGAACTCGCGCTGATCCATTAAAGTCGTTAACGATTTTACCGACGCCTTCGATGTCAAAAGAGGCCTTAGAGAAGGTGATGCTCTGTCATGCGACTTCTTTAAAATCATATTGGAACGAATAGTACAGAACTCCTTCGTCAACACTAGAATCACTATCTTCCAGAAGTCTGTGCAACTACTCGCGTACGCTGATGACGTTGATATCATTGGGAGAACGCAGCGTGATGTCAACAGTGCTTTTGCTAGTATACAGACAGAGAGTTTAGCGATCAATGAGGGCAAAATAAAGTATATGCTGTCATCGAAAAAGGACACCCAACAGCAACGTCTTAGACAAAACGTCACGATAGACGCATATTATTTTGAGTTAGTTAGGGACTTTGTATACTTTGGCTCCGCTATCAACACATCAGCGCAGAGATCAGATGAAGAATAGCTCTTGCTAATCGCTGTTTCTTCGGGCCAAGAATGTAATTGAGTAGTAAAGCCCATTTCCGAATAACTAAGGTGACGCTCTAGACCTCTAGACCCTCATCATCCCCGTCCTGTTATATGGTGCAGAAGCATGGACCCTGTCAAAAGCGGATGAAAGCGCCCTAGGCCGGTTTCAGAGAAAAGTTCTACGGAAGATCTATGGTCCTGTCTGCATAAACGGTGAATGGAGGTGAAGATTTAACGACGAACTGTACATACTGTAAAGTCTAAAGACTCAGATGACTTGGTCACGTGGGGAGGATGGACACCAATACTCTGGCCCGTAATGTCTTCAAATCCACACCAGAGAGAAGGCGCAGTAAATAAACAAGGCTCAGGTGGCGCGTGCAAGTTGAAGACGACCTCTTAACCAACTCGGCGTGCGAAACTGGAGATAGCTAGCTAGGGACCGAGTTGAACCCGGACTCTAGCTCCACCTTAAGTAAGTAAGTAAGTAAGTCGGAAAAGAAAATCTGATAGAAAGATTGCAATTACCGCGACTGATATGTTCGAAAATGAGGCTGTTAACAACATGCCATGTGCGTTGGCTGCTTAGCAGAACGTCGTGGGTTCGAGTCCTCCTCGTGTCCATAGTTTTTATTTCATCTTTCACGGACACTGCCTCCTGCGAAGAACTGACAAAACTTCAACTTTGCCGTTCGGAATCGGTGTTAAATTGTAGGTCCCCTCAATTCTTCACACGCACCTAGAGAATTGTTGATGAGAGTAAGCCACTTAGGCCTTGGCTCTTCAAGAGCTGTCGCGCCACTCTATTTTTGTATTCAAAGAAAAATCGTAACAAAGCGTTACAGTTAATTTATTTTGTTTGACAAAATTAAGGAACAGACCCACACGGCCACGCCCTTTATAAATAGCCAACGACAAAGGTAGACAAAAGGTATGACAAAGCAGAGAACTCAGCAACAGAAAACACCGAATATAACAGGAGAAAAAGCAACAACACGAAAACATATTATATTTATTTGTTTTGTGTGTGATAAGATTCACACTCTATTTCTTCAAAATATATTTCCAAATTCAGATCGACCGGGGCTTCTCTCCGATTAAATATTTTTTCAGACCGACTATTTTGTGTATTTTCAACTGCTCAACCGTTAATTTGACAGAATTGACCGAAAGTCAACGCACTGCGAACAGGTTTATTCTTTGGTCCATTGGGTGGATCAACTTAAAAAAAAAAACTAACTGATATGTTTAAGTAATAATTAAGTAATAAGCTGTAAAACAAAT
The DNA here is from genome assembly GCA_920937365.1 of Sphaerophoria rueppellii. Taxonomy (NCBI): domain Eukaryota; kingdom Metazoa; phylum Arthropoda; class Insecta; order Diptera; family Syrphidae; genus Sphaerophoria; species Sphaerophoria rueppellii. The sequence continues at coordinate 25,630,761 of CAKKXW010000002.1, read as the reverse complement.
AGTGGAGGTGAAAGATAGTTGTGTTATTTAGTCGAAAACACTCTGGACAGACTGAGCTTGAGGTTTGTGGAATTGTGTGACAATATTATATGTCTGGTTTAATCCTTGTGGCGTATCCTCCTTCTAACTTGTGTCTTTGTTGGTACTCTTTAATGCATTGAATTGGTAACTATTTTCACCATGTGAATTTCGTCATGTTATGATTTTGTTTAATTAACTTTAAGCTACTTACCACAAGAGAACCGCCAAAAGATTAATGATAGAGCATCAGACTTTTTTCTATCGTAACAACTTTTTCATAATTTCTTCACTTAGCTCGGTGCATGGTAGCACATCTACCATCAAAGAAAAGTCCATCAAAATAGAGTATCAAAAGATTAAGTACGGCTTTCAATTTAGATTGGAAAAACTTTGCTTTGCCATTTAAGTGGCTTCCTGACCGGTTAATTATTTCTGTTAAAGAATGTTTAACAGTTTGAACGTAATTTTTATTTTTACATGTTCTTGCGAGAATATGACATCAACTTTCTTCTCAAGTAACTAATGATGGCTGTGTTTATTGATTGTTGTTAAATTCGAAAACTATTCAAATGACATGGACGTGGAAGTCAATGATTGTTATTCCAGTTCCTAAACAACATAATGCATGGGGCATAAATACCGATTATCTAATACTAATATGCATTACAAGAAAGAAAAAACACTTGATGACTGGATCACTAAATTACAAGAAAGAAAAAAACATTTGATGACTGGATCACTAAATTTAGTATTCAAAATTGAAGTAAAGCAAAGAGCTGAATGTCTGTTAGGTCGGATATTGACTCTTCACCCGACTAGGATTAGCTTAAGGGCTTAACTCATCTAGAATTTAGCAGACCCATAGTAATGATTAACACTCCTATTACTTAATTGTTGCCTAAGTTGTTAACCCATATCATTTATTTGAGATTTTCAACAGACGTTCATCAGACTTGTGCGCACATTTTTTTTTTGATTTATTACAACCCGATTTTTGTAAAACAAAATAATAACAAAACCTAGACAGCAATAAAACTTACAGCCATAAGAATTTAACAGAGCCGCAAGGTGTAATATTACAAAGCGTTTCACATTTATTACATATCTTGGTCTTAGAAAACAATGTACAGAAACTGTATGCCATTTTACCATTCAAATGTTTGCTAATTAAGATTTGGCCTTTGCCGTCTTCGTCTTAGTAGTCAGTTAGTGGTTTTCTTTTCACTTCGATTTTAAGCTTCTTCATACATCACACTCAAGATGTGGCTAAGACTTTTTGTTTATGTTAAATTCACCCTTGGCCCACTTAATTGCCGAAAACATTATAGATGTTTATCTTTTTTCTTTCAAATTATTGCTTTTGATAAAGAGGCATATTTTCATGAATTTGAAAAAAAAAAATAACAACAATAACATTAATAATCTGGATTTCTGTGTCAACGAAATTGTTAATTACAAGTCTATTCAATGGAGTTTTGATTGATTGAAACTTGTTTGTCAATCAATGATGAAAATGTCACTTTTGTTTAAAAGCGATTTTTTTGGCTAAAAGAATTGTGTGAAAGCAAAACTATCAATAAAATTTGATAGTTGACAATAAACAAGATCAATACAGATTTTGGGTATGTAGAATAAATTACGCGCCGTGTCACCGTGCCAGTAATTAAGCACTTTGTCACATGGTGCATAGTATTTTCCTCTCTAACGAAGAATTAACAGAAGATCAAAGGGTATCTATTTGCCCAGTAAAAGCGACTTCAATCCTTTACACTCAAGAAGAAGAGTTATAGCCATTGAGGCCTTAGTTACCTATTTGTGTTACTTTAGTTTTTTTTTTGTATTTTTGTTTGTTTGTATTCTGTTTGGCCTCGTTTTAAAAGCCTTAGGCCCTAAAGTAATTCACGCGCAATACTCGCGCTTCTAAGAATGATCATCAGTTTACGATTGTCGTACTATTAAGTATAGAAATTAATTTTCTAGCCGTAATACGCGAATTAACCACACTCTGTTGTCCGCAGCGGCAGCCATTGCAATATTCAGAAATTAAGAATTGGTATAGGGAAAATCCTTATCAATGTGGCTTCAGGCCAGGAAAGTCAACCATCGACCAAATCGACACAAATTTTCACGTTGCGGCAGATCCTGGAAAAGACTTTTGAACTCCAAATCGATACCCACCATCTTTTCACCGATTTTAAGCCCGCGTATGACAGCATCTACAGAGACGAACTGTATAAGGCTATGTCTAGTTTTGGCATGCCTGCCAAACTCGTTCGCTTGTGCAAAATTACGATGGAGAACTCACGCTGCTCCATCAAGGTTGGCAACGAGCTTACAGAATCTGTCCACGTCAAAAAAGGATTCAGGCAAGGCGATGCACTGTCATGCGATTTCTTTAACATCGTTCTTGAAAGTTCTTGCAGAACTCCACCGTCAACACCAGACACACTATCTTCCAAAAATATGTTCAATTTCTCGCGTACGCCGATGACATTGATAAAATAGGAAGAACACAGCGTGATGTCAATGGCGCCTTTGTGAGAATTGAGACAGAAACAGCAAAAATGGGTTAAGCGGTAAATGAGGGAAAAACGAAGTATATGCTGTCTTCGAGGAAGGATACCCAACACCGACGGATCGGGCAGAACGTCACAATAGACGCATACAACTTCGAGGTAGTAGAGGAGTTTGCGTCTTCCTAGGCTCCGCTATTAACACGGGCAATAATACCAGCGCCGAGATCAGACTAAGCTAAGAAAGCAGTTGAGTGGAAGAGCCCTCTCTCGAGCAACTAAGGTAAAATTGTACAACACACTAATCATCCTAGTCTTGCTGTATGGTGAACAATGGACCTTGACATAATCGGATGAAAGTGCGTTAGGCTGTTTCTAGAGGAAAGTTCTTTGGGTCATCCCCGTGTGCATTGAAGGGGAATGGCGAAGAAGTCATAACAGCGAACTTTACGGATTGTACAACGACATGGACCTAGCCAGAAGGATCAAGGTCCAGAGACTCACATGTCTAGGTCGTTTAGAGCGGATGGACACCAATGCTCCGGCCCGGAAGGCCTTCGACACTATTCCCGAGGGACGTAGGAGGAGAGAAAGACCCCGACTCAGGTGGCGCACTCAAGTGAAAGACAACCTCAATGAACTTGGAGTTCAAAACTGGGGACAGCTATCTAAGGACCGAGCTGGCTGGCGGAGACTGTTGATTGAGGCCCAAGTCCACAACGGACTGTAGCTCCACCTTAGGGTAAGTTAGTATAGAGAAAATCCCTTGAGAGGGCCGAATTCTATTGTTTTCAAACTTTGTAGCCAGCATTTCAAATGAATACAAAAATGAAAAAGACAAAAGTTAAAACTAGCTCCACTATGCTATGGTTGCATCGTTTAAGTTTGATGGGAGGTCATAATGTTTAGCCAAACGCATCTTTGTGATTTACTGCTCATTTCAAAATGTTTTGGTAAAATGCTAAGAGATATCATTCTTCTATTGACCGAGCGACGACGCACGTCTGTCAGGTCAATATTTTAGTTGAAAAGTTGGTTCAAATCTATTATTGTCAATTAATATTTAAATATTCTTTGTAGATTCTCTGTGCATGAACTCCTCTTGCGACCAAACCGATTAAAATGAAATTTTCTGTTTGTTATACATTAGGCAACCTGAATTAAAGATTTATAGTTGGGATTACATGCAGACCCAATAAACGTTGTCTTAAACAAAAGAAAGGCAACGGCTTAGCAGATTTTCTTGAATGTTAAGTTGAAGTTTATATTGTAGAATATTCTGAGCTAACAATTCAGTTTTAGAGTGGGTCTTATAGACGTTGTTGTTAGGCAACAACTAAGAAATGCCCGAATTTTCCTGACTGGTATAATCGATTGTGATAAAATTTGCATTCTTTTCAAATGCACTCAAAATTGCATTAATTCAAAATTCAGGAAAGCTGCAAAAAAAAATCTGTTTACAATTGGAGGATGACACAAACTCAGAACTCTGAATAGATACTAGCTGACCCAACGATCATTGTTCTGAGTTGAAGATAAGAATTCCTTGTGGTTTCGGTGCTGATTTCCATTCTGCTGCTGAATATTTTTGTATATTTTTACATATCTACATAAATTCGCCAAGAGAAAGAATATGAAGAATGCATTGTGGACAAGTTACTTAGAAGACGTGAACTCTTAATTCTACACGTCCCTTAAATATTTATTTTTCATTTTTCATGGGTAGGAGGTATAGGTACAGCCTCTTGCGAAGTATGGACTGACAATAGCCTTCGTACGTTCAGAATTGGCTTTAAATTAAAGAACCCCTCAATCTCTTAACCGCTTTCAAGGAATTGCTGAAGACTGTAAGCTTCTTAGGCCTTGGTTTTTGCTCAGGTGTTTTTTTTTTATTTTTTTGGATAAGGCTTAACAGCTGCGGCTCCCAGAGCCGAATTCAGCATCTCTGAAGGATTGAATGATTGGGGACGGACTGCATTTAACGGCTACCAAGCCATCCATATAAGGGTTATGAGATAAGGCCAAGTTTTGTAAATTTTCTTATTTCAATTTCAAATTGACTACCTATATTATGGAGTTCTTTTTTTTAAATTCTGTACTAGCTTGCATCAAATTCGTATAATGTACACGTCTAAGTACCCAAGCGCTTATTGTGTTCCTGGGCAGAGGCTGCCCAGAACAGCCATTCACGTACCTACTTATTGTTATTTACCAGAAAATAAAAGCCAACTTATCACGGTGACGTAAGTCTTAATCTGCATGCTAACAAAGTATACGCAAATACTCACTTGACGTGTAGGAAGCTAACACACGCTTCTGTTTACCATGCCATCAACTACTCACTGTCCGCTGTTCAAAAATTAACAGCTAGCATCCCTAAACAAATAATCAACAAAGAAAACAGTGAGGTTTATGCTAGCCGAACTTGTTTTATTGTTTGGTTTTGTTCGTTGTCAAATTTGATACATAAACAAACGAGAACAAAACAGAAAAAGAAAACATTAGGACTCCCACAATTTACTGATAGGCAATATGTGTAGACATAGACACCGACTGCCCACTCAAAGTCAAACGAGCATTTTTTTTTTGTTTATGTTGAATGTTGTGACATCCGCGTGCCTGTTGTTAATTCAATTTTAATTTTATTGGATTGAATAATTTTGGTGACAGAAGACAAAAAAAGAAGAAAATATTCACAAACCAGAACTGGTGAATTTAAAGCCGGATCTGAGTCGTCTCAAGATGACACACCAACACATAATTTTGGCTGGCAACTATGCTAACTCGAGAAACAAAAAATTAGCGTGTGAGATATTTTGGACATGGGCCAACGTCATCCAAAATGCCTTGATAAAAACCTGCCAGCAGCGTAGCGGTCGTCACTTAAAACTGCTAAAGTCATCAAAATATGATGACAATTCGTGAATGATATCAATGAGGAAGTGGAAGTGTTTAGCGTGTGAGCAAATTATAGCAGTTAGTTAAGACCTCCAAATTTTCTAGGTTTAGCCATGAAAATTTAATTTAAACAAAATACCACACTAACAAAGTAGACTACTTTTTGTCTGTCCATTTCGGAGTGAAAAAATTAAATCAAAATAGCGGAACTTAGGATTAGGATTCCATATTGGGACATTCACATTACTTAAGTCCTTAAGGAACAAAAGTTGAGATGAATCGCGTTCAAAACTTTCAATTTATTTTGTGAACGCAGCCTTTCAATCGAACTGTGTGTCATTGAGACAACCGGTTGATCGTGGGGTCGAACACATCGCTGCCGTTGAAGCGTTCGTTGCAAACGAAGCAAAGAAGTCAATTCCATGGGTATAGAAAAAGGGTGTTAAGTGGCATTATTCTTAGCCCGAAATGGAAGACATGGGTGTATTAAATCTTATTCACGGAAGTTTTGACCTGCTGTCAACTTTTACTGCTCCCATTATGCTCTCAAGTTAAAAAGACTCTCCGGAGAGAGGATTTTGGTATTTTCATATGTTCATGGACGCTCGAAAATCGGCGACCAAAAACTTTTTGTATCAAATATGATTCGTAAAACGTTAAAGTAACTTCGTAACTTATAAAGGGTTTTCAATAGGGACGCTACAAAAAAAGACCGATAAGGACAGCAAACGACGCCATATTTTTTTCCCGCTCACTTGACATTTCTCTTCAGTAAGGTTTGACATTTTATCATGGAGAGGTATACGATCCAACAACGAGTTGAAATTATTAAAATTTACTACCGAAATTCGGAGTCAGTGGTCAACACTTTAAGAGCGCTACGTACAATTTATGGTCGTCATAATCGTCCTGCCAGATCAACAATTGAGCGTCTAGTGGAAAAATTTGAATCCACAGGCTCAGTACAAAATGTCCCCGTGCCAGTGAGACAAAGAAGTGCCCGTAGTGTCGAGAATATTGCTGCCGCTAGCGCATCAATTGCGGAAGACCCAAATCAGTCTCTCACACGTCGTTCTCAAGCGTTGGGCATCTCTGTGACGTCGTTGTGGCGAATTTCGCGAAAAGATCTTGGCCTACATCCTTACAAGATCAAATTGACGCAAGAACTGAAGCCGCTTGATCACCAGAAGCGTCGTATGTTCGTGAATTGGGCTGAGCAACAACTTGAAAATGATCCGGATTTTCATCGAAAAATCCAGCAATCCACATGTGCTACACGAGGCACCATTACATCCCGAAAAAATCACTGTTTGGTGCGGTTTACATGCTGGTGGTGTCATTGGGCCGTACTTCTTCCGTGATGATCAAGACCGGCACGTTACTGTGAATGGGAATCGCTACCGCTCAATGCTAACCGATTATTTTTGGAACGAATTGGATGATATGGACTTGGACGATATGTGGTTTCAACAGAACGGTGCAACATGTCACACAGCTGGCCAAACAATCGAATTATTGAGAACGAAGTTCGATAAGCGCATTATCTCCAGAAATGGACCTGTGAATTGGCCGCCTCGTTGATGCGATTTAACGCCGTTAGACTATTTCCTGTGGGGCTACGTCAAATCTATGGTTTATGCCAACAAGATAGCGACGATTGATGAACTTCGTACGAATATCGAACCTGAAATAGCAGCAGTATCAGCCGATTTATGCTTGAAAACCGTCGAAAATTGGGTCCCTATTGAAAAACCCTTTACTAACAATAAATATCGGATTTAAAATGTGGGGGTAGCGGGTAGGGGATAGCAGGTAATGGGTAACGAGGTAATGGGGTAGCCATTAGGTAATGGGGTAGTGATCAGTGGGTAGTGGGGTAGTGGGTAGTGGTTAGCGAGCAGAAGTAGTGGGCAGTGGTTGGCGAGGTAGCGCTCAGGGGATAACGGGAAGTTGGTAGATGGTAGCAGGTTGTGAGAAGTGGGCAGAAGTTAGAGGGTAGTGTGGAAGCGGGGTACAAAAGCTTAAGTCTTTTATTTATCGATGGTGCGCATGGTTTGCAACACATACAGCCTTGCAATTTAATGATTTTACTTAAATATCAACTTCTCGTTTCACTTGATCAAGTGTCACAAAGCCGTTTGAATATATTTCGAGATAGAATAGACAAAATAGCTCGGTTTTCAAAACTCTACATTCTTTTTTTCGTGAAAAATCACTATTTTTTCTAGCAAAGCAATTACAGGCTTCTAAATTCTGACAAGAACTTGTTTAATGTATGCAAATTCTTATGAGATAAAAAGATATCATGCAAATGGAACAAGTTATTTCCCCCTCCTCTATTCACTTCATAACTTAACCAAAAGAAATAAAAATAACTTACCGCATTCCATCAAATCCATCGTCTGAGCCGTTAATTGTTAAAACTGGGGCGCGTGCATATGCTTTGGCAACGCGACGATTTCGTTCAAAGACAATGACTTTAGCCCAAATTTCATCGTCGATTTGGGTCCATTTATCTAGAACCTCTTGTATGTGTTCCTGCAATGAAAAAAATAAAAAATAAAAACACATTAAAAATCTGTCTGTCCCAGATCTATAAGAAAAGAATGCAACTGCATAAATAGTATCTTGATTGTAACCATGAATTTTTCAGTGATTACAATTTTCATCCATCTTGAATATCAAGCAAAGAACAAAAAACTATATTTCCCTGCAATAAAGTTTAACCAAAAATGAGATTGAGAACATGAATATGTGTACGTCCTCGTTCGAGAGAGTATGTAATCGAAACTTCTTAGAAGTGTTGTTAGATTGAAGTGGGGGAGGGGCTTAAGAGAGATCTACCGAAAGATGTAATCAAATCGGAACGGTTATACGAATGGTGTTTGGTGTACCTACTCCCTGCAGCCATAGTAGATATTATATCTTTCGGTTAGGTGCTGGCTTTGCTGCACTAATACTCAGGAAACCATTAATGAACTCGTATACTTACTTCTTCCAAATCAGAGTTATTCTTTTCACATAACCTTTAACAACTGTTTAAGAATAAATCAGATTTAATATTTTGGAAAAATTTTACTTAAATAAATGTGCAATTTAAATTTACAATAAAAAATTAAATACTTAAGTAAATTATAATAAAGTTCAATATATGAACAAAAAGAAAATAGTTGACTGCTCGAGGGCCTTTTCCATTTTTTAATATTTCGATCGATCGCCACCGATTTGCACAGCTTTCAAGAGCTCTCAATGCCAATTCTTCGTCCTGTTAATGAAAATTAACGAAAATATGTAAACTTGAGGATACAGAAACCAAAAAAAAAAATATTTAACTAACGCTTTACTATTTCTGTTTGTTTTTACATACATACCTTCAAATATCGGAGAGAATTGTTTTGGACTCCAACTCCTTGCAAGGTCGTTTATTTCATTAAGTTATTATAAAACACACCACTTTAAAAAATATCATAAAATTATACTTAACAACAAACGGCCTTGCACACGATATCACTTTTACTTGTTTTGCTGGTTGCTGCTTCAAATTCAAACTGTTGGCAGATTGCCGTTGGCTATGCATTTGTTTTTTGCATTGTTGTTGTTGTTTTTATCTTTGTTGATTGTTACAAGCTTGCGTCATGGCTGGTGCATTTTCTTGCGCACCTAACCATGCTTCAGAGAACTCATATAAAAGTTGTTTAGCTTTTGTCTTGCAGTATTAAAGAAGTGAAGTTGTTGGATTTTGGCGGGTTGTAGGGGAGGGAATTCAAATCTAAATAAACAAATCTCAAACAGGTATACTTTTACAAGACGTTCTCAATTTGCTATAATGTTGTTGTTGTTGTTATTCCGTTTTAAGGTTGCAACTTGAAATTGGAAGTAGGTATAACTTTTTGTTTTCATACTGCACAGACATTGTTGCTTTTGTTTTAATTTATTTAAAATAAATTGTTAAGTCGAAGATGTATTTCACAATAAATGCCTGGGGAGTATTATGCATTTTACTTGTTTTAAATACTCTACTTACATGAAAGCAATAACAAAGTACGGCACATGCTACTGCTTGTGATATGAAGAATGTTGTTCAAAAGTAATTTCCGCATATTTTTACCGCCTGACTTAAGTTCGATGTTGGAAAATTCGTATGAAATTAGTTTGGTAGGTAAATTGAGCACTTAATAAGCTAAACAGAAAACAATGATAAGCTAATAACATTTACTAAATATTCTCATCAAATTAAAACTAAAATTCCTAGTAAAAAGGACACTTTTTTTTACAAAGGGAGGTTTTTGTAGATTAAAAAAAGTAAAATGAAACGTTTTAGAAGTCGAAATTCTGTCCGACTGCCAAACCTCAACTTTCGACAATTGCGTCTCGCCATTTTCCGAAGAGACAAAACGTCAATTGATCAGATTTTTGACACCAAGCCACCGAATGATTGGCTAATGCAGCAGGCGACTGCGACATTTTATTACAAAATCTGTTAAAATACCATCATCCGAACCGTCCGTTTTAGTTAAAACCAGATACTCATGCCAACCGCCGATGCTCATAGAAAACAACATATTAATTTCATTTGCTTCCTTACAGTTCACATTGTGTCATTACACTAGAATTAGTAAGAGGAAGTGAACTTTCGAGGTAAAATCAGATTTTTCAGAGTACCAATCCAGTCCCAAGTGAAGTAGAAATGCCGCCGGGGAGCAAATGCAAATTGCTATATAGCTATGGCCGGACAGCTTCTTAACCGGAAACTTTTGGAAAACTCGTGTTTTCCAGTTGTATCTTCCACCAGCTTCTTCTTTATCTTTATTATTGTTTGCTGGACCGATTCCGAAAGAAAATGGGGTTATTCATCTTCAAAGAACACCGTGAAGGGAGCCTGTCATCCTCGAGTATCCGTTAGTAAAGTCAATTTCGTTTTGGCTTTTACTTGTTTCATTCCTCGATCCACTTCTTTTAAGTGTATTGTGTATTGTGATCGTGAACAGCAGCCGATCCGTCCTGAGATCCGCTACCGTTTATTCTCTCGGCTCTTGCTAGAGACTGGACCGATTTCAACCGATTATTCTGTGGCTATCCTTCTTCTAAACACATCACAGACAGGAGTCGTCAGCAGGGTACTGCCAATATTATTTCTTCGACCACTTCTTCTAAGTGTGTTGAGAACAAAAGCTGTTGGCTGTTCCTTTCTATCGAGAGCTGCCACCGTTTATTCTCTGGTCTTGTGTTAGAAACAGGACCATGTTTACATACCGTTCATTCTGTGGCTGCCTTCTTCTAAGAGCCCCACGGACAGCAGGCAATCACCCAAGGACCGCTCACCGTCCATTCTCTAGTCTTTTGATAAGATATCTTGATAAGAAACCACATTGTAAGATAGTATACGAAATACCGTATTATGTACGGTATATTCATTCTTAAGAGGTCGGTTATTCTTCGAAGTTTGGATTAATCTTGGGCAGCCTACCTTAACCTTGAGTAAAGAAGCATCATAGTTTTTGGAAAGAACCAACAAGGTGTACAAACCTAATATTAACGTAGATCGAACAGGTGGCGACGAAAAACCGTATACTTCACAAGAAAACGCTTGTAGTGACAGCTCTTGTAGAGCCAAGGCCTTACTCTCATCAACAATTCTCCGGGTGCGTGTGAAGAATTGAGGGGACCCACAATTTAACGCCGATTCCGAACGGCAAAGTTGAGAAGCACTTTTTTCATGCCAGATTGATACTCTTAGTAGTTTTGTCAGTTCTTCGCAAGAGGCAGTGCCCGTGAAAGGTGAAATAAAAACTAGGGGCACGAGTAGGACTTGAACCCACGGCGTTCTGCTTAGCAGCCAACAAACCTTACCACTAAGCTACGGACACTAATCAAGCCATTTAGAAGCTTTGGCGAAGTTCGTACCTGGGGTACTAGAGAGTTCTTGTAAATCCCCGAAATAGTTGCCGCGCAATTTCTTCCTTTGGTGGGAGAGTGCGGGACAGTAACACAAAAAGTGCGAAGTGTATTCCTGCACCTCCTCGTCACCGCATCAGATCATCTAACCTTGAGTAAAGAAGCATCATACTTTTTGGAAAAAACCAACAAGATGACAAACCTAATATTTACGCAGATCGAATAGATGGCGACGAAAAACCGTATACGTCACAAGAAAACGCTGGTAGAAGAAAAACATCTTTCAATTTAGATCATCAGGGGTTCGAAGTAGTGCGATCCTGACCTCGGGTCAGTAGTATCTGCCGTTCAAATCCATTAGAACTACTTTAGTCCTTCAAGGCTCTTTTAATCCAACAATCTTACTACAACTGCAAAACTGCTACTAGCTTAAGAACATTTTCTTAAGGATTCAATACATGCGTGCTAAGCAAAAGGCACTCTGAATATGAATGGAGAGTTGAGAATAGTTGACCCTGTTTGTAAGAATAGAAGATATCGGATGAGCTGTATGGCTATAGCAAATTCACCGCGAAAAGGCTTTGTTAGACTCCCTTGGGCTAGTATGAGCGCAGTGGAACCTTAGAAAAGAAATAGAAAAAAGTGCGCGACAGAAAACAATTGACTTAACTCTATCAACCAAGTTGGCACTCAGGATGATGATGAAATTGCTTAAGCGAATAACTACTAACATCGGTCATACTGATTTTCTAGTCTACAATTAAGACTACAAATGTATTTTGGCTCTGTTTATTTTCATAAATCCAAAAGACAGTTTTGTAGGTTTTTGTTCTGCATTGCATTCAAGCATGAATTAAACATATGAAGAATTGTCTTCAATTTGTCCGCTTGCCTATAGCTAAATACAATCACAATAGATTTAATTTTTAACAAATTAAACCGATGCATGTTAATTAATCCGTGCAAACAATTAAAATTAAATCACAACTTTAACAAAACTTAGTTTTATCGCTAGCATCTAAGCCGTCTCGTTCGATTTGCGTTTAAATTGGCGAATAAAAAATAAATAAGGAAAAACACTACATGTGCTTGTGCATGCGAGATGCAAAGTTATGTCATAACTCAAGTATTACAACATCCACGTGCGCCTGCCCTACTGCCAATAACGACGACTCGACTACCTGACGCGACGCGACGATACAGTTCGAACGAACATAAGTATTAAAAATCGACAAGAAACTCTAGAGCCTTAGTTCACTTTTGTTTTTTGTGGCTTCTCCGGATATCGAAATCGATAAAAAATAAATAGCTACAGATACAAGTATGTAGTGCTAATATGCGATCAAAGAAGGAGAAGCACAGAGATAAGATCGTTATTCGGTGGCGCGTCATCACAGATTTAACCTCATAAGAACAAAATGCTATTTAAGTGTTCCCACTTTTTGCATTAAATATTTCTTTAATCTTTCCTAAAAATGTCTTCTTCAACAGCCAAGACTTTGAGTAAGAAAATGATTAAACAGATCAGTTGTATATCGAATCTCCGTTCAATCCATTTTTGTTGCAAGACCAATGCAAAAAGTGTCAGCACTGTGGTGATTCTTTCTTCGTACCTACTTAAATTCTTAAATTTTCACACAGCCCTGCTATAGAATGGTGTGACCGAAGTTAATATCGACACGATCTTCATTGGCGATATCTCTCATCGATTAACTACGTTTCGAGAAATGCAAATTGGAATTGCTTTTTCTATTAATACTGTCCCGTTATTTGGTTGTTTTGTCATCTTGTTTATTTTAGCCTCAATGTGAGATAATCGGACGTTTTTGAATATTCTAACAGTAACTGACGAGTATCGGTTACGTTATTTGATTTTTGTTGTTTATATCTTTTTTGAGAACCCAAGAGTGTGAGATAATTTTTGGCAAAGACCCAAAAAAACTGTTTTCTTTTTTAATTGTCTTTTTTTTCTGTTAATATTGTTCTTTGGTGTGATATTCTTGTTAACATTTCACAGTCCTGTTTATTGCGATGGATTGAATACAAAATTCTACAAATTAAAGTTCAATAGCAGAGGCAGTCGTGTTGCTGGAAAGACTTCTTCTTTTAACACGGTGGTGTCTTCTTCATTTTTTGTTGTTGTTGTGTGTACACTTCTTGTTGGAGCGTTACTTGTTTCACTATTTAAATTAATTTTCTGTTGAACTTTGATATTTTTCGTAATGGATTAGGTTTTTGTTTCTTTTCTTTCAATTTTTTGAGTGAGCTTCTTCATTGGGATATTCAGCTGTTTCTGCTAATAACCTAATTGCAAAACCGTAAACACAATAGTGTTGCTTTTTTTCTTCTCTTTTTCAAGTGCGCTGGAGTATGATGGTAGTCGGTTGAGTTGGATAGAGTTTGTCGTGCCTTCTTCAGCTTTTACTGAGCTGTTTATTTGTTTGAGCAAGTTATGTCTTGATGTGCATTCAGCTTAATGTAATTCTATTTTGTTTTGTAAAAGGTTAACAAGTTTGCAAGAGAGATAAACATGGCGTGAAGCGATATTGGAGATGAGTATTGGAAGTAGAATTAACATCACTACTGGAGTGGTATTTAGATTGGTATTATAGAGGTGCGATGGCACAACATTGTTGTGCTGATGATAATTTTTGAAATTTTTGAAATTTGATAAAAGAATGACATTTGAGTAAGGAGCTTGAGAAAAATGTGACGGAATGTAATTGGAATAATTATTCTTCAGACAACCACTTGGTTTGTATCACATAACAAATGCTTAAGATCTTTGTTGGGGAAGACGACAAATTCTTATTTAACCACAATCCAAAGGACCATTAATCAAAAGCCTTGTACAATTTTGCGTATCAGTATTGGTTGAATTAGCAAAAAAATTTGGTCGGTAACGAGCAACGTATGGGCGGGGTTTCTGCTAGAAATTGTTCAATGTTTAGAACACGAAAGATTCAGCGGTGGTATTGAAATGTTAAACGAAAAAAACGCTGAGAACCCCGTCAAGAAGGCAATATCAATCAGCCCCGCAGCTGTCATATACAGCGAAATTAGAAGTAAGGTAGGTGAACGCAATAATACTATACCACTCAGGAGGCCTCAAAAATTTAACTGACTGGATTCAAATCGGTGGCTCTACAGTCCGTTGGGCCTCAATCAACAGTCTTCGCCAGCCAGCTCGGTCATTAGCTAGCTGTCCCCAGTTTTGCACTCCAAGTTGAGTGAGTTCCTCTGCCACTTGAGTGCGCCACCTGAGTCGCGGTCTTCCTCTCCTCCTACGTCCCTCGGGAATAGTGTCGAAGGCTTTCCGGGCCGGAGCAAGGGTGTCCATCCGCTGTAAATGACCGAGCCATATGAGTCCCTGGATATTGACTCTTCGGGCTAGGTCTATGTCGTTGTACAACCCGTAAAGTTCGCTGTTATATCTTCTTCTCCATTCCCCATCAATTCACACGGGGCCAAAGATGACCCAAAGAACTTTCCTCTCGAAACAGCCGATTTTGTCAAGGTCCATGCTTCTGCACCAATACAGCAAAAGTGGGATGATAAGGTTGGGTGTCCTTCCTCAAAGAAGCATAAACTTCGTTTTTCTCTCATTTACCGAGAAACTTTTTTTGCCGCTTCTGTCTGAATGTGGTGGTGGGAATTAATTTAGAGTTGGTAGGCTTTTCCAGGATTTGCGCCGCAAAGTGAAAATTTGGTCGATGGTAGACATTCCTGGTCTGAAGCCACATTGATAAGGACCAATAAGATTGTTGACGTATTACGGCAGATGATTTAGTAGGCGATGTTAAATAGGCTGATTCCTCTGTAGTTGGTGCAGTTTAGAGGATCCCCCTTTTTCACGATTGGGCAAGCAACCTCAGCATTGCATAGCATTCATCGGTCATGTATTCTTCCGATCATATCTTACAGATGATTTGGTGCATGATTGTAAGCTAACATGAAATAACTTTCTTATTTGACATCATCCAACATTGTGTGGTTAAGTAAAATCCTATCAATTAGCACTTTGACCACTGCAAATATTTCAATGCAAGTAAGGCCAAATAAAAATGAATTTCAGAAGAAGTGTGCTTTTGTTTGATAAGGTGTGGTTTTAACTCATTCAATATTTGCCTTTTCAAAATAAATAAAAATGTGTCAAAAATATCCAAATGAGCTTCTCAAAAGGCCATCAAGAAATGAATTGAGGTCTTCAACATTAGTTATATATTTCTTTTCAAATGGGCAACTTCCGAAAAAATCAAAATCATACTATATTTGCATTTCATCAAAAGAAACACCAATAGAATTAACATTAAACTTATTCAAAACCCGATTGATAAATCTTATAAACATGCAATAAAATGCTTGACCCTTCAGGCAAAGCTTTAAAAATATCGGAAAATAAATTACACATTTAATTGATTCATCGCAGACGTTAGCTGCGAAGCATCGATTCGAAGAAGACCAACATATAGCCGCAAGCCACAAAATGGCAACGCGCCGCGCCTCAAAGTGCCAAAAGCATCGCAACGTTATTCATGAATTTTATTTCTATATACACTCACAGACGTATTAAAAACTTATAAGCGATATAAATATTGCAACAATAATAAAAAAACATAATCATCAGCGTTTCGCATACTTAAAGACACACGATTACGCAAGGGCTTCACTACCATACCATGTCGCCTGCCACTTGGCTTCGATTCGACTCCCGTTGAAGTTTTCAATTTCTGTTTTTTCGTTTATTTCTTGTTCACATTCTGCAGTCGTCGAAGCAATTGTTGAGGCTTTTGGGGTAGGACAGGCCAGCCAGAAAGCTGGCCAAGAGTGAATTCCACTGCTTTTAACCCAGTTAACTGATTATGAACGAACTGAGCTTAGTGTATAGCTTGGGTATACGAAGCGTTATGCTTGGTTCGTATTACAACCTTACGAAAGTTATATGGCAGTGGTCAGTTATGCTTTTCCGGCGTGTGAGCCATTTGAAATAGACCACGACCATTCTCATTCGCCTTGGCGCACCAACTTGGGCTAGTTTGTTGTTGTTTTTTTTTTTTTTTTTTCTCAACATTTCGATAAATCAAACCAAGAGCTGCACAGATAGTCAAACGCGAGAGAGAATTACATTTGGTATATATGATTCGCTCCCAGTCAAGATATCAATCATTTTTTGAAGAGCAGGAGGAATGAATCAAAATCAAGACAAAACAACAAAAATGAAAGAGCAATCAGAGAGGTCTTAAGGCATTTCTTTTTTTTTTTTTTGCTTCAATTATTTTTGTCCAAAAGGCAAGCTTGACTGAAAATAATTTAACAATGGGAACTTGATTACAAAAGGGTAAAAGCTAATTTTGGAAATGACCTTAAGCAATTAGTTGATTTCTTTTGAGATTTCGATCGAAATTACTAGAGCGAGTGGCTTATGGACGTTTTTTTATATGTTTTTCTCATTCAATCAACAAGAGAAACGATTTTCACAATAAAATTTTGAAATAATTGATAACTATCAAGTTAATGTGCAACTTTCTGGTAAACAGATGTATAGAAACGAAAGAGCTGAGCAGCGAACCTTATTATAGAAAATAGTGTAATAGTGATAATCGGGTGTCACATATTAATAAAGTGCAGAGAAAACCATAACCAGATATATTTTCCAAAATGAAGTAAGAAGTTTTATTCAAAAACGTTGACATTAAAAGCTCGAGATAAGGAAAAATTGAGAGAGGGTGGAGAAAATCGACTCCAGGCTAAAATAACGCGCAAACGTGCTCATGAATATATTTTTTTTTTTTCAAATGGGTACAGCCGCATGGTATTTTGCGTCTGAAACTCAATCCCATCAACATAACAATTTATAGGAGACCCCACACAGCATCTGATGTAGGTAATCTTTTTTTCATGATGCCTACTCAAGATTGATATTTAAGAAAAATGTCAACAATGTTAACCGAACAATCAATTGTTTTAAACAGGCATCTTACCATTTAAATTTTCCTTTCACATCAACCCGACCAAGAATAATAAAAACCATTTTCAAACGAAAATGTCAACACAAGCAAATCACGTTCCACCCATCAACAGTCCACCTCTTGGCTCTGTGTGATTGACTTCTTCCATCAACGTCATGTCATTTGCTTAAACAAAAAATCGCAATCTCCCTACAGGCGACAAAAATTGACAGCAAATAGACTTTTTCGTAATCGCATCAGCCAAACATCGAACGACATTAAAGATGACAATCGAGTACCAAGCTTCCTGTAGCCATATATTTCAATAGCTGACGCCATTAAGCTTTTCTTTTTCTGGAACTTTGTACATCAGCCAGCTGCCCCGATTCGACTATCACTCTAACCCAAATTTAAAATAAAAACAAGCAGAGTCAGAGATATTATTCCCTTTCATGCAATTCTTGCTTCTTTTTTTAGTTTAGCAAGCTAGCTCCTTTTTTCAATGGAAATAAGCTCAACTATATGAGGTAATGGCAAACCGCCACTTCATTGCATATTGTCTCTTTGATTTGTGTCTTGTTCCCATAATAAAACTTCGGCGAAAAAACATTTTCAAAGATTTTCCTGTTTTTTGTTTGCACTAAAACTTTTTTCTCATTTTTTGATTCATTGCCCTGTACCTCGACTCGGTAGTATCTCTGAGCGGTTGAGCAACAACAAATTGTGTGTCTCTGTCTATGCATGCTATAATAACACTCGATAAAGTAGATTTTGGGCCCAGCTGTTAGCGGTAAGGTACATGGCCCAGACCTGAATGGAATACGAGTACACCATCCATCACTGAACACAAAACAACTTCCTCCCACCAAGACACCCAAAGTGAGAGGAAAACCCAATTTTCCTCGCTAGGAGCAAGAACCGCCAAAGCTGTTGTTTTTTTTTTCTATTTTGTTTTGTTTCTCCTTGTATACCGTCAGAAGCGGTATCAGTACCCATTACTGAACCGTACTGCAAGTCTCAACAAACTCAGCTTGCAATCTTTATACTTGTATAGGTTGATGGAAAATGAAAGTTGTTTTCACGAGTTTCCGTCTGTCTGTGCTCTGTGCAGTCTGTCGTGCAGTTTGGCATATACTCGCATGTGTATCTGAGTTTCTGTATCTCACCTAGTTCACCTGGTTCAAGAAAAACAACAACTGCAGCTCAACGAGAGAAAAAGGAAACTCAAAAAAAAAGAACGACGAATGTGCGGGTTGCAGGAAAATGCAAAAAAAAAATACTCGTTTAATTGTGCAACGTACAATACCTGGGGCAGTCAGTTTTTGTCTCTAAAGAGTGCCCTTTTCTTGTAGAGCAAAATATTGCAGCGCATTCGACATCGATTAAGTCATTTTTTTCGACATGCACGAACGAAAGTCATTATGACGAGGAATTGTGGTGTAGAATTCCTTAAAATTTTGAAAACAATGTCTTTTTTCCAGCAGAAATTAGGAAAACAAAAAATAGGGAAGCAATATCTGTCCATTGACAAACTGGACCTTAAGATTGGATTTTTCCTGTTGTCGAGAGTGTAATACGAGCATTAAGGTGTAACTTGAGCTTCTTCTGTATTATTGGCTGCCGCTGTTGTGTAACCACAAAAGCCTAATGACACATTTTTTTTCTCTGTGACGAGGCAAATTTGATACCAGCTGGATAGGATAGTGACTTACTTTCAGAAATTGTAACATTTCAGAGCGTATCTAAACGAAATGTGTTACGATACAAAAAAGAGATTGTTTGAGGAGTGACTATGGTTGAAACATGAAAGTATGTAATCTAGCTTTTATGAATTTCAGGCGGTATTTGCGTCATGGAGTTCGAACTTTCATCAAATTGTGATTTAACGATCTATGGTGAGCCTTAATTAAAAGACTGCCTTAAGCTTTATTTTTAAATGACTTGTAAAAATGCAAATGTTTTTGGTGAAAGATACCTTCATTTTTTTCATACGAAATTGATGTAAACTTTATTTTTGCAAGCTATATTATGACTTTTATTTCTGTGTTGGGCTGAAACGCTCTATTTCAACAACATACAACGGGAGTTCCATTGCAAACATAGTGGCCAACAAATTTCACTTACAGGGAATGTAAGTGTGTTTATGTTTAACAAAATGTTTGCATGGAAGTAGAAAATTACTTTTTTCGAGGCCTTGATTTTTTTTTGTCGTCGGACACGTTCATAAAAGACAAACAACTGAAAAGAGAGGCATATTCTTGCAAAACAAATCGATGGCATTTTACCAGCCTATATTGCTGACCCAATAAATTACGGTTAATTACGAACACTAAAATTTTCTTAAGTAATTTAACACAATTTGGCTCAGAAGTAAGCATCGAGTATTCCCTCCAACAAAAGGAGTACACAATGGCAGCCTTCCTAGATATAGAAATCAGTTTTTACAATGTTAACGAATCAGTAATGGAATCCGCTCTAAAACGGTCTTACTGTGGAAAACGCTCTTGGTAAATTTATAAGTCTAATGCTAAAAAGCAGGACCTTAATTCAAAACTGGAATGGATTTTTCAGCAAGAATATTGGTCAAAAGAAGTTACCTATGTGGATGATGATAGTTTTGCCGTCACAGGAAAGTGTCTTAATACCTAATAATCAGGGACCTGATGGGCTGATCATTGTGGGTAAGGTGTTTACCCATAGAAAACCCATCTAGATCTTTTCACAAGGAGTTAAAAAATTAAAAACTATTCTCCTACCAAACTCAAAATAGTTGGTCTCACACCATTTTTATACCGAAGAATGCTTTCAATGATAAAGAATTAAAGTCACGACCAATTTTTTTTCCTATTCAAACTCAATAATTTGAAGGAGGTATAGTTTTTCAGAATGCGTAAGCGAAAAACAACAACTGGAGAGGTATTTATAACGGTAGAAATATATAATAAAAAATTTCACTAAAGTTGGTCTGCTCTGTGTATACCTATTGTGTTGGTCTGTCCTGTTCTGGAAGCAAAATAGTTAATCTAGAACTATTTTTGAGTTCTCCTTTCTAACGGTACAAAAATATGGACACAAATTGTTGTTGTTATGTGTGCCTTAAGTTTTTCACAGTTAGTTGTTAATCATAGCGAGATCTTCGATTTTGAATAATTAAGACATATGAAGTTATAAAATTGCTAAAAATTTTAGTTTGCCGAGATCTTCAGTGCAAAACATAATAACGAGGTTCAAAAATGCTGGAAACATTGAAGCCTCGCGATTGTCGTGAGTTAAAAAAAAATTATTAAAGAAAATCGACGGCAATCAGCAGCTGCTCTAACTTCAGCATGGAACGTTCGAATAAACCAAAATGTGCCTGAAAGCTACATGTGCTTGAACAATGAAAAAACTTGGATATAGTTTTTACAAGGTTTGTATAGAAATTACCGTTTTTATCTTATCAAAAGTTGAAGATTTTCGTTAATTTCAGGCAAAAGGAAAGCCATTTTTGACGTCGAGGCATAAGAAAAGACGGCTCGAGTGGGTCAAAAATCATAGAAACTAGACTTTGAATCAATGACGAACAATTATTTGAAAGAACCATACATACAGACTGCCTTAAACGAACTGCAAAGTTCCCAGCATCGCTAATGGTATGATAATGCATGTCAGGTGATGGTACAATTAATGCTGAAAAATACCAAAATATCCTTGAAGAACAACTTCATCCTCGCATACCTCAGCTTCAATCCCCTGAAGGAAGTTAAATCTTTCAGCAGAATGGTGCTTCTCTTGCCATAAGGCTAGGTCTACGATGTCTTGGTTATTTGCTGAAGCCCTTCCCTTATATTGGAGTGGCCTTCCAGCAGCCCAGACATTTCAAAGCCTATTGAAACGATTTGGCACAAAATTAAACAAAAATTAAGAAAATATCCGGCAAGAAATCGTCCAGAGTCCAGACCTTAAAATTAAAATTGCAGATATCTGGGATCCATTCTATTCTGAAGAATGTCAGAAATTAGTAGACGCTATGCCTCGGTGTATTCATGTAGTGATCAAGCGAAAAGGTGGTGTTACAGATTGGTATCACTATGTAACTATGCTGTAATTTTTCTATTACACCACTATTGACCAAGTATTTAGAAATGTTAATTTTTTTTACTAAATTCTTACTTTTACTGAAATACATTTTTATTTTTATCGCTTGGTAAACCAACTATTTTGGATTTGGGAGTGTATATAAAAAACTGAGTTGGAAAACCAACAAACTAACATAGAAGAAAGGGTGAAAAAAGCTACAGTAGTTCTCTTCACATGACAAAAAGCCATAGGGTGCAAAAAGTGTCTTCAACCTCGCATTACCTATTGGCTACAGACATCGGCATAACTACATGGAGTCTTACGCACAACACCTTTGGAGGCACTAAACACCATACTCAATCTGACACCCCTCGATATTTGGATCTTTTATTTGGATAAAGGAAAACGTGATATCGACTCCGGATATCTACATCTTCTCAAATAGACATTTATGGAAATTTCGAAGCTGATGAACTTGCTTGAAATGGAACAACTTTGCCTCTTTTGCGAAGTCTTTTTCACTTTTTAAAAAGCTCCAACTCATAAGTAGGAAGTATCCATGATTCATATGGTATTACAATGGGCCCACGCGATCTAAGTGAGAAAAGATGCAGCCATTTAAACCTAACTTAATTTAACCTAGTCTTTATTATCGATTAATTATGTCAATGCTATTTTAGGTCTTCTAAAATATATGTACATTTATACAACAACTTGATGTTTAATGAACTTGGTTGGTAAATTAAAATTCCCTTGATATTTTACGAGTCAAATTCTTGTGACATACTGACACTGGACAGTCAGTCTTGTACATGACGAGACTTCCAATTTAGCTATTTGACTACCAAACATTAGAAATGAGTGATTGCGTCCAAATGCAAAATTTAATATCGTAGATGAAAATTAAATTCAACAAGAACTCTTCTTGTAAAAAAAATCATGGAGGAGTCAAAAAACTAAGCAAGGTCTATGTATACAACTTGCATAGACCTTGCCTAGTTTTTCAATTTCTCACTTGTTCACTTAAACTTCAATCTTTTTTCTTTTTCACGAATGCAATACTTGGTCTTTTAACACCAGAACAAAATAAAAGTAATAACAGATGTTGCTTTACCAAAATCAATAAGGACCCATCTATGTCACAACTTTAAATGTTTTCTTATATAAAAAAAAAGTTTTAATTAATAATCAAAGAAAACTTTCAAAATCTTAAGAGAACAAACAAAAAAGGAAGAATATAGCCCCTATTTTGTACAAGAATCACTTTAAGAACTTGAGCTTGAACTTGACTTTACTAGATCTAGATCTCAAGTCCATTTTGTGCTTACACGCTTAACTGGTATCCTTCACGTAGCTATGCTTTATTTACCATTCCTTTTAGACTGTTTTTACATATATGCATATTAAAAGACTTCTCACGAAACTATTTGATTTAAGAAAATATTGAAACTCACCTTATATAATTTATCCTTTTGATACCAGACATCCTCTTCTTCTTCTTGTTGACTAAAAGTCTGATCCAAATTCAGATCATCTCTAGACCTGGATAAAATTTTTCGTCGCGATACCATTTTTGTTCAGTTTCTGTAAATACAAGAAGAAAAGGCAAATGAGTACCTAATTAATGTTAATTGGATACCAATGCAAAAATAATTAACACACTAAAATCAAGTTAAAGGGTCGATCAAGTCGATTGAAGAAGAAATTGTAAGCACTTCCAGCTAGCATGGAAGTCAGAATGAATTCGAATGCATATTGGCTTGAGAATATTTTCGATGTCTTCACTTAATTAAAACCAGGAAATGTTTCATCTGCCCGGCCCGTAACCATGCGTAATCATAACATTTTCATCTGATTCATCTGATTTGCTTTTCTTTCATGGATTTGACAAACAAAAACTTACACCAAAAACTAATTAAGGAATTGAATAGGGTTTTTGAACCTCGATTACTCGTTTACATACATGCGGGAGCTGAAATCACAAATCCGCATACAAATGTCTACATTTGCAGTGGCAAGCAGCTACTCAGTTCGTCATTAATTGCTGCATTTATTATTTGTCAGTGCAGTGAATGACCTCTCAGAATAAATAAAGTTATGTCATGACATTCATAATACAAAACAAGGAAAAATAAAACAACTACCCAGGATCCTGGTCTATAAGGATGGATGACATAGGTATTTGATTTTAAAAAACATGCACGCACGCCTGGATGAATAGCGCTATTAAGTGACTTTAATGTGGTCATAATGCAGAGATCTTTTCATAGCTGTTTGTAAATTGTTGGGGGAAGAAGCAATCATAGTAATTGAGCAAGGCACCACAAACGTTATTGCAAAGGTTCGCGGCTGTATCCTTTTGAAAATAAATGGTATTCCTGCCTATTTTCGAATGATTTGTCGCATTTGAAAGTACTTGTTCTCTTATTAGTCTTATATCAGATCGTTTTTTTCAAAATGCGTTGATACACATTTCTTTCTACAGACTGGACGATGAAGATTTTGTTCTCATCTCTGCCAAAATCGGGATCAGGTTCAAGTCTCATCGGCCTGATTCTTCCACTTGTTCCGATCTGGTCAATCCTACCGGTATCCTCGTCTACTCCATCCTTACAAAGAAAATTTGGGTCCACCGCGTCCTGAAAAGCAAGGGAATTTTTGAGACGGTTTTCATGATACTAGCCAGGATTTTTCATATTTCTGCTTCTATATTTTTACCGGCTACTACAGCTAACCAATTGTAATTGAATTGGATCGCACAATTTCAAACACGTCTACTCTAGGCCAACTTTTTATGCAGACGAAGCCACCATGCATTTCGTTTCTTAAAGCTTTTGGGTTGCCGTCATATGCCGATAATTGGGTGGAGTAGTCCCTCTTCTAGATATTCCAGAGTTACGGATTGCTTTCTCCAACTTCAGGTTGTCTCCTTTTTGCACAAAAAGAACATAACTTCTAACAAAAGTTTGATACATGTCATGAATTTGAAACGAAGTTAAAGATCTCGTTCGCTTGAATTTGAAAAATCTATTTTAAATAATCATTCAATTACCGCACAACTTCATTCCATTTCGATTCATATTTTTATTAAATAAAATCAAGTCAAAGTACAGCAGTCTAAATCGAGTTCGCTGTCAGCTCTTTCATTTGGCTGACTTGCATTGCCGTTTGAACGAAAATAACTGATTTAAAGATTAAACGCAAATAATATATTATCAGTGCATTATTATCTGCTTTAAAGATGGAGATTTTGGGATACAGCTTTTTTGCAATTGATTTATTTTTAAGGTGTTCCGCATGAGAAATCTGGTTATGTGCAAAAGCAAAAAAAAAAGAAATCCCCATGATTTGTATTTTATTTCGACTTAGCCGAAATACTAAATTTTAATGTTGTAATACTTAATTTGAAATTTATGTATAACTTAAGGCATATTATGCAAATAAGAGAGAGTGTAGACAGTCGAAAAAAAGCTTCACAAAGGCGGAGGTTTGCTGAAGGTGTAAAAATGCCAGGAATTGAATAATGTATTTTATATTTAACTGATGTCTTGACCGGATCGGAAGAGTCAAAAGATTAGGTTGCATTTTCTTTGGAATTGTTTGTTCATTGGAATGCGAAGAAGTATATCCCAAGATATGCCAAAGATGGGAATCTCAAGAGCTTCTTTGTGGAGATAGCGAGGTCGTTCTTTTTTTTTTGCAGAGCTGCATTATCTACCAATTCGCATAAATTAAGACATCACTTTTGCAGACACACTCCTTCAAAAATGTGGGTTTTGTTTTTTCCTGACAACTCTTGAGATTTCACACGAGACTTGTTAAATCAAAAAAACAAAAAGAAAGAGTTGAAAGGTGGACCTCTTGTCACTATACTGTTTGCACAAATTATTATTATTTTTAGGGTAAGAGTCAAATGGGCTCACCGTCACCACCAAGTCATTTTGGGAATCTCTTTCTCTGGCAAATATAAACACTGCTTGACAAAGATAACTCGCCGTTTGCTGCTGGCTCGCCTGCAGATGATGACGATGATGATGTCTTGATAAAGTTCTTTGAAGAGCCTATACCACAGGTTAGCGAACCTCATTTGAATGACAATCGAGTGTTTATTATGCAACAGGCGTACGTTCGTTCTTCCCACTTTTTCATATGGCCGATGATGGTTTGCTTTTGTGAACGGATGAGCGACGACGACACAAACTCAAGTGGTGGTAAGTTGTATAAGAGTTTTTTTTTGTGTACACAAATCCCAGAACAGAACGGACAAATAAATTGTGAAAATAAAATCAATCTGCGTAAATAGATGCACGTAATGAGTAAGCAAGTCAGGAAATCCATTGCGCTAAATATTTTTTGTCTGTTTGTAGTTTTTTCTGTGTCGCTGTACGAGTGAGTATGTTTTTGTTCACGCACTCAACAGCAGTTCTTGTGAAGTGCCACCAAAAGAAGCATGGCCAGAAATTGGTTGCGAGAATACCAATTGCTGTGGAAAGCAACAAGCAACGTTGTCGTTTGCCTTCTTGTGCAGTATTATTTTGTCAATGACAGTATAGTACATTTATGCAGAAAGGGCCTGAAATGCTTGCCGGGTAATCATATGCGAACCTAGAAAATCTGTACATTTTGTTTGAGGCAAATAAATATCTCTTGCACGATAAGATTCTCATTCTCACTCATTCGGTGTTATTCAACTCATGTTTTATTAAAGACACACACCTACATTCAATTGTGTGGATTTTGCTGATGCAAACCAATTTGCTTGCCAGTATCTCATTGTCTCAGACGGAATATATCTCGTTTTGTGTTAAAAGGTGGAGCTACTAGATACTGCTTGATGGTATGGCACACAAAAATCTATTGGAGGTTGAATTTTAATGTCACGTTTGTTTGTCTATCAAAGACTTGACTTGGGAGGGAGATGATCATTGTCTGATAAAGCTTGCGATTTATTTGCACTTCAAAAGGTAAGTGTTTATTTTTTGTCTTTTTTTTGGGCTTAAGTTACGGTACACGATTAAGCATGGATAGACAGATATCATAGTTCTCGAGAAACAGAAACTCAAAATACAACTGATTTGGTTTAATTTACATTTTCCACTTCTTTTTGTTAAGAAAATATCAACGCGCATTTTGAGTGTGAGATAATAACAATCATCGTTAAAGTGTTGATGGGACTATTTAAGTGTGATAAAATGTTATGTTAAAAATTGTTTTAAGCAAATATTTTTATTTTTGGTTTTTTTTTCAGTTCCTTCAACAAGTTTTGATTAATTTGAATAAAAATGCTGTTGATGGCCAACGAGTTTAGATTTCATTTTTTTTTTGTCTTCTTTTTGGTCGACTATTTAAATTTAGTTTTGGTGTGTAAGCCAGTTTAAAATGTGGTTTAATTATGCAACAAGTCGATTTAAGCGAGATATTTTTAGTTCGTTTGTGTTGGTGCTGTTAAGTTTTGTGGAGGAGGGAAGGTAACATTTTGTGTTTGATTTGTGGCTGTAATAAAAAGAACTAGGCCAAGTTCTGAAACTATGCTAGCTATACATTATTTCCAAATGGACTTGTAATGGATGTTTTTGATGCATCGTTTTGTATTGGACTTGTTATAATAAATGAAATTGAAAAAATAATCACGTGGAAAATTATGAATATACGTGAGCATTGTTTTAAGAGTCTATGAAAAAAATATGTAATCGTGGTCATTAACAGGTCAAAGTAGTAATAAATTAACGTCAATGTGCAGGAATGTTAAAAGCGACTTGTGTATTCGGAATGTAAGTTTCACTTCCTTAACTTATCGATGCCTTAATTTTGTTTAAGCATTGCTTTTAAATTGACTTAAATTTCGCCTTTGTGTATTTTTGCAATTTTCAATAAGAAAACAGTGAGAAATTAGGTCTATAACAAATCAAATGTTGTTGAAATTAAAAAATTAAAATTTATTTTAAGACAAACAAATTATGATTTTAGCAAATTTTTGATGATATTTAAAGTTTTTTGTTCTGAAAAAAAAAAAAATAAATATTGAGTTCAGAGAAACAATAAGTTTCATAACTCAGAAATGCAGCACTTGCTCATACTAACTATCTTGATTGTTAAAGAACTTACTACAAAAAGTATAAGATAAACATAGTTTAAAAATATGTGCTCGACTGGGTCGTACAAATTTGCTCTTGTATTCCAAAACTTAACTCAGAAAAAAAAAAAATAAAATATCAAATAAAAATTGAAATTGAAATATGTACCTCAAAAACACATTTTATCTGAAAAGAAATTGATTTTACAATTTTTAAATTTTCAAAAATGTCCTAATATTAATATGGGTATACAGTATTCAAAAAAATATTAATATAATACGTCTTACATTTGAATTTCAATTTTTAATATTGATCCGTTATTGAGGTACAAAATTTAAAAAAAAGGTTTAAAAATATTTTTTTTTAAATCAAAAAAAAAAATATTTTTGAAAACAAAATATCATTTGGGCAATATATTCGTACTCCCCAAAAAATAAGTATGCTGATTATACAACTATTTTTCGAGGAACTCTTATAACAAAAAAACGGTTCTATGAGAAGTACCGTTTTGGAGCAATACAAAAATATTTGTTTACATTAAAAACACCAGTGTTCCGAAAAAAAAAAAATTACGAGGATGTTTGAAAAAATTGTACTAGCCGGTTTTGAGAAAATGGAATCTTGTGGTTATGGCCGAAAAAATTGTATGCTACCATATATTACATTAAGAAAAAAAATCCAAAATAACCGACCCACTCGGATTCGCTCAAACCTCTCATTTTAAAGTTCCAAGTCAATCGGACCAGTGGTTAAGGCTGTAGGTGCGTTTGCTTACTCTCATCAAAAATTCTCTAGATGCGTGTGAACAATTAAGGGGACCTACAATTTAACGCCGATTCCGAACGGCAAAGTTGAGAAGAAGAGGCAGTGTCCGTGAAAGATGAAAGGAGTTCTGCTTAGCAGCCAACGCACCTAACCACTAAGCTACGGACAGTATGTGAAGAGATAGACTTTTAAGAATTCCATTTGAAGATCAACATTTTATTTTTTATTTTTATATTTTCCCAAAAACTTGTCAATACTTAGTTGAGGTCTTAAATACTGATTTCAAACCTTGAAGAATCCATAATACCTAGACTTTATATGATCGGTTAAGTTGTAGTTTTTTAAGACAAACCTGGACGTTTGAAAATGTATGTATTCATTGCTCGGAACAACAAAATTATCCATTATAAGACAACAAATCATCGGCGTACATATGAATATAATACAATGCCCTGGATGTGCAGATCTGCAGGTACAATGAAATGCTCTCGCAGATGCCCCTATTGATGGTAAACGATCGGCAGTATGCATGGATGA
The DNA here is from genome assembly GCA_920937365.1 of Sphaerophoria rueppellii. Taxonomy (NCBI): domain Eukaryota; kingdom Metazoa; phylum Arthropoda; class Insecta; order Diptera; family Syrphidae; genus Sphaerophoria; species Sphaerophoria rueppellii. The sequence goes on along the minus strand of CAKKXW010000002.1, from coordinate 25,602,051 downwards.
ATAGGACGAAAGTCGCTTACCACTGGTGGGGAAGTACCGATAATGATATTGTCCAACTGTTTCAGACTGAATATGACAAATAGTACTAGACTGATACTAATTTATTTCTCAGCAGTAGTACTAGAGGCCATTTTAGAACGAAAGTAATAGTCTACTTATAATATTTTTCGAGAGGAGTGAGTGTGAATTGTGGAGGTAAAACTGCAACTCCGCAACATTATTCTAATGAAAAAAATTTGACTTCGTTACAAATTGTTGAAAAAGCATTTATGAAAAACGAAAAAAAGAAGCGGTCCTAGTATCGACCCTTGCGGTACTACATAGTTAACAATGTATGAGAAGTCTTGATGAGTAGTTTTGTTAGGGCCGTTAAAGCTAAAAGTTATAAGAAAGTTTCTTAATCTTAATTTGAAGATTAATGCGGTCAAAAACTTCTGACATACAAAGTTGACTCACTGAAATCAGATATGTATAACAGTTACAAATGTCTGTTCACAACTGTAGTTTCGGCGAAAATCAGGTTGTCATTTAAACATTTTGTCATCAGCTTGATTGAAGTTGAGAACTTGAGTAGTCATCTACCTTTCAAGGGCTACGAACGAAAGGCAGAAGTTTAATTTTTTGTATGTACAACTATGCAAAAGAAAATGGCTATCTCTGTTTATAACTAGGTAGCGCTTTAGTCGAATGTCAGGTAGATTATACCTATCAAAAATATATACAAAGGTTTGATTGGTCTGCAATGACAGGGTTCACAAGAATTATTTATTTTCGAAAATCTTGTAATAGTAAAAATAAAGACCCATTGGCTAAGAAAGCAGTCACAAAGGCAAAGAGAGACAAACTGATGATATTGTATCAATGTTAAACTCGCCAATTCATTATTTCGAAAATGAATGAAGCGAAAAAGATATTTAGAAATAGCTAGATGTTAAATCGAAACAACTGCTGAACCTAATATTGGCCGAGTTCGTAATTGCAGGCTTTGTTGCCCATGCCCTGCCTTAAATATGCTCAAAGACTTTTATGAACTCGATTACGACTGCATGTTTGCGGTCATAATACTTTATTTAAAATGAGTTCACAAAAGCAAACGTTGACAAAATGAGAAAAAAAAGTTTATTTGTTCTTTATTTGGTTTGTAGTTATTCATTCATTCAAAAAATGGCTTTCAACAAAAATATTTTTAAAACGCTTTGTGGAAGAAACGGTTTCGAAAACATTTAACTTGCGGAAATAAGAAAACTGAAAAGTTAAGAAAGAAGAAAACCCTTGGACTTTTCGTATGATATATGTACATATGTAAGCATGGCGCAATTTTCGTTACTCGAAATCATTATTATCGATCAAAAGCAAACTAAAACTAGCTATGCCCGCGGTGTTACTCGCGATAAACGGGTTAAAAAGTAGCCTTTGTTATTTTCTTACTCCTTAACCACCACTACCTGTGCAGAAAATCATGTCAATCACATATGCCCTTTGTAAACTTAAAACATTTGTTTTCCACGGGCACCATAGATATTAACTTTATATAAGTAACCTATGTGATGTTCTAGACTATAATCTGTCTGTGTGCTAAATTTCATCCAGATCCGTTTAGTACTTCTGGAGTTATTGAGCAACAAACATCACATTTGCTCCCTGCCATTTTCCTGCAAATTCAGCAACAAAATAAAAACAAATGCCGACTTGACCGCAGTATGACAGTCGTTATACTTTTATGAACACAAGTGTTGCCATGCTAATGCAGAAAAAATGCTGTTTGTTTACATTTACGAACACAATTTCGGCAGTACTGCGGAAGTTTTACATTTACGAACTCAGCCATTGTCTTTATCTTTAGAAACTATTCGACTAGACTTGACCGTAGGCTTAGCTAGTATAGAGGAAATAAACGTTTGATGAAAAAGTAATTAAAGAAGAATCAATGAATTTTAATACTATTCAAAATTAAAAAGGGGTCTAAAGCAAGGAAAGTGATAATGTCATTTGACATTTCCAAGATTGCAACTTTAGAAGTTGGTCGAAAAGATATATCGATATAGTATTAAAAACCAATCCATGCAATTTATTCAATATAGCCAAAAGCCAAAATACTACCAAATAAAGTTTGAAAAAGCAACAAATTTGACAACTGACTATCTGCAAAAAAAAAGAAATTCAAATAAAAATATATAATTCATAATTCTTATAAATAGCTCATGACACATTCATATTTAAACTTTACCTGGATGTCAATTGAAAATTTATTGAATTTAAACCAGTTTTACCGTTAATATACACTTCGACTTGATCAAAAAACAAAACTGTTTTATAACTTCCAAATGCATCATTCCATTTCAGCCAAATTCAGTATGGAAATCTTTCTTTTTTGGAAATTCTGAGACGGTCAAGCAATTATATATTATACATAATTCATTTTTAATTAACAGCTACTAATTCGTATTCATAATCGCTTGCTTCTGAGTTCTGAGTCATACGTCATTTTTCAAACTTAAATATGTTCCTACTCAGAAATTCTTACTTAAAGACGTCACCATCAAATCAATCATAATTTCCTTCCAACTAAATAAAGATGAAATTCCAGGAAAATTATACACAAAGGAAAGGATAAATACGTTCTTTCCTTTGATGTGACGTTGCTCTGGGTTCTGACCATTCAAACAGCCTGAGAAGACAAAAATCGTTAAAATCATACCATAACATCTCAAATATTTGCTCTCATTTAAAGAGTTTACATAACATAAACATAAGCATTGTATAACTTAAGAAACAAACAAAAACAAGTTCGCTTCTCAGCTCTTTTGTATTCACACAAAATTAGATTTTCCTATGTGAAATTCATATCAAGTTCTCATTTAATCTTGAAATTGGTATGTAATTTCAACAATACCAGACCATTTCAACAATAAATTACAAGATCAACAAGCTCCCGACCAATGTTAATTATGAACATTTTCATAGAGAAAGTCCTTACGCACACGCGATTTTCCGCCTTCAAATAGCTTGTGCCATTGTGCTCGAGTTTAATGTTTTCTTTTTTTTTCTGTCTGTTCACTGTTACAAATTAAACTTCCTCCAACATAACTTTGTACTTGAAAAAAAGGCATAATAAAACTTCTCCCAACTCATTAACGACAAATTCTTTGAAATAAGAAAAAAAATCGTAAAAAAACAAGCCACAAACACAAGTCGTTAGCTTCAAATATATCTCTCTTTAAATGCGTACTCGATTTCGATATAAAAATTACTCAATAATTGTTCAAACATTTAAATATCGCTGCGCAAGCGTTTGTTTGTGTGCATGAGAAAATCAGGCTTTCATACGACATTTTCAACGAGAGGAAGTCAAAACTAAACGAATGCCATGTATGTTGTTGCCCTCCTCCTCGGCATAAAGTGAAAACTCTTAAGATACAATTTTTTCCGCTTGAATAAATCTAGCAGTGCAAGTGCACAGCACAGTTGAGCTCTGATTTTTTTTTTTTTGGTTTTTGCCTGCTTATGCTTCATAGTCATGAAAATTTTGTTGTTTTATGTCTTCAATTTTTCTTTTGTCTTTACACTTTAGCAGCACATTTACACCACTCTTGTTGGATTGGAGCAAGTCAATATAAAAAAGAAAGAAACTCTCTCCTAAGTGAACCGCGGATATCATCAGCCAGTCCATTGCCGAAACATTCATATAATTTTCCCCCATATCATCATACCCCTACCCCCTAGTCGGTGTGTACGTTTTTCTTGTCTAACAATAAACTGTGAGTTATTTTTGAGTTCATCACATTTGATGGTATATCCATGTTTGTACTGGATATGGAGTGGCGAATGTGAAAGCAGGTGGTATTTGATGGATACTTGGTTTTTGCTGCAATTTTTCAGCTTACTGCCAGTTCAAAAGCAATTAATTCGAATAAATGTTTCAAAAAACAAAAGTTAATGCTAATTACAAATAAATTCGAATTAAACCTGAAAGCGTACAAATGAATGGTATTTTCACTTTAACAATGGGCTGGTCAAGGCGTGTATTAAAATGTTAAAATCACATTCTTTTTCGGGAACCTCATTGAGTTTATACCTTCCGCATATTGTTGTTTTTTTTTTTTTTTGCTGATTCAATGAATAGTTTGAAGATTGAGAACATTGCAAATACTCATAAATCAAATTGTGTATTTCTTTCACTCAGTTGAGTTGAGTAGCTTTTGAATGACTGCCAGAGGCGGTGAGGTTCCGTTGGAATTCCTTTCAGAGACGCACGATGTCAACGACATGTGAAATATTAATGATTTGATTACTCAAAGGCGCTCTCTGAGAAGTTTTTGTTTACTTTCTTTGTTCTTCGGGTTTTTTTTTTTGTTTTTTTTTTTTTTTTAAATATATTAACTCATAGGTTAGATAATTTTGTTGGTTTCTTCGATGACTTATAAATTGCAAACACCCAAAGAGAAAGGTTTTTTGGAAAATAAAAATAAAATACATTTTAAATAGCGCATAAAAGGAGATATAAAAATGTGAGAGGCTAATGAACGCGAAATGATGAACTTTCTTTCAGTGACTTTGCTGATTTTTAAATTAAAAGTTGATTGGTAAAAAATGAAGAAGAACCTTGAGAAGAACAAATTGTTAAGAGCAGTGATAAAGAACTGTGTTTTCAAAATAAAAGAAGACTGTTCAAAGGGTAAACAAACCGTACGGTACCTTCAAAAAGACACTATAGTATAGTATAGTTTTTTTTTTATAGAAAACACCCCTGTCTGTCTGATAATTGTGCAACGAAGACTTGTATCGGGGGAAAATAAAGTTTGTCGTTGTGACTAGTCTTCTGCTTATGATAGCAACTCAGGAAAATGTACTCCAAGGTTTAATATTTCATCATTAGGCTGACTTGAGCTCTAAGCTCCAAATAAACACACCAAGACATGTTATGCGATCGTCTATGCGGGTCTAGGACAGGGCGAGGCAAAGTGGAAGTTTTCGATGGGATGACGATTTTGGACTATTTTCCGAGCAGTTAAGTTAGCACACTGACCAAAAAAAACTATCCCATTGACTATTTTGGTAGTTAATTTGACTACAAAAATAGTCAATATTCAGCCGATAACCGCGATAGTTAATAGAACTAACTTCTTCATCTCTGTTATCTATGTGACAACTGCGGTAGTCAATACAACAACTTTGATGGAAAGAAATTGAAACTGTGGTTGTTATATTGACTACCATTATAGTCAATACGACAACTCCGGAGGTCAAATGTCAAAATGAAAACTATTGGTTGAAAAAATGTAAACTACCACGATAGTCAATGTGACAACTACGGTAATCATTATGACAGCTGCGGTAATCAATATGACAACTGGTTATCGATATGACATCCATTTTCAGATTGACTACCGAATTGCCATATTAATGACTACCAAGTTGTCAAATTGATCACCAAGTTGACAATAAAAGATTTCTCATATTCACTAGGATTTGTTAGTTTTAGTTTTCTTTTGGCATTTCCACTTTAACGATAAAAAATATGTTCGTATTGGTCATCGGATTGCTAGAGTCAGGTTTTATTTCGGTTCTCATATTTTCTACCACGTTGTCTCATTGATTTAATTGTCGAATTGTCATATGGTATTTAGAGAAAGTGTCTGTCGTTTTCGTAAAATTCAATTTTAATTTTTATATTGACTACCGAAGTTATTCTATTGACTATCAGGTTGTCAATTTTGATTTCAGTTTTCGAAAAAAGTTGTCGTATGACTATTTTGGTAGTTGATGCAACAATTTCGCCACATTCCAAGTGGGCTATCGACGATTGTCAATGTGACAATTTTGTTTTGTGAACCAAGTCGTTTTCCGATCTCTACTATGACTCCGTATGTCCTTGTGGCCATCATTAATAAAACAGAACCTAATGAGCTGACAAATCCATACCTTTCACACTTTTGTAAAACTATTTTAATGAAAAATGCTCTAGTAAAATAGGGAGTATGAGATTCGTAGCGAAACCGAACTACACGAATGTGGATAATATTATCACGAAAGGAAAGATAACTATCGAAAACCCCTTGATTATGTACTACAAACAAGCACACGAAAGAAAAAAATCAGAAGAAATGAGACTTCACTCAAACTCACGGATGAGTTTGACATCAAAAAACGTTTTTAGACAAGGCAATTCGTTATCTTGCGGCTTGTTCAACATCATGCTTAAAAAAATTGTGCAAAACTCACAGGTTAACACAGGCACCAAATGAAAAAAGGACGAAAATAACAGGTCGCAATACTGGTGAGAAAACAAGTCAGTTAGGTCCAAGCGGCTTGGATACTTGGTACTGAGTAGCGACATCTCAACTGTATAAGTTAGTAGAAATTAGTATTAATTCAGATTTTTCATTACTGTGTTGCAACATATTTTGGCAGTCACCCTTTGTTAACACACATAAAACATGATGTCTAACAAAAATGTATTGCAGTTTTCGTTGTTAAACAATTTCGACATTTTAGCTGATGTAACCCAATTGGGAAAAATCGAACATGCAAAGTCTAAAAACAGAAAATTATAGAAGGTGCCAACATTTTTCTGCAATCGATGACTCATTGACACCATAAATAAAAAAAATAATTGATGGGTGGAATTTCCGTCCGATTAAAATGCGTAGGAAAGCAATGCATCAAATACTAAATACAGCCAAAGCTAAAACAACAATACCTCCGCAAATGATCTTGAAATGGTGTTTTGTTTGTAATTTTGCATTATCATATAGCCGAAGGTCGCTCGGTCGGTATATTGCATTGCAAAATGAGCTTTGAAGAAGATTGGGTATAATTTTCTTGGCAAATAAAAAAAAATTATAGTTTTTCGTCGGCTACGGAAAATTATAGAAACAAAAAACTACAAACTATAAAAAGCCAGCAAAAAACACGTTGTTTCATTTCCTAACATAAATTTTGTTGCTGCTGCTAGTTATGTTGAAACTTTCTATTTTTATTTTTGTTTTCTTTGACAACATCAAGTTTCCTAATTTGTCCAGAGAGCAGTACATATGATTGTTCGTTGCTATTTCTCTGTCGATCTAAGCAAATCGATAATCTTCAATGATTGCAATGGATATTTATTTAACAGTTCAATAGATAAAGTACATTCACTCACGCTGGCACCGCTGTCGTCTCTTTCAGAAAAGTCTGGTGGAGCCATATTGGTTTGTTAAGGTTTTGGTGTTTTAAAAGTTCAGACACATGAACATTACCTTTCATTTTGGGATTACTGTTTTTGTTTGTATACTCAAGAAGGCTATAACTTCTTTTAGCACGACCAAAAATTTATGTTGTCGTTTGTGTTATCGATTTTTTTGTTTATGCACATTCATAGGCAGGCTTTGGTTACATAAACGAAAACAAAAAATTGCTAATTTTTTGTTTGTTTGTGGCTCATTTGATAAAATCGATTGGGGTTTGGATTGGAAGATTGTAGTTAACCTCTGGCATCAATTTATTGAAAGCAGTAGTGGATTGTTTGGTTAGCTGATTTGAGGAGTGATCATTTTGGTCTTTTTTTTTAAGAAGAAGCAGATTGAAGTTCAATACATTAAAATTGGTGGGATTGTTGAAAATGACATCATTCACAATCCCATGATTTGATAAAATGTTAATTTTAGAAGTTTTAAATCGAAATCCAATATTTATAGGTGATTGGATCCGGGGCCAGTTTTTCTTTGCTCAGGAACACCGTAGGGCTTTCTTTTCAGGGCGAGTCGAAGCATATTATTGTAGGTATTTCTAAACAATTCTGATTGTATTTTGTACCAGAAGTCAGACCACCCAGGTGGGTAGTAAGTAGTGTAGCATATAACTAAGTTAACGTAGTGTCCATCAAATTTCATGTTAAAAAAAAAGTAAAAAGAAAACGAGAACAATTCCAATGCCTAAGACTTCCTAAATATTTGCCTTGATTGTCAACTTCCTTTAAACATAAAATTCCATTTCAAAACAAAAAACACCATGTTTCTATTGTGAATGAAGCAGAAAAATGCATGCATTCGAACTGCATTGTGGGAGAGAAAGGGAACTTCAACTGAACGGGAACGATATTCCGCCCAGTTGAAGAAACTTAACATTAAACACGCCAACACGTATCGGTGATTGACCCTTAACATCACAGACGAATATACGCTCGGAAGCGTCACCGTCGTTGCCACCCAACCCACCGTCCGTTCGTCAATTTAACCAGCCGCTTCACTTAGCTGTAGTTATATCGATTTTGTTTTTACTCAATGTAATAAATATTATTATTATTATTTTATGAAAAGTCTCTCGTACAGGTAACCAGCCAATAACCGATTTGTAAAAGCGTATGGGATTATTAATAAGAATTACGTGACAAGAAATTCGTTGACGGTGGTGTGGGGGCAACGGCGGCGGCGGCGACGATGATGAAGAATATTTTGGTTTTTAATGCACTTTCGAGGAAATCGTGTAATGCATTTTCAGTGATTCAGAAAAAAGAAAAACAAAACGATAAAGAGGGTCATCATAATAATATTTGTAGTTAAAGGCAACGTGATTTAAGGAGGAAATATTGTTTGTTTTATGTTTTGTTTGGGTGGTGCCGAAACACAACTAATTTGTATAAGTTGTGTTTTGGTAGATACCCTTCATTCTCATATTCTTGGGAGGCATTCTTGACATTGTTGCTCAAAACTCAAAAGAAAGAAAAAGGCCAGGAAACCGACCGGCTGAACTGAGAAGCATTTTTCCATGACTCATGAGACTTTCTCAATTCTTCACAAAAGGCATTACCTTTGCCAAAGAATAATGAAATAAAAACATAAAAGGCATTTTAAGTCAAAGCACATAGCAATAATAACGATACGGGCACTTAGTTCCTTTACATTTCCACTGTAAAGGAGCGAAATCTGTGAGCAGTTTGGTATACTGTGTACGACCAAACATTCTGAACAGTAGGTAGACTCTCTGAAGGAGTAGTTATGCACTGCAAGACCCCAAAGTTGATGTTCAGAAATTCAAGGAAAATTAATGGCCAGCTCAGAAGGAGAAGGAGAACACGGTAAGCAAACGGCCGGCGGCACCGGGGCAGGCTCTGCAAGATTATACAAAAAGAAATATTGGTAAAAAAATTCACCAACTACTTTCTTCTTCTAATGATAATCGCAATGGTGGGAAGCTTCAAATCACTCAATATTTGCTATACTTTTAATACGGTATGAACTTCGACTTACTGCCGACATATCACTCCTACTTAATAATATTTGCGCAAAAACACGGTATGAATTATATCAGAACAAAAACATAAAATGTAAAAAGGAGCCATGTTCTTTTAAGAGCGAAAAACACTGTGTAAAAAGTCAGCCACCAAAAGTAATGAGATCTAAAGAACGCCAAGTTCTTAACAAATAAAAGTGTTATATTGAATATTTTAAATCATAGTTAAAATATTTTAAATCAAAGTTAGTTTGAATGAAAATTTACAAGTAGATCTCTTGTAGATCTTATTACTTTTGGTGGCTGACTTTTTACACAGTGTTTTTTTTTCGCAGCTTGTTTTTATGGAATGCAAGCATGGACCTCGAAATACATTAAATAAGGTAAAAATTAGCAAGCTGACAACCCCGCAGACCGCTTGCAGGTTTTCGTACAAAGTACGCTCACACCTACCACTGAATAAGGACCTCTAAACTATGATTAATTTGAGTTTCCGAACGTTGTACTTATACTATCTCTTATATTCAACCGAAACCCTATACGAATTTCGAATTTAAACGTTTTCGACCATTTTGATAAAATGGGCGGACACCACGCCCCTTAATGGAGAAAAAATTTTTTCTTGTTTTTTTTTCATATTATTCAACAAAAACCTTACAAGAATTCCAAATTTCAACAACCTACGACAGTTTTAAGAAAGTGGGCTGAAACCACGCCCCTTAATGAAACCAAAATATTTTACTTATTTTTACCTTATATTCAACCAAAACCCTATTAGAATTCCGAATTTCAAGATCCTACGACCAGTTTTAGAAAGTGGGCGGATACCACGCCCCCTGAATGAGCAAATTGGAATTTTCGATTTTGTCCTTTGTATACACCCGAAAACCTACCTTTGTAATAAATTTCAAGATTCTGCTATTGTTAGAAGTGCTTCATAATTTTGACGATCAGTGGGTCAGTCAGTGAGTCAATTACGGTTTTTGAAATTTTTACTGTTCAATATCTCACAAAGTAGTGGTTCTACAAAATTTATTCTTTGACAGGGCTTTTCTCATTGAAGTCACTATTTAATTCAAATTTGAAGCTTCTAACTCAATGGGTTAAAAAGTTATAAGGGGTTAAATATGTGCTTGAGTTCGATCCTGTAAAAAGGGAGTAGTGGCTGAACTGGGCTGGGCACTACCGTAGCCTTTGATCCTAACAAAGTTTAATTTTGTTTTCTATTCATCATTTCATGATTCTTGTTGTTAGCTGACTTTGTTGTTTGTACTGTTGGTGATCATTGCAACAAATTAGTCAGGTGGGTCCTTCTGTGGATCGTGACTTATAGTCTGGGGGATGGGGTTGAAATGGAAAAAATATAAGAAATAGAATATAAAAAATTCTCAACCGTTTCGCTTCGTTTGTGTTTTCTGGGAAGCAAATGAACCGATTCAGTTAATATTTTGTTTTTCCCAATAACTGAATATGCTCAATTTTTTTGAAAATTTGATGTATAAAGAAGGGATCAATATCTATTTTCGAATTTAAACTAAAAACATGTACGTAGGTTTTTCTTAAAAAGAAAATTTACAGAAAAAACTAAAGCTATAATATTATTTTCACTATTTTATTATCTTTGATGGCAAACTGGCTTTTAAGGCCCTGAATTTAAAACTATATTTGTATGTTTTTATTTTGAATAATAAATTATTATTTTTCGATTTTAATTTTTGTCAAATTGTTATATTTTAGTTTTTTTCTTTTTTTTTTTTTTGTGTTAAAGTTTATATTAAGATTTTTTTTATAATTCGATATGTAGTAGAATAATTTAATTTTAGTGATAATTTTAAGAATAATTTCAGTTGTTTCATGCTTTTCGATCAAAAGTAAGAAAGGGATACCGGGCCGAGTTTTTATTAAATTTTTGTAGCAACTTATTTATGAAAATATTGACCCCTAACCATGTGCTTACTAAAATTTTACAACAAACCTAAGTACCGCCAATCCAGAAACTCCTATTGTTAAATTTTCGTAAAGCTCATTACACACGTACACAGACGGACGTTTTTGTCATTATGACTACAAAAATACAAAATTTGCTATTAAGAAAAAAGTAGGTAAAAATAAAAAAATATATTACTCAAAAATTTCACTTTTGAGAAAAATGATCACCAATAACTTATCTCAACGCAATAGCTTAATGACTCACAAGGCCACGAAAAAAATTAAAACAAAACAAAAAAAAGTTATCCAAACCGCTTCATCTTCATTACGCACAAAACAATATGTGCATCATACCGATCTCACGTACGCTGTAGGTACATAACCTCAATCCCCCAATCTTGTTTAGTATTTCTCGATTTTTTTTTTTCATTTCGCTTTGAATTAACAGAAATTGCAAACATCACCACATTCATCAATTTCCACAAGAAGACAAGAAGACACCTTGACTCATTACGCGCCAGAGGAAATACTCTTACGCAATGCATTTACAATAATCTCAGTAACAGAAAGAATGAAGAAGACAGACAAAAAACCAACACCTCAATCATTAAGCACAAAAAAAAAACGCGCTTAACCACACACTGTTCAAAATCATGTAGTGATTCTTTTTTTGCTTAATAATAATTCCTCATTTGTCTGAGTTTGTAATTACCACCCACCTTCGAACCTGCCAAAACCGCCCACAAAAAAAAAAATAAGCACTCACCATAAACATACCACCTATCCACACTTGCGACCGTCTTACAAAGTTACCTTCCCCATATTTGGTATACAAACTGTATTTTATAAAAATATTTTCAAGCAATATTAATATTAAGTTTGCCATTTAGGGCACGCTTACCGTTACATTAAGTCGGATTTGGATGATTTCAAAAAAAGCTGACTTTAATATCAACCCAATGACCTTAAAACTTAAACTTACCTTAAAACGTTTTGCAGATCGTATTCCCAAGTTTAAAAAATTTATGATGATTTTGAATCCGATTTGTATATGATTTCACTCAAACGGTATCCTGCTGCTGCTGCTGTTGCTGAAGGTAAATTCAAATGTTTTGAGTCAACCAATTTAAACAACCACTTAGCGAATGCGAATTATCAACACAAAAAAAAATTAGTTTAAAATTACGATGATGACAGAGATTGGCAGTGGATAGTTCTTCTATAAAACAAATTTTATGTTTTTTTTTTTTATTAACAAATCGAATATTTTCTTTTTCAATCTGTAATTTCACTTTTTTGTGTTATTGTTGCTTATAACTCTTCGTTTTTGCTTCGAGCTGCTGGACGACGACGATGACGGACGATGTTGATGATGGCTTAAGCGCTTTCTATTCGTCGCGTGTGTGTTTGTGTGTTTGCTACACAAATATAAATTATAAATAATAAGAAAATATTTCTTTTTTTACTCCGTTACTTTCACAACAAAAAATTAAACATCAGCTCAGACAACGTGCACAAGATATTAAAATGAAGAAAAATCGATTTATTGCGGAACGTTGACAACGAAGTTGACAGACGAATGAAATCACGACGAGACGTCAAAATATTCAAATTACAAGATCACTATAGCCAATGAATATTAATTGAATTAAATAAAACTAAGACAGTCATGCGTTAGTTGTGCGCGATCACTTCCATATATTATGTGTGCAATATTTTTTTATATAATCTCACAATATAGTCAATAAATTTGATTTAGATGGTCAACAAACCATCGTCTAACTCTATAATTTTTTTTTTATTGGTAAACTAAATTTTCTGTTTTGATTTTTTTCTCAATTTAAAAAATTTAAATTTTAAACAAAAATTTGTATCGTCTACCACAAAAATAAAAGAAAGAGAGCAGCACCTGGATTCAGAAGATTGAAAATTGTAAAAATTTTCGGGAGAAACCAGCGTACTCGACGACTTTCGCGACTCAACTAAACTTAAGTCGAGTGGTAGGAGGAAATCGATGGTAACAAGACGGTCGTCGTCTTAGTCGTCATCGTCATCGAAGTTGGCTTTGTTGTTGGTTGGTATATGTCAGTGGTGCTATAAGCTTAAGACGGTGGTAAACTGCTATACACAAGATAAGAAAACTTCAGTATAACATTTTTATCCATTGCCGTATCATATTATGTTAATGCTAGTGTGTGCGTGTTGGCCAGAAAAGTTTTCGGTTTCATTTGTTTTCTCTTTTTCTGAATGTTGCGATCAAAGAGAAACTCTTGCAGCTGCAAAACTTTTGAGACTCTTAAATGTATTTAAATGTGTTTTTGATTTTGCTGAAATTTTTCGTCGAAATTGTGTTTTTTTTTTTATTATTATGAGTTGGTATTAAGCAATACCCGTTTTTTACTGCGTTAGAGGTGGATGCGACTTGTTTCAAATAAAAGTTTGATAATCATCATAATTTTCGTGATTTTATGATGTTAAGCCGCGGATGAGAATTGTCAAAAGGAAGGCGAAATTAATCGAAAAAATGGTAACATGAATTTTAAGTAAGAAAAAGGTGTAATATGTGTTAAACGAAAGAGCTGATTTGCGAACTTTTTTTTTAGTTCATCGTTTAAAGGGTGATAACGATTACGTGGAATCAAATAATGACAGTTATGATAGAATGTAAGTATCTAATCAGATCGGATCACATTAGAAAGAGGTTCACATCTTAATTTGTGATGTGTATTAGGTACCAATAAATGGCACCATATCTTTTAAGATTTTGAATGCAATTAAAATAATTAATAGAAAATAAATTCAGGGAGGAAATTCACTTTTATTTCTTTATTCCTGTCTAGCATGTAGCTTTATGAAATAAGTGTTAATGAAAACATTTTGTTTTTATTTTCAAAACATTTTTGTCTCTGTTGTTTTCCTGAATAATCCTTGCAATGAGAAAAAATTTAAAGACACTTATTTAATGAAACCTTAAGATGTATCGAAAAGAAGAGTTTCCAAGCTATGATTCTGGGAAGGATTGTCAAGGTTAGCGTAAATAAAAGAATTGATAGAGCACAGATATGGATCATGGAGTTTCTAAGAAAAACGTTGGATAAACCCTTTTATTGGACACATAGTTGAGCACAGCTAAATACCTGCCTTGAGGGACACCGGCTGAATTTCACTTAATACGATTTGTTTTCGGTGGGTATCGAATTTATGAAAAATTGGGAAAACCACGTAATAATTTCCTTAAGGTGGCACTGCAATCCGTTGTGGACTTGGACCTCAACGGTCCCTAGCTAAGTATATTCACTTTTGAGTTGTGGTTGTTGTCTTATTCTACTTCCTTGTCCCTCGGGAAAGGCGTCGAAAGAAGGCTTTCCATTCTGGAGCATCGGTGTATATCCGCCCTATATGACTAAGTCATCTGAGTCGCTGGACCTTGACTCTTCTGGCTAGGTCCGTGTCGTTGTACAACCCGTAAAGCTCGCTGTTGAATTTGCTTCTACATTCTCCATCAATGCACATGCACCCATAGATATCCCGAAGAACTTTCTCTCGAAACAGTCTAAGGCACGTTCATCCGATTTTTCAGTGACCTGTACATGGTTCACATGGTACCCAGTCTGGGATGAAGAGTTTTTTGTATTTTGTTTACCTTATTTAATTAAAATGCCCGTGGAGTAGTGATTATGTGCGTCGGCTGTTACGCAGAATCGAATCCTGATCGTGCCCAAAAAGGTTTTATTTCATCTTTTACGGGTACTGCCCCTTGCGAAGAAATGACAATACTTCGATCAATCTTTCATGAAAAAAAGTGCTTTTCGGCGTTAAATTGTAGGTTCCCTCAATTCTTCACACGCACTCAGAGAACTGTTGACATGAGTGTCGGCCACTTACACCTTGGCTCTTCTGCAGCTGTCGCGCCACTCTATTTATTTATTTTTGATCAATTGCTTTTGTCGCCCAAAGAAACAGCTATAAGCAAGAGTTATTCTTCTGATCTCGGCGATGGTGTTATGTCTGAATCCTTTTTTGACATCAAAAGATTTTGTCAGCCCGAGTACTGTTAAATTCATTTGGCATGCATTCTTCCAATCAAACTTTAGAGATGATTTGGTGTATGCCCCTTTCAATGCCTCCTGCTTTGAACAGCTTGGCAGATAAACCATTTACTCCAGGGGCTTTGCTGGATTTCACTTTATCTAGATCAGGTTCACGGAATTATTGGCTATGGTTGTGTCCAATGAATGGCTCATAATTGAGCCAGGTGTTTTACCTTTGCGGCTGAACCTCAGGACTTATTTCCTGCTGTTGGCTCTTTCAATTTCCTCGAGCTGACGCCATATACATTAAATTCAAACGTTATAATCGCATAGGACATAGGATCAAAAACTTTCGAAAAGTCTGTATAGAACAGTTTGCATTCGGGTATAACCAAAGAGTTCAAGGAAACGGGAAGATTTGTCACCGTAGGAGTCATGGATGATCTGTAATTTGTTGAATTGGACCTATCTCCGTTTTTAATAAATACTTGAGATTATTAGCGCATTCTTCAAGATAGGAGTATACATTAATGTCTGATTTCGTTGACAACTCAAAAATGTTCCGCAGAAGAAGAGCGGAAACTAACTTTAATATTTTTTTAACAACAGGCGTAATGCCAACTATGATAGTTCACTTGTGTAAGTTGATCAATCTGACTCCTAACAATAAGCATACCTTCATTAGTCATAGTTTTTAAGGCGTTGTGCTAAGTTCTTAGTAACCAACTAACGAGCTAGAAAATCCAAATCATTTAGCTTATTCCACGCGGACCTTAATTCTTAAATCATTCAAACAAACGTTTGTCCAAAATGATTGCAATTCAAATCACAACCAACTTAAGCTTTATTAATCTACCAATTTATTTGTATATCCATTTAAGAACAACATAAATGCAGGATAACTGCTGCATTTAAGTTGACACTTCACACTTTTTTTGACATTTGATTTTTCTAACTTATTGCTGTCATTAGTTCAAAGTTTGTTTTATATGAATGCCTTCCATAAATCACCGAGCCGATGTTAGGTATTTAACATCCTGATAATGTATAAATTAATTTGCTAACACAACATCCATTTGAATGAAGAGCATTTGTCATTTTGCTTGCGGCAACGTGAAACAATAACGACATCCTATTTATTAACTGATCTCATTCGGAATTTGAATTGATTCGATTTGTATCATATTTTTGACGTTATGGGTTCTGACAGATGGTTGGGCATTATGAGGTGTGTGTTGTGACAATCGAACTGACATTATATGAAATCTGTCAGACGTGATGGTATTTTGTTTTGGTTAATGACACGTGTTACAGATTTGTTTTCTTGGGGGATTTTTGATGAATACGAGAGGAGACAGTTTAATCGTGAATTCCAAATAAAACATGGTCAAATGACAATTTAAAGCGAATTCTTTTTGTGAGTCAGTTTTTCATTCAGAATGTGAATCCGTATGCTTTTTTTAATCTCTGAAATCTTTGTTTTGATTTGAAGCAAACCGAGTCACAAAAACCCCAAAAAAACAAACATTAAAAATTACATCAACAGATAGACCAATAAATTGCAAAATAAAAAAATAATCTTTACGGATATTTCACATGAAAAAGTCTTGCCCCCAGTCAATCCCAACTGTCCAAGCAGCATTGCCGAGACTCTTAAAAAAAAACCATAATTAATGGAAGACCATTAAAAATATCCAATTAATTTATTTTCTTCAATTAGACAACAATACGCCACTCCAAGCAATAAGTATATAACCCCAGACCCAACATGTCAATGGCTTGATTAATTTCATAATTAAAAACAACTTCTCCGACAGCAGAACAAAAAAGAAATCTTTCTCATGCAATTCATTGCGAATCGATAGAGAGGGCAAGTCGCGCCCATGCATGTTTAATTAATTCAATTCGAAGCTCTACAAAACTTCAGCTTCAATATTAATTCACTGCAGACTTCAATTTTGTGTGTGTGTGTTTCTATTTTGACAATTCAAAACCATTATAATTTTTATTTAGACAAAAGGAAATAGCGTTTTGATTGAATTTCAAGAGTTTGAAAAACTATCGACATTTTAAGCACAAATTTATTCAAATAAAATACTTGGCATAATTTTAACACTCGTTTGTCTATTGTTTTTATTTGGTATCTTACTAATCAATGTCATTTATATCAGACTTAATTCAACTCACTTAAGTCGCATTATTGGTCAAGACCTTCTTGAGAGCATTAATTTATATTTTATTGTGAATTTTGTGTCAGAGAAGAGTAAAATTGTATCTATAAATATATCATGATAGAGTCGTTAAACTAATTTCGCCTAAGGCGATTCATTTTGATTTCAAATTTGTTTCAAGTAGCTGTGTAAGAAGTCGTTTCCCAAATAAAGTTGCAACATACATAAGTAAACGCACAAATATTTGCATTTGGATCAAAAAAATGACCTTGACTTATGAGACAGTATTAACAATAGCCGAAAATTAGGATGCCAAAATGGTGCAGAAACAATAAAAGAGTTTGCTGCTCAAATCTTTTGTTTTGTATTTTTGTTTATTAAGGTATTATTCCATAGAAGAGTTCGGTTTGTATTTTCATCAACAAATAAGCAGATTTTTAAACGTGTTTGGAACGTGAGTTAAACAAAAAAGCAAGGTGTTTAATATTTCAAGTTTTAGTATACAGCTTTGTCTGAATAATGTTAGTTTACCAAAAAGAATTTTTGTATGACAATTCATTTTTTCTTATACGACTTTGATTTGTCTGCATACAAATTTGTCCTTTCAACTTGAACTCCTGCTGTCATCTCAACTTTGATTCCCAGGGCTTTGTTGTGTGCTCCAGACATCATGAGCTGATCAGATGTTCCACTGAGTGTCAATAGAAGCTTTATAAATGCTGACCTAGCACTTCAGTCCGTGTTTTTGATACCACCACATTTGCCTATCAACTCGAGTGTATGCTGTCTAGTCCACACTCAACCCCTCGCCTTTGATTCCTTCTGAAGTTGGTACGCAATCCTCAGTTGAAGTACCAAATATTCACCAGGTGGATGTGGAGAGTAAAAGTCGAAGATAGGTAACTATGAAGACTTTGATTTTTCACTTGATTGCACGAACGTTAAAAATAATTAGTCGTGTATTGTCCCTCAAAATGATTATGAAGTATATTACCTTCGTTCTCCATGATTCTCATCAATTCAAGTACCTTGTTTTGAGAAAGTTGTGAGCTTATTCGATTGTTTTCTAATTTAAAAACAAAGTAGATCATATTTTCAGTTTTATCAGCAATCAAAAGCAACCCAATTACTTAGTTTTATTTACCAATATATTTGTGCGAATATCCCGACAACGGCCAAAACAAGGAAATGCTGCAGGAAAATTCAACGTCGGATAGCTACAATCGCAAGAGATCGCCAGATCCTTTTTTGATCGAGTGTCAAGTTACCTCTCAAGGAATCCTATGCCGCCAACATCAAGTATCTAAGATCGGTGGCAACATTGCCAGAAAGCAGTTAGAGATGCCGCCTCTAATGTGCTTGGTTTCATTAAGCCACCAAAACGAAACCCCTGGTTTGACAAAGAGTGCAGGCAGGCCCATGCAACCAATCAGGAGGTATACAAAGCGGGGCTGCATGGAAGAACAAGAGCTGCTCGTGAGCCCTACGAGCGAAAGAGGAGAGAGGAACGCTGCCGGTCTCAGGAGGAAAAAGAGAGAGCGTGAGAAGCGTCAGATCGAGGATGTTGAGAGAGCCAACAGCAGGAATGAAGTTCGGAGGTTTTATCGAAAGGTTAAACAGCTGGCTCAAGGTCATCGAGCAAGAACCGATGCCTGCAGAGATAAACAAGGGAACATCATAGTAGAATCACAGTCAATGCTGGGGATTTGGAAAGACCACTTCTGTAGACTGTATAACGGCGACGACGAACAAAACACCGCCGTCAGACAGGAGCCTTTCATCGGACACGATGATAGCCAACAATTCCGTGAACCTGACCTAGAAGAAGTGAAAACCGCAATATCACGGCTGAAATCCAACAAAGCCGCTGGAGCAGATGGACTAGCTGCTGAGTTGTTCAAAGCAGCAGGTGACGAGCTAGATAGGAGCATGCACCAAATCATCTGTAAGATAAGGTCAGAGGAATGCATGCCCGATGAATGGAACCTCAGCATTGTTTGCCCGATCCTGAATAAGGGAGATCCTCTAAACTGCGCCAACTACAGAGAAGTAAGTCTACTTAACATCGCCTACAAGATCCTCTCTGCCGTAATATGTGAACGTCTGAAGCCTTTCGTCAACAATCTGATTGGTCCTTATCAATGTGGCTTCAGGCCAGGAAAGTCAACCATCGACCAAATTTTCACGTTGCGGCAGATCCTGGAAAAGACCTATGAATTCCAAATCGATACCCACCACCTTTTCATCGATTTTAAGGCCGCGTATGACAGCATCTACAGAGACGAACTGTACAAAGCTATGTCTAGTTTTGGCGTCCCTGCCAAGCTCGTTCGCTTGTGCAAAATGACGATGGAGAATCACGCTGCTCCATCAAGGTTGGCAACGAGCTTACGGAATCTTTCGACGTCAAAAAAGGATTCAGACAAGGCGATGCACTGTCATGCGATTTCTTTAACATCGTTCTTGAGAAGATAGTGCAGAACTCCAACGTCAACACCAGAGGCACTATCTTCCAAAAATCTGTTCAACTTCTCGCGTACGCCGATGATATTGATATAATGGGAAGAACACAGCGTGATGTCAATGGCGCCTTTGTGAGAATTGAGACAGAAGCGGCAAAAATGGGTTTAGCGGTAAATGAGGGAAAAACGAAGTATATGCTGTCTTCGAGGAAGGACACCCAACACCGACGGCTCGGACAGAACGTCACAATAGACGCAAACAACTTCGAGGTAGTAGAGGAGTTTGTCTACCTAGGCTCCGCTATAAACACGGGCAATAACACCAGCGCCGAGATCAGACGAAGAATAACTCTTGCTAATCGCTGTTTCTTTGGGCTAAGAAAGCAATTGAGTGGAAAAGCCCTCTCTCGAGAAACTAAGGTAAAATTGTACAACACACTCATCATCCCAGTCCTGCTGTATGGTGCAGAAGCATGGACCTTGACAAAATCGGATGAAAGTGCCTTAGGCTGTTTCGAGAGGAAAGTTCTTCGGGTCATCTTTGGCCCCGTGTGCATTGAAGGGGAATGGCGAAGAAGATACAACAGCTAACTTTACGGGTTGTACAACGACATGGACCTAGCCAGAAGGGTCAAGGTCCAGATGGTTCGGTCATTTGGAGCGGTTGGACTTCAATGCTCCGGCCCAGAAAGCCTTCGACACTATTCCCGAGGGACGTAGGAGGAGAGGAAGACCGCGACTCAGGTGGCGCACTCAAGTGGAAGAGGACCTCAATCAACTTGGAGTGCAAAACTGGAGACAACTAGCTAAGGACCGAGCTAGCTGGCGGAGACTGTTGATTGAGGCCCAAGTCCACAACGGTCTGTAGCGCCACCTTAAGTAAGTAAGTATATAGTTGTGCATGGATTGACTTTCCAAAATAAAAACTCGTCTAGAAATCATCATACACAAATTTGAGAAACGAGAACCCGCGTATCTTGAACTTTTTCCAACACCATTTTCTAAATCCTTGAAAGACGAAAAACATGAGAATTCTGAAAGAGCGAAGCCAATAAACTATGACAGCAAACGTAACTACACGCAACTGACTGTGCATTTTATTTCCCATAAGCTTCCAACCAATAAGAAGAAAAAAATTAATTCACGAAAGATTTATATAAATTTAATTGATGGAAATTATTCATCACAAAAGATGTCATAACAAGGTAAACAAAAATAATAAAAGAGGCTTTTGATTGAAGATATCAAAATCATACATTATTGTTTTTTAATTCTCTGCAATGTCCAAAAACGGTTTCAAGAGACGATTTTCAATATTTATTTTGATGCAATTTAAAATTCACTTGATATGTTAATTAGTTTTAAGCCCAATAAAGATTTGATTGATGCGACATTAATTATTGTTTAACTATGAATTGTTGTCATTGAAGAAGTTCACACACAACTTTCATGGCTATCGATTTCAAACCATTTAGAAAACGTTTAACGAAAACGATAAATCAAGCTTTTTATTTCTTTGAGTTGTGTCAATGTATAACAAAACATATTTTCGGATGGCGTCAATGTCAAATCAAATGGAATAGAACTTCAAGAACAGCATTATATGATTTTGTTTCTATTAAAGGTACATACTATATAGTACTGTGATGCCAAACCTTTCTGCCTTAAACGATATCTAAAAATGACTTATGTTTGTAACATCAAGGTAAAGGATTGGCAAAATCGGATCTTTATAAGCGAAAACCGCAAAGCATTGTATGTACCTCTTGTTACCACAAATGAATTAGACCCATTCAACACTTTTTTCATCAGAAATCGATTAGCAATTTGACAGATGATTTAAAATCATCCAAATCTACCTATTCAATTGCATAATCAAAGTTTGATTTTTCTGATTCTCATGCCAAATTGGCGGATGTTGAATAAGTTACTTGAAAGGAAAAAAAACAACATATTGACATTGAAGATAGACATCATTCTTTGTCATGTTTGGATGGAAATCAAAATAAAACGAAAACAGTTAAACCTATTTGAGTTTCTCTGCATGTCTTTTAGTTGGACTTGAACAGATGCAACAAAACTCACGTGCTGGGAATAAATCAAAAAATCAATGTTCTGGAATGTCGAAAAACCATTCGACTGCACATCTGCCGTAAAAGCAAACATTTTTGGTTTGGTCTTTCTGTTTTTTGAAATTCCGATGGTATGGTGTGATCTGAATATTATTTGCCTGTAGTAATGGAATCTGCATGGAGTGCAAGATATTGATTTGTAAAAATATATATTTCACTCACATACCTCCCTAAGACACCTGAAAGCAACATTTGGCTACGGATCTGAGTAATTTAACATTGTTTTGGAAAATGGCCCATTTTGTTAATTTTTCATAAAAAAATTATAAATGTCTTAATAGTTTGCCAGAAATCATTTTAAAATACGGGCACTGTATGTGTGAATGAGTGAGGGTGACATGCACTGGTTAAGTCAGAAAGTATTGATTTCTCTTCCAGTTCGGTCTTCAAATCGTTTCAACGTTTATATTTGTGATAATATTAGTAAAAAGGAAGTAAAACCATGCTTTTGAAAATTAAACTAAGTATCCAATAACTTGAAAATTAAAATAAACGGCTTTTCTAGAAAAAAGAGTACCATAATTTGAGCTGCTTCGAACAAAATCAACTCGAACTGGATGAGTGGTCATAGTCTCTACGAGGCGCCAAATTTTGCACCTTAAACCTTTTTTATTTCGTTCATAAGCAATAAATAAAATACAAATTATATTTACAAGAAAAAAAGAAATCGAATTGTCAAACCTGCTCCATGAAGCATGAACATTGAACAATCTTTAAATGACTGGATTTCATTTTTTTACATATATGTTTATTGTACCAAAAAATATGCAATGTTACTAATTCCTAAAAAGTATTTAGCACTTATTTTGGCCTCAAACATACAATGACTTAATTTACAATATTAATATACTCAATTATACGTGGCTTAAAAATGTTATCCGTGGCGTGTTTCATCACAGTTTTTCCAGGACTGGTTTTCCATTCCCTTGCGCTACGTGTTGGCTTATAGCCGCGTTGATATGCTGACCAGCATTAAAGGAAACTGCTTCACCTTTTTCCGTTGTCAGTTCCTCCGGGATATCCATGGCACTCAGGTTCATTGGCAACATTTGCAACAATCTTCCTAGCTGCGTCAGCAAGAAATATATCCAGTGGCTTAATTCGGGCATCCTTGCAGAGTCGTTTGTTGCTGAAATACTTGCGTCTCCTTATAGCAGTTTCCTTTCATACAGGAGAAGTTTCGGCATCAATGTCTTGGATATTGTGATACATAATGGAAATCAATAGCTGATCACTGGCCTGAGTAGCTGCTTGTAAATCAGCAGCTTGATTGGCTTGCTTGTTGATGCGGACTCGAACTTCCTATAAGACGGGGCTTGTGGATGTGAGCCCCAATCCAGACGCTGTAGAATGCAATCTTGAGATCCAGAAAGCATTCTACCGTAACACGGTGACTATTTAGAGCAGATGTGACATCGGCCTGGAATTTCAGCAAGGGAGGTAGCGCGGAGTGGCATTTACGGAATCCAAACTGCATATCGGGCATGATGTATGCGCTCATTGTAGAATCGCGTAAGCTTCCTAAGGATGATTTTTTCAAGAATCTTGGCCTAGACGTATAGGCCGGTAATTGGAGACCAGGTTGCTTGCACGTTTCATCGGCATGTTCCCTATTTGTGCTGTTTTCCACTGCTGTGGAAAGAAGTAATTGTTGATGCAGTTGTTGATGATAATCCTTAGAATTCCAAACATCATCCATTCCAGTTGACTACTTTGGCTTTAAACTACTGATGATTTCTTCTCTTGATTGCAGAATTGTTGGTGTTTCACTGGATCATCTACTGGACGAAGCATCGTCAAACTGAACTGCTTCAGTATTTGGTTGTTGAATTAATTGAATGGAGACATCGATATCCATTCAATAAGCCGGGTCTGCTGAAGGAGTAGGTGTGGAGCTTTGCTCAAAGTGGTTGGCAAAGGCTTCGACCAGCTGCGCTTGTAAGTTCGATGTTATTACTGAGCATTGCTTCTGTTAGCGGCTTTTTTTCCCTACTAGGCGGTTTATCTCCTTAAAGACGTCTGGTTCTGGTTTGATGGCCTGCAGCCTGTTCTCGAACGCGATCTCATTGTGCTACCGAATAGTGTTTCACAACATTATGTTGGTGTAGTCCAGTTACTTTTTGGCTATCCTGTACTCTAGATTGACGATGTTAAGCTCCCGATGAAGTACCCTTAGGAGGCGCCTCTTTTTTTTTTAACTGTGGACGTATAATGCCTGCACATTATGTATTCCGGAAGTCGCTGGTATCGGTCCTTCGGTTACTTGGGTACTTTTGGTGCATCAAGTGATTTGAAACAGCGGACTCAAAACGATCCAGTCTTTCGATGTTTAAGGACTGAATTTGACAAAACAGCAATTGCTGTTTATATCGAATTAATTGAACGAAGAATTAATTTGCTTCGTGCTTCATGATTCTCAGCATTTCGTGTCTTATAAAATTTCAGTTTCAGAACAAGGGTGCGACCTGATTCAGGTTGTTAGACAAATTGATGGAGAGGAGTAGATTCTCATAAAAAAAAAGGTGAATCTTTTGCTGGCAAAAGAATACTGAAGGCAAACGTACTGCGGGAAAGTAGTTTGCGGGGTTTTGCTAGAGGGATTTTGATATGCTGCAGAATTTTGGTTTGCGGTATTTCGACGCCAACCCATACAAATAGTAAGCATCGAAAATTATGATACTTGCACTAAAAAAAGATACAACTCTACGAATTACTTTGAAAACAAAAAACGTAACTAACCGATATTATTAGAGTCCTTTTCCAAGATATTTGCAATAGAAATAAACGAACAACCTATTTATTTGTTATATGTAGGTACTTTCAAAAATCTCATTTATTAAAAATGATTTTTGATTGATTGAAAACCTCGCAAATTTCTTCTCAAATATAATAATGTCTTACCACAAAAAAGTTAGTTTTAAGAACATTTAAAATTTGTTAAAATAAATCACACCATGCGCAAATGTATTTCTGCGTGGGACAGTGCTTGGATCAAATTTCAAAAAACATCTCAACATAGAAAAAAATCACGTTCATAGTATTAAAAGCTACGAATGATAAACATACCCAACC
>CAKKXW010000002.1:25446865-25568550 GCA_920937365.1 Sphaerophoria rueppellii | reverse complement strand
CATACAGAGGTTATCAGGGAAAAAGAAGTAAGTTTCCGGTGTTTTTGAGCCAATCCAACCGAAAAAAATCGGAATACGTTTTAATAATCCAGGAAGGCCTGCAATGCCAATATTCGAAGGACCAAATGTTTACATGACTTATTAAGGCAAAAAATACTGCAATGTCCCAAAGGCAGTAAGAATTTTTGTTTTTTTTTTTTTTGTAAAAATATGAAGAATTCTTTCTCTTCCTCGGTCCCTACACACGTTGACAATGACACTCCAGTTGTTAGCTCCTTCGCGAATGCTAACCTTTTTGCTAGGCAGTTCACCTCCAACTCTTCGCTACCAGAGAGTGTCGGACCCATTCCTCCAATTCTTAAGCGCGTCAATGACAAATCTTTTTCCTTACTCATGCTGTGGCGAGAGTCCCGGATGATAACCCCGCTGAAGAGGTGTTCTTTCATGCTGGCAAAAGCCTTGCATAAGCTTTTCCATCTATCCTATTCTTCTGCGCCCGCTCCGAGCAGTTGGAAAACAGCATTTTTTCAACCAATTCCAAAAAAAGGCGAATCTTCATCTCCCTCCCAAGTATCGACCGTTTGAATTTACGTCCCTTCTTTCTTAGCTCATGGAAACGCTGATAAACTATCAGCTGAAGAAATATATCGAAGACCGAAAGCTTCTTAAGGCGCCTGGTGGCACTCAGCTCGGTAGGCGATAGCTCTGGTCAATCAGCAGGTTTATTTAAGGACCCTAGTGACACCTAGGACAATTTTCATCATAGTTGAACCCCAAAACACTGGTGAGGAAAAAAATAATAATGAAATGGCGATTTCTGGACGTTTGGCAGTGGAAATGTACAAAAACTGATTTCGTACTAAAAGTTGAAATGACAACTAAGAGTAGTAGAGAAAGGTAGTGGTAGTTTAAGCACAAAAGTACTGACCATTAGATGATAGAACAGAGAGAGAGACATGAATGTTACGACGGTGGTCCAACGAGGTGAATGAGACATTCTTTCACCAATCAATCTTAGGGCTCTTTTTTGTATACCATCCAAGTATGTAGCTGGAGCACCAGCCTAGAAATGAGAATTGTACTCAAGCTTTGGACGGACATAAGATAATAGCCAGATAAGACGGGGGAAAAAATTGTTTGCACCGCCTTAAGAAACCTAAACATCTTGCGGCATTTTTGGCGACATCGCATATGTGTTCGGTCCACAAAGGTGGTCAGTAATGCACATACCGAGAATCTCGAGATATTCGGTCTCATTGATGCAAATGCCACTCATGGACAGTGGCAGGGGAGGTATATCTCGCTTTTACGATACAAGACAGCATTGAATTTTCGAAGCATTAAACTCTAAGCCATTTTATATTCCCCATTGAAAATGAGAAAGAAGGTCGTAGACAAAACGGACCCCTGGGGGACACCAGCATTTATACAACTTGTATTGAACGGTTCGAAAGAAATTTTCTAATCCAATGAAGGAGGGATTCATCGATACCAAAAGCACGGTTGTTCGGTAAAAGAGCAAGATGCCAGACTTTATCAAATGCCTTTGAAATATCAAGTGCAAAAATCTTACTTTCTCCAAAACGATGTAAAGATTTATTCCACTGTTCACTGATCACCAGTAGATCTGTGGTTGCAAGAACCGTACTGCCGGTCATTAAATATACCTGCTGATGCCCAGTTAATAAACCGCGTACCCCAACAATCACCGATAGAGATGGCATATAAGCGGACATCCGACAAGCGGAAGCGATAACTGAAATCCCAGCACCGGAAGTACTACAAGTGGATATCCAGATTTACCAGGAATAAAAAAGAATTTAATTTCAATGTTGTATTTGTAGTTTTAAGTGTTTCCAATAAATAGTTTGTTACCAGGTTCAGAAAGACCTATCATTGAAGTTTCGTTTTTTCTTCGATAAATCTTGGCAAGACCGGTGAACAAATCTCGGGCAAGACATTTAGTTAGCAGTGATTACATGTAAGCATTAAATCAACCTTACATAATGATATTTTTTTTAAATCTCATTTCTTTATAATTTCTGTAATATAAATTAATTAAATAATTTTTAGTAATATTATGCCTTTGATTTTCAAGAATTGTTTGTCAAATAAAAAATCTTTTGACAGTTGATACCAACAAAGTAGTTTTATTAATTAAAAACAGATAAATGCAAAGAATGATTCGAACCAAGTCTATCAGATTTCATGCTGATTTGTTTCACTATAATCAAATATTTTAACTTATTTTGCACAAGCTAAGCAACTATACCTGATTTAAAAATAAATGTTGATCTTTAAATGATATATGATACATATATAATTATTCAAAAAATATATTTGTTTCTCAAATAGATACGCCTCGGAATTTATACAAAATTAAATAACAAACAAACACCAAACAAATTCAGTATGTCAATGTTCAACCAAAAAACAAGCGAAAGCTCACATTGACTTTTAATTTTATTAAGGAATTTTTAAATCCGGTAGATTAACATTTCGACATCTTCAAAGTTATTGGTCAAAACTTGTTCCTTAATTAATTTTAGAACAAACGAGAACTGTTTGACTAAACCATCAAGTTCCTACCAGAAGAAAAAAAAACACAAAAATTCATAAAACACGTTTACTTTAGCCGAACTTGTCCTCAGGAAGAACGTGTACGTGATTGAAATTTCATAATTCTTAAATTGACAAGGAATTCCTCCCCACATTGAACACTATCATGGCCATGCACTTTCGACTCAAGTAAAAACTCAATCATAAATCTCACAACCTTAACCATCCAAGACATATTTCCGAATCAATTCGGAATGCTTGGCATTTTCATTTTTCATTACCTACATAGCGATCTCCACACCTTGAACAGTTTGAGATCTGGAAGCCATCTCTGGGTTCACCAAAACAAAACAAAAAAAAATGAATTAAGGAGTACAATTCATTTATAAGAATTTAAGCAGTAAGTGAGTTTATTTTTAGCCAACGACCTTGATATTTGTTGGTTTTTTCCGCTCCTTAAAATCATATAGCAACCCACAGCAAAAGCTAGACTCTTTTCCTTACCAAAAGAACCATCTGGATCTGGTAATATTTCTTTGTTCATCAGAATTGAAGATGATGACAAAAAAAAAATTTGATTGGTGCAAAAGTTTAGTTGCTACAAACAAGCTTAACCAGAAACTGTTGCACCCGATCACGTCACAAGTCACCAGAAAACAAAGATTCAGATAAATATTTCTCTAAAAAAAAAAGAAACCGAAACATGAATTTAAATCGTTCTCGAACATCAAGGTCATCAAAAGTTAATTTATTATACTCAACCTTCTTGTGGGTTAAGCATTTATCTATACCCAAAACCTGAAGCCGCGAGAAGAAACATATTTACACTGCATTCGGGTGTGTAATTACGAATATAGTTTTAATAAGCATGGATTTCATTAAATCAGTCTATAAATCATTGAAATGATTGTTTAAACGTTTTAGTGTTCTTATTTGCATTGTTTTTTTTCGTTGTTTGGGTTTTGAGTATTTTTTCTTTCACAGCTGAACGGTGTCACTGAAGAAGGTCACAATGTAATTGTATTACACCGGAAACTATTTTAATTGATTAAAGCTTTTTTGTAATGTTTTATGTTTCATGTTTGGAATGTAGTTAATTTAGTTGGGTTTGATTGGCATTCATTATGTTAAGAGTCATAATCTCAAATTGGATAAAATAATTTTTTGTTTGTTAATAGAGGCCAGTTAGATTTGGATCATGTATGCAAGATTTTATTGTAACCCAAAAGCTTATACTTCCGCTGAAAAATGATTTATCTTGATCATGCACGAAGAGAGTTTGAGTATATTTTCTTTTGGAGGTTCGACGCTCAACTCTTTTGTTTTAACAATTTGCTTGGAAAATGTTTATTACAACCCATTAAGTGCTCGCTTCCTAGGTAGAATTGAATTTTCAAGTAGTTAAGCTCTTTCGAAATTTTATTTCAATTTCTGTAGCAATGTTGTTGGATGAATTTTTACACCTTTACCCAATGAATGATTTAAAAGAAAAAAAAGTTCAAACGACTAACTATTTGCATAAGAAAATTTGCAAATAACTTCTCAGCCAAAGCGAACTCATCGCGCGTCATCTGGCGTCACAGATCAGTCTTGCAAAAGTACATCAGATTAACAACTTAATTTAAGACTTACATAAAATGCATCTTAACTCTTTCTGACAAGCGTTTAAAATACATTTTCATCTCAAGTATTTACTCAACTAAACAGAAACACCTCCTCAGATAGACACTACGTTTCTATTGAATGCTTCATCAAAAGGTCTCTCCGTCTGACCATATAGAAAATGTTCAAAGCAACAATGTTTGCCCTAACACATTCACTCGGCTGAACACCTCAAACAGTTGACACCATGATTTATAATATCAAGTCAACAGGTGCCGCGTGCTATCTATTTTCAATCCAAGCTTCAAGAATAAATGAAGATAATCACTTGAGGTATGCCGGCCGCAGCTACAGCCACAGACGCCAACTTTAAACAACTTCTGTTGTAGAGCTACTGGTTCTACTTGAGACCGACCACATTGGCGTGGCGTTGGCGCTGCTGGCTGTTGTTCTAATCTCGGATGCATTCTATCGCAGCTTAAGATTTAGTTCAATTCGCTGATGATCAAGCTAAACGTAATTCCATCCGATGGATGAGAAAAATTTATTTAATAAACTCTTAGACCATAAAGTTGATTATAAGTCGGAGAAACAGATTCGTTGAGATGTGAATAATTGAATGATCCGAAGGACCTAGAGTGACAAAAGAAGTAGGTGGAGACAAGGTACTGAACATATTACAAATCTCAGAAATAGCTGCAACGATCTTAACCAATGTTGTTCATCTTTAAAAATCAAGCTGGTACATCTAAACTGGGTGTTTGATTTGAACTTTGCAAAACTTCTTTCTTGATTTTTCTTACTGCAAATTTGAGCAGGGAAATAAAATTCGCATTCTTGCCACATAACTGCAATTCAGGTTATTTTATCTTGCAAACAAGATAAAAATAAAACTCGAGCTTTAACTTGTTAGCAACAATAATTATTATTTAAGTCACACTCACAGTCGCAAGAAATATTGAAAAAAGTGTGCAAAAGCCACAGTCTTCAAATCAAAGCTTAATTCCACTGTCTTTTCACAGAAAAAAAAATAACTAAAAACAAGTTAAGAGACATAAACCGACTTCGACAGACACTTCACTTTAAACATAGCGGAATGTTTCGAAAGTGAGAGTAACCAGCACCTGGAAATCGTGTCATATGGTCTGAAGTGTGTACAACCTGTTTCTGTTAGCTTTTTTCATGCTCTTTTAAAATGAAATACAGTTGTGCATTGTGCAAATGAAAATACTCTTAAGTTTTGCTTACAATAAGCTCAATTTAATGGCTAAGTTGTTTGCCGCCGCTTTTAAAAGAGAGTTTCGTAAAGTTTATTTCATTTATGTATGTCTGTGTAGGTCTTTTGAGTTGCTAAGAAAAAAAAACATGTCTGCTAATTGGTAGAGCTTTCATAAATAGGCAGTGTTTCGAGCTTTTCTTCATTGTTGCGATCACGGAAAACATAATTGTTTGTCATGTTTGGTAAGTTATATATTCTTGCATACTTTGAGGAGCAAATTATTAAAAGGTAATAATAACTTTTAGTTTTATATTTATTGCGTTTATGAAGAATGCTAGCATTCACCCGAACCACGACCTGGAAAACAGAGCCTTCTTTCATCACTTCTACCTTCGAAACGATATTGTGCAATGAGAACCGCGGTTTCATGCGGTTCAATGGCGACTTTTTGGCAAACGCCATAATCGCCGGGAAAACGGAAGCAGGTCCTCCCTTAGTAATGAAGGTAGAGCTCCAGCTCATCTTCAAGTCAATAAACAATAAGAAGACAGCAGGTGTCGGTGGTTTATCCAACATTTTACTAATACACTTACTGATTGAGCAAAAGACATCTACACCACTCTGTTCAACAACGCCCTGAATATAATGCTTATTATCCAGAACGTTGGAAGACAGCTGTGGTTTCATCCTCTCCCGTAAAAGAGAAAGGACAAGTCCAATCAGTCAAATATTCGGTCGATAAGTCTACTACCAAGCATTAGCAAAGTATTCGAAAAGATCATCAATAGAGGCAGAGCTCTAAGTGGGCTAATTACAACAAAATAATTCCGGATAACCAGTTCGGGTTCATGGCGGGATATGACACCATTCTAAGCTCATTTCTGATATGCAATGGAAGAAGTCCAAACAACAATGCACGGGTGCTGTTCTGCTTGATTTAGAGAAGGCTTCGACACCGTATGGTTAGATGGGTTGTACCTAAAACTTATCAGACTAGGCATCAGTAAACCATTATAATATATGATTTATGCTATGCTCAGCGGTAGAAAGTTTGTTGTCAAAGTGGCAATGTAACTTGTCAAAGTGACAATGTAACCTTCGAAATTAAAAATGATCTGCAACAGGGTGCTGTTAATTCGCCAATCCTCTTCAGCATTTACAACAGTGATCTGAAAGCTGGCCTTATCCAGGCAATTGCGTATGCCGACGACCTGATTGCGTGCAGAACTGCCCCAATGGTCGAAGTCATTAGAACTCTCTTGCAACGTGACTTCAAGAAGATTCAGCGATATTGCAACGACTGCAAACTGAAAATAAATGCGAAAAAATGATGTTCTGGATGTTCTGGACACGCGCATGAATTGGCACAAGATGGTCATCGTTGAACCTCGCGGACAGCGATCAACGAGAAAAGTGAAGTGAAATCCCTTGGTAGGATCTGTTTGGATCAAAAATTTGTATTTCAACAGACATATACATAGATGCTGCTCTGACAAGTGCCAGAGGAGCCTTTGCTTTGACGAAACAGCTGTTTTAAAACAGTCGGCTTGACCCCAGGGTGAAGGGAATTTGCTACATGGCCCTTATACTGCCGATGATAGTTTATGGCTGTCCACTGTCCAGTGTGGTTCAACGTTGCACCATCACAAAAGGAGGAGATTCGGGTGTTCGAAAGGCAGTGTCTTCGGCGCTATCTCGGTTTTTATCGGATATCGGAATCTTCTTATCTATATTACAGAATTATTCTATCGAGGTTTTATACAACGAGGCTCGGATCAACATGAACTGACAATTTCGTGATAAAACTTGTTCGGGGTCACATTGCGATAGGACTGACTTTGAAGAATAATTTGATCTTTGGGGCGTTCAATTCGACATCGACGACGAATATTTTGATATTGCAGGCTTGAGCGGCTTCCGCGAAGAACTGACAGAACTTTCAAGAATATCAGTGCCGAGAAAAAAGGGCTTCTCAAATTAGCCATTTGAAATCGACGTTAAATTTCAGTTCCTCCCAACCCTTCACACGCACTCAGAAAAGTGCTAGCCACTTAGACATTGGC
Source organism: Sphaerophoria rueppellii (assembly GCA_920937365.1). NCBI lineage: Eukaryota > Metazoa > Arthropoda > Insecta > Diptera > Syrphidae > Sphaerophoria > Sphaerophoria rueppellii. Next base: position 25,561,107 of record CAKKXW010000002.1, on the reverse strand, counting down.
TCTACTGGAACTATCACGCAGATATTTTTAGGTGTAAGAGAAAGTTTTTGTTATCAAAGTCCATGTCTCTGCTCAATAGAGGACTTTACTGCTCAATTGCCTTGTTAGTCCAAAGAAGCAGCGATTGGCAACAGTGATTCTTTGTTTGATTTTGGCGCTAGTGTAGTTGTCAAGTTTATAGCGGATTATATGTAGACAAAGTCTTTAACTTAATCGAAGTTAAAATGGTGTATACAGACGTTGGCTCCAAGACGTCAATGTTGGGTGTCCTTTCTCCATCAACCGCTATAGAACCATTCTCTTGGCTTCCGTCTCAAGGATCACAAACGCTCCACTGATACACCCTGTGTTTTCCGACCATGAAAGAACAGCATGAGTTTTCCATTGACATCTCACACAGACGGATGTGTTTTTCCGGGATGTCAAAACTAGACATTGCTCTATATAGGTAGTAGGTATCGAAGTTCTCCAAGATTTTCCGTATATTGAAACTCTATATAAATCTGTTCAGCGGTTTTAGCATAGCTATTGAACCTTTTGAAAGAAAAACCCACTGCTGCCGCCAAAAATTGAAATAATAAGAAAAAGATTTTTTTTAGAAATTTGGACAAATCCATTGACACTGAAGTAAATCGAAAAAGCCGTTTATGTTGTACCTACATCTACGAAATTACGTGATCTACCTTATTAATTTTTGTTATTATTTTTGTTACAATCAAACTTTCGACAATTCCTTGTTGATCAACTTCTTGTCCTGTAAGTAAAGCAAGTAAGACATCAACCTGAAAATGGCCTGCTGATAAGTCATGCCGGTGATTTCACACATTTCTGTTCCATTTTCTTTAACTACGAAAAAACCAAAATCCAAATGTAACCTAAATATGAACAACTGTATTGTGATCCTAAAAACCCACGAACTTCCAAGTTCCAAATATTAAAATTACTACTTCAGTTTATGTTTTTATTGATTCAATATTAAAATGTTAACCACAAAATTAACTTAACGCTGAGTAAGCTGGTCATCCACCAAACCGTTCCTTGCGATGTGTCATAACCTTAAGATAAAAACCCAGAACCCCCCAAAAAAAAAACTTCTAAAAATAATATTTTCCCATCTGCTGAACGGAATTGATAATGGCTCCATAAACAAATGACATTGAAGAGTTCTGTTTGCGAATTCCCTAAATGACACATTTCCCACATGGATTCTGAGTTCTCTGGAAGAAAGATAACAAATCAATGATTTATATTTTACGATACACATTCGATTTCCTACTCAGATTCTGGAAAGTGTGTTAATGATTGTGACAGTATATTGGCGGTGAATTTGGCGGTCAAAAATGATGACCAGCAGCCTAAGAATCTTGCATTTTAATTTGATGACGAGTGTTGATTTTCGGTCAAAGCAATCAATTGACCTATAATGCTCAAGAACGTCAATATTGAATTTTTATTGGGAAGCAATATAATTGAATCCTGAGACGGACTGCAATAAACTTTTAACGCAAAATGGAGATGAATTGCCATTAAAAGAGTTTTTATTGGTTTTTCATGGCTTTTTTGTACGTGGAGAGAAATTCAGTAGCAATGTGATGTTCAGTATTACTGTAAAGAATATTTAAATAGTGTGTTTAATTTCAACATTGGTCACTTATTATAAAAAAATCAACCAAAGTGGTCTTAAGAACCAGTTTTTCTATAGGTACCGACTTAAATCTGAGTTGATTCTATAGACTGATTTCAGTCCTCAAATCATTGTATAGCAAACCCACTTGGAAACCCACTTTTGTTAAAAACAAAGTGTTAATAAAGAATTTGTTCAATCACCATTGAATCTAATCGAGGTGTGAATGAGTTCGATACTTTTTCAAAGGAACCGTTGAGATATGAAAACCCACATTGGTTCTTTTCTTTGAATTTGCAGACATTCCAAAACTATAGTCATCAAAATCAAATCACAGACAAGTTTGTATAAAACAAAAATGCGCAAAATATTAAAATATTCCTATTCCAATTAAAACGACACATTCAGCAACAATTTGCAGAACAATGCCAAGTCACAGTATCACGATGCCAAAGACCTCAATCATTCATGCCCTGAAGGTCACCTTGACTAATCAACATCAACAGCAACACCCATCCAACGGCCAGGCCATTGATTGCTGATTCATACTCGAAACAACCGCAATTCAAATCCGACAAACAATTTAATGCATGTTTTTTCCCGCCATATCGCAAGTCAGAACACAACTCTGCCATACACAAAGTTTAAGAGAATTACGGTACATACCCCACTTGACAGATTTCTAACTCACCAAAAAAAAGTCTTAAACAATTTACATTTTCATAACCAAACCGGAGCCGCACCAATTCATTGTGCGATGTGTCACAACGACCAAGACCAAACTCCAACTCATGAACTCTTTTGTCCTCGAGAATTATGCATTCACCAAACTCCTTCTAGCCCTCATAGCACGATATGCCATTGCCTCTGCTGTGTTGGAAGAATTAAAACGCCAACCAGGTTCCATCGGAGATTCTAAAGTTTATTTACTTCAACTCCGGAACTCACTCACATACCAACCACTCAGAAAACGCTGATTACCAAATTCGAATTCGAAAGTCATGCCCAGAGAGCAGTGTTTAGATAATCAGCACAGCCCATCAGTTGTAGAATCATTAGAATCAACAATGAACAGGCATATCTTCATCTCGCGAAGCATGTCCTTCTTGATCTCGTTTTGGATTCTGCAACGAGTTCTTACATAAAAATGAAGCATTATGAAAATTCGGTCTGCGCACTGCCTGGGTTCTACATTTGCGGCTTGTAGCTGTCATCAAGAGTTCAGTGTGCTGTCAGAGCAAATGCCTTTCATAAATAATAATATTCTTGACCTTGGGCTCTTAAACGGTGCTTCTAGTTGGGTAAACGGTCCTGCTCGGTACCTGATGCCTAGTCAGTCCCTTGTGTGGATATAGAGTACTCTAAGCTGGTGCTTTTACGTATCCAGAACAATAAGAGCTCACAATCATGTCGAAGGATATATAACGGCGTGTCAGAGCGTACCGTCATCTGCATCTACATTTGTATATTCGAAGTCGCTGCCGCCGCCATCGTCGTCGTTGGTCGTCGGTCGTTGCTGTCACTATACATCGTCCAAGGAGAACTACATTAACAATGCAAAATCATGCATTTATGCACTCTAAAACGGGCGAACGTGACAAATTCTCTCGCCATTTGTCAGAGTCAGTCTTGGTCGGCTCGTGTAATGTGGCATGCTGGGGCTAATAAGGGACAAGTCGGTATATCATATCATAGTTAGACGGGCGAACAACGCGCAAGTTGAATAAGGCCAAACAGAAAAGAAACAATTGGCGCTAGAGATGAACTTTCGTGTAGGTACTTAGGAATAGTTCTTGACTTCATTCCCGCATATGAAATGAACTGATGGATGTGGGGGTAAAAGCACTGTGCGACCTTTCAGGGGCACAAATGTGTTTCAATTACAGTGCTACCAATTTGATACTCGGATTTAAGCTTGGTGTCAAAACAGAAGCCTAAGCTGCAAGGTCTATGACTCTGAAGAAACTGAACATTTGTTTGTCAAACTATAAGCCATTAAGCGATTTCAAGAAAATATAAGATAAGTCTCTTTTGTCTTTATTACACAGAATTACTCATTTACTTATCCTGCTCAAAATCCATGAAGGATCTCAGCCTGAGATACTGCAGCCTTCCATCGTGAACGGTAAACTAAGCACTCTGGCATCCGCAGTCTCTTGGTCCTTATACTTCAGTCTTCCTTGTCGTTCGAACCTGGGGGGCTGCGATGAGAAGACGTTCTTGGCTAGAGCGTTGTCGTCTATTCGCTCGATGGGGCCGAGCCAATGTAGTCGTCTTTCTGGGTCTTCTGGACTTCATCCACATCTTGGCACAGCTCGTACAGTTGAACCTTCTTTTCCATCCGCCATCGTCGAATATGGGATCGAAAATCCGTCAAAGGATTTTTCTTTCGAGTCCCCAGTATCAATTCTCCTTTTTTTTACTAATCGTCCAGCACTCGGCGCCGTAGAGTAGCAGACACTTTGTCTTTCGAGTCAGAAGTTTTGAACCCAGTGGTTTTGTCAAACCGCAGCAGTAGTAGTTCTTCTTCGGATATCCACTAAAGTGTCGTTTGGAGGATTGACGTTTGTGCCGAGGTAGGTGAACTCCTTAACTACCTCGAAATTGCTGCTTCCAACAGCGACGTTTTGGCCTAGGCGGTGGACAGATGTTGCTTTGTTTGTTGATAGCATGTACTTTGTTCTGTCCTCATTCACATCAAGACCTATACGAGTTTTGCCTGTTCTTCAATCGCTGTGAAGGCCTCAAGCACAGCTCTCCTGGATCGACCGATGAAGTCTATGTCGCATAGCCTAACAGCTGTGTGGATTTGTGGAAGATATTGTTTTCCGGGCTCACATCTGCCTTGGGCACTATTTGCTCCAGGACTAGGTTGAAAATCAAATGACAGTGCATCTCCTTGTCTAAACGCTGCGCATGTTTGAAACAACTCAGATGAGCTGTTACCCATTTGCACACTGCACTGCGTATTGCTTAGCAGCACAGCTGGATCAGTTTGTTCGGGATCCCGAATTCAAACAACGTACGTGCTGATTATTATGTTGCAGAACTGTTTAAGACGCTCACACAGTACGTTGTATAGGATTTTGTATGCAACACGAAGCAGAGATATGTCGTGGTAGTTTTTGCATGACATTGGATCGCCTTTTTTGTAGATGGGGCATATGGAGCTTATCGACCAGTCAGTGGGCATGCATTCTTCTTCCCACACTTTGTAGATGACCTGCTGAACAAGGTTTATCAAACCACCTTCACCATATTTAAAGAGTTTCGTAGGTATGCCATCCGACCCGGCGGACTTGTTATATTTTAGCTTTTGGATGGCTCTTTCTACATCTTCTGTGCTGGGGGCTGGGACTGGGTCTTCATTGACTGATCTTGCTTATTTTTCATCATTGGCTCGCTCGTTGTTTTATGCAACTCTTAGAAGTGCTGCTTAAAAAAATTTACAATTCCCTGGGTGACTAGGTTTCCTTCACTTATGTTTTGAATAAATAAACTAAACTAAACTGTTTCGAAGAGCCGTTGTCCCGGTTCTCAAACCAGAAGCTTATAGCTTCGATCTTTTAAAGAAACGCCGGATGTTGTTCTTGGCCCGAGACTCTTCTAGATCTTTGAGCTGAGAAACTGCGGATGCTCTTTTCTTCCTTCGCAGGGTCTTTTTCTCATTTCTCCTTTTTGCTCGGTACTCTTCTCTTGCTGCTCTTGTTTTCCGTTGCAGCATCTGCAAACTTGGATTTTTCCGTCTCTCTTTTCAATCAACAACGTGTTCTTTTTTGGAGTGGCTGGTTACCTAAGGTGGTCTCGGCCACATTAGTGAAGAGTGTCCTTACATTCCAGGTTCAATCTCTCAATGCATAGTCCGCTGTCGTTCCGGGTCTGGTTATCATAAGAGGGAGGTCCGAGGCTACTATCTCTCTCATGACTTTCAAGTTTTTTTTTACGCACTAACCTCCAAATTTGGAGCGCCGTTGGTAAAGTGCTTCTGTTTCTCCGTTTTGCACTCGGGCTTACAAGTTTCGCAAGTTATATCTAGCGATATAACCTTTACCCTGCGCGCTTACCACTCGGAGGTAAAATAAGCACTTTGTGTGAGGGAAAAGATACAGCATAAGCCCCAGATCTTACAACTCTCAACCTACACAGAATATCGAAGGATTAACCCTTTTTCTATAGACTTTTAGCGGAAAATGTTATAAAATAATGTAAAATGTCTCTTAACTGACGTTTACTAACTTATAACACCGTGGATGGTTGTTTAAAGAAGAAATAAAATAAAATGTAAAAAAACCCATTACTGTCAGTTTATTAGACGGCGCCACAATGGATTGCCTTATATATAACAAAGAAAACTACAAATCGGTTGACAAGTATCAATAAACGTTACTTTCCTATTCCTTAACAAATTAACCTGTGGGCAACATGCATTCACGAAGTCTTTGATTTTCGGAGTTTTGTCTGTCAAAAGAATAATCATTTTTCGGCTGCCATTTTCAAAGGAGGAGATTTAAGGAAATGCGCATGAATCGTACCGCAAAGGACCTTCACCCTCCTCCTTGTTTCCCTCTTCTCATAAGAATCAGTCAATATAATATGATAGGCGATCTATGAATACATTTAAAATATCTTCAGAGTTTGAAGGAGACCCCACTGCACTGCTTCACCGAATAACCCTCACCGAAGACGAATGTCTTCTAAATTTTAAAAGAAACTTCTTTGTGAACTGGCTTCCTGTATATAAATAAACAACAGTACAAAACCATTCTCATATCTATGGTATCGCTTTACAACGTCGAAGAAGTCATCCTCAGCATAATTTATTAATTTATCTCGAACAGCAGAAATCATGCTATTTCACAGTGAGGACAGACAGAACACGAAATCAGACATCATACTAGACCTGAGCCCTGGGGACCATCCACCGAAATAACACTACCGCATCCTATGAAAATAAACCGAGGCAAGGCATCCACCAACTCGTAACAATGTAGCTGTGCTTTCCTTCAAATTATGAATGTTATTATTATTTGCTTTGATTTGTTCCCATATGAAACGGTATCATTTTGAAGGGAATATGAATCACTTAGGACACAAGAATTTCTGCTCCTGCTCTATCTGCAAAAGCGAACAATAAATCTCTGTTGCAGCCCTCATTTTTGTGTTTTGCAGATCCTCGAGTGAGCAGAACAACGTTTTCCATACGTGTTGACATTTCTTACAAGATTGTTGCTGATTTCCTTACTCATCGATATTGAAGGAACAAAAAACCAATTTTAACGTAAATTCGCATTGTCGTCGAATTCGTTGGTCTATTTGCATCAATATCATGCCCTCTGACTGTGTTACAGACCTCGACGTGAAGTGGGTTCTGATCCCGCAGAGGCGTGAATAATCCACATCTTCTCGTTGCACTTCAAGCAAGAGCAAGTGAAAAAAAAACAACCAAGACGAGATACATCGGGCTTCTTAGAGTTCAATTACCACGGATTATACTGCATTGTGTATCTTCGCAGTGCCATAGTCCACGCTGTCTGCAGCTATTGTACTTAAAGGTAACATTTGTTGGATAGGCTACAAAACCGACAAACCGACAGACCGGCAGCAACACCAGTTCCTAAATAATCCATCGACCATTTCCGACCGGCCGGTTTCAACTTGGTGATAGGCAACTCTGGGTTATGAAGTGAGACAGAGACTGAGCTATTCCAATTTTAAACATTTCGTTTTATTTTTTGCAAAGTCAAAGCTTAAGCAAGTCTTATGCCAGCTCCATGGATCAGATAGCAAGTGGTCACACCTAGGAATGCATAATTCAATTGGATACGGAATATTTCAGTTGATTCTTATTGTTGTAATGTGTCTTTTGTTGTCATTTTTTGCTTGTGGCCTTATAATGCACCATATCGACTGGATTCGGATATAATGGTGAGGCTCAATCACAATGAAAGGGGAGTTGGCGACATCGCTGACGGTGTTTTACTGTTTCGAGCTGTGGAACAAATTCGAAATAAAATTTTGTAATAATTTAAATGTCAACAGGGGGAAGGTACACCACGACATGACACTACACAATGTCGATTTATGGAGACATCATGATTGGGTAAAGAACAGAAAAGCTGCGAGAATTTTCAGGAGTTTTCTTTTGGCTAGCTACGAGGTATATTTCATTTGAGTGCAGGAAATGTGTGAGTTTTGATTGTTCTTCCTCAAAAAGCATCAATCGATTGAGGCTTTGTAATAATTTAAATGTCAGCACATTGGTTATTGCGACTTAACAGGGACAGGAAATATTCAGTGTGGGTTAAAAGTCCATAAATGGTTTGGCCACCCTCCCCTTTAAAAATCTGTATGTTGTCACTATGAATTTAGGTTGAAAAAAAGCACTCAGTCTAAAATAACTTCATTGACATCATTTAAATAGCGAAACATTTTTTTCCTCAATGTATTTCAAAGATAAATCTCAGACCCAACCTTTTAGACCCTAGACCAAACACCAAAGTTAATGGCAAACCTTCCATCTACAATTTTAAACAACAAACACTTGGATTAGAATGTTCGAACAAAAAAACCGTGTCCGTATGCCCACTCTCCTCGGAAGATCTCTATTGGTAAAGATGAATGTTTCTAGCACGCACCTACCCATTGTCCACTGTCATTTTGCACCATAAACCTACTCAAATGAACTTATAGCAAAGGCCAAAAACATGCTGTCTTGTTGGATTTAACATATGACCAACATATTCTTCTATGTAAAGTGGCATATCTCCCTGTGTCAACACCATCACCTCACTCGAGCCTCGACGTGTGTCGCAAGGATCATATCAACGACAATGTTGTGTGGTTGTTTCTAAGTCTTGCGGCTTGCGGCCGAGATTATAGAACAAAACAAAAACTTCAATAAATTTCCACTAAAACACACGCATTTTCCAAAAAAAAAACTCACGAAAGCGAATTTGAATTTTCCCTTTTTTTTCGTTGTGCCGTTTTCTGTGTGTGTGTTCTCGATTTTCCACAATTTTATAGACCCTTGGACCCAAATCTGAACTCGATGATAATACTCTGCGATGACAGCAAATGACATGGGCTGGAAGACAGCGCCACATACATGCCAAGACCGAACGTCCCATATCAATGAAGTGGATATGGTATTTGAACAGGGCTGCAATGAGAAATTTAAGTAAGACCTTAAGGGCTCCTCGAGAATTATGAAAAATAAGTATGAAGTACGTGGGAAAGTCGGAAAGTAGTAGTAGAAAAGTTCGTCAAAACACTGTATGGACAAAATACTGTGTGGTTAAATTCTGTAAGATCATAATCCTGTATATCATTACCAATACTGTAAACACAAAATCCGTACGGCGAAATACTGTATATTCATGCTGTATTTTTTTAAGAGACGAGAAACATAAAAAATCATTTTAGAGGGAAAATGGAGTGAACGATTTTGCTTTATCTCTCCTATTCCCTAGCTCCTTATAAGGTAATCTACCTTTAATAATCAATTATTACCTTGCTTCTTTATAAAGTTTGATTTATAATAATCTAAATTTCTTGGGTTTTCCCCAAGACATAATCCACAAACTAAAATTTTATAAGACACGAAATGCTGAGAATCATGGAGAACGCAGAAAATTAATTTATTCCGTACTCTTGACCGAATGCCATTTGTCTACTTTTTCATGACAATCTAATCTTTTTCGTAACTCAAAGTTTAAGAATTAAAGAGATTGACATTTGATACCCTTTTCGATTTTTCTAACAACTCTGAACGGCCACACACTTTTTCAAAAACTGAAATGTTATGAGACAAGAAATGGTGAGAATCATGGAGAACGAAGCAAATTAATGATTCGTTCAAATTATTGGATATAACCAATTGCTTTTTGTGAAATCCAATATCCAAACTAGCCAGTTCCAAATTGTTCTGTTGGATTTTTGGGGATTGCTTTTTTACTCTTGTGACATCTATATCTATACTAATATATAAAGTAAAGGGGCCGACCCATAGAATCCGTCAGTGCGTCAGCGTTGACGATTTCAACTGACAGCACAATAGAATATACATATTCTGATGAAACTCGTCCCATAAGCAACATGTGACGGATATGACGGATAGAGTTGCTCAACTTTCTACTTTTTGCGTCCGTTGATCCGTTGACAACTGAATTTGACGAGCAGTCATGTCAATGTGTTCCCACAGCAACAAGCAATGAATTATCAAAATTATGTGCAAAAAATAATTTTCATTCGATTTTGATATTTTTATTTAAATTTTTTTGTTCAGATTTGCGGTTTTGGAAATAATTTTTACATCAAACAAATGGATTGTCAAAGTTTACAACGCGCTCTATGGGACGGTTCCATCCGGCAAATACGTTGGCAGCAACGCATGCGTTGACGCTGACGGATTGACGGATTCTATGGGTCGGCCCCTTAACAAACAAACAAAAGTCATACCTTATAAATGTTATCGATGCATGGTGCGATGCACTGAATGTGCAGTAGGATACTCTGAAAGAAAAAGAAATAATTATTAATAGGAAAAAACATTGATTTTAAATCTACTTACTCGAAAATTTTGTTTGGATATTCAAAAAACCTGACAGCCGACATCAATTTTTTGAAACGTCTTTCTATTTTCATTTCATTTCATTTCCAGTTCATTCTTCTAAATTATATTTAAGGCTGAACTCCTACTTAAGCTTTTGGACCAAAACAATGTTTACATGCGATCTCTTGGACACGACTTTCTGTACAAAAGAAAATTTTAACATCGATGTTCAAAAAAAGCATGGATTTTATTTTCCAATCTCTGTGCACGAAAATTTCGCATTATGTAAATTGGTTTTCAAAGGAAAACTGGAAAATTTCAAAATGGGTTTTCGAATGGAAAATAGAAAGTTTTTCGTGAAAAACTCATAAAACTCATTGGTCTTAAAAGGGAAAATTGCATGTAACTGTAGGTGCATCGGTTTTCAAATGGAAAACTGGAAAATTTCAAAATGGGTTTTCGAATGGAAAATAGAAAATTTTTCATGAAAAAGTCGGAAAACTAATTGGTTTTAAAAGGGAAAATTGCATGTAACTGTAGGTGCATTGGTTTTCAAATGGAAAACTGGAAAATTTCAAAATGGGTTTTCGAATGGAAAATAGAAATTTTTTCATGAAAAACTCGGAAAACTAATTGGTTTTAAAAGGGAAAATTGCATGTACCTGTAGGTGCATTGGTTTTCAAATGGAAAACTGGAAAATTTCAAAATGGGTTTTCGAATGGAAAATAGAAAATTTTTCATGAAAAACTCGGAAAACTAATTGGTTTTAAAAGGGAAAATTGCATGTAACTGTGGAGGTGCATTGGTTTTCAAATGGAAAATTGGAAAATTTCAAAATGGGTTTTCGAATGGAAAATAGAAAATTTTTCATGAAAAACTCGGAAAACTAATTGGTTTTAAAAGGGAAAATTGCATGTAACTGTAGGTGCATTGGTTTTCAAATAAATAACTGAAAAATTTCAAAATGGGTTCAGGTCTCCATTTGAAAACCAGTGCAATGCACTACCACAAAATTGCTTTGTTTAAAAATGTTCATATGACTTCATTCATAAAATATCTTTCTATTTTTCATTCGAAAACTCATTTGAAATTTTCCAGTTTTTTATTTGAAAACCAATGCACCTTCAATTACATGCAAATTTCCCTTTTAAAACCAAAGAGTTTTCCGAGTTTTTCATCGAAAGCGCATTTTGAAATTTTCCAGTTTTCCATTTGAAAACCAATGCACCTGCAATAACATGCAATTTTCCCTTTAAAAACCGATGAGATTTCCGAGTTTTTCATGAAGAACTTTTTATTTTCACCATAACGCAATGCAATAAAAAATTATTACGTATACGTCATAGTGTCCACTGTTGACCCTATTATGTATTTGCACTTTGGTCTGATGCATCCCTAACTGATTTTTTTTTCTGAGATTTCGAAGATGAAAATATTTTGGATTCAATTCAATTCCATTTGTGATGTCACAGTAACTATCTCACTGATAATTCAGAATTATGTTCCACTAAATGATTTTGTCAAAGTCACATTGAAATCTTACTAAAATGTTGTTAGTTATAACTAATTTTGACAGAGACCGAAATGTACCCAATTTTCATAAAGCGAAAATGTTTATGCACAGAAAATCGTGCATGTTCAGTGTAAACATTGTCTTGGTCCAAAAGCTTAAGTAGGAGTTCAGCCTTAAATATAATTTAGAAGAATGAACTGGAAATGAAATGAAATGAAATGAAAAATAGAGAGACATTTCAAAAAATTGATGTCGGCTGTCAGTTTCCTGAATTTAAAAACAAAATTTGCGGGTGAGTAAATTAAAATCAACTTTTTTACTTGCGACATATTTTTTGTAAAAAAAAAAAAATTAAGTGAGGATGAGATATGACATTACGATGATAGAGAAGTCGAAAAAAGTGGGTCCGGCGATTCCGTCTGTCTGTCTGGAAGTTTACAGGCATCTACAGCCTTAACATTCAACACTGGTCAACGTCCAATTGACTTCAAATTTGAAAATTAGAGGTTTGAGCAAAGACTCATAGCCCAGTTTTTTTTATTTTTGTTTTAAGATCAAAATTTAGGTTAGCCACCATAAGATTTTTTTGGTCAAAAACCAAAAACGGCTCCTACGATTTTTTTTAAACATCTTCGAGTTTTATTTTTTTAAACATTCATGTATTTTATGTAAAAAAAAATTTTTGTATTGCTCCAAAACGGTACCACCCATAGAACCGTTTTTTTTGTTATTAGATTTTCTCGAAAAATGAAAGTCCGATCAGCGTTCAAATAATATTTTGTATTAAAAAAAAAATTCAAGTTTGTTTTTGGATTTTTAAAAAATATTTTTAATTTTTTTTCAAAATTTTGTATCTCAAAAACGGATCAATTTTAAAAATCCAAATTGAAGTATAATATGTATATTTACATGGTCTTGAAAACTTCATACCCAAATTAATTTTAAGACATTTTTGAAAAATTTTATATATAAAAAATTAATTAAAAAAAAAACGGCTCCGACGATTTTCAAAAAAAAATTCAATAAATCAAGAATAAGGTTTGAATTTGTTTGGCATTTAAATTTTTGAATTTAATGTACTTACGAGGTACATTTTCAAATTTTATTTTTTTTAATAAATTCTAATCATTTTTATTGTATATTGAGTTTTTTTTGTGAGTTAAATGCAGCCGGCTCTCCTACTATAAGTGATCAAATTTTTAATGAAAGAACATTATATTTATTTATTTCAAGTAAATATTTAAGTGCATAGGAGTGTAATCAGAATTGCTTAAAGTATATCTCTTATTTTAACACTACTTTTTGCAATTTTTGGAACATAAAAGTAATCATAAATATTTAGTTTAAGCATGCAGGAGCAAGTTCGTACGACCCAGTCGTGCACATTTTTTGAATATGTATCGTTTTAATTTGTATACGCGACACATACCGTCTATCTACCTATTTGTCGGTAAACGCAAGTACAGCCTTAACCACTGGTCCGATTGACATCAAACTTGAAAATGAGAGGTTTGAGCGAATTCGCGTAGTTTTTAATTTTTTTTAAGATCAAAATTAAGGGTAGCCCATACAAATTCTTCAGCCGAAAACCAAAAGTTTCAATTCAATCAAAAACGGTATACGATACGATATTTTTTAAACTTCCTCAATTTTTTTTTTTTTTTTTTTTCAAAACACTGCTGTATTTTATGTAAAAAAAATGTTCTTGTATTGCTCCAAAACGGTACCTCCCATAGAACCGTTTTTTTGTTATTAGATTTTCTCGAAAAATAAAAGTCCAATCAGCGTCTTTTTTTCTGAAAGTATACGTATATATTGCACAAATAATATTTTGTTTTCAAATCGCGAAAACGGATCAATATTAAAAATCGAAATTTACTTATAAAATGTATATTTACGTATTCTTGACTACTCATAGCATACTCAAATTAATTTTGAGACATTCACGAAAAAAATGATGCATAAAAAACAAAAATAAAAAAAAATATTAAAAGTTTTTTTTAATTTAAAAATTAATCAATTTACAATAACAAGAAATCTAATGCCATAATTTTTTTTCAGATTAAATGCATTTTTGAGGTACATATTTCCATTTAAATTTTTATTTATGAATTACAAGTTTTTGTTAATGTATGACTAAGTTTTCAGTGTAATTTTGTGCAATATTTTGTTATTCTTTGATTGTCCGCGTCTTGTTGCGAATGACGCTGGCTTGAATCTTTTTTCGAGAACATCGCACAAATTTTCAATCGGGTTTAATAGCCAGGCTTTATTGTAAAATAGCCACATACTCACTTTTTGGGCACTATGTTTGGCATCGTTATCGTGCTAAAAGAAACAGTTTTCTCGCACTATCCCTTAAATTCTCTTTAAGAATATTAAAGTAAATATGTTCGTCCATGGTATTTTTCTATTAAAACAAGATTTCCGACCCCTAATGCAGCCATGCAGCCCCATACCATTACACCTCTACCACCGTGTTTTATTGTCTGAATCGTATTTTTCGGATTTAAGGCATCCCCTCATTTTCGCCATACTTTTACGCGACCATCTGAGGCAAACACATTATACTTCGATTTGTCTAAAAAGATAATCTTGCGCCAGAAATCAGGAGTCTCATTTACGAACTGTTTCGCGAAAGCAATCTTCCTTTTTTCTATTAACCTGAAACTTAAACCCAGTTTGGACGATGGCATGGTGGAGAGTTTCAGGATGAACTATGTTTTCATTGTGCTTTTCAAGCTCTCAACTTATCTTGCTCGCACTTATAAATGGATCTTGTGCTACCAAGTAATTGTTTTTTTTTCTATCCCGAGAGCCACTACGTGGCTTTTTTCGACGTATGTTCGTTTTTAAAGCGCTTCATAACGTTTTGAATGATGCAACGGCTTCTAAAAATGATTTATCATATTTTTGAGTAGATTTTGTTCTGGTTTTGATGAAGATTAACAATAAATCACCTTTTTTCTACAGTAAACACAGTAAATGGGGAAATTACATGACTTTTTTTACCAAAAATTTCCACAATTGTTTCGCGTAAATAACAACGCTTACTGACATAAGAAAATTAATCAAACTTTTTACCATTGTATACAGTTGCTTAAAAACCTTAAGGAGTTGCCAAGTGTACCATGACTTTTCTGGAAGAAAATTCATGTGTTTAACGTATTGTTTTGTTTTTAATTTATTTATGGCAAAAATGTTTCTTTTCTTGTTATAAAAATAAGGAACGATTGTGGATCTGCTTAGTTAAGTTGAACATTTTGAAAGTTTGTTTTATTGCATTGTGACTAAAAAAATTGTATGCTGTACCATGACTTTATAATTTTTGTTTTATGTTTAACTACGAAAATATTTTTAAATTTTTAAAAAAAAATATTTTAAAACTTTTTTTTCAAAATTATGTATCTCAAAAACGAATCAATATTAAAAATTCTTCTTGAACACTGCATGCCCTGAATAATTTAAGGAAATTTTTGAAATTTTATATATAAATAATTACTTTATGAAAAAACGGCTATAAGAAGTATTTAAAAAAAAATGTTTAATTAATAATTTCTTAAGAAATGTTATCATCAACTTTTCTCACATAAAAAGTGCTTTTGAGGTAAATATTTCAATTTAAATTTTTATTAATGAATTTTAATCACGTTTTTAATGTTTTTTTTTTTTTTGAGTTAAGTTCTGGAGTATTTATTAATAAAATATCGTCTGTGATACTCATTCAATTGAATGTGAAAATACCATTTTTACAAAACTAACCCAAGCTCTTTATCTTAGAGTTTTTAAACCACTTTGTAGTCTTGAGACAAGAACATTGTAAAATATTTTATTCGTATTCGAAAACTGAATGTAAAACTTAATGAAGTATTAATAGAATTGGTTGCTTTGCCAACAAGTACGGTTTAATTTTATAGTTTAACAGTAAGTTTGTTACTATTGCCTATTTGCACATTTTTTTGTATAAGCAAATCGAATCTTGATGAGGCCCTTATTCAACAACTCCGTCCCTGTATTTTTCCGATTTGATGAGCTCACTAAGAATAAATTTGGCTCACCGTTTGGTTGTCCTCATCTTAGACGAATTCTGATCGGTCGTCTAGACTAAGACGAACATAAGAATGTTCATCCGGCTGTGTTGTGTGACTTCGCAATTGTGTGTCCTATTCCTCAAGGTACCATCACTACAATTTTGAATAGAATTGCACAAAAACAGAGTTCTAGGTTAGAATGCGAAAGTATCTACGATAAAAACATCTAAAAAAAAAACCAAACAGTAAGTAGTTCTCTCCTTTAAAAAAAAAAAAAACGCATTTGCCCTCATGTTCGAGGGGACCTTCCAATAACTCCTCGAGTTTTGCTATACTTTGACTGAAGTTTATGTTGGTAATATTTTTGTTACTTTGGTCTGAAGATTTTTTGTTGTACGAATGCCAAGATATAGGCGGCCCTCTGCAGCTTTATAGATAGCAATAGGACCTTTTTATTCCACAATTGCTGTTGAATTTATTGTTCTTAAGCGTATTAGTTGGTATTTCTTTGGTCTGATGATAGCTGCGTGATGTGCTGTGGACTGGACATAGAGATAGACAAGCGATCAAAGAGGAATTCTAAGTCAGTCGCCTAGTGAGAACTACAACGAAGAGGATGACGATGACGATGACAATGACAACGACGACAAACGCGACGTTTGAGTGAGAACTGAGAAAGATTACCAAACAAACAAGACCCTTAGAATTCCAACATCCTGAGAGACAACTACGACCTAAAGGTCTAACGACGAAATGTCTACGGATTTACATTGCAATTACGGTTTTTTATTGACTTTGTCAAGCAATACGTTTCTGTGATGGGCAAATAAATTTATACTTCACCAGATGGAAAGTGATTCCTTATCGGTTTTCAGAAATCAATCTAAGTTCTTGTGGACAATGAGGTCGGTTGTAGTACATAATTTGAATTGTTTATTTAAATATTGCTTGATCGTTTCTTTACTAATGAAACATTTAAGATTGCCCGAAAACTACATTTGTATAAAGCTTCCTAGAAGCAGCACACCTTCACAAAAGATGCAGAATATAAAACAACAACACTTACATTTTGAAAGGCTTCACTGTGCACTGCAATAGCTCTTCATCCATTAGAGAGAAAAAGGCTATCATTTCCATATCAAGGAACTTCAATCACTGCATCGAGTGGTAGCTTCAGATAACTTTATCTATTGAAGGATGCGCGTATCAAACGACCTCCCCAGTGTGCCACAGCCAAAGGGTCTTCTAATTAATAGATACTGGTTTGTTTTTGCTCCCATCAAATTCTGCTGACTTGAATGTCTACACTATCGAGGAACATTAATCAATAGCTCGCATTGATACGACAAACAGCTGGTGGGCTGAGGAACATCTCGCAGACAACAATATAAATCTTTAAATTTAGATAAATTGGACTTAAGGAATTTTTGCTCATTGTAGCCTTAGCAACATGTTGCGGCAGTACATACTTACTACCAGGAAATTTTGCATCGCAAAATGTATAAACATGATGCAAAATGACCCATATTTCACAAAACAAAACGGGGACATTGTCATAATGTGTGTTAAATAGTTTAAAACCATACGCCGGCCGTATGTCAAGGAACAAACATTTCATGTTTATGAGCCGCAATTTAAGTGGGAAAACTCAACACCGCCACATAATCCTGTCAGACGTAAATTAGTTGGGTTAACTGGCAATTGCGATACGTGCGCCGCCACCGTGTCGGCGATGACGGTTTAGAAAATGTTGTTTAACATAAGGCGTAACGGTTGCTCTCGGTAATTCGGTCGTATTCTATGCTTGTAACGTAGGCTCCTTTACTGCTGCTGATGATGGCGCATGCGTAGGAGTTTCATTGCATTGAATCTGGGAATCTGTTGTGGAATTATTGTGTTAAGCTTGGAATCATATTGTAGGCTGCTCTATGGAGATGTAAAGGTTATGAGATACGATCAAGGAAGGTAGTTAGGACAAATAATGGTTAAGATAATATGTCGACACAGTGGCGGTGACAGGCGGTGACTTCTGAAAGATTATGATCTTATAAGCGACGACATTTTTAGTTCAATAGGTGTTCAAAAAGTGCTTTCAACATATACGCAAACGTTCTTAAAAGAATTGCCCGAGGGTTGAGGAACTGTACGAATCAAGTTCGCCATCTTGACATTATCAAGAAAGCGTGATCGAATGAGAACGCATTTCGGAGGATTTCCGATTCTTTTTTTAATTTTACGTTTATTTAGTTTTGGTTATCTGATTAATGTGCCTGGTCATCGGTCGAATTTTGTTCAACTGTTCGGTATAGATGTTCCATACCCGTTTTAGCAATAGTCTTCCACGCCATGAATCCCCCCGCTCAAACTGATGTTTCAACACCTTATTGTTTGTATGTAAATTGTCAATAAACAGCTGTCAACATGTCGGCTAGAAGAGTACACTGCAATGTATACTTTAACTTTCTTGGATTGCACCAAAAGATCAATAGTATAAGTTGCTCATTTACTGAAATCACCTTTTTTCACGACCGATGCGAAGCGACACACGTCCCGAAGTTGTAGCATCCATTGTGCGATCGCTCTAGATTTGTTTTGAACCTTGCAGATCATGTGTACCATCCAGTTCTCTGTTCATTAAATCTGACTTTGAAACAGAAATGACCTTCAACTTTCGTCCAAATCCAATCTTGTCTTTTTTTCAGTTTTCACGCTATGCGCCGCAGTGCGCCATGTCAGTCAGAAGAACACGATGTTTGCATTAGTAACCACCATCAGCACAAGCTAGTCAGTCACTCCCTCTGTCTTAAGGGAATTTTAACTCGTCACTGGACATTGGACAATGTAGTCGTTAAATCCATTAAAATCTGTGCAAACAAACAGAACAAAAAATGTGTCATGTCGTTTGGGGAGATATCTCGGAACTCCATCGATCTGTCTCTTGTCTTCTACATTGTTAAGGGCTTCATATAGACCCAACAATGTGCTTATACTAAGACCTGAATGCTGAGTGAGGGGTTAAATGATCCCGATACTAGTTGCACTCGTGTTTAACATTGTTTTAGTTTGGCTTGTTGTAATCTTGATAAAAATTACTCTTGTTCTAAATCTGGTTGAACCTGAATCCCTATAGCTTGGCCATGTACAAATGCAAAGTGGCAACATTTTCATTTCAATATCCTCACATAAATGTGATGCAAAATAATGGAAGTAGGGGTGGCGCGAGAGCTTCAAATTAGCTAAGGACTTGAGTGCATACAGCAGCAGTTTACTGAACTTAAAAGACTGTAACAGATTCTGTTGGGTTTTTGAGCCATCATACCGGCTGTTTCTCAAAGTCGATATCCCTTCGAGTAGAAGCAAAAAACAAACCAATGCATATCAAAGCAATCATTAAGTCGATTCATTGCTCGAATTTTACTATCTCAACTATCATAGCGGGGAGGAAAAGAGTAGGTGACCGACTTCAGCCGCCCTTCATGACGATCGAACCAATGTTCTCGCATCAACATTGTTGAAGGTGAAACACTCCGTCCGGACATTCCTGTCCCAGGATCGATCTCATTGCGCTGCGCCCTGATTTTATATTTGTTCGCAGCCGCCATAGTTTGCAGATGTCAAACACTATACACAGCCCACTGTTCTATAAAATATGTTAATTGAATTTTTTGCTCCACAATCCAACTGGATCACGGTATGGAGTGCCAACTACCATCACAAGTCAGATTGACCAAGACGAAGAAGTTGACTGCATCAACTGACAGTGACTTTGCAGCAGAGATCACCCTTCACCACTGTTGCCGCCAACGTAAATGAAAAACACAGATACAGGGGGAGTTTAGAGTTTTTTCATTTGTATAAATCAAACGCGGGCTGTACGACGAAGATGTTTGTTGGCACTTAAAACAATAAATTGTTCGATTTCGTTGTTCGAGTATGTTCGTCGCCGCCTTGATAAAGACCCCAAGACTTATGGCCTTTGGCAACAAAGGGACAATTCTTAGCTATTATAGAGAGGGTATCGTTGTACACCTATCTCAAGCCGATGGGGTGCCTTAATTAACGCACGATTTGTTTTATAGAGTCTTGGAAAATGCTACTTTAATGGATTTCCAAGAAAAATGTCCCAGAATCTAGAAATTGGAGCATAGCACGAGATTCTAGAATTATTAAGTAGAGTACGTACGATACTACTTAAAACGACCTGAGACACTGTGTAGTGTGCCCAAGTCACGAAAATGAGGTTAACATTGACTTTGGAGTGGGTCAGGGCGATATACGATGAACAACGACGACGACGTTGACGATGACAACGACGCAGAAGACACGGTATGACGAGGATTATCTGGTATCGGAACCTTAGATCACGATTGATCCAATTAAGTTTGAGATTTTAAAATCAGACGGATCCAACTCGAGTTAAAATGTCATGAACACAATTGTTGTCAATGGCATGGACTCGATTGTTTACTGTCTTATCGTGACAAAAATGTTTTAGTATAAAAGTGAAGATTACACTTTTTTAAGTGTAGAGTTCGTTTCTTTCAAATTAAGTTGTGTTTTTGGTAAGGTACTCTGATTGAATAAAAATAGCTCAACCGATTTTTATGAGGTTTTGCTTACATATTTTATTGACATGAGTATAAACCGATTAGGGTGACATTAGGTCTGTTCTTTTACTCCCTAAAACTGTCTAAAACTGCCGAAAACTCACAAATCCTCCCACTTTTCTGTTCTCCTACTCCTGATTTTTGTAAGTTCTGTAACTTTTGAAGGAGAAAAATATTTCTCCTATTTCCCGATTTCAACCACGAAAATTTCTTGTGGCAGTTTTTGTAAGTTCTGTCAAACCATAAGAATTTGGTAGATTTTTGCTGCCAAGTGTTCTTTTACTTTTTGGGAGGATCACAAAGTTTCAACCTCACTCCTCGATTTTCGACAGTTTTAACAAAAACTGCCGAAAATTTAAAATGTTCGTTCTTTCATTCCGAATAAATTTTATTTTCTTAAAATTAGAAACGTGTTGCAATCTGTCAATCGAAAAGTATTTTTTTTTTATTTTAGTCCCAAAGCTAACTCCCAGTTCCGGGAACAAAATCAACTAAAAACGCTACGAGCGGAGAATTAAGTCTTACTAGTCGAACTCTCAAAACCCGAGGGTGTTGATCTTACAATCAACAATATATTTTTCAACTTGTCGTGTTGGCGAATTTGTGTAATGTGAACTCACCTTAATTCTTGATGACATTTCTGATATTTTTTTACGGACACATCCTGCACACAACAACTGTTCTGAACCACTGTGATTTGACATTTGTTTCAACAACCTCACTTTCATTTCTTATTAACTTCCCAAAGGAAGTTATTGTAATGGGGCCGATATTTTGAATCTCCAATTTTTGCATATCTCCATGTTTTGAGGCTACTTGAATCCGAATCACCCGTTTTAACGATAATGTCTGTGTGTGTATGTATGTTCGTATGTACGTATGTGCGTATGTGCGTTACGTTTTTTAGATTATCTCGCGAACCACTCATCGTATTGTCATGAAATAAGTCAACAATCTCGGTAGTTACAATTTTTCATTCATAAAAATAATAGGTTCCCGGATAAGTAAAGTGATCAAATATAACATTTTTAAAAACGTCAATTTATATAAGCGGGTTTAAATTCAACAAATCCTCTGTAATGTGAATACCACTGTGAACACACCTTAATTTTAATGACATTTCTGATTCTTAATGATACCCTGCACTCAATAGCGATTTCGCACCATTGCGGTTTGACATTTCCAATTGTTTTTGTTTTAGGAACGTCGTTTTTTTAATTTTAATTTTAATTCCTGTGGAGATTACTTAAATAATATAGAGTTTTTGCACATTTACACAAAAAATGCTTTCGTTTGATAAGTAATTAAGTGTTAAGTGTACCACAGAAATAGTGTTCGACGTTTTTATGTACCTACCTATTATTCCAAGTTTCTAAGTTTCAATCCCTTCAAGGTCTTCTTGTGAAGAAAAGAGACCCCTGGAAGACAATACGGTACACTTCTATACAGACTGTTCAAAGACCGATTACGGCGTTCGAAGTGGTATCTATTCGAAACAACTGAATCTCAGTCTATTATACAGGGTGATTCACGAGCGTTGTGCCAAAAAGCTAGAGCGTGTAGGTTGAGTTGAGACAAGAACAAAATCGTATGGGAGGGGGGGGGGGGACAAATTGCGGTTTAATCATCTTAGGCTCCTAACAGGTAGAACCCTTCACCAACAGGTGCCCACGGCCCCAGGCATAATAAGAAAAATTTCAGGTCAGTTTTCAGTGGTTATCAATGAACAAAATGATTAATCCAGGGAAAATCCAATACTTTTTTACTTTATTGAGGCCTCATAAAATTCCAATTACAGAACAAATATTAAAAGAAAGGTTAATGTGTCATAATAAATTAATAAAACTAAAAGTCGAGATAGGTAATAATAAAAACAAAGATTTTCTTAGAGAAAAGTGGTCCTGGTCTTTTTTTTATTTCTCAAAAACGAAAAGACATTTTTGCATCCGGTTTTCAGTTTTCAACTAAAAATTAACAATGACATTGAATTTTGAAAACAAAATTAGTACTTAATTACATAAAATTTTGAAAAAACTTGGTTCAAAAATGATTTTTTTGTTTTTTTTTTTTGAAAATATTGAGTTTGAAAATTAATATTTTTTAAACTATTCGTTAAAAACAATTTAATTTAAAAACCAAATGAAAGAAGATATTTCTGGCTTTTCAAAAAGGTATAACACGGTGTTGTAACTGAAGCCGTTGATTTTTGATATTTTTTTTTATAAAATAAGTCAATTTTTCAGAAAATTGCCCCTCCCGGCTAAACGGGGGGGAATAGACCCCCCCTCCCATACGATTTTTTTCTTGTCTCAACTCAACCTACACGCTCTAGCTTTTTGGCACAACGCTCGTGAATCACCCTGTATAGACTTCCCAATCAATGTTGTGTGTTCCAGGCATAAGTAATGGCGATTAAAGAGACACTATCCTGGCTCAAAGAAAACGTTATATCTTGCAAGGATATACGTATCTTCTCGGACAGCCAAGTCGCTCTCAAATCTTTTGTGTCTGTCTCCACAAACCCTCAAATACTCCACGACTGTCGATCATCTCTG
This sequence comes from Sphaerophoria rueppellii, assembly GCA_920937365.1. Taxonomy (NCBI): domain Eukaryota; kingdom Metazoa; phylum Arthropoda; class Insecta; order Diptera; family Syrphidae; genus Sphaerophoria; species Sphaerophoria rueppellii. Next base: position 25,538,225 of record CAKKXW010000002.1, on the reverse strand, counting down.
AATGAGATGACGGAACAGTTTAGCATTCACCTTGTGTGGAACGGTACCAACTAACATTACGCAACACAACACATAATAAAACTTACCATCCCATAAATAATCCATCACAATATTGAACAATACTTACATTACACTAATTATATAAAGAAAAACAAATATGTATACTTACTTACCATGCCCTCATAATACTCTCAATAACATACAACATAATTATTATGCACTAAAAAAACACTGTACACTAAACTACTTTAAAACAAAAAACAAGCTTCTTTTTTTCAATCTAGTATGTAGGAAAATCGTTAATAAACTGAAAAAATAGAAAAAAACTACAGATTTGAATTCAGTATCAGTGTTGCCAGATTGAGGGATTTATCCCTTTTTAAGGGATTTTTCATTATAAAATATCTGTTCAATTTGATTCTTATCTAAACGCGCATAAGTGAAAACATTTCAACAGATTAATACGTATTTTGGTTATCACCAAAAATTTTATTTTTACAAGAACATTTCGTCTTCCGTTACGACGCCGGCCGCCGTTCTTCATCTATGGTGAAAATATATTGCTTATTACTGCCGCTTTTGTAAGGTGGCTTTGCATTACAATGTCTCCAACTGGCTTGTTGTCATTTTAATATAGTCTGTGGCCAATAGCCAATTTCAATTTCTTTTATCTCTGTTTATCCTGTACATTTTTGCTTTCTGTCGTTTATTGTTTATAACTAGAGTTGGCAGATCGCAGTTTCTTATTTTATGCATAAATATTTATTATAGAATTATGTCAGATAAGGGCTATAAAAAAAAATCCAATCGAAATGGATCGAAGAGCCGAAGTTCAGCGCTTGGTTGAAGCCAGTTACTGCCAAATATATATGCACTGAAATTACTTTTTTCTTTTTCTTTTATAAATTATTATAAGTGAATTAACATTTTTAATTTAAAACTTTCAATATTTCATTTGATGCTAATCACACTATATTTTGAACTATATTTTAACTATGTGTTATTTTGGTAATGTATGGGATAAGTTGAGGGATTTGTATAAGATCTGTGTGGGATAAAAGGGGTTTTTCGCACCGTCTGAGGGAGTTCAAAAGTCTGGCAACACTTATTCAGTTTATGATTTTTTTCTGATTGTCGCTCATTGTATGCTGTATAGTAGTTTTTTTTTTTGGGATAGTGCTTCTGGAAGGAAAAGAAAATAAAACCAGATAGTTGTGTGAAAGTGGATATTGAAAACTTTATCAATGAAAGAAATAAAAAGTTAAAAAAAAAAGAAAATTGAAACCAAAAAAAAGGAAAAGAAAAAGTGAATAAAACTGAAAAACCTGTGTTCCTATGTGTTCCTGTGTATTATGTAGTAATAAAAAAAAAACTTCCTTTGTGTTCCCGTGTAGTCAAACAAATATGGCCAAGCATAGACCTGAAACGGTCAAAAGGCTTGATAACAGTTTCGGTACTTGGCAGCAACCAAGTAAAGAAACTAATTTAACATTCGTTCTCCTTGATTCTCGCAGTTAAGAGTCTAGCTCCGAAGAACCAAGCGTATACTCTCGAACAACTTGATCATGTCTGAAGTGTTGAGAAGAAACTTTGGAAGTCTTAACAGTAGATCACAAGTGGCAGTACAAATAAAAAATACATTTTCGAAACCCCATTTGTTTATAACAACAATTTGTCCCTTTTTCTATTGGCAAATTGTCAGGCCTCAATTTTATTTACTTTTTTAATGACTGCGATCAAGTTTTTGCATGAAAAAATGTCATCCTCCTTGTTTCAATTGCTGAAATTATTTCACGTTGTGAAGTAAGTACCTGTAAAGTTAATCCCCCTTACCGATGAAACATATCCTATATACATTTTGCTTGTAGAAAATAAGTAAATCAGTAATTTCCCTTTAGGCGACAAACAAACGATCATGTGCATTGACTTCTCACTTTCATTTCCTATAATAAAAGTTTGCAATCAACAATTTTGCTTAGTAAACTTGTTGTGTGTTTATGTTGACTGTTTTTTGTTTTTTTTTTTTTTAATTTCAAAAGATTAACAAAAGTAACAATAAAACATCATTAATTACACTGAGTGCTTCTTTTGTTTTACTCAAGTGTTTGTTGTCGCTATTGGCTTCTGTTGTTTTTTTTTTTGAAAGAAATACGAGTTTAATTCTTATTTACATATTTAAAACGTATTACTCACTTTAATGACTTACTCAACAACCAAAATATTGCCCCTTACTTTGAAATATATCAAAACAAAGAAAAGTTCATTGAACCGTCTACAAATGTTTCATACTCAAAAATATAAATCTTTATCAATAAAGACTCATTAATGTAACCTCAAATTAAACTAAACTTGATGCATGTCGAAAGGAAAAGCCAACAACAGAAACAAAAACCCAAATATCAAGAATATCGCAGTCTGTTTTTTTCGACAAAATGTGATATGAATAAATTAATAGCTGTCAAATTTATCAGCTGACCAATACCAAACGTCTGAGAAACAATTTGTTAACACGTCACTTGAATTACATCATTTTGATTTGACAGTTGGTACCTACTTGCAATTTCGCTTCTGGGCTTCAGTTCATACTTTACCAATGAGTTGTCATCAAAAGTGATTTTTGATTAACAGTACGACGACCTGCGTTCAGATACGCAACTTCAAAGCAAAGAAAAAGTTGCGTAAGTTCGAATTTTGTTTTTGGTAACATTAACAAAACTCGTTCTTGAGTAGTCTATAAAAAGCTTTAATGTATCTTGTTGGAAATACCAAGCATTTGAGCTCGAACGGCCTTGAACTTGGAATTAAAAACAAAGAAAGACAAACACACTCCACGAAAAGTATCTCAACTGTCAGACGGAAATAAACGAGCCACATCCGGAGAGTTGTTTTTGGTTAATTATTATACCTATTAACAAAAGATTTAAGGAATGTTTCATACACTAGCGCCATCGCTCAATTTGAGACGTGCGTCTATGCAATGAAGCGTCAAGAACACACTGAAAGCGCCAAATGATTAATTCGGTAAAAATAACTCTTCTCACACGAGACAGAATTTTTGAAGTATAATTGATCAATTATGAAGTTTTTTTTTCCAGTTAAAGATGTTTAATGGAATATGTTGTGACAGCAATTATTTTTTTCTATTAAGAGAGACCAAAGATGTAAGTGTTATTGGGTCGATCACATTCATATTCTCTCGAGTCCATTTTTCCACAAACCCAGAGGTGTCCGTCTAATTAACTTCTTGATCTTCAAGCAGACAGCTATTTTATATCATGTTGAAAAAATAATAGCGCATTCTTTTCCCATCATAAGAATAATATTCCGAGTACATGTTGTGTCATATTATTATGAATTTATGATGAAATTGAACTAAAATAACATTGGTGACCACACAACTCGCCTTTATAAGGTTTTGTTGTTGGAAGTTGGAGCCTTGAAGTCGATTTGCAATCATTAAGAAGAAACATTCGTTGGTTGGTATGGTGGTAAGACAAATGTGAACTGTCAAAAAAGTGTCTTGGATTTAAAACTGAAGTTGCTGAGAATCTGGTTGCCGGAAATGTTCGCTTCACGTGACGAAAAATTGTTGATATTTAGTTTTTGATTAAAAATTAAAATGGTCTTACTACTAGTTGTGAGGCACTTAACAGGGTCTTAAGAATAAAAAAAAATACAAGAGGGCTGGACTTACGCCTACAAAACATTGTCATCGAGCAAAGTTAAAATAAGAATTCAGTAAACGCAAAAAGTGCAATTAAATAACGTCAAAAACAATCTTCAAATTGCTCGCACTATGACGCACTTCAAAAATGTTGCCAAGCAGTCTTATCAATTAGAATTCCCCGTGAATCAAAACCAATTCAAGGGCACTATAAGTAACGCCTTTAGGACCATTAAAAAGACATCGGTTTCTCAGAAACTGCTATGACTAAAATAAATTCTCTCTAGAAATGCAGCCAAGGCAAAGCCAAATTGTTAATCTTAAAGAAGATTCATCGTCGACCTCTGACGACTCTCGAACAAGTCTGCAACAAACAATTAAGAGAAACGACAACCCAAAACCGCGTAGGCGTCAGGCCTATGATATATGACAACATTTTTTCAAAAGAAACAAAAAAATAACTTTAGCCAACAAGATAATTACATTTTTTATCAACTACCTTAATGCCAAAAGCCAAAGACACATCTTTTCGCATTCAGTTCCATTTCAAGGTCTTGTAGGGCATAGATAAGAACCTATCTCGGGATGAGTCGTCATTCCCTGCTTGTAACTACTTTAATGCTTGTCTAGCGCGTGAAAATTTAATTTTATTTCTATATTTAGCATAAATCTTTTTAAGTGTGGGCAGCAGACACTACTTACATTAGGTCCTGTACACCTTAAGATCATTCGAGTTGTCCCAAAGTCTAAAGAATTCATTTGTTGCAGAACCAATTTATGACCCATGGCCCACGGTTGGGCAAGAATGTCTCCTTTATCTGACACTTCGATTGCTTTTGTAGTGCAAAAAAATGATAATTGCCTCACATATCCTTAAAAATAAATCCCAATGATATATTGTCACGTTCAATCGCAAGCACCACGAACAAAACACATTTCCTTGACAAACAAACCAAAAACAGACGACGAAGAAAACAAAAATCCTAGGTCAGGATCAGGACCTCAAAGATTATGACAACAGTATGACAATTAATCAAAAAATCCATTTGCTTCTTCTTCTTCTTTGTGTGACAGTCGACCAGTCAACATTGGCCAATATTAAACAGAGAAACAAACTGTCAGGTAATGGAAAATTGAAAATATGTATGTCCATTGTCACAACGAAGTGGTACCTTAAAATACCATCCATTCCAATCTTGCAGGAGTTCGAAGCTAGAACTGGTAGCCTCTATGCGTGCATTGCGCTTCGTACTTTGCAACAGCCAACAGCAGCAGCCACCGTTCGTTCGTTCGGTCGGTTTGTTCAGTGGTTGGGGTAAATTATGAAGTCAAGGAGCATGCAAATCACTGCTAACAGCATGGTGTCTTCATAATGGGAAAATTGGTTTCTAACTCGTGCCGGGATCTGTCTGGCCTGGCTTGTTGGCGCTGTTGCTGTGAGACGATGTCCGTCTGTATTTACACAGCGTCATGTTTGGCTTCACACTATCTTTTGGAGGACATATGGATATGTTGTCTACAGAGTTTCTTCAAGTCGCTTGTAATGACTACTGCACCAAGCTGCAGCATCAATTCACTCGAGCGGCTAATGGCAGAAAGTGAATCTGTACGGGGAAGTTGAAAATATCACTTTCAATGGTGTACCAAAGGTTTATGGTAGTTCAAGTGAAGCACAGTGGTGCCAAAGATTAATGCGATATATAAGGTTTTTGGTTCCTCATTTAATTATATCGATGTTATTGCGGATAACGGCGATTGAGCATGGGAATTCGGAGTAAGAAAGGCATAGCACTATGTTTGAGTGAGAGAGAAAATGAAATTTTGAAATGTAGTTTAGAAATTGTATTATTTAGTACAGCAAATAGGACCTACCGTTTGTTTTTGGTAGACGCAATGGAGACCCTTTATAATAATTATTTTTTCTACGGACTGCACAGGTCGAAGGACGTAAGCACGTTAGTTAAACCTGCTAGCAATAAATAAGGTACAAATAAACAAACAACTAAATTTTTAAATACAGAGAATCCATGTTAAACCCCACTGATCGACCTCCATGTCCACAAACCAAATATAACTCAAATATGTATGTTGTCTCGATTGTTGTGACCCCCGCCACTCACAAATCAACTGAAATGAAAAATATTTGCCAGCAGTAGTGTACATTTATATTATTGTTATTTTTTGCCTTGTTTCAACCGCCTCAAGGCGCCACTTGTCAGCAAAACGTTGCTTAAGAATCCATTAAATATTCTTCTTCACAACTGCATAGTCTTTCACATATTTTATATTTGTTGGAAGGATTTCCCATGACCCTTTGCCTACACAAGAAACTCTTTTGTTCTGATGGGTGCGTGCGTTTGCGTTTCATGGAACTTGTAGATCTTATTATGCTAACAACGAACTTCTTTTGTTGCGTGATTGGTGGTCTATTGGAACTCGCAACATATCATTAAAACTCAATTGATCATCATTGAAAAAAAGTGCTGAATTCATCATCATCATATCAGCAGCGTGCAGATTTGCATATGTATAAATGCTTGGCCTGTAGGTTTCATATTTCTTCCCAGACACCAAAAGCTTATTCGAAATGCAGGTATGATTTTCTTTTTTTAACTTATTTTAATCGATCCACTATTCAAATGAGACTTTATATTAAACAACTTAAACTTAACTACGACTTCAAATTTAGTCGCACATGTTTGCTGAGTGAATTCGTGTGAGTTGTGCCAAAATCAGCATATTAAGTATTGGCACGAAACGTTCAAACACTCGATGACCTTGAATTTTAAGTCTATCTTCGCATGAGTGTTATTATAGTTAAAGATGAATCCATGGTGATGGGAGCGACACAAACCAGCATAGTTTAAAGTGCTTTTTTCAAATTCTGATACATTGTAGCAGAGAGAAGAAAAACTGAGAGTTTAAAGCTGCCTTGAAGTTAAGGCAGTAAAAATGTCATTTTTATTGGTTTGATGATAAAAATGGTAATTTATTCGAAAGCCTATTTCTTGTTCGTTTGTGCGCAGACAAATTTATCTAATTCACGAAAAACCAGAAAAATTAAAATGATCCAGAAACTTGTTATGTGTAGAGTTATTCCATTTGCGACAGAGAACACTTCTTGCTTTTGAACCAAAAATAGAGGGCTCACTGAGAATGTGAGAAGTATTTAAGGCTTCCAGAAAAATTGGACTTAATGTTCAGCTAGAATATATGTGAAATAAGAATTTGTTACATAAAAGTCGACCTAACAAAAGAAAGATGGGCCAAGGCCAACAGCTCAAACCTTTTAATTTTTGTTTAGAGTTGTATGATATATGAAGTTCCTTAACAATCTTCTAACATGTTTATATAAAAAAATGCCGAACTACGGTTTCATTTGGCGTCAAAATCAACTCAAAATCAAAATCGAGTTTTAACCTCAACTCTTTCGTTTTCTCAGTCCAACCAGAAAATTGAGAAAAATGATTAATTAATAATGCTGCTTAGGTCTGCAAATTATTGTTCGAAGAAGAATGTTTATTTTTGCAAATTGAAGTTAAAACAAATCGAAAAAGTTTGACTTATCAAAAAGTCACTTCAGAAATCTCATTAATTTTTCTTTATTCAATGTCCAACTTGATATTAAAAATACGTATTGAATTTATTCATGCATGATTAATTGATGGAAAATTAAAATTCTTAAAATAGAACAAAATCCAATTCTTCATATAATCAACCTTCAACACTCGTACATAAACATATCCCTTTGGGATGAAATGCGTGAAATTCGCATAGCCGCAGTAATACAATATAAAGAGACTTTTCTACACTTGTATGATTCTGACACCCTGAACGGATTAATAGAAATCCACTACATCACCTCAATTAGTCAGAGTATTACTATCTATGATCAGTGAAACGGGCTAATTGTGTTGTCCCATGACCGTCGTCGTCGCAGGGCGCCACAGCTGCTGGCGCTGGCTGGCTCTCTGTCTGGTCGCCACTGATGATGACGACCATCATGACACCAAGAAAACAACGCAATGGACGAAAACGATTGCTCCTGGTTGCATATGTCAGATAAAATCAAAATAATTCGCATTGTAGCACAATTAATGACGACATTATTAGTACCAGTAGCTGACACGAGGAATCTGTATGCATGTATACCGCCAGCGAAGATGGCACTTAAAGTCAGTCCAAGTCCAATAGAAAACAGAGAAGTACGCTACCTGACACTTGTCGATGAAAGTATACATGTGTATACATACATTGTCGCCAGAACTGCGAACCAACTAGATAAATCTTTTTAAAAACGTCTCACAAGCAAATTTATGACATACCCCAAGTGTCGGTGATAAATAAATTGATGTATAGAACTTAAGCTTTAACGTTGGAAGCACACTTTGAATATGACTGTCACAGTATCACTGATGATACTCTATAAGTAATTAATGAACAAAAATTGTATGACAGTTGGTGGAATTGAGGTAATCTTTGGGTATGGAAGAAACCCTTTTTTCAGAAAGGGTTCAAGGCTATTTATGATTGAGATTGTTCTAATCGTTGCTTATTGGTCGGTTGGTGAGCGCGAGTTCTGGTTTTGTAGGTTTATTGCAGTTCTTGTAACAGACTCTCTTGCCCGGGTTAGTGATTTCTGATTCATAGTTTCGTCTATAATACATATCAATAAGCTCATACAATTCGTTTCTCAGTGCTTCTAAGTCATCAGTACATATAGTGGCAACGGATAGTTATATTCTGATGCCAAATCATACCTTTAAAAGAGGGTATTTTCCCCGTAGAGCTGTCAAAATAATCTTTTTGTGAATATTGTTGTTAGGTCTCCGTAAGACATTAACAATATGGTCAGCACTAAATTTATTTGAAAGCAGTGACGTCGTTTGTATAAGACATGACTCTTTGCTCCACCTTGTCGAAATAAAAAATTAGCTGTCAAAAGAAATCAGACATCTTGTAACGAAAGTAATTAATAATTTTTCTTTTATAATTCAAGCCAGAGACAATGAAGTATCGCAATTAACTCCTACAAACAAAGACAACTGCTGTTAATATCCTATTCCTTGATGAATACATTCTTCTAATGAATATTGCCTTCATCATAATCTCAATTTTCAAGCTTTACCAACAATGGTCATCTAGAAAATTTAAAGTCAAAACAGTTTAGTTTTATATAACATCATAAGACATAAACAATAAAAGTGTTGATCGCAGGTATTTTATTAGAACATTCTTAATTCATTCAACCACCATCATAGCTCCAATCCAATTTATATTATTTTTTTTTTAAATTAAAGCCTCAATTTATCATTTCTTCAAACAACAACAGCTCTAAGAAGTGACTTCATACAGGCTTCAAAATAAATGTGGGTATGTTAATCTCTGACAAACCAAATCAAATCAAAATTCATCTCCAATTAGTTTTAAATTGCATCATTTTGGCAACACCAAGCAACAGTGTTGGACAATGATTAGGCATTAACTATTTTTTCTCATTCATTAATCAAATAAGCCAGCTACGTGAATTGAAAATGTAACAAGAAAAATTCTTTTAGTTTTCTCACCAAATGACACTCTTTTATGACAAAAAAAAACACAAATAAATTCTTAAATTCAATCTTTTCCGCATATTTTTTTTACGCTGAAGGCTGCACGAGTTTCATACTAAATAGTTGCAGCAGTTTTTTTGTCTTCTGTATTTGCCTTTAATTTTATTTGCACTGTTTTAAATTCAAAACGAAATCAAAACATCATAACAAGAAATCGTGGCGCATTTTGTATTAGTCACCACAGCTCAAACAATTAGCATAGAAATTGACGCAAAATTCAGATCCCACCATGGCGAATTGTGGGTACTGGCTTCCGCGTAAATTTAATTTACTTAAAAAAGCGTTGAACTTTGTAAGTGGATGGACAGATTCCATGAAACTAGGCCTACGCAAGTGACCTTCCATAAAGTCAACTTTTAGTCATGAATTCCCAGTACATTAACAATATGTTGGCTTTTTTTGCATGTTTATGGCTCCGTGACCAATATACGAATCAAAGTTTGGAATTCAATTCGGTGTTTTATGTAACAACTCAAGAAGAAAAGTAAAAAAAAAACCATTAAATCAAATGCCACCCTCTAAATCAAATTGACAAATCTGTTCAAGATTTGATTTTGAAAACTGATTGTTTTTATAAAATGTCAGCCAAGCCTCCTTCGCGATGCAATGTCACCCATACGATGCATTTCACCATTTTCTGAAAAATCTCCTCTGGTCTACTGGTGTTACTGATTGACGTGGTATTTAAGCGGGGTTATCGGTTTAAGACAAGATTCTTTAAGTATCATTACTCATTCCGCAGGCTCTCCAACTTGTCCAACAAAATCCATCTCTTTGAATCATCACTGCAAGAGCAATGACTAAAGGTATTTTGTTAAACGTCATAGTTATCGATATCGATAACAACGACATCATTAACTTTTGCTATATACATAAATGTACCTATACAAAATAAGGTCATTCCAGCTGACCACAGAGGTGAATAACTTCTTCATGAGGTTTGTATATGTGTAAGCATTTCAAGGGAGCTCTCCTGAACATATAAATGAACTGTTTTGGTCTTTAAGAATTGTTATCGGAAATGCCAAATTGTCCATTGATCTGAATTGGGCTAGGAATGGCAAGGTCCGCACGAAGAATGATTAGTGTGCAGAGTCACGCATTTTATTAAGAATACACTAAATTATTATTATTCATCGGATTCTCCTGATTCAAGTGTAAACGAAAACTCACAAGCCTTAATCAATAAAAATCAAGGAGAATTGTAATAAATGACAATAATTTAAGCTTAATTTGGCAAGATCTTATCGTGTCATCAGCGGCTATATCATGAAGCCAAGGCAATTGCAATGTTGGCAATTTATTGTCCAGTGACATATAGCACTCTGGGTTCAATTGGTTTTATGATTATGAATGAAAAGTATTCTTTTTTTCGTTAATAGCAGTGCTGTCAATATGAAGGAAAATTATTATTGCGCAATTATTTTTCAAAAATAAAAACAACTTCGGGTTGGATTTACCTTATCTCTGTTTATAAAAATCAATAACTCCTGAATTGGAAACGCAATAATTGATTAATGTATCCAATCAACAAACGCTTTGTTGAGATCGAAAGAATTTTAAAACATTTATTGTGAGTTTTACATTTTTCTTCAATGTATGTACATTTTGTATTCAAAGACAAAACTACGCAAAAATGTTGGTGGTATAAATTATGAAAAAAATAATTAGGTAAATATTTTAAATATGTATTTCTACGAAAAAAAAAAAAAAACAATAAGAACGAGAATACTGATCAGCGAACGCATTCAACTCAATCCCAGTCAATTAACTATTTTGTACGTTCGTCCTTTTTGGCTGGTGGATCGAAGACTTCTGTAATTAGATTTGAATTTATATATTTTAAATTATGCGCATTGCAGATAATAATCGTGTTTTTTCACTACTCAGTAGCCACTGCGGTAATCAAGTGCGAATAAAACGCTCCAACTCACTTTATCTGTCAAATTCAATTTGTATGGCAATAGTTACGTAAAAAGTCAAAAAAATGGACTTGAGGGTTGCACCTCGAATAAGGAAAATAGCAAATACTTCAAACTAAGAGAGTTCATTACGCAAATCATTAGATTCGCCTAGCAAATTAATGCTTCTTAACGCCATTAGCGCTACCTTAATTTCAATAATTGAAAGCTCTATCGCCGGCACAACTGTCATTTTTTTACTGGCCTTTTTATCGACTGCAATCCAGATTGTTGTTGTTTGACAAGGGAAATTTTGCTGTGCTGGCTACTGAGTAGTGAAAAAAGCACGACTTATGTTGTTTATGATTTAGTGTCCGTAGCTTAGTGGTTAGATGCGTTGGAGAAGATTCAGCGATATTGCGATGACTAGAAACTGAAAATAAATGTCCAGAAATGTGAAACAATTCTGTTCCGGACCTCGTTGGCTGGGGCCACGAGGGATACGCGCAAAAATTGGCGCAAGATGGTCATCGTTGGGCCTCACGGACAGCGATTAACGAGCAAAAGTGAAGTGAAGTACCTCGGTATCTGGTTGGACCAGTATCTGTATTTCGACAGACATATATGTAGATGCTGCTCTGACTAAGGCCAGAGGAGCCTTCGCTCTGACGAAACGGCTGTTTTACAGCAGTGGGCTTGACCCCAGAGTGAAGGTAATTTGCTACATGGCCCTCATACGGCCGATGATGGTTTATGGCTGTCCAGTGTGGTTCAACGTTGCACCATCTCAAATGGAGAAGATTCGGGTGTTCGAGAGGCAGTCTCGGTTTATATCGGACACCGGAATCTTCTTATGTACATTACTATTCTAACGAGGTTCTATATAACGAGGCTCGGATCAACAAAATTGACAATTTCGTGATAGAACTTGTTCGGGGTCACATTGGGAGAGCTATGACTTTGACGAATAATTTTATCTTTGGGGCGTTCTATCCGAACGACGAATATTTTGATAGTGCACGCTTGAGTGGCTTCATTCTACCAGAGGCATTCCTCTATTTAGATAGATGCAGTCTGATACAGGACAGATTGGCGGTGCCGCTAATCTACCACGTCAGGCGAAGAACCGTCGATCAGCGGCTCCTTTACAGTCGAGACGTCCTCGCACAAGACGGAGCAGAGCTCCTTCGGTTCAGTAGGGCTGTGTCCGAACGGGACCGAATCGATAGGGTGAAGCAGGAGAACCAGTTCTGCTGGCTTCAGTCAGCAATTGATAATGAGTAGTCGGGGTGGGGTTTTGAGCCTTGGCCGGCTTACATACTTGTTTTAGTTTAAGGGTTGTGGGCTTAGGTTTAAGTAGAGTAGGCATGGTGGCACATACATTGACAAGGACAACAAATATAAAATACAACAAAGAAAAAGAAATGAAAAAAAATAGAAAAAACCAAATAAAAAAAAAATACAAAAAAAATATACAAAAAAAATTAAATAAAAATGATAAAGATTTGCTGCTGTGGTTGTTCTACTTCGTAAGTAGTTGTTAGATAGAATAGGTAGTTTTAGTTAATTTTAAGTTTTATTTTTAAGGACCCAATTTTAAGTAGCATGTAAGAAACAAATAAAATTGATATTCTGTTAGTTTTTCAATTTTTCTAACAAAAAACAAACATTCAAAAATAAATTACTTTTAAGAAAATCATGAATAACTTAGAGCGCCCGGTTGGGGCCAGTAAGTTAAATATAAGATTTTAGATAGTAAGCTAGTTTGAATCCTTTGTCTAGTAATAAGTAGTTTTATAAGTTATAATGAATAAATATGAATTTTGGAAAAAAAAGGTGCGTTGGCTGCTAAGCAGAACGTCGTGCGTTCGAGTCCTACTCGTGTCCATAACGTTTTTATATCATCTCTCATGGGCTCTGCCTCTTGCGAAGAACTGACAAAACTTCCAAGAGTATCAATCTGTCATGAAAAAGTTCTTCTCAACTTTGCCCTTCGGAATCGGCGTTAAATTGTAGGTCCCCTAAATTCTTCACACGCACCTAGAGAATTGTTGATGAGAGTAAGCCACTTAGGCCTTGGCTCTTCAAGAGCTGTCGCGCCACTCTATTTTTTAATGTTGTTTATATTTTTTCAATCAATTAAGTCCAACAACTTTACTTAAGGAATTTAATAGCAATAACACAAACTATCCCATTCTCGAGTTTTATTTACGATACCAACAAATATTTTTAACATATTGCTTATTTTAATTCAAATACTACTTCCTTAATAAATATTAATAAATACAATATCCCAGAAATGAGGTTATTCCAAATAAAGGATGGAGTCCCCAATTGTAGTTCGCTCCACGGCTCACCAGCCTCAAGATATGCCCCTGGCTACAATCGTAAACACACAAAATTATGATATTAAAAGTTATTTATGTTTCTTTCTACAAAAACATTGGCTCGATTTGGCAAATATTATTTATGACAAACTACACATGTTCATTGTCCAGACCACTGAGGATTTCTGACACAAAAATTTCATTTTCATTTAACACAATTTTAATATTTCTACTAAACCAGTTTCGCAGTAAAAAAAAAAAAAGTTATTAAAACAAAATTCTTTTTGATGACAAAGACTGCTTCAGGCGTACCATCAACATTAAATATTAAAATGTTAACAACCGTACGCAGGCCAGGCCAAACTTATTACATCACTGGACAATCTTAGATCACCTCTTTGACTTAAAAAATAACAATAATAATAAAAATAAAAAGAAGAAAACACTTTGATGAGATTATCGGCACATTTTGGTATTAAAAAAAAAAGAACCAACAAAATCTCAAAAAAATGTTTGCACGGGCTGTTTGTGGTCAATCTGTTCCGTTTGTCTGAAAATCAGCAGTTTATATGCACGGTTCTGGTTCTTGTTCTGGGCAAGAATTTTGTTATTTTATTTGATTGGTTTTGTGAATTTTTAATAGTTGATTTTTAACGAAATGGCTTTTATTGATTTTAGGAATAGAGAAAAGGATAGCATTGAACGATATCGATTTACCTGTTTGCTCTCGCATCTTTGTGTCTGAAAGAACTTGCTTTCGCAAAATATTAAGAGAAAAATCGTTTTGGTAAGTAAAATATCTCTATAATCCCAAGTTAGGAGAAAGGAGTAAAATTCAAAATAATATTTGCACAGTGTTGTAGGATGTGGGAGCGTATGCTGTATCTTTTCCTACACACCAAGTGCTTACTTAACCTCCAAGTGGTAACCATCGCGTACTGGTTATATAACTAGCTGTATCTTGCGAAACTTGTAAACGCGAGTGCAAAACGGAGAAACAGTAGCACTAAAACAACGGACCCACTAATTTGGACGTTAGTGCGAGTTTGTACGTGGAATGTAAGAACACTTTACACTCCAGGTGCAACTCAAAAACTTGAAGCTGTCCTAAGGCAGTATAAGGTAGAAATTTCTGTGATCCAGGAAATACGATGGATAGGATCAGGGACAATGAAAAGAAAAAAGGCACATATATGGATGCGGATTCTTCGCCGTCGTGAGAAATGGGCTAAGATCAAAAGTCATGCACTGCAAGCCATTATCGCCTGGCTGTAATTCGAATCAAGGCAACAATACAAAAATTCAGTATAATATGTGCACACGCCTCTACCAATGATGCCGAGGAGTCTAGCAAGGAGGATTTTTACGACTTCCATGATAGAGCTTACGGAGCCTATCACGTCAAAATCGTGCTCGGAGACTTCTATGCAAAAATCATGAAGGAAGACATCTTTGCAGATTAGTTGGGAAGCACAGCACAGCTTCCAACAGATAACAGACTTTGCTGTAGCTCGTAATACCTTGATAAGTAGCACTATGTTTCCAGATGGTCGAACCACCACCCAAATCGACGATGTGCTAATCGGCGCAAGGCACGCATCCAACATCTTTAACGTGCACACTTTCCGAGGAGCAAATGTCGACTCAAATGACAAAAACAACACGTGCACTCGGGATAATGCCAGAATTACAGTGAGCGCTTGAATGAGCGAATCTCTGCCGTCCTCCCAAATACCAGAGATGGAACCAATATCGCGAAAAAATTAAAAATGTAGCCGAGACCACCATAGGTTGCCGCCCCTGAAAAAAAAACCCTTGGTATGATGATGAATGCGCGTCATTGAAAAGAGAGACGGAAAATGCACGTTTGCAGATGCTGCAACGGAAAACAAGAGCAGCAAAAGAAGAGGACCGAACAAAAAGGAGAAAGGAAAAAAAGAGCATCCACAGTTTCTCAGCACAAAGATCTAGAGGAGTCTCGGGCCAAGAACAACACCCGGCGTTTCTTAAGCTTTCGGTTTCAGAACCGGGACACAGACTCTTCGAAACAGTGAAAGAAGAGTAGTCACCGAAGCACAGGGAATTGTAGATGTTTTCAAGCAATGACGAAAGTGAAGCAAGACCAGTCAATGAAGATCCAGTCCCAGCCCCCAGCACAGAAGAGGTAGAAACAGAAAGAGCCATCCAAAAGCTAAAAAATAACAAGTCCGCCGGGTCGGAACTGAATTAGGACAAAACAAAGTACATGCTATCAACAAATAAAGCAACATCTGTTCACCGCCTAGGACTAAACGTCACTGTTAGTAGCAGCAATTTCGAAGTAGTTAAGGAGTTCACCTACTTTGGAACAAACATCGTTCTCGCAAACGACACCTTAGTGGAGATCCGAAGAAAAATTACAATAGCAAACCGCTGCTGCTTTGGTTTGGTAAAACAAATGGGTTCAAAACTCCTCACTCGAAAGACAAAGTGTCTGATATAGAAAACTTTGATTTACTCTACGGCGGCGCCGAGTAATGGACGATAAGTAAAAAAGGGGAATTGATATTAATGACAACGCTCCAGCCATGAAAGTTTTCTCATCACAGCCCCCAGGTTCGAGACGACAAGGAAGACCGAACCTACGGTACAACTACCAAGTGACTTGCGGATTCCAGAGCGCTTGGTTTCGGCGACTGGAGAGTGCATGCGAGGGACCGTTCACAATGGAAGTCTGCAGTAGCTCAGGCTGAGATCATTCATAGATTGTGAGCCGGATAAGCAAAGTAAGTAAGTTTGATGCCTTACAGCAGTTTTTAAAATTCTTATTGGAATCTTGTTTTTATCTCTCTTGTGTTTTTGTTTTTTTTTTTTGTCTAAAAAGTCTTTACCATAATTAATTATATTTAACCTGACCTAGTACGCCTGAACCGAGACCCGCTTCAGCTTAGACATAACCCTTGCAACTAGTTCCTCCTTTCCGTTTGTTAACAAAAAAAAAATTTGATTTTAAATCATAATTTGAAATATATACAAAGAAATAAATCTATCATCCGGTATTTAAATTTCCCTTTTTTAATACTACTAACCATTTATTTTCTTACCCCCCCAAAAAAAAAAAAAAAACAAATAATAACGAAACACTGGCAACACCTCAAACCAAGATGTTTATTTTCAGGTTTCAATCAACCCTCGCTTTCAATCATAACAAGCATATGACACAACTCCTACTTAGCTTAAAGATCACTTGTTTCCAAAAGCCAAACATCAGCCGACTAAATCAGAGAGGCTATAATGTTGGTATTAAAAGCACAAAAAAACCCACTAAACGAGCTTTTAACTATACTTATATCGCTTCTCAGACTTGATTTTCTCTCTCTACTATGACGTCTTTTGACTGTTTTGTATCTCTTGAATACCTTACATTTTGTATTGTTATTTTCAAAGTACGTGCGGATACCTTTTTTTCAAAATCTATGTTAGGTTTGGTGTCTTTTGGTCATATCTTCCGTTAGTTAGTTTTATTTTCAACCTTGTCGAGTGCAGACGCTAAGCTGCGAATTTCGTAGACCGTAGGTTTAGCTAGTGATCTCTTTATGTGCTTTAAAGTATAATCTAATGCAAATAAAGTATCTCTCTCTATTTTGGTCGTCTCCATTGTACCAACATACCTACTCTCTGTGATCATCATCACCATCACCATCGTTGTCGGTTGTTATTTATTTTTGTAACCCTAGTGGTTTTAGTGGTTCGCAAAACGGCTAACAGTGATCACTTTAAAGCAAATAAAAATTGCAGCAAGCGTTTCGTGCATTTTGACAAGAATTGGATAAAATTGTTCAATAATAATAAACACCAAAAATAAAATTGTGCGAGTGGAAAAAGTCGTTCTAAATTTATGGACTGTTTGTAAAATAAAAAAAAACTGGAGTGAGAAAATAAAAATAAGCTTTAACACAAAAGGATAAAAAAAAAAAGTTGCACTGTAAATTGAAATAAAAGATCAAAAACAAGTTGTGTGTCGGCTTAAGCTAAAATAAGTGAAGCTTAGCGAATACCGGATTTTCAACTGTTCTTATAAACTATTCAAGCAAGCTAATTAATTAACTAAGGTGAGTTTAAATTTGTGTTTTGTGATTTTTTTTTATGTTGCCATTAAGTGGATTGAAACCTGTCAACACGAGATGAACTTTAGAATAACTTAAGGTTGTTCAAGGTTAAAGCTAATCAAAGATTTTCCGTTTCTGAAGCAAGTTAAGTATGGTTTAAACTCCCACAAAAATTATTTCAACCTTACTTTCATTCGAGAATCGTTTTAAAAATTTTCTTCACAAAACGAAAGAGCTGAGGCCAAAACCTTATTTTAGAAATGAGGATCCTGAGCGAGATTATTTATTACTGCATTTTACTATGTTTTTGAACGTGAATGAAACAAACGACAACAGCTGCATATTAAACAAAAAAAACACCATCTTTGCCAAACTCCGTGTTTTGCTGGTTTTAAAAATTCAATCGTAGTGGTACAGGACGAATTTTCTGAAGGTCAATCGCATGCGGTGTAGTGCACGAACTAATTTTGAGATCGTATTTTTTCCATCAAGTATATCAGCGTTGCCACATCAATTCCGTTGAAGTAAACCATCAGCTATTAAACAGATATCTTCCTAAATTGAAGGATTTAATTCCCTTTCTGATTTGTATAACTCAAAATTGTTTTATTCCTCAAAAGGGTAACGAACGATTTCCATAAAATTCATATGATTTTTAAAAATAGGATCTTCTTAATTCTAACTCGATAAAAACAACGCACACGACATAAGCCATGTCATTAAAAGTTCAGCGCCCTCGAGCAGTTTAAGCCCACAATAATTGCGTATTCAATGCGTACACTTTGCCAAGATCTAATTCTTGTCAACTGGAATCATTACTTTTGATTAAATGTATGTAAATAGTTTATTATCTTGTCCAAACAACCAAAAACACGCGAATCATTATTTTGTGTGTCACGTAAATTCTTTGTGACTCATTTTCGCCACAATCATCTTTCCATCTCAGAGATTCACATAGTTTTGTGAAGTTCGGTGGTTATATCTTGTTTCCCCAAAAAATTAAAATATCCCATTCAACATATGTACCTACATCTGCAAAAAGAAACTTGTTCTTTGACTTTGAGATTTTATTGCTTGGATACATATTCATCGAGGTGAATAAAAACGCTAAACTTGAGAGAACGTTCTTTTGTTTTTAACGAATTAATGTATTCAAGCACAGGTTTTTGTCTCCCAACATTTAAAAATTTAATGCAAGAAATTTGAATTATTTAAAAAAAATTAAATCACTTGATAACTGATAAACTTAAAAGATGATGTAAGCTTATATGTTTAAAGTAGAAATTATAAATTTAAATATAACGAAGGTAATCATCAACAACAATTGTTAAATTGATAAAAAGTGCGTGAAAATAATAACATTTACGCACTTTTTTAACTCTTTCAATGAATCAAGTAATAACGGGTTATGGGAGGCTTAACTTTTTTTCAGTGCTAAATAGCTATGTAATTTCAGTTGTTATGAACCTTAACATATTTTTCTTATCTACTTTGTGTGAAGGTCAAATGCGTGAAGCAAAAATATGGGAAAATAATAAAGCTTCCTTATCATTCTGCATTACGTTTGGAATAGTAAGAACATGTGTAACTTCTTTCTTAATAAATAAAACTAAACATTTACAATCTTGACACAATTACAATCTTGTCTAGACTTTTTCTTGGAATTCTTCCACTTTCTACAAACTATCGTCATAAGGCAAAAATATAAAGTGGGTTCTCATTTATAAATACAAAAAAGCGAAGACAAATATCTTTGGAAATAAAAAAAAGTCCATTAATAGCACAATTCGTCAAATGCAATAAATACTAAATAGGTTCAAAGCAGTGTGTTGCGCATGCAAAAGAAGAAAATAAAGTAATAATGCAGTACCTACGTGACCACCTTGTAGAACACCTGTAAGCTCTGAATATACTTGATGGCTCTATGGACAATATTTGTAGACTTGATTAATATTTTTAAAGGCTTCCGTTTTCTTAGTTTTTTTTTTTTTGACAAATCACGTTGTTGTTCGTGCATTAAAAACCACTTTTAAATACGGTCATGTGTCTTAAAGGTCAATTTTCTAGTGCATCATATTAATAAAAGAAAATGTTTATTTTAAAAGAACTTTTGCTTTCAATTAATAATAATAATTCTTCTTGTGTGGTGTTCTCCAAAAGAACACTTCACATTATTCATAAAATAATAAGCCATATACAGAATAGTCCAAACACTGGCCGACGATAAAAATAACAATTTAAGACAAATCATAACAATGACCATGGTAAGTTTGAAGCAAAAGGTATGTTAAATTATGACGAATTGCCTGGAAGAAGAAAAATATTCGTCCAAAGACAATGACTTACGTTGAACGTGTACCTGTGTGTATTTTTTGTCTTTTTTTCTAGTGTATGCCTGAAAATGTTGTTACAGATTTAAGATACTGTATCAACAAAAATGTGAATTAATTTTTATGGACTCTTAACAACCTTGAAGCTTTTTTGAATAATAATTAATTAGAAGTCCGGTAAGAGTTTGTTAACACTTTGCCGGAACAAAATGGTAATAAATATTTTCATCCATTTTTGTTTTTGTTTACTTTTTTTTGTAAGGCATAACTAAGATAAAAAAAAAAAAAGTGAACATTAATTGAACGCACCTTCATTGCTGAAATTTGGCGTGTTTTGGAGTTTTTTTTTCATAATTGTTGTAAGATAAAATCTCTCTATGCTTATTGCTTTTAATTAAATTTAACGAACTCATATGTGAGATGAGGAAGTTTTATCTCTTTAATCCAAATTCGTGTAGCAAAAAAAAACTAAAACCATAGTATATATTGTCTCTCATGCCGCCTTTTATTGTTGTTTTAAATAATAAATTAAAAGGGATGAATCAATATTTTCTACTATTAATTCCATGCGTATTTAAAACAGCTTTTATTTCCGAGGATGCTTAAATAATATTCTTTTCAATAAACATTTAAATTTACCAACTCAAGAACAAGTTTGACACAAGTTATTTAAATGTCATTCTAGGTTGTATGTATGGGAAGAATAAATAAATAAAATTATCAAGTAAAATTAAAAACTAGCAAGAACTTTATATACAAAATTATCAAATGAATATTATTAATACTGATTAAATACAAGTTTACAATAGAGCCCTTGTACAAGCAAAAGAATGAGAGAAATATAGATGTACATTTAGGTATTTCAAGAGCATGACGTATTGAAAGGGAACCGAAAATATCAAACTTGTTTGATAAACAAATTAAGTTTCCCTTTTTTCCTATTTTTTTATTTAAAACTAGCGAACTTCGTCTCGCCACCCTTCAGAGCAACTTTAGAATAATTATACAATTTCAAAGGCATTTGATAAAGTGTAGCATCTTGCTCTTTTATCGAAAATGTGTGCCTTCGGTATCGATGAATCCTTTCTTCGTTGGATTAGAAACTTTCTTTCGAACCGTTCAATACAAGTTGTATTGGACGGATTCAAGTCTGAAACCGACAATATAAATGCTGGTGTGCCCCAGGGGTCCGTTTTGTCTCCGACCCTCTTTATCATTTTTCTTCATGATCTCTTGTCTGTTACTTCTAATCCAATAAATTGTTTCGCTGCCGATAGTACCCTTAGCTTCTCATATTCGTTTCCAGATTCATATCCCTCCTCTTCGGATGTGGAACTGCAACGGCATTGTCCAATGGGGAATTAAATACCGTGTAGAGTTTAATGCTTCGACAACTCAATGCTGTCTTGTATACCCCCTTGCCACTGCCCATGAGTGACACTTGCATCAATGAGACCGAACATCTTGAGATTCTCGGTATGTGCATCACTGATCACCTCTTGTTAACCGAACACATACGCGATGTCGCCAAAAATGCCCCAAGATGTTTAGATTTCTTAAGACGGTGCAAGAAATTTTTCTCCCCGTCCCCGTGGACCTTTATCCGTCCAAAGCTTGATTACTACAATTCACATCTCTGGACTGGTGCTTCAGCTACTTACTTAAGCCCTTGCATGAAATACAAAAAAGAGCTGTAAGAATGATTGGTGATAGAGAGATCACTGCGACGCATTTACAACTTTAGACCACCGTCGTAACGTAGCGTGTCTCTCCTTGTTCTATCGCTACTTTTACAGTAATTGCTCTAGCGAAATACGATGTTGCATTCCTCCCCTCAAACAATTCGCCCGTAATACTCGCACTTCTAGGAATGCCCATCAGTTTACCCTCGAGCCAAACTTCGGACGTACTCTTAAGTACAGGGGATCATTCTTTAGCCGTAGAACGCGAATGTAGACTCTCTTATACACTCTGTCTTTCCCAGTCACTACAATGTTCAAGAATTTAAGACCTCCTTTCCAACCCCTTGCCTTCTTTCTAATGCCCTCACTGTGTCTCTGGCATAAAAAAGTGTCAAAATCCCTTGAGTGGGTGCAAATTATAAAAAAAAAATAATAAAATAAAAAATAACACTTTGATAAAATGCAATGTGATTTGCTCCATTTTCCAAGTGTACTGCAAGTGGTTTTCAAATGGAAAACTGGAACATTTAAAAATGGGTTTTCTAAAGGAACTCGACAGACTCATTGGTTTTCAAAGGGAACTGGAAAGCAAGAAAAAGTAAAAATTTTCAAGTTTGAAGTCAATCGGATCAGTGGTTAAGCATTAGGTGTGGTCCGAGATTCCATGTATGCTGCCGCTGAGGCAGACAGACGGATGGAATCGTCCAACCAACTTTTTTTGACTTCTCTATCATCTTTCTGTCATATTTGCTCAAAATCTCAACTTTTTTAAGAATTCAATACTTGCCATGTATTCTATATGTCGCAAGTAAAAATTCAGTAAGCTTTTATTTGCTGGTTTGCCTAATAGAACATACTCAAGAAAAAATTGCACAAAATATCTCCTTCATTATGCTTACTAGAGCACATTCCCTATTCAATACCTATACTGCTTGTAACCTCTTGGTCTTCATTTTTCAGACACATTTGAATATGAAAAGAAAATCAATATCTTTCAAACTCATGCATGATATAACACTGAAACCAATTAATCTCTTAATCGACGCAACTCTTTGCTGACATTTAAACTCTTAATATACATTGTTATTGTGCTTTTGTAGTAGTTGAGTTTCTGCTTTTCAAAATTTAAATAGAGACATTAATAAAATCTCTGAACCTTACACAATACCTACCTACAAAAAAGGGCTTTCAACAGAGAAAAACATTCATTAATCGTACAGCAAATTCTTTGATTAATGTTCCCTCAATGTTGGGCCTTATCATGTCATAATGTGTGTAAATCGAATTTTGAAAGACATTCGACAAAGCCCTTATCTAAAATATGACATGGACAGCATCAAACCAATGCAATCACCTAAAACCTAGGAAAACTAGGTTTGTTTCTCGGAATGCAACCTGTAATTCCAACATGTGACACATAAACAATTCCCTGTCTTCACTTTTGTGTCAGCATTTGCATAAAAGACTGAAACAACTGATACCATCCAACAGTGATACCAAAGTTCTTCTGTATTTGCTTCTTGGCTGCGCCTCCTCCATATACGAAGCAATACTATAAGACAAAGGAAAAAAAAAAACAGCGACCTAATTTTTCAACATCAATCTTAAAACTTATTTCTTCATCACCCTTGCACTTTACTTGAAATTGAAAGAAAAAAAAAAAACAAAACTTGGGTATATGCTTTGGAATTCGCTTGCATGCCACCACAATTTCAATTATCGCTCGCACCATCATTATTCTTCGTGCATCAGTTTCGAGGCAAGACTATACCAATCTACCGAGCCGAGGAACAATGAACACTCCTCCACTTTTAAGACATAAAGTTCAAAACAGCTTGTTCTTCAACTCAACAAAACAAAATACCTCTTTTATTATAACATACCTTGTATGAGGTTTTTAATCTTGAAATTTATCGATCATTAGTGCTTGCGCCAGTCAAGTTGCAGGTAACAGAGACTTTAACTAAACAGCAGCCCTCGAAGCATGATTGTATGATTGATGGGGCGTGATTTTTCGCAATTAAATCATAAAAGTGAATTGGAACGGTTTTTTGTTCATAGAAATGTTTTCAAAGAGATAGAATAGTTTATAATGTGAAGTGCATTTGATTCTAAGCTGATATTATTGTACCTGTCAAGTTGAACTTTGTTATCATTGGATTGACAGTCACCCGGTACAGTTCTGATTCAAGGATATTTCCACTATTGAAGTTGATTTGATTCGTACTATGCATTGTGAATTTTCCTTTGAATAAAAGAAGACAAGGCAATCTTAATTGAATATCCAGATTTAAAAATTAGTTGGTTTTTCAATACGAGAAAATTGAATATTCATGATTTTTTCGAACGGAAGTAATAATTTGAGGATTAGGAAACCAGAATGCAAAAACAGAAGGAAACTGGGTTTTGGAAAACCAAAATTCAAACACCGAAAGCTGGGAATCGCACATGTGAAACGGAAACAGTAAACCAAAAATCAGAATTTTTCAAATCCCAAAACCAAACTGTAAAACGAAAATTTAATATGCAACGCCCTGCTCCGAAACTCTTCATGTATTAGTCAGCAGTTAACTAAACATAAATAAATAGAGTGGCGCGACAGCTCTTGAAGAGCCAAGGCCTAAGTGGCTTACTCTCATCAACAATTCTCTAGGTGCGTGTGAAGAATTGAATTGTAGTTAACTGCATCTCGCTTAAATTTAATAGATTTTGTGATCTTAAGCATTAATAGAGACGTAAAAGATTTTATTTCTAGCCAAAGGCGGGATCAACAAATTTCAACAATTGAACTGTTCCTCCAGTTATGACCTAAATACTTTCAAACAATTTAAGCACCATTTAATTTTACAAAACAATCTCCAATTAAAATGAACAAAAACACACTTTCAATTGTTCCTTACATTCGACTTGCATTTCAAAACTCTACTACATAAAGTTGTAAAAGCCTTGTATGCTGCGATTGCTTACATTATTCCTCAAAATTTTCATCTTTCCAGTCAACTTTTAATCAAGCATAAAGTATATTTCTTTTGATCCAAGCTACCGTTCCGTCATAAATTGTAACAGGCACGCTCACCAATCTGATTATGTATACACATAAACTTGTGTGGACAATGCACAGTCGACATACATTTTATGCTTCGAGATCCTCGGTGTGCCGCAAACTACAAATACATAAGTACTATACTTTCCAATTCCTATAAATAAGATAAAATTATTAAATGAAACTGATTCACAGAGGTGAACGAGTAGCATGACCTTCAACACCAGCAAGTACTGTGGCTTTTCCATTTTGTGTGGTATTGCCATCGGTTTAGTGTGTGCCCGCTGTTCGTTTATGCTCACCTAGGTTCGTTCATGCAACAAAACATGTATATCGAATTTGTTTCAAATGGCTCAATTATATTGCGCACAGAGTTTGTGGGTTGTGTTGGCATAGGCCAAACAAAACATGACCAGAATTTGCATTCGCAAGAAAACGTTTGGATGTGTCTTATGTGCAATCATCGATTTTTGATAGTCGGCCAAGGTCGTTGGACAGCACTGAATGTTGAAATATGCCATTTTGTTGTACGCCTGAACCGGATCGGTTGGCCTGAGTAAGAACCAACATATGTACATTTTGTCAGCAAAGCATAAAGAAGTAAACACAAAAAAAGAGAAGCTTAACGGGGCGTATACTTGTTTTTTTTTGTGCTGCATTGCATTTGCGGACAAAAGCTTTCTAGATTTAAATTTAAACTAAAATTATGATGGTGAAAAATGCAATTGGATCTCATTAATCTCCCAAAACGATGTATGGTTAGGGTTTGTCCCACCATATGATCATTACGATTTTGTTCAAAATAAGTCGGAATTATTTCCAAATCCAAATTTTGCTCTATTAGACAGTTTATGTTCACATTACCATTCAAATAAATTCCATTAAAACGTTTATTTCCTTTTTTTTCCTTAGCGGAAGTAAAAAATACAAGCCATCATCCACAGTGATGGGTAGGTTAGACCTCGAAACCAACAAACCGAACAAAAAAAACACAAAAGCAAACATTGGTTCACATTTTTGTTGTTTTATTTAACTTCCTATCATGTATTACAGTTTTTTACACTTTATTATCTCCTACACCCACAACAAAGCCAACAAAATTAATTGAATTTCATCTTTCTGACTCAAGAAATAATAATTATCGAATACCTTAAGACAATGCAATTAAACGTCAAACACCAGATATAACAATGGCGGCGAAAATAAGCAAACACAACTAACAAAAAAAAAATCATGTCGTACTGTCGCCATTATTTGAAAAATATTAGCACCGTTACGGGTCTCTTCCGCTTGTTGGTGGGCTTTTGAAGGTAGTTTTCAGCAAGCAAATATATCACTCAAATTTTGATTGACAGATGCTTTTTACCCTATTAGTTAATATCGATAGCTTTTTTGCGCCACCTCCTCAATGTTAAACGAAAAGTCAATATACAAAACATTGTGATCATCGACCTATGATCTTTTCAATTTTTGACACTTGAAGTGGGTTCATTCATTATAGAGTTTGTTTGTCTTGTGATTAATGAAACTCGACGGTTCTTGATTGACAGTTCAATTGAAAATAATTCAGTGCACATGCACACACATTGATGTATGACTGAGCACACGCCATTTTGCAGTTAGGCGTGAGTATTCGAAATTTATAAACTTTGTGTAATTATGCATCTTTAGAAATACACAAAACTTGATTCACATACCAGTCAAGCCACCAAAACGACCTTGCATCATTCGCAGTGTAGTTTCTTTTCGAACCACTGAAAGTCGCAGTAATATCGCGGTACATGATGGTGATGCCATAGGAATATCAATTGTGAATGCATCATGATCATCGTTATAGAACGATGGACCGTATTATTTCAGCGACAGTGTAAAGTAGTCGTCGAGATGCAATTCATTATTGCTATAACAGCCTTGAAAGACTTACATAATGACATAACAAACGACAATTAAAATGAGGTGTGCGAGTCTTGAATGATGTCTCAAATGTCAGAGTTTCATCTCGTTCGGTTTTGCCTGCTGTGTTATACTACTGCTTGTGAATCATTTTAGTAGCGCAAAAGAATAAAATTTTCATTTTGTTTTTTCACAAGTTTCTCATATAGGTAGTGGTAAATTATGTGTAGTTTTTTGTTGTGCTTGACGAAGCTGCGCTGAAATGGGAAGTGATTGTTTTGTTGTACGAACGAACATGGAAGCTTCTTAAAGATTTTTAAATGCAAATTTTTTGCTTGCAAGAAAAAAGAGCATAAATTTGCGCGCCTGAATGAAATAATAATTCAAACAAAAGATGCATTGTTTTTTCAAACATTTGCATAAAACACACATACAAAAATAGACGCCAAGTCGGATGGTTGATTTTCTTGAATTGAATTTTATATGCTCGTTATTCAAAGCAATAAAAAGAAGATTGGCATTATTAGTTTGATTATGAAGGTTTTCCATTGCTTAATTTTTGTCATTGCTCCAAATTAATAAAAAGCAATATTTTGCTATTTTTTGAGTGTTTTTGTTGTCAAGGTTTTGTGGCAAAAATGCACGTTCCAGGAAACATAACTCAAGGAAAAGAAGGGGAATTAATGGCTTATAAAATATTTTAAAAGACATAACTTTTTTGATACTTAAACTGTCTTTTACAAGCTGGATGTTCATTGTCAATAACGCATTGCAGGATGACAATGGAACACACGCTGAAGTACCAGTCCCGTTCGAGGCTCTACTTCTATACCTTTGACGGGTAAAATGTTTTCAGAGTTTATGGCAAGTTGTCATGCGATTTCTTACATATATCGTTCTTGAGACAAGAAACTATGTTTCACTTTCTAATCAAAGCCATAAGCAAGATCCTGTCATAGTCAAATGCTTGTCAACTCCCTATGAAAATGATAGAATAATCGGTAGAGCGCAGTGTGATGTCAGGCAATAATGCCTTACAGACAGAAGCGCAGCAGATGGGTTTTGGTCAGAATGGGAAAATAAATCATTCTCCGTATCAACATCGATCCTTCGCACTCGTGCTGTGGCGAGAGTCTTAAACTATCTCAACATACATAGATCCGCTGGTCCGGATGGTATCCCCGAGATGTTCTTCCACGCTGGCAAAACCCTTGCGTAAGCTTTTCCATCTATCCTATTCTTCTGGGCTCGTTCCAAGCAGTTGGAAAACAGCATTTGTCCAGCCTATTCCTATTCGTCCGATTGCACTTACGTCCTTTCTTTCTAAGGTCATGGAAACGCTAATAAACTATCAGCTCAAGACATATCTCGAAGACCGATTAAAGCTTCTTAATGACCGGCAGTACGGCTTTCGCAGCAACAGGTCCACTGGTGATTTGATGGTTTATCTCACCGTACAGTGGAACAAATCTTTACATCGTTTTGGAGAAAGTAAGATTGTTGCACTTGATATTTGAAAGGCATTTGATAAAGTCTGGCATCTTGCTCTTGTATCGAAAATGCGTGCCTTCGGTATCGATGAATCCCTTCTTCGTTGGATTAGAAACTTTCTTTCGAACCGTTCAATACATGTTGTATTGGACGGATTCAAGTCTGAAACCCACAATATAAATGCTGGTGTGCCCCAGGGCTCCGTTTTGTCTCCGACCCTCTTTCTCATTTTATTAATGATCTCTTGTCTGTTACTTCTAATCCAATAAATTGTTTCGCTGACGATAGTACCTTAGCTTCTCATATTCGTTTCCAGATTCACATCCCTCCTCTTCGGATGTGGAACTGCAAAATATGATAAGCTCATTAAACTCCGACTTAAACAGCATTGTCCCATGGCGAATTAAAAACCGTGTTGAGTTTAATGCTTCGAAAACTCAATACTGTCTGGTATCGTTGAAGTGAGATATACCCCCTTGCCACTGTCCATGAGTGGCACTTGCATCAATTAGACCGAATATATCGAGGTTCTCGGTATGTGCATCACTGACCACCTCTTGTGGACCGAACACATACACGATGTCGCCAAAAATGCCCCAAGATGTTTAGGTTTCTTAAGACGGTGCAAGAAATTTTTCTCCCCGTCTGATCTGGCTATTATCTATAAAACCTTTATCCGTTCAAAGCTTGAGTACAATTCACATCTCTGGGCTGGTGCTCCAGCTACTTACTTAAGCCTCTTGCATGGAATACAAACAAGAGCTGTAAGAATGATTGGTAATAGAGGGATCACCAACGCATTCACCCCTTTAAACCACCGTCGTAACGTAGCGTGTCTCTCCTTGTTCTATCGCTACTTTTACGGTAATTGTTCTAGCGAAATAGTTGCATTCCTCCCCTCAAACAATTCGCCCGTAATACTCGAGTTTCTAGGAATGCCCATCAGTTTACCCTTGAGCCCAACTTCGGACGTACTCTCAAGTATAGAGAATCATTTTTTAGCCGTACTACGCGAATGTGGAACTCTCTTCCACACTCTGTCTTTCCCAGTCACTACAATGTTCAAGAATTTAAGACCAATGTACAGCGACAGCTCCTTTCCAACCCATTCCCTTCTTCGTTATGCACTCACTGGCATAAAAAGGGTTTAAAAATCCCTTGAGTGGGTGCAAATTATAGAAAAAAAAAACAAATCCTGATTTATCTTTCAGAATCCCGTAACCTTGCAATGAGTGGATTAGTGTCTAGAGCAAAGACCAAATGAGAACAAAACATCTTGAAATTTCAACCCACTTTTACAGTTTTATTTATAGTCCTTAGCCGATATTTCAAACAAAAAACAAATAAACTCGATACTTAAATCACTTTATTCTCCTTAAATGAATGGTAGCACTTAAGATATTCTATAAGTCATAAAACAATCTCTAACCCGAAAATAGCACATCAAGAATCAAATCCGTCTGCGATTATACATTTTTTGTCAATTAAAAAAGAAAATAAAAACATTCCGTAGACTTGTTTTTTTATTATCATTTTATATTTTTTAACATAAATCACCCCAAACTTGAAATTATATCTAAAAATATTTTATTAAAATCAAATCAATAAAACAAACGAGTTTTTTTTTAATAAAACAAGCAATCATCATTCAAATACTTGATATATCTAACGGTAAAGTTAATTATAATTTTCGGTTTCCAAAAAAAAAAATAAAAAAATCAACTGACATTTAAAATTGTGTGCTTGGTATCGAGTGTCACAGTCTCGTCGTCCACAACGACGAAGTTGACGTTCTCCGCCAATAATGGTATTTTATGAATATCATTAACTTTTTGAAAGATGTAGTCAGTCTCATGACCTCAAATCCGCTCCGTCAAACTGCATTTTTTTCTTAACATTTAAACTTTTCTACTAAATTTACAACTCTAATGATATAATCAAAAGGAATTTACTTCAGAAAATTATGTTTTAATAATAATTATGGTAAAGAACCTCGAAGGCGACGAATTTATTCTTACAGCCTCTAATCAAAATTTAAATAAACAAATAAATACTGGCAAACTTCAACAGTTTCACACATCTCAAGCATGAAATAACCGTCGAGTCGTCGCCGACCATCAAATGATTTTGCGCTGCTGGCCAAGAAAAGCCAAAACAAAAGATTTGAACGTAATATTTAAAAATACAAAATAAATAACGAACGATTTTTTTTTTTGTTTCAAAAAGGCCACCGGGTTAATTAAGTTGATGTGTGATATCATCAGAGTAAATTTACAAAATTGGCTAACAAAACAATAGAATCAGACTAGACTGACAGACAGATGGATGGCAATTATTTTTATTGTAAAGAGTCGTGATGATTCCCAGAGGACATAAGACATTCCGCTCGGTAGGTTAAGTGAAAAAAAAAAACTCACCCATAAATCAATCAAATCAAAAATGGGTTGTAAAATTTGACCGTCTAAATCGGAGCGGTAATAGAAGTAGGTAGGTAGGGCGGTGATAAGTTCAATATCCTTGTTTTTTTTTTTAATAAAAAAAAAGAAACAGAAGGTTGAAGGTACGAGTTTCAAGATTTCACAAACTGAGATCCAAAAGTTTCCATTTATGAATTTGATAATTATTGAGGAATTCGTAAAAAATTGTAGCTTTCGATTTTCGTTCACTGAGCTCAAAAGTGATCATTAAGTGAGAATTTGTCCCTTATAATGTCTTGAGAGACTATAGTCGATACTATTCGATTTGATCAGCTGAAAATCATGGCGAAGTAACAATGTACTTGGTTTTTCCTTCAGTAATTCAGGAACCTTAACTTTGCTTAAAATGTAAGCTTTGTTTCGCCTATAAAATCTTGTCAAAATTTGTCTTTTCAGAACCAGTACAATCAGAAAAATAATCACAATTTTCTCCAAAACTTTTATGAAAAACATGCTGACCCGGCAGACTTCGCACTGCCTCAATCAATAAACAAAAAACCTATACTTTTGTAACCCACTACCACACTACCAGCTATCCCACTACCACACTTTCAGATATTTCTACCCGCTTCCCACTAACCCACTATCCCGCTACCCCTTTACCCAGTTACCCCGTTTACCCCGGTACTCATTACCCCACTACCCAATCCCGGCTACCCACTACTTCTACTCACTACCCCTCACATTATCAAATATGTAGTTAACGTTCTATGGAGATAACTGTGTTTCGAAATTTTTTGCTATATCTCATAAACGGCTTGGCTGATTTTGTACACACTTCTTAAGAACCATCTACACTACTATCCAATCATACCCTAATAATTTGTTGCCACACTGTCCAACCGTTAAGACTAGCTGACCCGGCAGACTTCGTACTGCATCAAATAAAAGACCTAGACTTTTGTTCCCCGCTACTCAACCACTACCCGCTTCCCCATAATCCCACTACGCCCTATCAAGCTACTCTTTATCCGCTACCCAGCTATTAGCTTTTTCTACCCTGGGTGAACCATTCTAGCACTTATGGGTAAAAAACCTATTCTCATACCTACGGAATATACATATGAAATTTCATCAAAATCGGTCAAGCCGTTTCGGAGGAGTATAAATACTAAAACTGTGAAATAAGAATTTTATATATAAAATAAAATAAATAGAGTGGCGCGACAGCTCTTGAAGAGCCAAGGCCTAAGTGGCTTACTCTCATCAACAATTCTCCGGGTGCCTGTGAAGGATTGAGGGGACCTACAATTTAACCCCGATTCCGAACGGCAAAGTTGGGAAGCACTTTTCCATGACAGATGATACTCTTGGAAGTCTTGTCAGTTCTTCGCAAGAGGCAGTGTCCGTGAAAGATGAAATAAAAACTTTGGGCACGAGTAGGACTCGAACCCCCGACGTTCTGCGTAGCAGCCAACGCACCTAACCACTACGCTACGGACACTAGCACTAGATTTTATATATTAGACGATAATACCACTGCCCAAATGCGTGGGAACTTTAACATATAAATAAACCAAAGCATAACGTTACATAATGAGTTTAAATTAGTAACGAGTAAATACTTAGTTCTGCAAATTCATTCAGCAGAGTGCAGAGTACGTGAACTGAATTAATTCATTAGACTTTATAAAAAGTTATCTACTAGACTAATTCATTGGATCTCAAGGTAGCACGCACCCCTTTACTTAAAACTATACCTCATACACACAAAGGCATGTATAAGAGTTTTAAGAACGGCTTTGGGCTGTGAGAAAACAATGAATGAATTTGTTAGTCTTTGGAATATTAAATATTTTCTTACGAAAAATCTGCAAATCAATCATTGTGTGTCTTGTTTTTCCGTCTGGTGTTTCCTTGCTTGTAGAGTTGCGTTCTCTATTCCAAATCAAAATTTTTTTAAGGTTCTTACCTCAGCTCTTTCGTTTAATTTTAACTCAATTGTTTTTATTCAGTTTTAAGTATTTAGACAGCTGATTGATAAAATTCGCTTACATATTATTGTTTACCATATCTTTTCATAATTTTTTAGCCAGTTTTACTTCCTTTGTCTCATACGTTTTACTTCAATTCTATGTACCTAAAATGAAACGATTTGCAACTCCAAAACACATATTACTTCATAATATTTTTTTAAATAAATGTGTTATCAAATAAGACCCAGAACAATAGCCAATCAACTCAGCTCCAGACACTCCGAAACGCAATAAGCCGGAGATGATGTAAATTATCACAGAATCAAGACCTTTGATTAATGACACCGAAATGCCAAGACCGATTTTCATAACCTAAATCAACAACATTCATCAATTTTTTTTTTTTGTTAGTCTTGTGCATGAATGTGACATAAAACCAAAGAATTGTGTTGTGCGTAGCAAACCAGTTATTTTATAAACAACCCGAAGGCATAAAATCATAAATCAACATAAAGTAACTTCACCAGTTTAACACAAGCCGAAAGCAATTTAAATTAATTTGTGCCACTATTAGTGTTGCACCTTGTGGCTGAGATCACTCAATTAATGCTCAATCTGTAAAATAGAATTGAGGCAACTAGATTAGAAGCACGACTCAATGTTTAGAATTCTAATTGTTAGCCACGAAAAGGTAATTACACGCGGCAAGTTCGTTTGCATTTCAAAATAGTTTGGTCTGTTTGGCTATTTGGGATTGGGAATGTTTAAGGAACTGCCGATTCTTGGCCATCTCTATGATGACGACGGACTTGAATGAAAAGCATGACCAAGAAAAATCGATTAAACGAAGGTTGATTACATCGCCCCTTTTTTGTTTGTTTTGTTTTAAGAATGCATACTGAACAAAATTCAGACTTCACGATGAATCCCAGATTCTTAGCGTGTAAAGATTTCGTGGCTCTGATTTAAAACGGTAGCCTTATGGTAATTTGCACGACCAAACCGCTATCGCTGGTCAGGAACATTTTTTTTTATAGCGTTTTACTTGTATGCGTTGTGTTACAAAAAACAAAAACCCAAGTTGACCGAGCTTGGCATATCAATTGATCTTGAAACTTCGAACTGAAAAATTTATTGGTTTTGAGTTAATAAATTCAGCTCACATATGATTGTGCTCTGAGCCAAGTTATAGCTTCTTACAAGCCTTCTCTTTCCTTCTGATGCATAGCTTTGTTTTATTTCGAAAAATATGTGTCAAATAGATGAAATCAAAGTGTGAAATAGTGACAAATAATTACAATGACGTTTTTTGTTGTCAAAACAGAATGATTCAAAGAAATAGGCCACCTAATTGTTAAACATCTTACAGAGGGAATTTATTTATTTGATACTTCTTGACATAGTTTTCCTGAAATTGTGTCACGTTTAAGAAGAGAATGTGTGTTTTTGACTTTGACAAAGAAGGAAAAAGTATGGGCGTAAGGTAAGGGTCCGGTGCAAATGCGATACCCAGTTCTGTTTTTGGAAAAGTTCAATGGCCTTAATTGGAAGCACCAGTAATGGTAAATCAATTGTAGGCGTTAATTGAAATAATTTGGAGGTTGTTTATTTACTGCCAATGGTTTAATTTTTTTCCGGTACTTTGGTATTCGCAATTTCAAAACGTTTTTGTTTTACTAGAATATGTAAAACTGTTCACGATTATATTTCATTCTATAGTTGAAATCATGTCACGCTCTATGGAGTACATTAAAGAATTCCAAATTGTTTTATGCAATAATGTTTCTGGTAAACAAAAACTGAACCACTTTTGAGAAAGTCCCCATATCTTCATTTATTGTGATTGAATAACGTGGACATGGAGTAATTTCTGTTTGAGAAAAATGCAGACTATGTTCACGGTTTATTGATGGTTTAGTTTTATTCCACTGCAAGGTGTTGCTTTTTGAATATTGATTTAGATTTAGTTTGAGATGAATACTAAGGAGATGGGATACAAAACACCATCCGTACGTTATATAATTGGCTTGAGCTTAAACTAGATATATTAAGCTTGTGACAGCCAAATGTGTTACTTCATTTTTTTTTTTTAAGAAAAAACTTTTGGGATGCCCTAGTCTACCCTTGCTTCCACTGTAAATTTGGCGGCCTACACAGGGTTGTCACTTGCATAAATTCTACAGAAAAGGACATTCTGAGCCTTTTCTTTCTTCTGTTCCCGGGCTTTTTTTATATAAATTTATAGAAAGATGTGAACACAGTCAGCACTAGGTTTCCAAGAAGAAACGCCTACACAGCAACCTGGCGATCACCGGATGGACGAACCAACATCTTGAACGTGCGCACTTTTCGAGGGGCAAATATGGACTCTGACCACATTCTGGTAGTGGCTAAGTTTAGAGCTCAAATATCAAACGACAAAAAAATACGTGCGGCCCAATGAAAAAAGTTCAAGATAGGTTGCCCTAGCACTCGGGATATGTCATAGACGATACAGTGAGCGCCTGACTAAGCAACTCTCCCCCGCCCTCCCAAATACCACAAATGTGTTTCTTGTGGAACCAATATCGCGAAATAATTTAAAATGTAGCCGAGACCACCATAAATTGCCAGCCACCTCCGAAAAAAAACATGTGGTATGAAGAGTACCGAACAAAAAGGAGTAATGAGAAAAAAGACAAGACCCTGCGGAGGAAGAAAAGAACATCCGCATTTTCTCAGCTCAAAGATCTAGAAGAGCCTGGGGCCAAGAAACCAACGCTTCTTTAAAAGTTCGACGCAATTAGCTTCTAGATTCAGATCCGAACAGAAAACTATCATGGCATATCTCTGCTTAATGTTGCATACAAAATTTTATCCAACGTACTGTGTGAGCGTCTTAAACCGTTCTGCAACTCCAATTCAGCACGTACCCGTGCAGCCTTAGGCCAGGCAGAACAACGATAGACCAAATATTCCAGGCAAATCCTGGAAAAGACCAACGAATTTCAAGTCGAAAGCCACCATCTTTTCATCGACTTCAAAGCTGCTTATGATAGCATCCACCGCCAAGAGCTTATGATGGCGATGCCTGAATTCGAGATCCCGAACAAACTGATCCAGCTATGCCGGATGACGCTGAACAATACGCAGAGCAGTGTGCAAATAGGTAACAGCTCATCCGAGTTGTTTCAAACATGCGCAGGGTTTAGACAAGGAGATGCGCTGTCATGTGACTCCTTCAACATAGTCCTGGAGCAGATAGTGCGCAAGGCAGATGTGCGAGCCCTTAAAACAATATCTCCAACAAATCCACCCAGCTCCTAGGCTATGCAGACGACATAGACATCAGGAGACGATGCAAGAGAGCTTTGCCTGAGGCCTTCACAGTGATTGAAGAACAGGCGAAACTCGTTGGTCTTGAAGTGAATTAGGACAAATAAAGCAACATCTGTCCACCGCCTAGGACAAAACGTCACTGTTGGTAGCAGCAATTTCGAGGTACTCAAGGAGTTCATCTACCCTAGAACAAACATCAATCCCTCAAACGACACCTTAGTGGAGATCCGAAGAAGAATTACCCTAGCGAACCGCTGCTGCTTCGGTTTGGCCAAACAACTGGGTTCAAAATTCCTCACTTGAAAGACAAAGTGTCTGCTATACAAAACTTTGATTTTACCAGTCCTAATCTACGGCGCCGAGTGCTGGACGATAAGTAAAAAGGGGAATTGATTGGGCACTTTCGAAAGAAAAATTCTTCGACAGATTTTCGGTCCCGTATGCGACGATGGCGAATGGAGAAGAACTGTACGAGCTATACCAAGATGTGGATGTAGTCCAGAAAGCAAAGAAAATCCGGCTACATTGGCTCGGCCACATCGAGCGAATGGACGACAACTTTCCAGCCAAGAAAGTCATCCCAGCCCCCAGGTTCGAGACGGCAAGGAAGACCGAACCTACGGTACAAGGACCAACTGACTGCGGATGCCAGAGCACTTGGTTTCGGCAACTGGAGAGTGCATGCGAAGGACCGTTCAAGATGGAAGGCCGTAATATCTTAGGGTGAGGTCCTTCATGGATAGTGAGCCGGATAAGTAAGTAAGTAAGTAGACAGTCAGTCATGGTCATCTTGTACCCAATACTTTTGAGCTTGTTGGACCTTACATGCTTAATAAAGACTTAAAACAGAATTATAGTTCTTTGTGATTCATTTCAAAATATATTCAATCAACGATCCGTCTAACCTACTCCCTGAAGAAATTTATTACTATCATTGTCATTCCCAAGACCTCATTTATTCCGATGTGACACTTTTTTTCTATATCAACCAACGCCTTTCTCAAAATATTTAATCCGCATTCAATACAACTTATGATCCAATTTCGACAATCGACAATCACGGATCTATATAGGCGCAATAAGCCAAAATGGAATGTCACATAATTATTTATAATGTTGCTGGAGCAGTAGAGCAACCTAAATCCAATTCAAAGTATCAACCTGTACCAGTATCTAAGCTCGAAAAAATCTTAAATCAGCATTCGCTTTTGTTTCGTGTTAAACAAGTCTAAGGGGCAAAACAGCTACAAATTAGAAACCATTAAAAATAAACCGTCAAACTAGATGACCTTCAACAAAATAATAATTCTCCGACATTCTTATTATGCTTTTTTTCATCAACTGCCGCCACCATGCAACAAGAAACACTGATCCAGTGAGCAATTGAACACGACTGGATTTTTCTTGTTGTGCATTTTGGAAACTCCTTAAAGGCCTGCATCATCCAATTTTTTTACCGATGTTGTTTTGAAAGAATTTAGAAGGACCAGTGCCGTGAATTATAAGTCCGGACCTGGAAATAATGCCATCACACTGTTGTTGTTAAATTTTATTACATTAAGTGAGTGTGGGGCATGGCTCTTAATTGCACCACTTGCTAAAGTAGCCCATTGCACGTTGATACCCGATAGTTGTAGCAAGTTGCTTTAGCTCGATCTGACGGTGGTGGTTGATGGTAAGGCATCTATCTATCTTTATTGGATATTCAATGATACAATTATGACATATAGCTATCAAGTATCTTGAAGATATTCTTTTAATTACCAACTCAGCGTATGACAGATACTCAAAACAGTGATGTCTAGCCGAGCCGTACATTTGATATTTATTTACATTTTTGAATCAACAAATGATTTCAATCTATTTTTATATCTTAATTCTAGATACAGCCGCGTCAGATAACTTAAGTGTCTATTGTTGGATCAGACAAACACAGGAGCAAAATGATTTCGAGGAGGAAAATTATTTCACGGTCCCTGGACAATCTTGATTCAATAGGACCCAATGACGATGAAGAAGACATGTGGTATGACAAGGACAAACTGTGCAAGGTAAGCTACATTTATATGAAGCAAAAGTGTTGGGGGATAGATTAAATTTAATGAGCACTAAGTGCGACATGGAAACCTAATGACAGCAATTAACGAGCTTTAAGAAAATAAAGAAACAGAACACTGGGTGATATGTATGGTGGCTATGAAATAGCGTTATAAGCGGTAGTTGTAGTTATTTGTTACCATAAGACTGTTTAATTTAAGCATAGATGAAATAATCAACAAATTAGACATTTGGAATTTTGACAGATTGCTACGCGTGTTGAAGTTCCTACTCTACCTACACTTGATTCGAATTAATCAATTAATGAATATGCATACATATATATATATATGTAAAGCAAAACAGTTCATATTTCAATGCAAAATGTGTGTTTCCATTGTTAAGAAACAGTTTTTTTCATTGGCAAACGTCAAATTTGAGTTTTTTCTTACTGTTAGCACAATATGTGACGTTTGTCGTTTACGAAATGTCAAAACTGGTCATACACTTCAAAGGTAGTAGTGGATTTGTCATTTTAACCCTGTTGACTTTTTGTTTAGGATACGTGCATACCCCAATTATTATAATTACGTATTGTTCAATTCAAAATATGTACATACTTAGGTATTCTTTCAGCGAACGTCGAATCAAAGAAGTGTTGAAATTTAAAGTGTGTTGAGTTTGAGATTAATCATCAACAGACCAAGAACAAAAGGCAATTTTAAATTCTTATAAGCAAGTAACCTATTAGTGTCTATTAATAAATTATAATAGAGTCAGTTCAGGGATAACCCCATGGTTTCGATTTCTCATCACATCGTGTTATAATTAACAATCGTATGAGTGCATTAATGTCGATTGATTGAAATCATTCTAAATGATGTCATCTTCATACTTCGACAAACAGAGTATCAAAACGACGAAATATGCAACACTTGTAGTAGGATTATTAGAAAAAATTAGACTTACAAATATAATTCGTTTGTTTTTCTTATAAGAAAGTTGTATTGTTTTTGAAAGCTAGCATCTCTTCTCTTTATTTGATTAAAGTAAAGTAGGTTAACAGTAGAGCACTTTCCCTTTCAGTTTAGTAAAACAAGAAGTTCTCGAAATATGTTAAAACAAAAAAATCTTTCAATTTCAGGATCACATTGATGAAGTTCTTTCCAAATGGGAACAGATAGACGATGAAATTTGGGCAAAAATTGTTGTTTTCGAGAAGAACCGACGTGTGGCAAAGGCCTACGCCCGATCATCAGTTATATCAATCAATGGATCTAAGCATGGATTTGACGGAGTAAGGTAAGGTTGAATTCTCTCTTTTGTCGAACCTAGAGTAATACAACCATAACTTTGTGTAGAATTGGTTTGAATGGCTTTCATAACCCAATGCGTGATCCTCAAACAAAAGATGTCAAAAAAGCAATCGGTGAAGGTTTCAAATTAAAAATGGACGAAACGGGAAATATCCTTATTAAGCGTTATGGCAAATCCAATGTCTATGTCCATAGTACCTCGAAATTGTCCAACGAAGAAACAGTGATTGGGGCGGATATACTGCAATTGCCACAACAAGCCATCAACATTGGAACATCGGCCAAGGTAGGAACATCGATTTCCGTGTCCGGTTATAACTTTTTTTTAATCAAAAACTCCATTTCAGCTTTTCGACATGCGTAAATTCACAACAAACATCAATCGAGAATTTTCACGAACAGCACCTGAATGCAATCGCCTGGAGCGACAATGTCTATCTGCCATTTCTGTTGTGAAATCTAGCAATAACCTCATTCACAGTCCAGTTTGGATTCTTGTCATAAATATTGTTGCCATTGATATGCTTAAGAGCCGAATGACAACAATCGGAAGAAATATCGATAATGATCTTAGAATTTCACCAACAACATCGGGAAGTGAAGATCCATATTCAACAATCGAGAGTCAAGCTGAGCTCATTCTGGCCGAAGATGCCAAAATGAATGCCAAACTTAAGGAATATGTTACTTATGATGATCATCCATTCGTTCCAAAGGTAATTTTGCTAAATTTGTGGAAAATCTTGAGCACTGTTAATACATTCCTTATTCACCTTAGCCTGATTATGAAATCTATAACCAAACAATTTCACCGATCATGAGTCCCAAGAACAAAACGATACAACGTAAAAAACAAGATGATCCTTACTATTGTGGTCTCCTAGCCCGAATTCCAAATTTTATCAAGTCCAACAAGTCATCAAGTAGCAGCAAAAAGAAGGAATCTAAAGCTGCTCGCAAAATATCAGCTCAACACCTTCACCTGCCATCGCATCCAGTTCCAATTGGAGCGTTTCACCAACATCCTCCAGCATCTTACTATCCCTTTAAACTACATCCTCAACATCATAGAATATCGCAATCGCAAATGTCTTTGTGGGATGCACGCAGTTTAGTTAGCGGAATTGGTAAGATATGACACTCTACAAAAATAAAAGAATTTTTGTCAAAATTGTGTTCTTTTTTTCAGAATAAATTCGAGACGTTAAAATTTAGTTGGAATAGTTTTTTTTTATTGTTTAACAATAATGAGAGTCAAGGTAAAAACCACATGAAAGGAATTCGTATCGCATCGTGAGGAGGTCCTTTGCCATAAAACCGCTTAAGACTGAAATACGTCCTATACAAAAAAGAAAGTAACATTTTTTTACGTAGGCCAACGACAGAAATGTTTCTGATCTTTTTTTTTAATTTAAAAATAAGTCGTGCGACAGTTTTTTTGTTTATATAAATATTTTGTATGTAAAATAAAATAATTAGATAATGTTATAAAAATCAAACTGCCTTCTTTAATTTTTTGATTTTTTTTTCTGTATACTTGAGTCTGTAGTGTATACAGTATTTTTTGTTTGTATATAATTAAATGAAAAATTATTTTTATAAACACAAATATAAATATTTAAATAAATTTAACTTAAGAAAAATAAGAGTGTTACAATGTTTTCCAATTCTAGGGCTTACAAAAAAGATTGAATGATAAAAACTGAAGAGCTATTTTTCATTAACAAAGTAAAGAATATGAAATTTCACTCGATTTTGTATTTGAAAGACTGATGTAAGATTATGAAGAATGCAGAGATCAGGTGGAAGAAAATGATTAAAGATGAAGACGATGATGACAAAACGACGATTCAAGCAAAGCTTTTGCCTTATGAAAATATGAAGAAGAAACAGGTGCCCAATTCAATTATAATAGTCAGTATATGCACATGAAGAATATTAAAACTTTTAAAAGATTTACATATTTCTAAACGCGCTAACTGCAAATGAAACATCCCTGGAATAGTGCTGAATACCTAAAAACCGTGTTAAATAGTTACTTTTTTGCATACATTTTCCCGCAATTTCTAACCGATGTTACTCACAATTTTTCTCGCCAGCAAATAATAAAAGTAAATAAAGGGTTTATATGTGTTCTATCTGCCTTTGCAAGCGAATCTTTTTGATAGCACTCGATTAAAAAATGTTAGTCAAAATATGTTTTTTTTTTATTTCTGCCTTCAGCAAATATCCTGCTAGTTCTTCTAACCGCCATTTCTTTGAATAAAAGCTTTTGATAATCCGGAATTGGTACACAGAACTGTCCGATTTCGGATACCAAACGAACATACTTACTTACTTATGGTGGCGCTACAGCCCAGGTCAGACCAGGGCCTCCCCAACAAACTTCTCCAGCCAGCTCGGTCCCTGGCTAACTGTCTCCAGTTTCGCACGCCAAGTTGGTTCAGGTCCTCTACCACCACGGTCTTCCTCTTCTGCGACGTCCTTCCGGATTGGATTCGAAGACTCTACGAGCCGGAGCATTATTTTCCATTCGCTCAACATGACCCAACCATCTAAGTCGTTGGACCTTAACTTTTCTGGCTAGGTCAGTGTCGCTGTACAGCTCGTACAGTTCTTGGTTGAATCTTCTCCTCCATTCTCCATTAATGCAGACAGGACCAAAAATCACTCGAAGAATTTTTCTCTCAAAGCAGCCCAAAGCGTTTTCATCAGATGTTGTCATAGTCCATGTCTCTGCACCATACATGAGGACCGGGATGATGAGGGTTTTGTAGAGTGTCACTTTAGTTGCTCGGGAGAGGACTTTACTACTCAATTGCCTTCTAAGTCCAAAGAAGCAGGGATTGGCAAGAGTGATTCTTCGTTTGATTTCAGCGCTGGTGTTGTTGTCTGAGTTGATAGCGGATCCCAGGTAGACAAAGTCCTTAACTACCTCGAAGTTAAATCTGTCTATGTTGACGTTTGCTCCAAGACGTGGATTTGGTTGTCCTTTCTTGTCGACAGCATTATCTTGATCTTGACCTCGTTAACCGCTAGACCCTCTCCCTGGCCTCCGTCTCAAGGCTCACAAACGCTCCACTGACATCACGCTGTCAATTGACAATTATGTCAATGTCGTCTGCGTATCCTAGTAGCTGGACGGACTTTTGAAAGATTGTGCCTCTGGTGTTGACATTGGAGCTTTGCACAATCTTTTCAAGAATGATGTTGAAGAAATCGCATGACAACGCATCGCCTTGTCTAAAACCTTTTTTGACATCAAAAGCGTCCGTTAGGTTTTTTTCCGACCATGATGGAACAGCGTGAATTTTCCATTGTCATGTTACACAGACGGATGAGTTTTTCTGGGATGCCAAAACTAGACATTGCTCTATATAGTTGGTCTCTATAGACGCTGTCATACGCGGCCTTGAAATCGATGAAAAGATGGTAGGCATCGATTTGATGTTTTTGGGTCTTCTCCAAGATCTGCCGTAGGGTGAATATTTGATCGATGGTGGACTTTCCGGGTCTCAGGCCACACTGATAAGGACCTACCAGGTTGTTGACGAAGGGCTTCAAACGTTCGCACAGTACGGCAGACAAGATCTTATAGGCGATGTTAAGGAGACTTATACCTCTGTAGTTGGTGCAGTTCAGGGGATCTCCTTTTTTGAGGATCGGGCATACGATCCATCCATATACGATGAGGTTCCATTCATCGGGCATGCTTTCCTCCGACCAAATTTTGCAGATGAGCTGGTGCATGCTCCTAACCAAATCATCTCCGGCTGCTTTGTACAGTTCGGCAGCCAGCCCGTCTGCTCCAGCGGCTTTGTTCGACTTTAGTTTAGATATCGCTATTCCACGTGCAGAACCGAAATTCGTTGGGCTTAAATCGTTTGCGTGGGTCGTCATCATTAATTCCGTCCGTATCCGAGGCTTGTTGGTGTTTCGGAACTCTCATTTCTTTATGTGGCCGGGTAGTCACCCCGACGCACGACCCCCAACCTGGAGGGCCAGGTCTTTAGTTTAACTCTAAGACGAAGAGCCGGCCAAACCGCTCCTTATAGGCCTGGGCTGCAAATATGTCGTAGTAGCCCTATAAGGTGTTCACTAAGTAGTTCATCCTGACTGGAACTGTAGACGCCACCGTTGATTCCATCTTGGGAGTTCTTCCGCTGCCGCCTGTTGAAAAGGAGGCATGCCTTAGTGGACGCATACCTCCTCCCCCTCTCTATCTTTGCTGCCGCCAACAACTTCCCACTGGGGTTGGAACCCAATCTTCGGTCGAAGGCACTTTGCACCCGATGTTCACCACGGGGAGGTGGAGAGTAGGAGTTGATAGACAGAGGTTTCAGTGGACGCTTGTGTCCACTTGAATGCACGTGTCTACCCTTCGAACATCACCAAACGAACATGCAAACACATTTTTGCTTCTATAATAGTTGAATGTCTATGTATTTGTGTAACCTCATATGCAGAATTGCAGATGACCATGACATGACATGACGATTGTTTTTATTTTCTTTATTTGTAAACATGGCGGCGAGTACGTATGTGCGATTGTTTGCATGTATGCGTGATTCTGTTTTCTTATAGCGTTTTTTTTTTTTTTTGGTCGTCCGGAAGAGTTCCAAACGATTCTGAAATCGTTCACTTGGCACAAGATGACAGTTCTTGTTATTAATATAACAGAAAAACGATTCCGAATTTTAAGTCTCCAAATTCGGAATCGTTTTTCTGTTATATTTGAAGTCAAGAATTAATCCAATTTCAATCCACTTTCAACCCATACTTCATCCTGAATGCAGCCATTTTCAATACTTGCTAAGCCATTCAGCGAAAATTCCACCATTTTCTCAGCTGTCACACGAACGCATCCCTCATTCAAAATAATTTTTCTGTTCCGTTGGATTCTGATTCTGAATTACTTGCTCTTGTTCGACCTGTGACTACATTGTAAATTCTCGCCTTACCAATAAAATATTGAAGTTTAAATGTTAACTGAGTGATTTATTTGTTAGTTTTTAAGTTCGTTTGTGTGTTTGTCTTGTTAAACTAGCAATGGATCGTTTTGTTACTCGAGCTCCGACATGGAAAACCCTCGAAATGTCGTCATTCTCTCGAAGCTTTGCCAATGTCTCCCTCACTGGCAAAAAATCCACACCCAAAGACGACAAATCTACTAAAACCTCAAAAATTCAATCCACAACGAACAAAAGACTGAGCATTCGTGATGAAAATCTATTAAAAATCTTCAGTGGCCAAGCCGATGAGCCTCTAGTGCTCACACCGAAGAACCAGCATTTTTCACCAACA
The DNA here is from genome assembly GCA_920937365.1 of Sphaerophoria rueppellii. Taxonomy (NCBI): domain Eukaryota; kingdom Metazoa; phylum Arthropoda; class Insecta; order Diptera; family Syrphidae; genus Sphaerophoria; species Sphaerophoria rueppellii. Next base: position 25,493,826 of record CAKKXW010000002.1, on the reverse strand, counting down.
ACAGGGCGCTTCGGTAGCGTTGCCTCTGCAGCTACAGCCGTCAGCGATAAGAACAACGTCTGTCTCGTTCCAATCAACGATGAAAATACCCCGCCTACAAATTCACGGGGAATCATCTGTGAGTATTGTCAAAACTGACAGAAGCGATGAACAAGAAAAAAATATATTAATAATAGTACATAAGTGTATATGTATATATGTAGATATATTTATTATAAAAAAAAGTTAATTTCACTTTGCTTTGTTTATCTGCATTCTGTACAAACGCTCGTTTCTCTCGAGTTATGTACAAGTACAAATTTGTTCCTTAATATTATTCATATTCGTTTCTCCATAAAACACTAGTCAAGGACCAGCAATCGCTGGATGTTCTGGGCGGCAAATTCATTGGAAGTGACGGCGGGAAGAACGGCTCACGGCCGTCAACCCCAATAAGCAATATGATACCAACAAATTTGGGCTCATGCACACCCAAAAACAACCCGTTCATGGCTCGAATTCAGAGGGATTTGAACAGTCCTTCGGCTGCGACTAGAGTTAGAGCGCTGAAAGCTCTCAGGTAAGTGCAATCGTCATGTAACTGACACGTAAGCATTTGTTATGCGTTGTGTTTCTGTTCTATAGAAGTCCCACAAAATCTGCCTATGGAAATTTTGATATACCTCACGAGGAGCAGGATATTATCACTGAGGAGGAACGAAAATCTCCCGTGAAAATCAAAAGTATCCAAGAACTGATGAAAGATGTTGTAGTGTATGTCGAAGTACGAACTGGTGAGGACAATCGTTCATCGGGCGTTAAGAAAGTGATCTCAGCTCTGGGAGCAAAAGTCAATGATAAATTATTAAGGTAGATGATTTGTCGATGTTCTGTTGGATCCAGTTTATGATTTAAGATTTTGTATTCGTGTGCAGAGACACAACTCATGTGGTATTCAAGGATGGCCTTCTGTCGACCTACAACAAGGCCAAAAAGTGGAATATTCCTATTGTTTCGATTTTGTGGATCGAGGCGTGTAAAAAACAAATGAGACTCATGCCCCCAAAAGATTTTCCAATTTCAAATGCAGATCGATATGAGAATCCTGAACTCTATGATAGAATGAAGGTAAGTGTTTACTTTTTTGCTTGAAGTCAAAAGTGAGGTTATATTTGATTTGTGCGCATTAGTTTAGTAATATTACTAAGTATCTTGGGTTTTGGACATTTTAAATGAATATTGGATGATCGATTAACATTCGCGGTATGCTAAATGAAATTGAATTGCATTTGGAAAATAAAAATTTGTTGATCTGATATTTCTGGACGAAAATGGAAATAGCGCCTTGAGAGAAACTTCACGGGTTGTCTTTAAAATATCGGATTCACTGTCTTTGATTTAACAAATGTTCTTAAGTGTGTTTTTGTTGCTTGGACACAAAAGTTAAAGAATGCGTTTTTAGGGTGTATACCCTTGGCAAGCGTTTGGTTTTGAAATAGTTTTGAATTTTAGCCTGGAGCTCCTTTTACTTTCTGCGCGGATGTAGATCGCTTAATTCTAATCAGAACATTCAAACGTACTGAAATTTTGAGCAATATGAGAGGTAGTTTCCTCCTATTTCTAGATCTAGTCCATTCAAATATTGCAGAAGTCGTTGGAGAGGACTCCTAATTTCGCAGCTCTTATTCTTCTTACTTAATGAAATCAAACATTTTCATCAATTCCTGTTTTCACAAAGTTGTTAATGCAGTTAATTCTTTACAGCGTTACAAATCAATGCAACCAGATGCTGAAGAAAATCGACGAGCAAAACCAAAGGCTCCTGCGAAAGAAAATGCTGGCAAAACGAAAACGATTCCGGCGACTGCTCCTCCAATCACACCAACAATAACTTCAGCCAAGAAAAAGGTACAATTCTATCAAAATTCTGCTAAACTTATCCAAAAAATAAATATATACATTTTTTAGACTGAAATAACTCGTTTCTTTTCGCAATTGGATTCCAAGAAACCAGCCACTCCACGGAGTTCAGCAGCAGAATCACCTGCCACTCAAATGTTGAAAAAGTACGTAAATTAAATTTTTCTGATCTTTTGTCATCCCTATTTGATTAATTTCTATTTATAGAATAAATGAAACATTCTGCACACCTATTACATTCAGCGACTCTCTCACCAAACTGACACACCTTGACACTGTATCAAGCTTAGAAGATACAACCGAAAAACCATCCGGTTCCGTTAATGTCAAAAAAGTGCTTAGCTTCAACGATAATGAAACCATACCTGCGACTCCAAATGCTACAAAGAAAACACCCGGACACCGACGGAGTTCAATGCAAGTTGCACAAACCCCTAGCAAATCGAAAAAAGTTCCTGAAGCAGCTATACCTGATACTGATAGCATTTTAGAAACACCAGGCGTACGAACTCGTCGACGCAGTTCCCTACACATTCCAACCAATATGAGCATAGCCGATAAGGAGAAAGATAAAGCATCGAAAACCACATTTGCCATCATTAGCGAGGAAATTGCAGATAATACAACACATCCAGAAAATGATAAACAAAACCGTCAGACTTCTTATGGAGCAGATATGCCAGACAATACAAATGAAGAAGCTGCTGAAAAACGACAAACCACATTCACAGAAAAATCTGTAGACATCAGCAAAAATAGCATAACTCCAGCAGCAAGTGCTCAAAAAAATCGCAGGCGCACTTTGTATACTCCAAGCTTAATGGAAGAAACACAACCGAAGTCAATTCGACAAACAGCATCGGCAAATAAGAGACGAACTGTATTTGCGACATCGACTTTAAGGAACCACGACAACAGTATGTCAAGTTTGGCACCGATTACTCCTATTGGAAGTGGTGTACCATGCTCAACGCTCATAGCAGATGACTTGGCCAAGACTCCAGTGCAATGTCCAACCTTGTTGGAAGAACATGCTTCGGCTACAATATTCAATTCGAGCAGAACGCCAGCAAACCCTCGTCGCCGTACACTTTTTGATGTTTCCATGGATATTATTAGTCAACGTTTGCAAAACATCAATCAATCTGCTAAATCGATGCGTAATGGACATTTGGATGATCTGCAGACTATGGACCGCCGGAGTTCGCAAGACGATCCTGAAACCATTGCGTTGCTCCTCACTCCAACCGAAAATAACAACCGAATTCGAAGGGAACTTCTTTTCGACAAAGAAATGTCAGCTCAAAAACCAGTTGTCGATTCAAGTGTTACAAAATTATCCCAAACATCGCTCGAACCACTTCCCACAGCTGAAGCAGCTATTACCAAGAAGAAAAGAAAACTCTTCGTACCCAACAACGATGTTCTCCTCACACCATCATCCTCTCAAGAGGATAACAGAACCATAAGTCCATCAATAACGCCTCTCTCAACCCCAGCCACACAAAAGCGTCGCAGAACAATTATGCCAACATTACCGCAGCCAAAAACCGAACAAAAAAAGGCACCTGCTCATAAGTTGACGAACGGAACATCGCGAACAAGCCGACGCAGTTCAATGGACTTTGAAGCAATTAAAAAAGCAAAAACCCCAGTTGCTGCATCGAAACGCTCTGGAACGACGACCCCAACAAACAACAACATTGCCGACAAACCAAAACCCTATCCGTTTCTAGTCTACACGAACATGCACACCGAACAGATCGATTTTATCAAAGAGGTTGGTACGCTTAGATAGCCAGGCCAGGGTTGTTCTGGTTCTAATTTTGTTTATCCTTTTATATAATCTGATGATTTATTTCTTGTTTTTATTTTATTTAGTCTTTTTGTTGCTTGAATTTTACTATTTTTCAAACACATACAATGTAACTTTCTTTTAAATGGTATTCTCACTGAAGATATTACTTGAATATTGTATTCTTTGAATTTTCCTATTAAATATCATTGAATTTTCATTATAAAAAACGAACATTGTGTTTGTACTTTTATGTTCGTTTTGTTGGCTGTGATTTTAAGTTGGAAATAGCCGGAGATTGATATAGAGTTGTGAGAATTTGAACCCCTTTGAAACTCTTTTCATTCGAGCGCTTGCTAGTAGTAGTAGAGAATAGCCTTGTAATATTAATTTATAAAAAGCAAAGAATTGAATTTATTCGTCGTTGCTTTACAATTTTATCGACGGAAAGACGTACTTTGCAAGTATTGACTGTCTAATCTTGGATGCATTGCTGCTACAGAAAAAAAGACAATTGTCTTCGACTTCTGCTACGTCCTTTTGATGTGTTTGTGAAGACGTTCCCGAGCGGAGCAATTTAATTTTGTCCGTACGTTCTACAGGACCAGCCCGCTACGTCGGTCGTCGTGAGCGCTTCACTAGATTTGTACCGCTGTATAACGACTCCGTTCTCTTTTCAAGCGAAGATCACACGAAGATTTAATCTCTCATAGCAACACAAAGATTTCTTAGTCCTTAGAAGCAGATATTTTCAAGAGTTATTCTTCGATTAAGTTTTACGCTGTATCGTTACTTTAACTTAATGGTAACGTTTTGTCGAGGCGTCGATGAGAGGCTTCTTATTGAGAACACATAACCTTAAAGAATGGAATGGAATGGTTGTGGTGTTGGGTAGCATACTGCTTTGGGTTACGACGATGCGGTACCACCAATAGTTTCTATTTCTTATCCGAATAAAATAGAGTATGTTTTCTCTAGTTATCCATAGGACAATGAATTTTGTTGTTATTGAAAAAGTAAATGTGCGTAACAGTTGGACGTCCGGATGGAAACTACGATGGATTTTATTTTTTAAATAATTGCTAAGCACAGCAACGAAATCATTTATAAGATTTAAAAAAAAAAATTATCTTATTCCAGGCAATATCAAAACTTCAGGGATTTCAACTTGAAAGTAATGTCAGCGACAATACTACACACATAGTCAGCTTTGAACCCCGTCGTACATTCAACATGCTACGAGGCCTAGTCCGCGGTTTATGGATCCTCAACTATAATTGGGTTGTGGATTCTGTCAAAGCTGGTCATTGGCTTAACGAAGAACAATATGAAATGCAGGAATTCTCGTCAGCAGTTGAAGTAAACATTTTTCAATCGATTTAATTTATATATTTAACTAATTGCTTTTTTATAAATTAACAGATCTGTCGTTCGCAAAGACAAGCCTTTGGAAAAAACTATAAAATGGAACTCTTTTCTGCTCTCGGTCCAATGTTTATCTCATCGAAGAGTAAAATTCCAAAGAATAATCTTGCCGAATTAGTTATACTGTGCGCAGGTCGTGTAGTTGAACAACGAAAAAGAGCAAAATACATCATTGGTGATCCTAGTCCCAATCTATTACCGGACAAAATCTATGTCGAACCGCAATGGATATTAGATAGTATTAGTAATAATTCTATTCAAAAATTAACAAAATATATTGTTAACAAAGAAATACCGACTGAACAAGAATAGCAAAATATTATTTAATGTTAGTTATGTAGGTGTAAACTTTGACTTTGATGTTTACACAATTTTGTAAAATTATTCGGCCCAATCGAGGTAACCGTCGGAGCGGAATTTTCTCCGATTTCCTCCGAATCGGAGACATTTTACCTGTCGGAGAAGTACCTCGAAGCAAAATTCGGAGGAAATCGGAGAAAATTCCGCTCCGACGGTTACCTCGATAGGGCCAGTTATCTAAATAAACATGTTGGACTGAAAATGCAGTTTTGAATATTATTGAGTCCAACCTCTATGGTATAATCAAGATAAGAAACAGTGCAGTCGTCCGAACTAATCTTGATATTTGCAGTCCCTTGGTCTTTGTAACGTTATGTTGGCCTTCTAAGCCATCTCAAATTTAGTCGATGCATTTCCAAATTTTAGAGAACATCGAATCCAAGTACATCTCTTATAGTTGCCGATTGTATCCGGTATTCCATTTACTATACGGTAGTGTAAGTACGTTTACTCTGATATTCAACATTTTATGCATCATTACGCTTCGAGGATAAGGACAAGGAACTCCTAGACTTGGCCTACTAAGTAATTGTAATTTGAATTCATGATTCATGGGGTAAAAACAAGTTCAAATATCTTGGTTTCATAATTAGTAAACAGAGATCACATTTTTGATTCACATTTTTTATGTAACTGATTTCGATTTGAATCGGACAGACGAACGAAAGGTAGATGTAAATAAAAGAAATATCAAAATCTCATGTTCTCAGTGTCCCAAAACTTGTTTCAACTATCCATAAACCAAACTTTTCTCATCATCAAACGGAAATAAATAAATAAATAGAGTGGCCCAACAGCTCTTAAAGAGCCAAGGCCTAAGTGGCTTACTCTCATCAATTCTCTAGGTGCGTATGAAGAATTGAGGGGACCTATAATTTAACGCCGATTCCGAACGGCAAAGTTGAGAATCACTTTTTCATGACAGATTATACTCTTGGAAGTTTTGTCATTTCTTCGCAAGAGGCAGTGCCCGTGAAAGATGAAATAAAAACTATGGGCACGAGTAGGACTCGAATCCACGACGTTCTGCTTAGCAGCCATCGCACCTAACCACTAAGCTACGGACACTACAAACGGAAATAGAGAAATGTTAATTAAATCAATAATAAATTAAATCCCTTCTTGTTATAACCCAATCCCCGATCCAATACAATTATTTGATCAACTAAAGATCAAATAAAGACGCCATCGGAATGCGACCAAGTTTACAATCACAACACATTCCTTCCAATTGCCTACTTGGCAAAACAAAACATATAACCAAGACCGTGGTATGACGCTGGGCCAATCACCCCTAAACATAACAAATTCTCATCAAATTCTTATTCAACACGAAAGGCCTTTAAAGAACCACCTGCAAAAATGTAAAAACAAGTTCAAGTAGAGTACACGCCACTTGCCTACTTGGCACGAACGGCATTGTGACGAAACATACGCTACAGATGCACACTTCCACGTGGCACATTGCCAAAAGGAACTTTCAATCCAATGCAATCGCAGCAACTAAGCAGATGTCAATGCCCCCTGAACTGCAAGCAAGAATGCACATGCATTGAAAGAAGAATCAACAAGTTTAATTTGTACGAAAAGAAAAAAGACGTTTTTTTTTGTTTAAAGCTTCCAAATCGCATGTATTTTACTTTGTTTCTTTGTTTTTCTTTTTCAAACTACAATTCTTCCTTTTCATTTGTTTAATTTAATAAAAAAAAAATGATTTTGGCCCAACACTTTCCTTTTTGAGTCTACAGACGTATTAAATTTGTGCTTTCTGCTGGGGGAATGCAATTCGGAACCAAAACGCACATTGTCCACCCCACTCGTTTCTTTTTTGTACGACAAAGGAATATTTGTTATAAAACCAAGAGTAGAAAACTATGACATGTAAATATACTTTTCAAATATTTCATCATTATATAAACTATATATAATATTTATATTATTATTTATATAAATGCTTGAGTAGTGTGTGGATAATGTTTGTTGTATTTCTCTTTATAAAAAAAATAAATGAGTAAAAAATAGTTTTTTTAAATAGTTATTTTTAAATGTAGTAGTAGTAGATGGAATGAATACGGAGACCCGTCTCCTCCTTTCCTGCGAAACTCTTTACGATGGAAGCAATGATATTTTCTATCAAATATTTTTTTTAATGTTGTTGCTGCTGTTTTTGTAGTTGTTGTTGTTGATGTTGTAACGCTGCTGTTGTTGTAGTTGTCGTGGAAGCTAGCGTCGCTCATGTTGTTGATGTTGGTGTTTGAGTTGATTGAGCATTGCATTGAGTGCAGCTATTTCTTGCCCTTGGTGGCCTTTTCAGCGGCCTTGGTTACTTTACCACCGGTGGCATCCTTGAAGTTCACAGACTTAATGACACCAACGGCAACGGTTTGCCTCATATCACGTACGGCAAAACGTCCCAAAGGTGGGAATTCAGAGAAAGATTCAACGCACAATGGCTTGCTTGGTACCAATGTAACGATGGCGGCATCACCAGACTTAATGGCCTTGGGGTTGGCTTCGGTGGTCTTACCAGAACGACGATCGACCTTCTCCTTGATTTCGGCGAATTTGCAAGCAATGTGAGCGGTGTGGCAATCCAACACTGGAGTGTAACCGTTCGAGATTTGACCGGGATGGTTCAAAACAATAACTTGAGCGGTGAAATCGGCAGCTCCCTTGGGTGGGTTGGCCTTTGAGTCACCAGCAACGTAACCACGACGCAATTCCTTGACGGAAACGTTCTTAACGTTGAAACCAACGTTGTCTCCGGGAACGGCTTCAACCAAAGCTTCGTGATGCATTTCAACGGACTTAACTTCAGTGGTGATGTTAGCTGGGGCAAAGACAACAACACAACCTGGTTTCAAGACACCGGTTTCGACACGACCGACTGGTACTGTTCCAATACCACCGATTTTGTAGACATCCTGGAGTGGCAGACGGAGAGCCTTGTCTGTTGGGCGGGATGGGGGAAGGATAGCATCCAAAGCTTCAATCAAGCACTTGCCTGAGGATGACAAAAAAAAAAAGTCAAATAAGTATCGATTAAGGTGGGCGGTGCGCAATATAAAAATTGTGTAGATAGAAAGAAAATTAAATTTGCAACAGTCAAGTGTGTATTCGTTGCGACCTGCGCGATAGATAGTGCGATTTAGATGGAAACGACTTGATTATCATTTTATTTGTGCGGTTGACAAGAAGTTAATTTAAATGGAAATTAATATGACTAATGTGTGACGTTCGTGCAACGTCAAAGCATTGGTATGTCCGGTTTATGAAGAAATAAAAAAAATAACCAACAAAATGGCAGTACATGCGCATGCAGCACCTTGCCTTTTTTTGTCATTGAAAGAAAGTCATATGGAAATGAAAAACGTGGTTTATAGTTTAACAACGTGGTTGAATTTTAACAACGTGGTTTGTTTGAAATTAATATAATAAAGATGTATTTACCTTCAGCGTTTCCTTCCTTGCGTTCGACCTTCCATCCCTTGAACCATGGCATGTTGGATGATGGTTCCAACATGTTATCACCGTGCCATCCTGAGATTGGTACGAATGCAACAGCAGCTGGATTGTAACCAATCTTCTTGATGTATGAGGATACTTCCTTCTTGATTTCCTCATAACGGTTCTCGCTGTATGGTGGCTCAGATGAATCCATCTTGTTAACACCAACAATCAATTGCTTGACACCCAAGGTGAAAGCAAGAAGAGCGTGTTCACGGGTCTGACCGTTCTTAGAGATACCGGCTTCGAATTCACCAGTACCAGCGGCAACAATCAATACAGCACAATCAGCTTGGGAGGTACCAGTGATCATGTTCTTGATGAAATCACGATGGCCAGGGGCATCAATGATGGTAACATAGTATTTCGATGTTTCGAATTTCCACAAAGCGATATCAATGGTGATACCACGTTCACGTTCAGCCTTCAATTTGTCCAAAACCCATGCGTATTTGAAGGAACCCTTACCCATTTCCTGGGCTTCCTTCTCGAATTTTTCAATGGTACGCTTGTCGATACCACCGCACTTGTAGATCAAGTGACCGGTGGTGGTAGATTTACCAGAATCGACGTGTCCAATAACGACAATGTTAATATGAACCTTCTCCTTACCCATTTTGGATTAAATCTGCAAAAGAACAAAGATTACATTTTGTTAGTATTTTTTTCCCCCTTAGAATTTAGTCTTTTAATGTTATGGAACTTCAGTAGATTTGGTATTTTTTTTATCGTCAAGAACAATTCAGTAGCAGAACTGATTTGATCATCATTTAAAAATTATAAATTTTCTAAATTGCAAACAATTACCGATTTGTAAATAACAAAGAGAAAAATTCTAATAGTAAAGTAGCAGATAGCGTGGCTCAATCACTGCCGGTGTGGTTTTCGCCATATTGAATCCGCCATTTTGAAAGGAGAAATTTTAGGCTTGGTAAAATGCCAAGAAAATTGAGGTGACTGCCATCTTGCTTCGTTTAGGTACATATATATATAAAAAAGCAGATGTGCAGTTAGCAACCGGTTCAAGATAGAAATTTTCCTTCTGTTAATATGCCCAATAGAAAAAAAATCACTTCATATTCGTTTAATTTTCGCGATTAATTGAAAATCTTGTAATTAGATATACCCGACCAAATATGGCTGCCACTATATCTAATAAGAAAATGGGGGGCAGACATCAAGAACAGATGGAAAAGTCAAAAACGTGTTCTGGAACTTTCCAACAGTTATACACAAAATTTGTTAATTAAATTTTTTTCTTGCAAAATTTCGGTGGTCTATTTCATGAAATGCACTTTTTTTTCAGTTTAATTTTATTAGTTTGGAAGACATTTCATTTCCAAGGAAAACTGCCACGTGCATTAAAAATAAAAACCGCACTATTGAAGAACAAATTTTATCACAAATGAGAATGCATTTGAACTTCACTAGCACATTTCTTTATTGAAAAGGGGACATATTTTTATTTACTATTATTATTTCACTTGTTTTAATTAAATGAAATAAGAATTTGTTTGCGATTTAAAAAAATTTAGATAAAATTATTTTAGCTGAATCACTGTAATGAACACTTACTTATTGCGATCGGATGAAAGAAAAATCAAAAGACTATGCTATTTCGGCAACAGACCCGAACAAAGTGAACGAGAAATTCGTTTTTGATGGACGATATACCTATAGCGATGGTGGTTAGCCGGATGCCACGTTTTAGTCATGTTCGCAGTAGTTTCCGGTTATTGTTACCGAGATATCGCTTTCGAAACGTTCCCCAATAGCAAGAACGCTTTTACAGAAGTGCAAACAGGTCTAGTGGAAGCATTCAAATTTTTTGTTTTTATTTTGAGCTTGAAAACATACTCTAGAACCATGTTAAAATAACTAAAATTATATATACTTGTACATTACATTAATATTTCTCCTATATTCATATTGAAAACTCAAAGAATCAAACTCTTTTTAATACCAATAAGAATTCTCATTGAAGGACTTATTAAATAGCTTCAAAATCAAACACACCTACTGAGGGTAAGTTCACAATTTGCTGATGGAAAATTGCTTTGTATAGTCCTTGTTCACACCACTGATCACTTATACCAAGATTGGAAACCTTGCTGTCAAAATGACATTTGCCTACAAGCTAGGGGAGCAGGTTAGCTGTAACAGTATGCGTGTAATACAAACTTAAAGACACAGGTTAGCTGTAAGAGTATGCGTTTTATTGTAATAATGATACAATTGCCTACATAATAAAGCAAGTTTGCTGCAAGAGTATGTGTGTATGAAAAAAAATAACTTTTGCGGTATTTGGAGGGTAAAACGTAGGTAGGTTTCCAATCTTGTTATAAAGTGATCACTGGTGCTAGATATTATACCAAGTCGGAAGTATTTCACAAGTAAACGAAACATGAAGACTACTTGTGAAATAGCCCGATATCCAAATTAGGAGAATTTCTCCATTTTTTTTTTTTTATAAGATTAGACTCGAAAATAATTATATAAATATTCAAAATCACTTTCTTATGCAATCCAATCCAGCGTAAGATAGAAAAGCCACTAACTGAATTATTTGAAGGCAGATATGGTCATTAAGATCAAAAACGTACCAAAGAACTTCTGAATAGGCCTAGGTCCAGTGCTCAATTGCATTGACAGGATTCGAGTCATGTGTAGGCAAAGGCCGTTGGCCAGTCGGACAACATGTCATGGAATTAAGTATTCCTTTTAACGAGTTTTGTGGAAGTTGTAGAGATTGTGGCATGGGAAACACTTTTTGTGCGAGTGCCCGTCTCTTCTAAACCAACAGAACAATGGCTTTTGATGCTCCTATCCTACACGATTTTAGCGTGTATTAAGATATTAAGATTAAGAACTTGATCCTTTATCTCAACAAAACTAATTGGATTCAAATAATCCAACTCTTTATTTAACACTGCTTATTTTCACGTAACTCGAGTTTTAAGGTATCAACACGGTGCAATCAAGCACTAGTTGTGTTCTTTGGACATCGGTTCCCCAGAACAGCCGTTTCTACCTTCCTACCGTACTGCTTTTATGTTTTGAAATGCAAGAATAATCTTGACAAAAAGTAAAGATGCAATTCTTCTAGAAGTAGTAAGCAAAGCATACATCTTGTCAATTATTTCATCAACGAACAGAATATTTTTCTCAAGGGCCGTCCGTAGTGAGAAAATAGACAGAACCAAGTCAAATGGAATTATCTTTCCATGAAGCGTTTCATGCAGGTTGGAGAATGCTTTACAAGAAATCAGTGTTAACCAACATGATTCCAACCAAATAAATAAAACCAATATTTTCAAATTTTTTTCCGTTCCCAACTTTATTGTAGTAAACTATTTTAAAAAATCAAATCCCCGGCATCATTACCATACAGTAATTTCCATGAGATTGGCGCAGTAAGTGTAAGAGTACTACCACTTTTCATTTGTAATTCTGGTTCCAACAAATCATCCAATTGCTTCACAAGTTGTGTAGCATCCACTGAGTTATCACCTTCCAAAACATATTTGAACAGCAAAAGAACAGGAACATTGGATTCATCTAAGGCTTTGTACAAATTACCAGCATTGCCTCCACCATGAATAACTTTACCCGAGTGTTCAATCCATTGAAGACTTTGAAATCGATCGGCATGATTTTGTTTAAAGAGTTCATTCGCCATGTATTCGAACGGACTGGCATCAATAGTATGTTTTTCGTAGCCAAAACTACTAGTGAGTATTATAACTTTGGAACATTTCTGAAGAACATCAACCATATCTGTATTGAAACTTTTCAGATGTTTTGCTATGAGTGGTGAACGCAATTGTATAGCAAGAAGTTTTTTTGTCTCATCAATGTAGATTTCCCCTGAAGCTGAGTTATTTTCGGAATCATGTTGAAAGGCAGATGGTCCTGTAATTGGAATGAGTGCTGGATGCCAGATATTGCCAATCCGTTTCAGTTTTAATGTTGAAATTATCAAATCACAGGCAAGCTGACCGGCATTTCCGACACCAATGCTGGGAATAATTGCTGTGTATCCTTCTAGATTGATAGAGTCCGATTCGCCTTTAAGCAACAACATTTTAATTAATTTGATTCGAATATTTTTGTTTAAACCAATTTAGTAGTTCAACTTGAAAAATTGTGATTTTCCAACTCCATGCATTATTATTCAAATTCGGCAAAAACACAAGTAATGGGGTTTGTTCGTTTACAAAAAATCAACTTGTTGGTTGACACTGACAGAAGGTTGGGTGATTAGTTCTGTTAACTTTGAAAACAATGTCGTAGCCTAGCGCACTGATCTGGACCCATGTTCTGTAACTTATCACTCGCAAGAAAAAAGTGATAAACGCGCGGAATCGAAACAAATTTCAAGTTATCACGTTGTAGTGTTTCTGTAACTTAGAAAATCGTTAATTTTATCACCCGGAACGAACTCAACAGAAACACTGGATAATTATCGATAACTGGTGTTTTTTTTTTTTTTTTTGATCAGCTTATATAGACCAAAGTAAAGTTGATAATCAAAAACGATAAACAAATTTTGATAGTCAACTATCGCGTTACATGATTCCGGCCCTGTATTTTTCAAGTTCGATAATTTTGTCAGATGAAGAACAAAATATCAAAGATTAAATATGTAACAAGATGGGAAACTGACTTACGTTTCACTCCCTAGATCCCGCAATTTTCATTTTCTTTCATTTTATTTTCTTTCCTTGTACATGAATAATATAAAAACAAAAACAATATGGTAGGACCATATTTACTGTGTAAAAACACGCATACTTTCACAAAAAACTATGGTCCAAACTGTGATAGTATTGATAAAACCACGCATACTTTCACAGTAACTATGGTCCGAAGCTTGTAGGCAACTGTCACTTTGACAGCCTTGTTTCCCATCTTGTTACTTATTTAATCTTTGCAAAATATTATCACTTGCAATTTTGTTGGTGATAAGAAAAATCTTGTCGAAGATTTTTTGAGTTACTTGAGAGTAAAAATGTTCTAGGTAATTCCAATTATAGAATTTGCTAACAAAAGTAAATGAACTTTCCAATTTTGTTATTTTTGTTAAGAACAAGAGTCAATTATGTTACACAAATGTTGCCTTCTATTTGCGTCTGAAATCGGAGAGAATTTCAATCAAGAATCATGCAATTATCAAGCGTTTGGTTACACTCAAAATGAAAATACCCAAGAGGAGAAAAAAAGCGAAGCAGCAGAAGCCGAGGAGGAAGGCGAACATCGTGGCATCACAGCAAATAGCAGCGAACAAAGGTCTCATGCTCATACACGAACTTTGGAATTCTCGTTCATCCTTCGTAAGGGAGTTGTCCGTTGCAAAGAGAGTCAACGCTATGGCAAAGAAGTGTATCGTGTCAAGCCTACCAGCAAGAAGGGTATCAAAATCAAAGCATTAACAAAATGTTTTATTTTATTTTAAACGTTCTTTTAATAAAATAATCTTTAAAGAACAAGCAACAGCGAAGATGTTTTGACTATTCTGTGTCTTCAGTCCTTTTTTGTATCTACATTCATTTTACAGTGAAGTTCTCCCATGAAAGAAAAAAAAAAATAGGTACATGTTAGTTACAAAATGAAAATGTTCAAAAATCAACTTTAAAATTCTTTGACAAAATGATAAAGTTAACAAATTTCTAGTGTCAAATGTACCACATTCCACTGGACTTACCATTGGAAGTTTAAAGTTATCACTCTCAGTTACAGAAACCCTATTTTTAGCAAATGTGATAAAAGTGGAATTTTCTGTTTCATTTTTATCACTGCGATAAGTTATCACCTAAGTTACAGAACATGGGTCCTGGTTTGACAGAAGATCTGTCAAACCAAGTAGAATACCAATCTTGATAATTCCTCCCCCCCCCAACAATATATATACAAAGGATTTAGCGAAGAAGATTCATAGAGTTAGTATAATAGAGCACGCAAGCTATTAAGTCGAACACTTTTACACCATATCTCTTAAGTCATGGCTCAAATTTTGGGATCCCTCTTTAATTCAGATTTCCTTTAAATGAAACTAAAAACATTCTTTCTCACACTTTCAAATAGCAAGGCATACAAGTGAACTGAAAGCAAGACGAATATAAATAAAACAAAATACGAAAATATTGAATGAGAAATGATGAATTTCAAAAATGAGTCGTATACAAATTTTCCGGCGACTCACCGGGCTAATTAATAACCCGGCGGCCATACGTGCAAGTTCTGGCTAGCATGTTGGAATACAATCAAATATTTTATTATTTATTCACACATTCAAACTTTTAGTACTTGTTTTTGTACTGCCCGGTCAACTGGCTTGCGAATTTTGAAGCCAGTAAATGAGCAAGTAAAAAGGCAAGTAATTTGACAATGACAAGTTTTGCCAAATAAATATATCAAAATGAAAAAAAAAATGCGAATATTTCTTTTTTTTGTTGTCGACATCTTCAAAATTCAAAATTGGATGTAACAAGTAAGAAATCATTCAAATGAAAACAAAAAATGAGAACTTGCCAGCAAAGCAAGTTTCTTGCCACCTATGTCACACCAAGTACACCGATACAGATTTGACAAATAATATATGTAGGCTACTGGCAAGCCAGAACTTGCTCGTGTGGGTGTAGCCGCAGGGTAAATTACTTTCATCTTTTCGAATTTTGTATCCCTTTTGCACCAACGTTATTCGAAAAGAGTCACGGCTCATGACCAGTGATCACTTTTATAACAAGATTGGAAACCTACCTACGTTTTACCCTCCAAATACCGCAAAAGTTATTTTTTTTTTCATACACACATACTCTTGCAGCAAACTTGCTTTATTATGTAGGCAATTGTATCATTATTACAATAAAACGCATACTCTTACAACTAACCTGTGTCTTTAAGTTTGTATTACACGCATACTCTTACAGCTAACCTGCTCCCCTAGCTTGTAGGCAAATGTCATTTTGACAGCAAGGTTTCCAATCTTGGTATAAGTGATCAGTGCTCATGACTCATGAGTCGTCGGGTAGTAGCAGTCTTAAAAATTGATGAATTTTTAACCACTACTGCCATATTTTAACCCGGCTTCGTATTTAACCTGCTCCGCACATTTATTAACACATTTTAATCAATGCGAAATGTCAAAATTTAACCAAATGTCGAGTTTTAACCACTTTTTAACACAATTCGCACACGGCCTAAATTATATAATTTATTTGGCATTACTTCATGAAAATAATATTCGAAATTTCGAAAATTTTAACCAATCACAATCGGCCAACACAAGAATGTCGTACACTGGAAAACACATTGGAAATATCAGTCGAAATTAACAAAAACGAATGAATTTTGTTCTACGTCCATTATTCCTCGAAGAAGATTTTTCTAGCCGGTGAATCTTTGTTACAAGTCGACGTTTTCGTCTTTGCATTTGCCGCAAGATCATTAAATAAAACACAATTGATTTGTGTTGAAGATTTTATTATATTCATATCAAAAAACAGTATTTAAATTTATTGATATAACAATGTCCATAAAATCGCTTGCCGTTTTGGCACTATTTTGCTTTTATGCAACGGTAAATTGTGCTGAAGAAGATGTTCTGGACCTTACCGACGACAACCTCGCCTCTGCGTTAGCCGAACATGAAACAACTTTGGTCATGTTTTATGCACCATGGTAAGTAGTTTTCCCTTTTATCATTTTCATTCAATTATAATTATGCATAAAGTATGTAATTTGAAGACCACCAAGTTTCATAATTAATTGAAATACTATTCAGTACATAAATAGTATTTTTGGTTTTGGTTTGGTACATCTGCATTTTGTTTTACATATTCGACTGAGTATAGTGTCATCGCCACGTATGATGGCGGAGAACGATAACCTTTGTTACTTCCTCTTTAATTTTATCTCGAAAAATAATTTGAGAATTTTTTTTTAACATGCCCTTGGTGTTTAGAACAACACCCAAAGGAATAACATTGTGATTTTTTTCTTTTTTTTGAGGGAAGAAAAATCGATAAGTAAAATGTTGTGACTGATAAAAATGAAACAAGCCTTTTTTAATAAGTAATTACTTCATCTGTTGCCGGCGCGTGATGTTTGAAGAAGATAGAGAAGGCATTCTAAGAACCTTCAACTACATTTGAAAAAAGCATGCCTACAATTTAATGAACGTGTTAAATAACCATACATAATTGTAGGTAGGAATTTCAGTTAAATTTGCCTTAGTCTACTTCCAATTTAAAGGTAAAAGCAAAATCTCTCGAATTTTGTCCGTACAGAGCTCATTAAAACAAGAAACAATCAGTTTCAATGAATAGTGGAAACTCAGGACCCTGTAATCTGCATTACACAAAACGAATGTCGTTTAAATTTAATCGTTGTAAAAACGGGATGTAACAAAACGAGGACCGTACAAAATTATGGAGTCGCTGTAACACCCGTTTAGTTGTTGATTAAATAATTATCTCCATTCTTTGTGCAATGCAGATGGACAGAGAATATCGATGCAATCTAAAGTGTTTTCATTCCATGTCTGTGTCCCATACATGAGAACCGGGTTGATGCATGTCTTAGGTTAGGTTGGAGTGGCTGTCTAGATGTTACTGACTCACTTAGTTCACTGGTATTATCGAAGAAGGGATTACCGAGACAGTTATGCCTTCTATTGGAGAGCGCCGGACATGTACACAGAAGGTGTTGGCTGTCCTCACGTCATGGCTAGGCTACTTGGGTGCCTGTTATGACTCCAATTGTAGAGCTTATATTTTGTCTGCTTCAGGGAAATCAAGCCTTTGACCGTTTCAGGTCTATGCTTGCCCATATTTGTTTGGTTGCTAGGCAGGTGGTACCATGTGACCATCTAGCATTTGTTGATTCTAGAGCATATTGTTTGAGAAGATATTTGCATGAAGCAAGTGGTATTCCTATGTTATGTCTTTGTGTAATGGTAGGCAGACGTGTTCCGTTTTTGGCGAGCTCATCGGCTTTGCAATTTCCCGGGATGTCTCTGTGGCCCGGCAAAATGAGGTGAATGTTAAACTGTTCCGTCACCTCATTCAGAGATGATTGATAGTCGTGGACTATTTGAGAGTTTGTGGAGACAGACGCGAGAGATTTGAGAGCGGCTTGGCTGTCCGAGAAGATACGTATATCCTTGCAAGATATAACGTTTTCTTTGATCCAGGATAGTGCCTCTTTAATCGCCATTACTGCTGCCTGGAACACGCTACATTGATTGGGAAGTCTTTATGATAGACTGAGATTCAGTTGTTTCAAATAGATACCACTTCCAAGTCCGTACTCGGTCTTTGAACCGTCTGTATAGAAGTGTACCGTATTGTCTTCCAGGTGTGTCTCTTCTTCCCAAGATCATCTTAGAGGGATTGAAACTTGGAAGCTATTATCGAAAACCATTTTTGGGGTGGTATAGTCTAAGCGATCTGGGATAGATCTGAAATTGTCTAAGATAGTAGTATGAGCAGTGTTGTTACTGATCCATTGAAAGGTGGCTCTTAGCCTTACGCATTACGATGCATGTCTTACTTTAGTTGCTTTATTATTCCAAAGAGGCAACGTTTGGCGCTTGATTTTGGCGCTAGTGTGGGCACCTGAAACAGCGGCAGCCAGCGGCTGTTGTCAGCTTCATTGAAAAATCACTGAATCACAAGGAATACACCCTTGCAACGTTCTTGGATATTGAAGGAGCCTTCAATAACGTGAAGAACGAAACAGTTAAGCAAGCTTTGACCGACCACAAGGTCGAAAAAGCAATAATAGAGTGGATTATGTGTATGCTCACGAAGAGACAAATAAACTCAGAGTTAGCAGAGGGAAGGCTGAGAGTATCCACGTCCAGTGGCATCCTCTCTGGGTTCTTGTCATGAACGGCATACGTTCTAAACGCTGAAGATCTTGCATTGCTAGCAACGGGCAAGTTCTTATCCACTATCAGTGAACAGACCTAATATGCCCTCTCGTTGGTAAGTAAATGGACTAGGAACTGTGGACTTACAGTTAATCCAGCTAAGACAGAACTAGTGATCATGCAAAGTATCTCGGTGTGATCTTAGCTAAAAAACTAAATTGGGGTCTGAAAACCAAAGAAAGATATAAAAAAGCGTCGACCGCCTTTACTCCTGCAATAGAATTTTCGGGAAAACCTGGGAACCAAGCCCTAAAACTATCAGATGGATGTATTCCGCAATATTTAGTCCAATACTACTCTATGGAAATCTGGTTTTGGTGGAAAATTGAAGAAAAGAGCACGAACCTCAAAACTTTGACAAAAGTATAAAGACTTGCGTGCACAGGCACTACAGGGGTAATAAGATCCATCCCAACTGCGGGATAACTTTAAGTTATCCTTAATTTAAATCTAGATCTCTTTGTTCAAGAATCTGCTGCTAAAAGTGCGCCAATCAGTCAGACAAAAGTCTGGAAAATCAGTTCCATAGGACATGCTCAGATCCTTCATAAAGTTAGGATCATAGTACAACGACAGACTAAAATACCCGAACTTGATTTTCACAAACCATTCCAGGCTGCTATTCTAAGCAGAGAGGAATGGATACCCCAGTGAGTCTTACTTAGTTAAGGTGGCGCTACAGTCCGTTGTGGACTTGGGCCTCAATCAACAGTCCGCCAGCCAGCTCGGTCCTTAGCTAGCGTCCAGTTTGCACCAATTTGAGTCCTCCACTGGTCCACTGAGTCGCGTCTTCTCTCTCTACGTCCCTCGGAATAGTGTCGAAGGCTTTCCGGGCCGGAGCATTGGTGTCCATTCGCTCTAAATGACCGAGCCATCTGAGTCTCTGGACCTTGACCCTTCTGGCTAGGTCCATGTCGTTGTACAACCCGTAAAGTTCGCTGTTGTATCTTCTTCGCCATTCCCCTTCAATGCACACGGGCCAAAGATGACCCGAAGAACTTTCCTCTCGAAACAGCCTAAGGCACTTTCATCCGATTTTGTCAGGTCCATGCTTCTGCACCATACAGCAGGACTGGGATGATGAGTGTGTTGTACAATTTTACCTTAGTTGCTCGAGAGAGGGCTTTTCCACTCAATTGCTTTCTTAGCCCAAAGAAACAGCGATTAGCAAGAGTTATTCTTCGTCTGATCTCGGCGCTGGTGTTATTGCCCGTGTTTATAGCGGAGCCTAGGTAGACAAACTCCTCTACTACCTCGAAGTTGTATGCGTCTATTGTGACGTTCTGCCCGAGCCGTCGGTGTTGGGTGTCCTTCCTCGAAGACAGCACATACTTCGTTTTTCCCTCATTTACCGCTAAACCCATTTTTGCCGCTTCTGTCTCAATTCTCACAAAGGCGCCATTGACATCACGCTGTGTTCTTCCCATTATAACAATATCATCGGCGTACGCGAGAAGTTGAACAGATTTTTGGAAGATAGTGCCTCTGGTGTTGACGTTGGAGTTCTGCACTATCTTCTCAAGAACGATGTTAAAGAAATCGCATGACAGTGCATCGCCTTGTCTGAATCCTTTTTTGACGTCGAAAGATTCCGTGAGCTCGTTGCCAACCTTGATGGAGCAACGTGATTTCTCTATCGCCATTTTGCACAAGCGAACGAGCTTGGCAGGGATGCCAAAACTAGACATAGTTTTATACTTTGTAGATGCTGCCATACGCGGCCTTAAAATCGATGAAAAGGTCGTAGGTATCGATTTGGAGTTCAAAGGTCTTTTCCAGGATCTGCCGCAACGTGAAAATTTGGTCGATGGTTGACTTTCCTGGCCTGAAGCCACATTGATAAGGAGCAATCAGATTGTTGACGAAAGGCTTCAGACGTTCACATATTACAGCAGAGAGGATCGTAGGCGGTGTTAAGTAGACTTATTCCTCTGTAGTTGGCGCAGTTTAGAGGATCTCCCTTTTTCAGGAGTCATCAATAGCTATTTATACAGATGGCTCTATGATGGATACTGGTGTAGATGCAAGCTTCTATTCTGAATCTCTCAAGTTAGCCCACTCGCTGAGGCTTCCAGACTACAGTAGTGTCTACCAAGCCAAGGTCCTGGCAGTGACAACAGGTATTAATAATGGCGATTCCACAGGCTGATATCACTTTGTTTCATGCTGCCTCTCAGAGGTTAAGGTTCATGGCGCACAGCATAATATTAGACTGTGCTTGGTAGTGGCCACAGCGTTATCCCAGGCAAAGAGAAAGCCAATGAATTAGCAAGATTAGGATCAACGCTTGACGTAGTTAGAACCCCACCCTGCCACTTAAAGCAGGAAATCTCAAATAAAATAACTGTTAAAGCCAATGAAAGGTGTTTTAACAAACAAACAAAAATAACAATACAATTGAACAAGAAATAATATCGATATATTGTAAGCATAATCACCGGACATATTCTGTTAGGATATCAAAAGAAAAAGATAAGAATCAATTTATATGGTCTACGCAGAGAATGCAGTGACGAAGAGGTGCAATAAGACACTATTTCACTGCCCCGCACTTTCCCACCAAATGAAGAAATTGCTCCTCAATTATTTCTTCTTGCTTGAGTAGCAATTCTCACGGCTATCACAATGGACTGTATTGATCTTAATGTGACGGTAACGACGTCAACTGTCAGCCCCTCAACCTAATCTAATATGGTCGCACTGCATTAACACGGTCTCACCCTGGCGGTTTACGCAAACCTCCGTCTCTGGGCTCAAAATCGCTCCACTGAGCTGTGTTCTTCTAATAAAGTACATGTCGTCCGCGGATCTTACATTTGGGACGGAATTTTCTGTGACTTCTGAATAATCTTTTCAAAAATAGTGTAAAAAAACCTTGAAATAGCTGAAAAGGTGGTATGTTTAGGTTTTCCAAGATCTAGATCTGATCGATGTTAGACTTTTTGTAGTCTAAAATCACGCAAGGATTCGACAGGCTGACGCGTACTGCTTCCGGCGTTCAAAAAGTATTGCAGACAAGATCTTGTATACGATGATTAAGAGACTGTTATTGGATTGAGGATTGGGCATGCGATACTGAGGTTCCATTCGACGGACATGTTTTCTTCCGATCAATAATTCTTCATCGGTTTAGAAACTGTGAATCAAAATTCTATTCTTGGGGCAATGTTGAAGGTTTGGCACAATGCGTCGTAGTTACCTAACCCAGTCAACAAGTTCGGTTAAACCCATACCGATCTGATCCATGAAACCATGGGTATCATTGTTAGCCGTCTTATTTGTGAATAGTTGAATTATAGATTACAAACTAATTACTATTCCATTTCTTCTTAACAGGTGTGGCCACTGCAAAAGACTGAAACCAGAATATGCCAAAGCAGCTGAACTCCTCCGTGGTAACGACCCACCAATTGCTTTAGCTAAAGTCGATTGTACCGAAGGTGGAAAGGAATCTTGTAACAAGTACTCTGTCAGCGGCTATCCAACTTTGAAAATTTTCAAAAATGGCGAAATTAGTCAAGATTACAATGGACCACGTGAAGCAAGTGGCATTGCCAAATACATGCGCGCACAAGTTGGTCCAGCTTCGAAGACTTTCCAAACTGTTCAAGAAATCGATGCATTCTTAGCTGTAAATGAACCAGCAATTGTTGGTCTATTCGAAGAAAAGAGTGAACTATCTGCCTTGTTCAATAAATTCGCTGACAAAATGAGGGAGAAGTATCGTTTTGGACATTCCAACTCTGCTGCTGTTCTAGCTCACAAAAAGGAAAAGTAAATTGAAACAAATTGAATTGTTAATGTTCATTTTTCAAAACAAATTTGTTTATGTTTTAGCAACGCCATCATTCTTTATCGTGCACCCCATTTGGCAAACAAGTTCGAACCATCTTCTCTCAAATTTAAGGGCACCACTGCATCCGAATTGGAGAGCTTTATCAAGGAAAATATGTAAGTTTCAATGAAAAAAAAAAATATGGGAAATATTAAGCAAACAATTTTGCAAATTGCAGTCATGGTTTGGTTGGACACAAGACACAAGATGTCGCTGCTGACTTCAAAAACCCCATCCTCATTGCCTACTACGCAGTTGATTACGCCAAGAACCCGAAAGGAACAAACTACTGGCGAAACCGTGTCCTTAAGGTTGCCAAGGAATTCTCTGGAAAACTGAACTTTGCCATTGCTGCCAAAGATGAATTCCAACACGAACTTAACGAGTACGGTTATGACTTTGTTGGCGATAAGCCAGTTGTCTTGGCTCGTGACGCTAAAGGTTTGAAATACACCATGAAAGAGGAATTCTCAGTTGAAAATCTACATGCTTTTGCACAAAAATTGTACGACGGTGAATTGGAACCCTACATCAAGTCAGAACCAATCCCAGAGTCAAATGATGCTCCAGTTAAAGTGGCCGTAGCAAAGAATTTCGATGAACTTGTTATCAATAACGACAAGGATACCCTTATTGAATTCTATGCCCCATGGTGTGGTCACTGCAAGAAACTCACTCCAATCTACGATGAATTAGCCGAAAAGTTGCAAGACGAAGATGTTGCCATTGTTAAGATGGATGCTACTGCTAATGATGTTCCACCGACATTCAATGTACGTGGCTTCCCAACATTGTTCTGGCTGCCCAAGGACTCCAAAGACAAACCAGTTTCATACAATGAAGGCCGAGAAGTCGATGATTTCCTTAAATACATTGCCAAGCATGCAACAAAAGAACTGAAGGGCTACGATCGCAGTGGAAAAGCGAAGAAGACCGAATTGTAAGAACATGGGACTTGTTACAATCAACTTACACCAACAATAAGTTCCAAAAATCGAGTGAAATTATTTGTTAGAACATTGTCAGACATCGGAGTTTCATATCCCGTTGTATTAAGCAAAGTCAAGTTCATTTTCAATTTGTAGTTTTTGTACTATCGTTTCTCGTTAAAAAAAAAAAAACTCGATTTAGATCAACGATTGTGTTATCATTATTAAAATTTCCATATATCGAAGCAGACTTAAGAAATTTAGCATTTGATTTGATGTTAATTTGTTCAAAAATTTCCATCGTTACAAAGAAAAAAAAACACATTTTCCATTTTATCAATTAATTTACAAATTTATTTGGATAACGAATAGTGATAAAACAGAAGTTTAGAATATAAAATAAAACGTAATTCTTTTGTAATTAATAATTGGAATCAACTGGTATTTTTTTTTCAACTACCGGAAACCCTTAAGGAGCCATCATCATACCAGTTAACTGTTGGACGGATCACAAGATCGTTTAGTATAATTTCTGCTTCCGGAACGTTAACTACACTGTTTCAATTATCAACAAGGTCCGTTCGATTTGTTTATTTTTTCGAAAAAGCTGTCAAAATTTATGTCATGGCAGTCATAGCGGCCGACGCAAAGGATTTCAATGAAGTTGTTATCGACAACGACAAGGATACTCTTATCGAGTTCTATTCCCCATGGTGTGGTAGATGCCGTGACCTCGTTGCAACCTACAATCAACTGGCCGAAAAGTTGAAAAACGAAGATGTTGCCATTGTAAGGCTAGATGCTACTGCCAATGATTTTCCAGCAACATTCAAATTTAGTCGTTTCCCAGCATTATTCTGGCTGCCCAAGGACGCCAAGGACAAACCAGTTGCATACAAAGAAGGCCTTGGAGTCAATGATTTCCTTAAATACATTGCTAGGAATGCAACAACTGAACTGAAGGGCTACGATCGCAGTGGAAAAGCGAAAAAGACCGTGTTGTAAAAAAATTGAATCTATTGCAAAAAAGTTCCACAAATCGAATGAGTTAATTTGTTAAAACATTGTAAGGCAGCTAGCTGGCTTTTTTATTCCATTGTACTAGCAAATTCAAGTTCATTTTCAGTTAACAAAATCTATTTATCAGTTTGTTTAAACAAATTTTGCAATAAATTTGTGTATGTGTATTTTTGACTGAAAACCTTTAGTTGATTGGTACATCCCGTTTTTAAGCTACGAGGTCATGCCTTTTCAAATTATGCTTTTGTTTCGTTGGTAAAGCTGCATATCCTAAATAGGAAAATAAATCTTTGTATATGAAACCTCCTAGTATTATCAAGATTGACGTATTTCAATTTATTCGGCTTCATCATAAAAACGTTTCTACAAACGATAAAAAAAAACCAGAATGGCGGAAAATTCTAGTCCGCTAATGAACAATTTATGAGAAATTATGGGATTTTACATTGAGCTTAGAAATTTATTCTTCACGGATATGTTTTGTTTCCCTCTGTTTCCACTGACGCTAATCCAAAGATTAGCGAAGTAGAATAAATCTAGACTTCTCGGATTTAGGGTAGATAAAAAAGTACCGTAATATGATGATTCCACTGACGTTAATCACATACATTCAAAAAAGAGATTGCTCCTTTTGCGTTTACAAATTACATGAATCCCAAAGAATTGCATTTTAGCATGCGATTCGTGGAGTTGAATGTAAATTAGGTCCGTTTCCTTACTTTACTTAATGCAACGTTAGCTGTGGTTCATGTGTCATTATTCTCAAGTTTTGCAAAATGTTTTCCGAAGACGAAGATTTTGATCTGTTTGAAGATTTGGATATTTTAGAAGATTTTGAAGTTATTCGAAAACCAAAAGTGTATAAAATAAGAGCTGATCCGTTTTCAGAGCTAGACGATGAAGAATTTTATTCGCGTTATAGATTTGACAAGACAACTGTTCAGTTTTTAGTCGAAAATATAAGTATTCCTGAACCTGTGACAAATCGTGGACTTCCAATTCCCAAAATACTAAAAGTGCTTGTAACACTTCATTTTTTTGGTAGGAATATTCATCAAAGTGATGTTGGTATGGAATATAATGAGCTTGTATGAAAATAAGATAACCTAAAATGTTTCCTTGTAGGGTCCTTACATGGAATTGTTCAATCAACAGTTGGGAAAATAATTGCAACTGTGTCAAAAAGTATTGCTTCATTGCTACTACAAATGAAATCATCAAATGAAATGTTGACATTAATTTGTTTATTGGAATGTCGTTGTGACGATTGTTAGAAGAATAGAGACTTAATTTAAAAACGTTCTAGTCGTAAATTATTTCTGTGAGAACATGCATCCTGCAGACATTTGATGAAAAAGTGAACGACATTTTAGTGTGATACTAGCTTAAAATGACGTTTGAGTCATGACTTAAACGTCATTTTAAGCTAGTGTCAAGCTTAATTATCTTAAAATTATGCATTAGCGGACTATAATTTTTATTATATATCAAACCAACTTTCTTTAGAATTATTTGAAAATCTTAATCACAACAAAAACCTAAAATAAATGAATTGTATAAATTCGAGAGTGCAAATGCACTAAAAATAAATACTTGGCTATGTTCTCTCATGTGTTCTCTGAAAAGTGAACAAACAAAATAGAAATAAATTCCTTTCAGGAAAATGGACTGGTCTAGTGATAATTCTGGCATCTGGCATCACTTTTTATTCTGCTGTCATGTCATTCCATCTTTCAGTCAACTTTTTTCAGTACTGAAATTTGTGCAGCAGAAAGGTTTGCAATAAAACTGAATTTAATTGTTTATTTGGAAATTAATTACTTAAGATGAACATGCACGGAATGCCTCAACCGGGAATGGGTGGACAAATGATGCCCGCCGGTGTATCACCAGTAATGATGCAACAAGCTTCGCCCCAGGCCCAACAAATGCAAGGTGTAATGGGTCCTCAACAGATGCAGCAAGCCAATCCCCAACAACAGCAACAACAACAAGCCGAAAAAATCGACAATGTTTCCAAAGTTAAAAGTCTATTCGGCCCACTAAAGGAATCCCTCTCACTTACATTCAAGCACGGAGCAGTTTCCCTGCAACAAAATAACCTGGCTGACACACTTAAGCGGGATACTACGAATCCGGCTCGATTCGACAAACATCTTGAAGATTTCTACTCATATTGTGATCAAATAGAATTGCATCTAAAAACCGCAATCCAGTGTGTGCAACAGCTATCCTCAGTACAGCACTATCTACCAGGAGGAGTCACTCCAGTGCGAGTTGATCCATGTATGCCCCAAGACAACACCAACGGACCAATGTCATATCCTCAGTACTTGACTACTGTTCGTGGCCATGTTCAGTCTGCCAAGGATATTCATGATACCCTTATTAGCGCCGCGCAGAATATATCGCCAAGTGACTGATAAAGGGGGGCCGTCTGAATCTTAATTGATTTGGGCACACAAGAAACATACATAAATATAATTCACTGTAATTTTCTTTTTAGTATCAAAATAAATATTAAACATTGACAAGTTTTGGTTGTGTTGTCAGCTTTTGTGGTAAGGAAAATGATCTTAAACTAGTCCCGATGTTTCGTCGAAGATGGCGACAACCCTTGTCGAAAGTTTTGTGACTAGTTCAGTATCGTTGTTCTACAAGACAGTGACCAAAAAAGCCGACGGAAAATTCATTTTTCCACCATCTACATATAAAATATTCTTTAGTTTTCATTATTGTTTCGTCTCTGAAGTTTCATTCTGAAAACAGGATCCTCCAGAAGGTGGGCTTTTTGTACAAACTGATTGTTTCCACAGCCTGCTATTGGACACCTATATGGATGGAACAGACAGTTGATTAATGTAACTAAATTAGCAAGTCATCGTCAAACGAACCTCAATCTTGGGTTAACTTGAATCGACTCGAGAATTGTAGACTTTTCATAATAATGTCCACAGACAGAGTTCCTGACTGGATGTGTCATTCGGCGTTTAGTAAGTGGGTCAATGTCAGATATTTCGATTTCCATTTGGAAGTCATCTCCTTCTACGACACTGGTTGATGCAACTGCCTCGATATTCATTGACAATAGAGTGCCAATCTCTTCCATGATTCGTTTATATTCTTCTGTGCTTTTTGGTTTACATTTTCCTTGTTTATTCAATTCTTGAGTAAATGCCTGTAAATTAGGTATTAATTGCCTAAACGTAAGATTTAAGGTTCCATTGACTTACTGTATCGAATTGTGCAATGGATTGTTTGTCCTTGGCAATTTGGCAAGCTCTGTCGGCCTTTTTTGCATCGCTTTTAATGTTGATAAGCTGTTCTACAATATTACTGAAAACTCTTGGATCTTTTTGTTCTGGAAATGTGAGGCGAAATTTAAAATATTGAATTGTATTCGTTCGCATTCAATAACACAAACCTTCGCCTCCGTACTGTGCCGCTAATTCAGCGGTTTTAATCAAACTCTGAATAGCTTCATCTACTTTTGTATTAATCATTTGTGCCATTTTTCATGTGTTTATGATGAAAAATAAGATTTCAGGTTTTTGTTTTATTTTTTAGTTCGCGTATTGAGGATGTTGAGGAACTTTTTCTTTTTGCTTTGTGTACCTTCGCTTAACGGATTTAGGGTAATTTAAATTTTTATTAGACTAGTTCATATTATTGCGACATAAATATAGGGAATTATTTAAGTTCATAATATTGCGAAATAAATAAAGGGAATTATTTGAGCACATACGAAAAACGATCAGAGGCATTTTGACGAACGTCTTTTGTTGTCGACCGAGGATTTAGGCCGTGTGCGAATTGGGTTAAAATGTGATTAAAACTTGACGTTTGGTTACATTTTTAACCACTACTGTCATATTTTAGCCTGATATGTAGCTAGTCTTGTTTTAACACACTGTATTCAATGCGAATTAACCAATCGTCAATTTTTAACCACTTTTTAATACCGCCATATACTTAGCAGCACTTTGTGAGGAATTTCAATTTTTTTGATGCAAATAATTAGGTGAGAATTTGGTGAAATTTAGTGAATCAATTTTAGAATTTAGTGAATCATAGTTTAAAAGTTATTAACAAAATAACGTAAGGCGTATACTTAGCAGCACTTGTTCTGAATTTCAAAAATTTTGGTACCAAAAGATGCGCCTGAATTTGGTGAATCGATCGTAACTATTTTCCGAATTTAGTGAATCTTAATTTGTTAGTTATTTAACAAATTAAAAATTATAAACAATTACGTAACGCAATTTCAAAATGACGTAACGTTATCAAAACGATAACATCCCTGAACAAAAACTGCTTACTTCGGAGTCATTCGGAATGTCATTTTGTGTCATTTTATTGTGTTGTCAATAAATTTATTTGTCTCATTTCTCAATTTCTCATATCTGGATTGGGATTACCTTCATTCGTAAATCGTAAGTTTTTCTCGAATAATTTTTTGATCATTCACTTTATTATACATATTTATATTTAGAACATGTTCATGTTTACCTTAAACATGAATGAAGAAGAACCAAAATCCAAGGATGACCCATTCTATACTTCCTAGAGAAATTCAATCCGGAACACTACACCATCTGGTTTGGTGAATACAATCGACTAAATCATCACTAGAATGTTCCAGCGTTTAGATAAAATGCGCAAGCTGGCGTTCGCCTGTCTGCTCTTCGGCCAGGACAACAACAGCATCTCTGGTGAGTGGACTTGGAATTGGCATTCCATCCCTCTAGTGACTGACTATCGATTCCGTTTTCTAGGAATTGAAGAATCTCGATGCCAAATCCGAGGACACCAAGAAACTCGTCACACCGTACTTCTCGTGACTTCTCGATGGTCGCAAATTCTTCCAGAGCATGAACTTCAAGTAAGAACCAAAATGCATGCTGTTAAAACAAAAGGTTTGTGCTTGGACGTCCGAAACTCCCTCAACAACAACAACAACACACCTCGTCATTTATAATCAACAAAAATTTTTGTTAATGCTGTCTTAATTGTTTTTCTTTTCCCGTTGTATTGCTTTGTGTGATAACAGTTGTTGCCGAAAGTACTCCCTTCGGAGTAATTGTATACTCCTTTCAGCACTTTCGTGCTCCCGTACTCCTCCTTTCACATTCGTACTCCTATTTTTTTAAAAGCCCTAAAATATCTTCCAGAAAGTACTCCCTTCGGAGTATTGTACTCCTTTCAGCAGTTTCGTACTCCCGTACTCCTCCTTTCACATCCGTACTCCTATTTTTTAAAAGCCCTAAAATATCTTCCACTTCCAGTACAAGTGTAATGTCAACCTGAATAAATTCAATTCACTTTAAATTTATTGCAAGTTTGGCAGCTTTTTTGCCTTCAAAACCTTGCCTTTCCCTCATTATTGTTTTCCTTCTTTTGTTTTTCGTTGTGTATGTGAAAAACAGACCACACACCAACACCGTTCGCCGTTCGTTATTTATTTCATTAGCTTCGTTCGATGTAACCAGCACCGGGGCGCTCCAGTACGTCATAAACCTGAACGGAGCTGTCAAAAAACTGAAAAATGTCTCTGGGTTTGATTTCACATCGAACGCATTAGTAGTGCCCTGTTTTTTCCCTTTGTTGTATAGCAACAGCTGATTCGAACAGCTCCAAAATTATTGCCCCGAAAAAAACATGGGGTGATTAAGAGCGCTCCCGGTGCGAGCACTGAATACACATCGAACACGCAGGGAACGCACCGGGGCGAAAAATGAGCGACATCGAACACCTTAGTGCAAAATCAGGGCGCCCAGAGCGATCCAAAGCGCAAATCAAACAAACCTATTGCTACTCGAAGATTGTGGTTTAGGGTTGTTTTTTTTTTCGCGTTTAGAGTCCAGCAATTTGTAACTTTTCAGTAAAATGAAAAGTATTGTTAAATTGATTGTGAAAATATGTATCTTAAGTTTACTTAATTCAAAGTACATTAATTTGATATATTTATAAAGATTTTTAGTGAAAAAAGATTCCTTTGACGCTAAGGCCGTGTGAGAATTGGGTTAAAATGTGATTAAAACTTGACGTTTGGTTAAATTTTGACACTTGGCATTGAATAAATTGTGTTAAAAATTAGACTAGCTGCGGAGTAGGTTATGACAGTAGTGGTTAAAAATTCATTCATTTTTGACCACAATTCATCGAATTCGCACACGGCCTTAAAGGCAAAAAAGATGTAAATGTTTCTGTTATTGCTGGAAGTTCAAAAACAAATAAATATGATGTGGAGTCCTTATATTCAGCACTTAAATCCCCTGCTGCAAGAGCCAACAATGTTGAGTTATCAAATGCTGAAAAAAGGACGACATTCAAAGTTCATGAAGCCGCCACCGCCACCGCACAATATGTGCGCAAACACTAATTTTGAAAAAAAAAACCGGTACTACTATTTAGTCGAAAATACTCCCTTTTTTTTGCATCAGTACTACCTTCAAATTTTTTTTGTCCGGCAACACTGAGTGATAATAAAAGAACTAAGTTGAATGTATTGTAATTAATAGAAGATCTAAATCAAATTGAAAATTAGTGTCTCAATTGTTTACACTTGGCATTAAAGTAAAATGAAAAAAGATTTGTGTATTTTTGTATTCTAGTTACTATAAACAAGTTTAAACTTAACCTATATAAGGTTTTATTGGTGTCATATCGAAAACCTTAGGTTTCCCCTTAGCGTAGAATTGGTAAGGTAATTTGCAAAGAACGACGGAGGAAGCAAATTGAGGATTTGGTGATGGGGTTGCGATGGTTGGTGTTTTTGTTTGCAAAGTGGGGAATGGGGACTGAGGGATGGATGTAAGCTGTTGAGGACGAATGAAGTAGTTGCTACTGATTTACTTAATAGTACACATTCTCAACAATAAGGGTCCCAGGTTGACCGAAATCTTAAGTAAAGGTTTCTTTCAAAACCAAACAAACGAATAACAACTTTTTCGCTTGAAAGTCTAATAACTTGGAAAAGGTTTTTTTTTTATAATGAGCACACACTCAAGGGGTTTTTATACCCTTTTTATGCCATAGATACAGTGAGTACTTTAGGAAAGAAGGAAGGGGCTAGAGAGGAGGTGCCGGTGTACATTGGTTTTAAATTCCTGAACATTGCAATGATCGGGAAAAACAGAGTGTGGAAGAGAGTTCCACATTCGCGTAGTACGGCTAAAGAACGATTCTCTATACTTGAGCGTACGACCGAAGTTGGGCTCGAGTGTAAACTGATGGGCATTCCTGGAAACGCGGGTATTACGGTTGAATTGCTTAAGGTCAAAATATTTAGAGTCTACATACTCTATAAAATTAAAAATATGAAATTCTAATTCTAAATTTATATGCATTTTTGTGAAGTCCTAGAAGAGATAAACTTCTTATCTCACTTTTTTCATATTTTTGCTGGGTCGAAAAAATTAAGACATAAGAAAATGAAAAAAAAAGTGTATCTAATGTGTACACGGATTAAGCATTTATTTGCTTCAATACCAGTGAATTCAAATTCGGAGTTATATAAATTGGTACAGTTTAAGTGAAAAATAAAACTATTGAGTAACGTAACGTTTTCTGTATTCTTAAGATTGTTTATAGAATAAGAGAAAAATGACTATAACTTTTAAGCTTGGATTCACCAAATTTCGAATTATGTACCAGATTGTTACTAAGGACGGGCTTATTCATTGGTCCGTGTTTGGAAATTTGGTGAATGAAAGTTTGTGAGCTATCGGCTTCTGAATTTTGAAAAATACTGCACACCAGAAACTAATGGGAATAGATTACAACTCTTAAACCAGGATTCACCAAATTCTGAGCTATGATACCAAATTATCACTTAAGACAGACTTATTCGTTGGTTCAAGTTTGGAAATTTGGTGAATGATAGTTTGTGAGCTATCGGCTTCTGAATTTTGAAAAATACTGCACACCAGAAACTAATGGAAATAGATTACAACTCTTAAACCAGGATTCACCAAATTCTGAGCTATGTACCAAATTATCACTTAAGACAGACTTATTCGTTGGTTCAAGTTTGGAAATTTGGTGAATCATAGTTTGTGAGCTATCGGCTTCTGAATTTTGAAAAATACTGCACACCAGAAACTAATGGAAATAGATTACAACTCTTAAACCAGGATTCACCAAATTCTGAGCTATGTACCAAATTATCACTTAAGACAGACTTATTCGTTGGTTCAAGTTTGGAAATTTGGTGAATCATAGTTTGTGAGCTATCGGCTTCTGAATTTTGAAAAATACTGCACACCAGAAACTAATGGAAATAGATTACAACTCTTAAACCAGGATTCACCAAATTCTGAGCTATGTACCAAATTATCACTAAAGACAGACTTATTCGTTGGTTCAAGTTTGGAAATTTGGTGAATCATAGTTTGTGAGCTATCGGCTTCTTAACAGTATTTATCAAAATTAGTAAGCCGGTATCTCACAAACTATGATTCACCAAATTTCCAAACTTGAACCAACGAATAAGTCTGTCTTAAGTGATAATTTGGTACATAGCTCAGAATTTGGTGAATCCTGGTTTAAGAGTTGTAATCCATTTCCCATAGTTTCTCTTTTGCAGTATTTTTCAAAATTCAGAAGCCGATAGCTCACAAACTATCATTCACCAAATTTCCAAACACGGACCAATGAATAAGCCCGTCCGTAGTAACAATCTGGTACATAATTCGAAATTTGGTGAATCCTAGCTTAAAAGTTATAGTCATTTTTCTCTTATTCTATAAACAATCTTAAGAATACAGAAAACGTCACGTTACTCAATAGTTTTATTTTTCATTTAAACTGTACCAATTTATATAACTCCGAATTTGAATTCACTGGTATTGAAGCAAATAAATGCTTAATCCGTGTACACATTAGATACACTTTTTTTTCATTTTCTTATGTCTTAATTTTTTCGACCTAGCAAAAATATGAAAAAAGTGAGATAAGAAGTTTATCTCTTCTAGGACTTCACAAAAATGCATATAAATTTAGAATTAGAATTTCTTATTTTTAATTTTATAGAGTATGTAGACTCTAAATATTTTGACCTTAAGCAATTCAACCGTAATACCCGCGTTTCCAGGAATGCCCATCAGTTTACACTCGAGCCCAACTTCGGTCGTACGCTCAAGTATAGAGAATCGTTCTTTAGCCGTACTACGCGAATGTGGAACTCTCTTCCACACTCTGTTTTTCCCGATCATTGCAATGTTCAGGAATTTAAAACCAATGTACACCGGCACCTCCTCTCTAGCCCCTTCCTTCTTTCCTAAAGTACTCACTGTATCTATGGCATAAAAAGGGTATAAAAACCCCTTGAGTGTGTGCTCATTATAAAAAAAAAACCTTTTCCAAGTTATTAGACTTTCAAGCGAAAAAGTTGTTATTCGTTTGTTTGGTTTTGAAAGAAACCTTTACTTAAGATTTCGGTCAACCTGGGACCCTTATTGTTGAGAATGTGTACTATTAAGTAAATCAGTAGCAACTACTTCATTCGTCCTCAACAGCTTACATCCATCCCTCAGTCCCCATTCCCCACTTTGCAAACAAAAACACCAACCATCGCAACCCCCATCACCAAATCCTCAATTTGCTTCCTCCCTCGTTCTTTCCAAATTACCTTACCAATTCTACGCTAAGGGGAAACCTAAGGTTTTCGATATGACAACAATAAAACCTTATGTAGGTTAAGTTTAAACTTGTTTACAGTAACTAGAATACAAAAATACACAAATCTTTTTTCATTTTACTTTAATGCCAAGTGTAAACAATTGAGACACTAATTTTCAATTTGATTTAGATCTTCTATTAATTACAATACATTCAACTTAGTTCTTTTATTTATCACTCAGTGTTGCCGGAAAAAAAATTTGAAGGTAGTACTGATGCAAAAAAAAGGGAGTATTTTCGACTAAATAGTAGTACCGGTTTTTTTTTTCAAAATTAGTGTTTGCGCACATATTGTGCGGTGGCGGTGGCGGCTTCATGAACTTTGAATGTCGTCCTTTTTTCAGCATTTGATAACTCAACATTGTTGGCTCTTGCAGCAGGGGATTTAAGTGCTGAATATAAGGACTCCACATCATATTTATTTGTTTATGAACTTCCAGCAATAACAGAAACATTTACATCTTTTTGCCTTTAAGGCCGTGTGCGAATTCGATGAATTGTGGTCAAAAATGAATGAATTTTTAACCACTACTGTCATAACCTACTCCGCAGCTAGTCTAATTTTTAACACAATTTATTCAATGCCAAGTGTCAAAATTTAACCAAACGTCAAGTTTTAATCACATTTTAACCCAATTCTCACACGGCCTTAGCGTCAAAGGAATCTTTTTTCACTAAAAATCTTTATAAATATATCAAATTAATGTACTTTGAATTAAGTAAACTTAAGATACATATTTTCACAATCAATTTAACAATACTTTTCATTTTACTGAAAAGTTACAAATTGCTGGACTCTAAACGCGAAAAAAAAAACAACCCTAAACCACAATCTTCGAGTAGCAATAGGTTTGTTCGATGTGCGCTCTGGATCGCTCTGTGGCGCCCTGATTTTGCACTAAGGTGTTGCGATGTCGCTCATTTTTCGCCCGGTGCGTTCCCTGCGTGTTCGATGTGTATTCAGTGCTCGCACCGGGAGCGCTCTTAATCACCCCATGTTTTTTTCGGGGCAATAATTTTGGAGCTGTTCGAATCAGCTGTTGCTATACAACAAAGGGAAAAAAACAGGGCACTACTAATGCGTTCGATGTGAAATCAAACCCAGAGACATTTTTCAGTTTTTTGACAGCTCCGTTCAGGTTTATGACACGCACTGGAGCGCCCGGTGCTGGTTACATCGAACGAAGCTAATGAAATAAATAACGAACGGCGAACGGTGTTGGTGTGTGGTCTGTTTTTCACATACACAACGAAAAACAAAAGAAGGAAAACAATAATGAGGGAAAGACAGTTTTGAAGGCAAAAAAGCTGCCAAATTTGCAATAAATTTAAAGTGAATTGAATTTATTCAGGTTGACATTACACTTGTACTGGAAGTGGAAGATATTTTAGGGCTTTTAAAAAATAGGAGTACGAATGTGAAAGGAGGAGTACGGGAGTACGAAACTGCTGAAAGGAGTACAATACTCCGAAGGGAGTACTTTCGAGAGATATTTTAGGGGCTTTTAAAAAATAGGGAAGTACCGAATGTGAAAGGAGGAGTACGGGAGTAGGAAGTGCTGAAGGATACAAACTCCGATGGGAGTACTTTCGGCAACACTGTTATCACTACAAAGCAATACAACGGGAAAAGAAAAACAATTAAGACAGCATTAACAAAAATTTTTGTTGATTATAAATGACGAGGTGTGTTGTTGTTGTTGTTGAGGGAGTTTCGGACGTCCAAGCACAAACCTTTTGTTTTAACAGCATGCATTTTAGTTCTTACTTGAAGTTCATGCTCTGGAAGAATTTGCGACCATCGAGAAGTCACGAGAAGTACGGTGTGACGAGTTTCTTGGTGTCCTCGGATTTGGCATCGAGATTCTTCAATTCCTAGAAAACGGAATCGATAGTCAGTCACTAGAGGGATGGAATGCCAATTCCAAGTCCACTCACCAGAGATGCTGTTGTTGTCCTGGCCGAAGAGCAGACAGGCGAACGCCAGCTTGCGCATTTTATCTAAACGCTGGAACATTCTAGTGATGATTTAGTCGATTGTATTCACCAAACCAGATGGTGTAGTGTTCCGGATTGAATTTCTCTAGGAAGTATAGAATGGGTCATCCTTGGATTTTGGTTCTTCTTCATTCATGTTTAAGGTAAACATGAACATGTTCTAAATATAAATATGTATAATAAAGTGAATGATCAAAAAATTATTCGAGAAAAACTTACGATTTACGAATGAAGGTAATCCCAAACCAGATATGAGAAATTGAGAAATGAGACAAATAAATTTATTGACAACACAATAAAATGACACAAAATGACATTCCGAATGACTCCGAAGTAAGCAGTTTTTGTTCAGGGATGTTATCGTTTTGATAACGTTACGTCATTTTGAAATTGCGTTACGTAATTGTTTATAATTTTTAATTTGTTAAATAACTAACAAATTAAGATTCACTAAATTCGGAAAATAGTTACGATCGATTCACCAAATTCAGGCGCATCTTTTGGTACCAAAATTTTTGAAATTCAGAACAAGTGCTGCTAAGTATACGCCTTACGTTATTTTGTTAATAACTTTTAAACTATGATTCACTAAATTCTAAAATTGATTCACTAAATTTCACCAAATTCTCACCTAATTATTTGCATCAAAAAAATTGAAATTCCTCACAAAGTGCTGCTAAGTATATGGCGGTCTTTTTAATGTCGTTTTCCATTGGCAGTCCATTCGGAGGACTCCAGAAGCCTTTTGCAACCATTCCATTGGACTGACTTTGACAGACGAAATGCTCCTGAGAAGATCAGAACTCTTCCGTTTTGAAAACAGAAGCGCTCGAAGAATGACACTTTCATCATAAACCGTTCCATTGGAGGAAGAAGAAGAAACGTCAAAGAAAGACCAATGGAAAACGACATAATTGAATTCGCACACAGCCTTTAGTAAATTCAAAGAAGAAAATAATTCTCAGTTCTCAGCGAGGTAGTTACGGTCTTTGTATACAAATTTAACAGGTATAATCGAATTTGCATTCGACTGTAGAGATGGTCGAGATAACCATTTTCTTTACATAAGTTTGTATCGAGCAAAAAAAGATTTTTTGATGAAGCCGAATAAATTAAAAAACGTCAATCTTGATAATACTAAAAGGTTTCATATACAAAGATTACGGTTACCTTACATATTGTTGTTGTTGTACTGTATGTCAATCACGTCAAAACAGCTGAGTGAGAAATCGAATCCATATATTTTTATAAGAGATACCATTTTCTGAAATCTCAGTGAGTTGTCGTTAGGTTGAACTGGCCTATTTTCAAACAGATAACAGAACTTGCAGAACAGAACTTTGGCTTGTCAAAATGACTGATGGCGTAAATAAAAAGCAATGCAATTTGGAAGTTTGAAAACCAAAACATCATCACGTTTTTATAACAAACTGTGGAAGAAAATTTTAAAACAAAAACCAAACAAATGAATTCGTAGTTGACGACAATTAGAGAATGCTTTTGTTTTGTCCAACGTGTGGTAATATTTTGATGGTCGAAGAAGATACAAACGGTCTTCGTTTCTCGTGTAACACCTGCCCTTACATCTGTAATATAAATAAGAAAATCTCCACAAGAACTTATCCACACTTAAAGGTTAGTTTTTATTTTTAATTTATACCTGGCTTTTCGCAAATCTTAAAAGTTCTTTTTGAAAAAAAAAGGAAGTGGATCATGTTATGGGAGGAGCTGCTGCTTGGGAGAACGTAGATTCAACAGACGCCGAGTGCCCAGCCTGCTTCCACAAGCGTGCCTACTTCATGCAAATGCAGACACGTTCTGCTGACGAACCTATGACAACATTCTACAGATGCTGCAATCAATTGTGCTGTCACACTTGGAGAGACTAAACTACTAACGAAGCTAATGACTAATTTTAAGATTAACCTTCAACAAACCCCAAAATCATTCAGGCAATTGTACGATATCGCTGGAAAAATGTTTGACAGAATATTCGAAACAAATTTGCCAAATTCCTTGGACATGGCTAAATACTGCCTTGATAATGGCGATGTTATAGCACTTCCAACGGACACTGTTTATGGCCTAGCCTGCAGTGCCAATAACGAAAAAGCTATTCAGAAGTTGTACTCTATAAAGGGGCGGGACTTCCATAAGCCTGTAGCGATATGTGTGAAAGATTTTAATTCGCTACGGCATTGGGGCCAAGCAGAGCACATAAATGATATGCTCCTCGAGCAGCTACTGCCCGGTCCAATAACCATAGTCATAGAGCGCTCTGCACATCTGAACAACAGATTCCTTAATCCCAGTACTACAAAAATCGGAATAAGAATACCTGACTTTGATTTCATTAAAAATCTTTGCGGTAAGTTTGACAAACCTTTGGCACTTACAAGTGCCAATAAGTCGGCTGAACAAAGCAGCTTAAATATTCGAGAGTTCGAATGTTTATGGCCGTGTTTGGGAGGCATTTTTGATGGCGGCCAACTTGGTGTAGCAGAAGAATGTCGTTCGGCATCAACAGTGATTGATCTTTCCGTTCCCGGCCGATACAAAGTTGTTCGGGAAGGTGTAGCTCTTAAGAAAACTCTTTCTATCATGGATAGTTTCAATATAAAACCGTTGTTATGAAATAAATCTCCGACGTTTGTTTCCTAGAATAACTTTAATTTTGTCCAAAAAAAATCTTCGTTAATGAGCCTGCAAATGAGAATATCTTTTAGAGGCTGATGCCAGAGGTCGTCTTGGCTTGGGGAGATCTGCCGGCAAACTCCGCCATCGTGATGGTGGCCAAACAATATAAGTAGCGCGCGCTGTCATCAACCCTAACGAAACGGGTCCGAATGTATTGCTATCCAGGGAATTGCCCATATGGTCGCCTTCAATCCAACAATGTCCGTCGGGTATCCTCACTACCTCCGTTTTGTATCCCAGAGTTGAGACAACATCTCCTTCCAGTCCAACAATTCTCTTTATGATTTTCTGATTGGGATCCTTTGGGGATATGAGTGAAACTATGTCACCACGGTCGATGTCGTGGTTTCTCACTGCCCATCGTGATAAAAATACGTAGTCTACTTGATTTGCGTCAGGATTGAAAGTTGGTTGCATGGAAATTCCTAGAGGGACACCAGTAAGTTATTCTCAGTGAAGGATATTAGTTGATGAATTAACGAACCCTCGACTCGGGCAACATAACCAATGCAATCGAAAAACGTAATGCCAACTGGTATACCGATAAGAAATGATTTGCAAACTGATGTTAGTTTCATTTAAAATTAAAATTCAGTTTGCATATACAAAATAAAAGAATCGCAAAGTTTAATTTGTGTAAATAAATAATTTTGACATATTATCTAAGATTAGATCTGTTTGTGGTAAATGTTGCAAGAGGTCGGTACTATCTGCCAAAAATGTCACAAAGCTCAATGTGGATTTGACTGGGAAATGATTGTTTAGGTTTGTTCTCTTACTCCCTAATGCTCAAAAAGTCAAAACAGATATGCAGAATTGCTGCGCAGCAAAATTAAAAATACACAGGGAGTAAATTCTGCATGCAGAACACGGCGATGCATTCTGTTCAGCATAGAGAATATATAATATATTATTATTATATATTCTCTATGTCTTAAGTGCAGAACCAAACTACCGAACGGGTGAATCTGTCAAATAATTTCAGGTCTCAGTTGAGATTTTTGTTCCATTATGAAAGTACGGTTGAAAACTTCCGTTACTTCCGTATTCCACACAAGTTTCCGTTAGATCTAAACAATCCAAACAAGAAGTTATACAAGATGAAAGATTGGACAATCTCCTCCAATTCATATATCGTAGGCAGGACCAACTCTTATCAAAATTTGACGGTCCAGGTACAAGAGGGGTGGGAGACTTCGATTTCATATGCTTCCGCGGACTCCTCCGTCAGATCATGTGCACCCCGTATGAATTTCGAGAAGATTGGTGCATTCATGCCACTCGATACAAAGGTAATATTTACATGAGCCAAAAAGAAACCGAACAGAAAAAACGCGACCGTTCCAACGAAACCGAAATGCAGAAGAAGTTCTGTTCCTATGGCTTTAAATTTGAGCAATACTGTATGACACGTGATCCATTGGAAGAACCAAACACAACTGAACCCGTCGATGAATGTGAAGAATTCTGTTGCATGTACAAGACGAAAATTCAAGGCATGGAGTTATTGTTCGCCGCTGAAGTTGATGGTGCGCTAAGCAATGTACTATGTCAGAATATCGAAAACAAAGACGTTCTGAATTCCCTGCAGCTGGTGGAACTCAAATGTTCCCTTCGGCCTTCAAACGAGAGGCAACAGCAAAACTTTTATCGTTTCAAGTGCAGAAACTGGTGGTGTCAGAGTTTCCTTGTTGGCATTCAGGATTTAATGGTTGGCTACAGAAACGACAAGGGATTAGTGGATGAAATCAAACATATGGAAGTTCGATCTTTGCCAAAATTATCTTCGGTAAGTGTTGAATAGCAAAGCATAACATTATTAAAAGAGTTTGGTTATTTCAGAATTTCTGGACACCAACGCAGTGCGCTGATTTCCTTGTGCGATTTCTCCAGATGGTCAAAAATGTTATGAAAGACGTCAACTGTCCTCATACGGTGTATGAATTTTATTTTGATCCAAGAAGTAAAATGATTCGTTACCGGATTTTCAATGAGAAATCGGTACATACCATATTACCAGATTGGTATGTGACTATGTTGCAACAAGGTTCTTCAACGGGAGTATCAAAACAAGTATCCAATGTTTAAAAAAAAACATACTTCTTAACAAATTAACAATTCTATTTATCTTTTTTCAACAATAAGTGTCCCTTTGGTTTGAGTTTATTTTCTAGAATTTTCTTCTTTTGATTCTCTTGGCTGGCTTTCATCTCGACAAAGCGTTTCTTTGCATAGTCCAGTTCTTGGAGAGCAGCAACCATCTTTTTGGCGATTTCCTGTTGGTGTTCAATGCGCTTCTTCTGATTTGTCTATTCATTTATTTACATATGTGAAAAGGGTTCAACACTTGTATTGATTGTTACTCACCCCTAATGGTGTGGGTCTTCCGTCGACAAATGAATAATCGGGAAGATTTGCAAGGGGACCATCACTATTTGGGTTGGAAGGAAGTCCATGGTCTTCTCGCCAATGTTGATCTGCTAGTGTTGAAGTGGTTGATATATTTCTTGATAGAACTAAACAGAAATAAGTTATGTAGATGTATAATTAACTAAGATGCATTGATATGCATTAACATTGTTTTCATACTTCTGCTTAAAAGAATTAAATGGGAATTTGTAGATATTTTTATCATTTTTGACAAATATATATTAAAGAAAAATAACCTTAAACAGAATTACCGAATTATAAAGAAAATGCATATCAGCTGTCTAATTACGGAGTTCTTCAAACTTACATTCCGAAAACTACCAGTGATACCAATATGTAAAATGTTAAATTACAGGGATGTGTAGGAATATACAGTGACACCACTTTACTTCTTTCGAAGTTAGGCACTATTCACATGAGCACGAACAACGACCAACGAATGAACGAAAATTCGTTGATTTTGACATTTCTTTCCTATGAGAGTTTATAATTCGTCGCCAACGAACGACCAAAACACAAAGCAAAAATGTTTTTCTGAGGTAAGACGCGAGCGAACATATTGTTCGTTGGGAGTATGGATGATGTGGAACGCGAAGAGTTTGGCAGTTCGTATCAACTAATTCCTTTCGCGACGAATAAATTTGTTTTCTCAAATTTATTAACATTTGAAATTAAAAAGTTAAGCTATGCATCAAAAATCAAACATAAACTATACTTCTATCATTTTGTTGAGTATTTGTAAGGAAATACGCCTTCAAACATATCTAAAATCACTTTTCTTCAGTTATTCGTCGTTCGTTAGTCGTGTTCATGTGAATAGTGCTTAAATCAACAGCAAAATCGATTTCTTCATAATTTTCGAAAAATATGTGGACAGAAAATGAATTCTTAAAAACTCCATCGAGTGAGACATAAAAAGAAAGGTCTATGCGATCTCTATTCGTCGTTACAAGTTTTTTGAAGCTCTGCTAGCCGAAATATTGGCTAAATTATAGTTGGAAACTTTACTTTTCATTACTTGTATATTTCAACTCTACAATCAATCTAATATTCATTGCTTTTCAATTTTTCATTTTATTATTTTTTCATCATCAATTGAAATAAATCTTTGTTCGAGTTGTGTAACTGTTTCTGTTTTAATTAACTAAAGGTTTAATTCTGCTTTTATTGAAGAATCTTATCAGGTTATGGGCCCAGAACCCGAAGTTTAAAAATAACAACAGAACGCAGAATATTTTCAATTGATATTGAGAAAATAACATCGACCAACCATGAGTGAAGAAGCAGACAAATACAAAATTCCTCTTTTCGATGGAAATGGTTTCGATAACTGGAAATTTCGTATCGAAACATTGTTGGATGAATTGGATCTGCTAGAATACATTGAAGAACCATACCGAAACAAAGTTAAGTTCGAGGACAATGATACAGAACAAATAATCATACAAAAGAATAAAGAACTGGTCCAATATAAGAAGAAAGACAGAAAATGCAAATGTCAAATAATTCAAAAAATTGCAGACAGCCATTTAGAATATGCAAAGGATAAGGAAACTGCATACGAAGTATGGAAAACCCTTTGCGATACATTTCAGCGCAAAGGAATTGCTAGCCAACTGCTGATTCGTAAATCGCTCTTGAGTATGAAGTTTGATACAAAAAATGAAACTCTTGCTAATCACTTTTTGAATTTTGACAAACTAATTCGTGATCTGAGGTCCACGGGAGCAAAGCTCGAAGAATTAGACATTGTATGTCACTTGTTGCTCACTATGCCCTCAGAATATAACAACGTCGTTACTGCAATTGAAACTATCTCTGCTGAAAATCTTACTATTTCTTTCGTTAAAAACAGACTGCAAGATGAAGAGTCAAAACAAATAGATGTAAAAAAATTGAGAGGGGAAGAATCAGTTCCTTCCACAGCGTTTGTCTCGCAACCAGGAAAGCCAATGAACGAAACACAGGGCCGCTTTCCATTTAAATGTAACTACTGTGGAAAAGTTGGTCACAAAATGGCTGTATGCAGAAAAAGAGCATATGATTTGAAGAATAAAAACAAAAATTATGCAAACACAGCATCAGAAGACAATGAAGAAAACATCTCAGATGGTTATTGTTTTTCAGCTTTAATTGGAGAGAGATCAGATATCAAGATAAAATGTTTCCTCGACTCCGGTGCATCAGAACATCTAATGAACAGTAACGTTACTCTCATAAACACCAAACAATTGAACGAACCAATAAAAATAAAAGTTGCCAAATCTGGAACTTATTTACTTGCAGAAAAAGTTGGTGATATTCAACTATCGAGCTTTGTTGATAAAAAAGAAAATCTTATCACTGTTAAGAATGTCCTTTCAGTTCCGAACCTTGAATATAATCTGCTTTCAGTTCGAAAGCTGGAAATGAATGGCTTCTGCGTGAAATTTGAGAAAGGATGTGGGCAGATCTCCAAGAACAATTGTACGATTGCAATCGCACAAAGAAGTCCGGCAGGATTGTACCAAATATCATTCAGCAAGATTTCTTCAGCCTTTCTTTGTACAAAAGATGACAGTTATGAAAAATGGCATAAGAGAATGGGACATCTCAATGCTGAAGACATCAAGAAACTTCAAAAACACACGAGCGAAATTAAAATCGATGCTTCAAGCTTTCCTATAGGACCATGCGAAGTATGTCTAGAAGGAAAACAAAGTAGTTTGCCCCACAATCAAGAAAGAACAAAGACATCACGACCACTACAACTGGTGCATAGCGATATTGTTGGTCCCGTAAGTCCCATATCTCACGATTTGAAGAAATATTTTCTTACCTTTATTGACGACTACACGCACTTTACCGCAATCTATACATTACAATCAAAAACTGAAGTATTGAAATATTTTAAAATTTTCGAGGCTATGGCCACAGCTCATTTTAATACAAAGTTGAGTCGCTTTCGGTGCGATAATGGAAGAGAATATATTTCCAAGGAAATAAAAGAATTCTTCGAAGAAAAAGGAATCCAATTTGAGTTTACAATAAGATACACACCTCAGCAGAACGGAGTAGCCGAGAGAATGAATCGCACCATTCTCGATAAAGCGAGATGTATGATGCTCAACTGCAAACTAAGCAAAACATTATGGTCGGAAGCTGTCCAAACAGCCGTGTACTTAATTAATAGAAGCCCAACATCATCGCTAGAAGGGAAGATTCCAGCTGAGCTTTGGTATGGGGAAAAGATTAAGTTCTCTAAACTGAAGATCTTCGGTTGCATTGCATATTTAAAGATTCCCAGACAGCTGCTTGAAGGTAAGTTTGATTCCCGAACTATGAAATGTTTCTTTATAGGATATTGTCCTAATGGCTACAAGCTTTGGGATCCAAAAACTAGAAAAATTGTTTTCGGACATGATGTA
The DNA here is from genome assembly GCA_920937365.1 of Sphaerophoria rueppellii. NCBI lineage: Eukaryota > Metazoa > Arthropoda > Insecta > Diptera > Syrphidae > Sphaerophoria > Sphaerophoria rueppellii. The sequence continues at coordinate 25,448,909 of CAKKXW010000002.1, read as the reverse complement.
GTATTTGATGAAGCAAAATTCACGTTTGAAAACTCTAACAATTATGGTTGGACTGAAATTGAAGAAACCAAAGAACAAGAAGTTGACGAAAAGCAAAACGAACCTGCAGTAGACCAAAACCATCACGAATCTGAAGCTGAATCAACAAAATCCGTAGACGTCTTTAAAGAAATTGAAGAGACTCCAGGTGAGCTACGACGATCCAACCGAAGAACAAACTTACCTCGATATCTTGAAGACTATGCTATTCTAGCACTTCAAGCAGAGACTTTCATAGAAGACGTTCCCAAAACCTATGAAGAAATTGCTTCCCGAAATGATAAAGAAGAATGGATTAAAGCTGTAAATGAAGAAATGTCAGCTTTGTTGAAGAACAAAACATGGGAGCTTTGTAGTCTTCCTGAAAACAAACGCTCTATAAACAACAAATGGGTTTTCAGTTTAAAAAGAGACGCACTTGGGAACATAGAACGGTATAAAGCAAGACTGGTAGTGAAAGGCTGTGCTCAAAGAGAAGGCTATGATTACACAGAAACATACGCTCCTGTTGCCAGATTAACAACCCTGAGAACTCTTTTATCCATCATCGTACAAGACGACCTAATAGCTTATCACATGGATGTCAAAAATGCATTTTTGCATGGTGAGATTGAAGAAGAGATTTATATGAAGATTCCAGATGGTTTCGACAGCAAAACGGAATCAGTTTGTAAACTTAAAAAATCCCTTTACGGTTTAAAGCAAGCGGCCAGGGCATGGAACAAGACAATCGACAGTTTCTTAGCAGAAATCAATTTCAAACGATCAGAACTAGACAAATGCCTTTACATGATACAATCAGAACAAATTCGTATTTTTCTTATTCTATATGTTGACGATATGTTGATTGCAGGAAACAGTGAAAGAAAAATTAATGATGTCAAGAATGCTCTGAAAGAAAAATTTGCCATGAAAGACTTGGGAGAACCAAAAACATTCCTCGGGATTAATATTGAACGATCTGACAAGGGACTTCATTTAAATCAAAAAGTTTATTTCAATAGGATACTTGAAAGGTTTAAAATGCAAGATTCCAATCCTACTGATACACCTATGGACACTTCTCCCATTCTTAGTGATGAAAGCGACAAAATTCAAGACACCAGACCTTATCGAGAACTTGTGGGGTGTTTGATGTTTGGAATGCTGGCCACCAGACCAGATTTAAGCCTGGCTGTAAATTACTTCAGTAGATATCAGCACAAACAGAACGAAGCCCGTTGGAGAGGTCTTAAAAGAATACTGCGTTACATTAAAGGTACCATCGACTTTGGTCTTCAGTATACAAAAGGAGGAGAACAAGAACCTTTAAGTTGCTATGTCGATGCAGATTTCGGAAGTGAAGACGACCGCAAATCCACATCCGGATTTCTTGTTAAAATCTTTGGGAATGTTATATCCTGGACTACCAAACGTCAGACCTCGGTTGCTCTCTCTTCGACTGAAGCCGAATATGTTGCGTTAGCTTCAGCAACAGCCGATTTGCTCTGGACTAAAAACCTTTTAGATGAAGTCAAAGGTATATGCAATATTCCACCAACAATTTACGAAGATAATCAATCGGTCATTCACCTACTATCCAAGTGGGAACATAAAAGGCTCAAACATATTGATATCAAGTACAACTTCGTACGGGATACATACGAGAAACGTCTGTTCGAGATAAAATACGTCAACACAAAAAATCAAATTGCTGATTTACTAACGAAGCCTCTTCCAAAGTTCCAGTTTACCAAACTTCGTGATGAACTTAAATGTTTTGGTAAAACGAACTAGCTCCAGTACAAGACCAAGCTTTTAAGTTGAGGAGGAGTGTTGGAAGAAACAACTTAAAACACTTTACTTTTCATTACTTGTATATTTCAACTCTACAATCAATCTAATATTCATTGCTTTTCAATTTTTCATTTTATTATTTTTTCATCATCAATTGAAATAAATCTTTGTTCGAGTTGTGTAACTGTTTCTGTTTTAATTAACTAAAGGTTTAATTCTGCTTTTATTG
>CAKKXW010000002.1:25415725-25426296 GCA_920937365.1 Sphaerophoria rueppellii | reverse complement strand
TGAAGTAAATCACTTGCAATTAGTCGACCAAAAACAAAAACTTACTTAAACTTATTTCTTCATTCGAAACATAAAATTTCGAGAGCAACGTCGACCACGCCACCTAACACCTATTATAATACGCTTTTCGAAAATACTCGGTTCAATCCTTGAACCAAGGTTCCAAGATTACCCTTGATTATATAATTGACCCTTTGAAGAGTAGTAAAATAAAATAAATAAATAGAGTGGCGCGATAGCTCTTTGAAGAGCCAAGGCCTAAGTGGCTTACTCTCATCAACAATTCTCTAGGTGCATGTGAAGAACAGAGGGCACTTTTTCATGACAGATGATACTCTTGGAAGTTTTGTCAGTTCTTCGCAAGAGGCAGTGTCCGTGAAAGATGAAATAAAAACTTTGGGCCCGAGTAGGATTCGAACCCACGACGTTCTGCTTAGCATCCAACGCACCTAACCACTAAGCTGTGTAAAACCTGTATTTATTCTTAAAATTACTTAAATTAATCAATGCTTTGTGGAGTGTTTATTTTTGCCAAATTTTCAATGTTTTTGTAAAATCTCCGCTTATTAAAGGCAAACAGCTATTGCTTGAAAGCCTTTCACAACAACATAACAATTTCAACACTCATAAAAGCTTTTCGCATAATATTATCCACAATCCACCGCACCAGCTGCAACGAGAGCTTTAAAATACAAAGCTTACTTCTTTATTCAAATTCATTCAAAAACAAAAACCAGCTGATTAACGTTCACTAAATGAAGTGCTACAAGTGAAATTTCCTTGCCGGTACTATTGTTTTTGTTAATATTGTTCATGTGCATAACCAAACGGACTTAAAGCTTATATTCGAATGACAGTATACACACTTCCTGTTGTATCCTATCACTACCATTCCCAACAATAAGTAAATGACTTACAAAGCTCCTACACCACCCACCAATATTGAATGTAAGTAATATGGCAGGTGGTGCTTTATTGTGGCAACCGTCATGGTTGAACTCTTTGTCTGAGGTCTTCAGTCAGATTTTAACCGTGCGTCCGTGTACTTTAACCGGAGAAAAATTCGGTTTGGATATTTAATTTTGTTTTGAAGTTTTTCAAAAATTGTCACTAAACTTAACAAACAAGGGGTTTCCAATTTAAAAAAAAAAAAAAATGAAAGGGTTCCCTAAAAATCCCTTCAATAGGCTTGGATTAACGTTAACGCTGTTAAAATTATGTCTTTTCTTTTTGTAACGGTCGTAAGTGTTTCTTTTTTGTGTGTTAAGATGTAACATGAGCTCTGTTTCTTAAGTTGTTTTGAGAATCCTTGTCATTATGAGTGGTTCTTGTGACGTGTCCGCCGGTGTTAGATAAATATATTATTATGCAAGTTGTTCCCTTTCTCAATGTGAAATGCTAAATTTATAGCGAAACCGTGTCAAGGGCCAGTTAAGTGACAACAGTACATAAGTTGTGCAAGTTGAAAGGATACCCAAAAAGAAATGCGTGTTGTTGTTCGTGGTTGTTATGCAAGAGTTAAAGAATCTTCAAAGGATTTTTGAAAAAAGCTGCAGTTGGAAAAGTGGAATTAATTTTGAAGTGTTAAAGGTGATTTTTTGTTGTTTTTTGAAGTTTGATGCTCCTAGAATTGAAGTGCATCACTGCAGCATTAAACATATAGGAAGGTACAAGGATATCATCTGAGGTGAACGCAATCGGATTTTATTTATACTTTATTAAAAGTAAGTCGATATTTTGGGGGGATGTTCTTGCTGTTGGTTGATTTATAAATTGAACATGGACCGCCAAAGGAAATAATTCTGTAGCTCATATTTTTTTCCACTATGCAGGAGTTTTTGTTGAAGCAATTTCACAGTCAAATAAATTTGTTTTCCGGTTCAATCAAACACATTCTTTTCTCTATGGATTTCTATGAAATTTCAGGCCTTAAAACAAAGTGAAGTATTGTTTTGCTTTTTTTTCTACGTGCAAACAAAAACTTTGCATTCTGCTTTACCACCGGTCATATTCATACAAAATGAAATAGGTGCAACCAAATCAAAACAGGTATTAAAATTATACTGTGCAAAATCATCCCAGTCCAATAGTTAAGGTCTCAAACCATTTTCATTTGATGGTGATCCCACCTTATTGTCAAGGTAAAGTCTCTCCTCTTTTCTTTCTTTAAGAAAATATTTTCAAATCAGCAATTAGGTACAAAATGCTATCACAGAGCTTCTAATGCGCCGACCTGACGAGATTAGAGAAAAAACCCAAGAATTCTTGATAAAATACTTTTATCGGTGCATTAGTTTTCGAGGAAGCAATTTTAAAGAAAGATTGAATTTTTTTTCAGTAAAAAAATTGTAGCGTTTTCGCAAAACCATGTCTTTGAGCAACATATTTCAAAAACCAGAAATCTACATAAGGCTACTTCTATCTGACTTACTATCGTAGAAATTGTTCAGGTGGAACAAAGATCTCATTTTGTTTTCTGAGATGAAAATTTTATAGGTCTAGTTTCTCAGTAAGCCAATTTGACGTTGCTGACATGCCTATGTACCAGGTCATCGGAACTGTCTCGCTTCCTCAGTCAAAGTGAATTTTGTGAGTTGGAACTGTTCTATTATAAAGGTTTCACCAAATAACCTTTTTTTTTTTTTGTTGAAAAAGCGATAAGAAAAAAATTACTGAATATTTTCTCAATTTTTTTTTTATTTGAAGGTACAATTCTTCCGGTTAGTATGTAATGGCAAATAATTTTATTCAAATGGCTGCCTGGGCTGGCCATACAGTTGTACATTATCGATTGTGTGCAGCTGTCTTTCACCAATGCCTTCACGAATATTGTCCTTTAAGGCGTCAACTGTCTCTGGCTTGTCGGCGTAACGCTTATCTTTTACGGCACCCCACAAATACTAGTCTAACGGTCTCAAATCCGAGGTGGTGATAATGCAATCTTAAAATACAGGGCGCAAAACATCGAGTGTAGCTTCGGCTGTGTGGCACGTAGCGCCATCCTGTTGAAACCAAATGTTGTCAATATTCTTCTCTTCAATTTTTATGAACAAAAAGTCGTTCAACATGGCCCAATAACGCCATTGACTGTAACGGCCACTCCTTGCTAATTTTCGAAGAAAAATTATGTATGCCTCTGGACTAAAATCCGCACCAAACAGTGACTCGTTTTGGGTGTATCGACTTTTCAATGTATGCGTGCGGGTTTTCTGTGCCCCAAATGCGCTTGTTTACATACGCGCCAAGATCAAAATGAGCTTCATCTGAAAAGATTATTTTTTTTGGCAAAATCGGCCTCTTCTCTAAGTCGATCGCAGGCCCATTTAGTCAAGCGAAGACGCATTGGATGGTCAGTTGGCTTCAACCCCTGAACCAATTGGACTTTGTACGGCGTCATACCTAGATCTTTATGCAAAATTTGTCTCAATGATGTTTCCGAAATGTTCAATTGTTGAGAACGATAGTAAATTGATGTTGATTGCGCTTCACGCACACTTTTTGCCACAGCGCAATATTCTTGGGTGTAGGCACTGTTTTTGGCTTTTCACGTTTTAGTTTATCGATGAGGATGCCAGTTTCTTTCACTTTTTTTCACAAGATAACCGAACATACGGAGCTGACGGTGCTTCTCTTCTTCCAAAATCTGTACTCAATTTTCGTACACATTCTGCAACATTACCATGATTTTCAAGGTAATGTCACAATATTTCCCAGCGTTATTCGAGCATATACACAACCAAATAATTCGTTTAGCGGAAGGATAAAACTGATTGTCTGTCAAATCAGACATGAGCTTAGTGTTACCATTGACGAAATAAGTACTTGTTGAAAAAAAACCGTTAGATGACGGACCCTTTACATCTTAGATGTCGACATCAATAATTGATCGAAGATATATTCTTGTAAGGGGACTGTCACCTTTTTTCATACCAAAGTGCTGTTTGTTTAACAAAAGCAAAGAAATGTATGGACAAGTTCTTTTTAATAGTTTTTGTTTGCTTTTTTTACAAATGTATTTAAGTCGATTCATGTCAATGTTGTATTAATGATCTTCGCGTGATTTAAAATGTTTATCAGCATATCCTTCCTGAAAAAAATCGTGGCGTTTCTTTTTCTGAATTTTATTTTGGACATTTTCCATCAACTGTCAAATCTCATCTTGAACAAATTTACAAATAAAAAAAAAGACATTTTAGTCTACTCTTGCTGTTGAAGAGAGAAAAAAACATGAAGAATCTTTAATTAAAAACCGAACGCTGAATGTTTCACTTTTTCGGTTTTGCTTGTATTCAACGAAAACTTATTTTTTTTTATCTTTAGAACCTGATAATATAAATTCAACGGTTTCCGAACTTTGTACATACTAAGGGGTGTATTTAGATGGTATAGAAGGATTAAAGACAAAATTCAATCCTTAGAAAAAGTTAGTAGGAGATTTCTCGGACATTGTTTATATTGAAAGACAATCAATTGGTTTAACTCTTACTTACTTATATAAGGTGGCGCTAAAGTCCGTTGTGGACTTGGGCCTCAATCAACAGCCTCCGCCAGCCAGCTCGGTCCTTAGCTAGTTGTCTCCAGTTTTGCACACCAAGTTGTTTGAGGTCCTCTTCCACTTGAGTGCACCACCTGAGTAGCGGTCTTGCTCTCCTCCTACGTCCCTCGGGAATAGTGTCGAGGGCTTTCCGGGTCGGAGCATTGGTGTCCATCCGCTCTTAATGACCGACCCATGTGAGTCTTTGGACCTTGACCCTTCTGGCTTGGTCCATGTCGTTGTTAGGTTCGCTGTTGTATCTTCTTCGCCATTCCCCTTCAATGCACACGGGGCCAACGATGACCCGAAAAAATTTCCTCTCAAAACAGGCTAAGGCACTTTCATCCGATTTTGTCAAGGTCCATGCTTCTGCACCGTACAGCAGGAATGGGATGATGAGTGTGCTGTCCCAATTCTCACAATAGCGCCATTGACATCAGGCTATGTTCACCAATTATATCAATATCATCGGCGAAAGCGAGAAGTTGAACAGATTTTTGAAGTTATAGTGCCTCTGATGTTGACGGTGAAGTTCTGCACTATCTTCTCAAGAACGTTGTTAAAGAAATCGGACGACAGTGCATCGCCTTGTCTGAATCCTTTTTTGACGTCGAGAGACTGCGTAAGCTCGTTGCCAACCTTCATCGTCATTTTGCACAAGCGAACGAGTTTGGCAGGAATGCTAAAACTAGGCATAGCTTTATACAGTTGGTCTCTGTAGATGCTGTCATACGCGGCCTTAAAATCAATGAAAAGGTGGTGGGTATCAATTTGGGGTTCATAGGTCTTTTCCAGGATCTGCCGCAACGTGAAAATTTGTTCGATGGTTGACTTTCCTGGCCTGAAGCCACATTGATAAGGATCAATCAGATTGTTGACGAAAGGCTTCAGACGTTCACATATTACGGCAGAGAGGATCTTGTAGGCGATGTTAAGTAGACTGATTCCATTGGAGTTGGCGCAGTTTAGAGGATTTCCTTTTTTAGAATTGGTTTAACTCAGGTGTTTCCAAATCCAAAACATGTTTTTTAGGTCAAATCCATTCTTTTCACATAGATAGATAGAAATATTAAAAGTAACTTCAAGGACCATTAATAGTCCTAAAGTAACAAAACTTTTGTGTCTATTTTCAATAATATGTCAAATTCATCGTCATAACCATGAGAATTTCAAGCAAAAATCAAGTCTTAAAAAAGAGAAACAATTGAACTAGTAAGAACTTAAACGAACACAAGAAATTCGTACAATGATCCGACAGACAAAAGAAAAACTCCGGCAGGCAAGTGAAATGTATGTTCATTGCACAGGTATGAATGTTTCATAAAAGCAATTGCCAAACACAATCTGAAAGATAAATCCCACTCACTATCAACTCTACTGCCCGCAAGCAATATAAATCAACAGAAACCTGCAATTTAGTATTCATTTTTCGCAAATGAACAATGAAATAAATTTTCGGAGGGCAGTTTTCCGCTTGAAGTTTTAAGCGACTTCCTTCCTTAAAAAAATATCTCAACTGAAATGAAGACACCCACAAAATACCAAACAAACACACCAAAATCACCTCAATAGACTTAATGACAGAAAATTGCTTTATTAATGACAACGTACAAATGGACATCATTATATTGGTGATACTTAAAGGAGGGCAATGGATTCAGCCTACATATTTGTGTGGTTAAAAAAAAAAATATTACGTATACGCCCCAGTGACCGGAGAAGTCATTACACAGTGTATAAGAGAATTTTTCAGGAATTTCGTACAAATACCTTATTTTTGAACTTGATATTGAATTAATTTGGTAATAGCGTATTTATTTTCAAGGCGGTTGCCTTCTGGTCGTTCAAAATGACGATTTAATTTGCGTCACGTCTAATTCAATTTTAATCTTGATTGGTGGTCATTGTCTATGTTTTTGAATTCATTCTTTTGGCCTCCTTGGTTGTCATCATCAATTTTTACGGCCAATTGAAAAGCTCGTCCTGATGTTCTACAAAACCAAGTTGGTACTTTGCTATAGATTGCATTAAAAATTCAATACCCTTGGTGCACATTTGCTTTGCATACTTTTATTCGTTAATTTAAATTTTATTCAGTTTCACTCCTTTCAAACTCGCATTCACACACTTGAGTGTTTTGTATGCTTTTGTCACGTCACTTGCAGGACATGCCCGCCCCAGCCAGCCTGCCAGACAACGCAGCGTGTCATTCTCCTCTGGGAACTTTTGCTCCGACGAGTCATGAAGTAGCTTAACCCAATATCATAGTGACAAGTTGCCACACATTTCAATCATGAAATTATATTTTGCATTACACTTCCCCCTTGAGGGTTTCAAATGTGGTGTGGGTAAATTTGTTCTATCTGAGCTCAAAATTTAATCTAGTGTGGCATAGCGATTATGAAGAACATGAATGGAAGTGGAAAGTGAATTTATGTCGTTAGTGAATGTGTCTTCGGCTTGTCTTTTTTAACAGCGATTTGAAATTTATACGGAGAAGGATTTTTTTTTTTAAACTGGAAAATTTCCGGTGATTTCCGTAGAGGAAATTGTATTTTATTTTGTTTATTTTACTTTTATTTTTTTTACTCCATTTCTTTTTGACTTTGAAGTTGTTTGTTTACACAGCAAGGAATTTTTTGTTAGCAATTGAAGCAAACTGCTCACTTGGTTAACATTGTACTTATTTCAGTTCCGGACTTTAAAAAAGTACTTGAGATTTTGGTCAAGAAAATTACAATAGACTCAGCCATAGGGAGTTATTGTAATGGCCCTTTTCCAATAAGCTAATGCAATTAGTTTCTAAGCTATGTCCAGTGTTTTAGGCAAAGTTGACGCACGTCAGCAATTCTAAAACTTTTCAAGCCGGAATGTTGTCCATGTCCAAAAGCATCAGCCATTTATGCCATAAGTATCCATTCCTTATATAAATCTGATGCAATAATTCCCAGAGGCTAAGTTCTTTTTTTTTTTGGCACCGAATCAATACTGCTTAACAATTCAACTACTTTGAAACATTACATGGTATTAAAGTTGAATATCTGACTAGGTATCGATTGAAAGCCTCAAGCGTGGGAATTAATACCCAGGTACCCTTAAAAGTATTATATCAACTGAAGCAGCAGATATTTCAGGTTTCAATGTTCTATTTTAAGAATAAAACAATGAATTTATGCTTTCTATTGTCACGCATTTACCATATTGATTGTATTTGCCTCTGATAGAAAAACAAAAGAGAGAAACACGCAAGTTAGAAAGGACTTCGCATAAATATTCCATGAAGTTTAAATATTTTTGTTTTCAATATTTGATAGTGGTGGATATTCCGCAAGCATTCAAATGCGGACAGTACCAGACACATTCAATCTGAAAATACTCATATGCTATGCAGTGCCGGATTTACCTCAAGCCAGACTAAGCAACTGCCTAGGGGCCCCAGCTCAACTAGGAGCGTGCCACGGACTGGAAATAAAGGTTCTTGGAGTTGTACTTTTATCTGTGATAAAAAGAAAAAAGAGGTTCACAAATAACAAATAAGAAAATGTTTGCGAATCATTAAACATTGTACATGCATAACGTTATGAATTATGGCACTCATCCCATCCCACCAAAAAGGTTAAACAATACTATATTATCAGTTGAAAAGGAGAACTTAAGAAATATACTTACTTACTTACTTATCCGGCTCACAATCCATGAAGGATCTCAGCCTGAGATACTGCAGATACTCCAGTCGCCGAAACCAAGCGCTTTGGCATCCGCAATCACTTAGTCTTTGTACCGTAAGTTCGGCTCTTTGCCGTCTCGGACCTGGGGGTAGGGATGAGAAGACTTTCTTGCCTGGAGCGTTGCCGTCAATTCTCTCGATGTGGCGAAGCCAATGTAGTCGTCTTTTTTTTGGCATTCTGGATTACTTCACATCTTGGTACAGCTCGTAGAGTTCTCGGTTGAAACTTCTTCTCCATTCGTTATCGTTGCATACGGGACCGAAAAACCGTCGAAAAATGTTTACTTCGAATATCAATATCAATTCCCCTTTTTACTTATCCTCCACCACTCCGTGCCGTAGATTAATACTGGTAAAATCAAAGTTTTGTATAGCAGACACTTTGCCTTTCGAGTGAGGAGTTTTGAACCCAGTCGTTTTGCCAAACCGAAGCAGCAGCGATTCGCTTGGGTAATTCTACTTCGGATCTCGACTAAGGTGTCGTGTGTGGCATTGATGTTTGTTCCAATGTAGGTGAACTCCTTAATTACCTCGAAATTGCTGCTACCAACAGTGACGTATTGTCCTAGGCGGTGGACAGATAATGCTTTATTTGTTGATAGCATGTACTTTGTTTCACTTCAAGACCAACGTGTTTTGCCTGTTCTTCAATCGCCTCAAGCACAGCTCTCTTGGTCGTCGGTATAGCCTAGAAGCTGGGTGGATTTGTTGAAGATAGTGTTTTCCGTGCAACACAGCGTGATGTCAGTGGAGCGTTTGTGAGCCTTGAAACGGAGGCCAGGAAGATGAGTCTAGCGGTTTACGAGGGCAAGACCAAGTTAATGCTGTGGACAAGAAAGGACTACCAACATCGACGTCTTGGAGCAACGTCAACATAGACAGATTTCGAGGTAGTTAAGGACTTTGTCTACCTAGGATCCGCTATCAACTCAGACAGCAACACCAGCGCTGAAATCGAACGAAGAATCACTCTTGCCGATCACTGCTTCTTTGGACTTAGAAGGCAATGGAGTAGTAAAGTCCATGATGAAAACGCTTTGGGCTGCTTTGATGGAGAATGGAGACAAAGATTCAACCAAGAACTGTACGAGCTGTACAGCGACACTGACCTAGCCAGAAAAGTAAAGGTCCAACGACTTAGATGGTTGGGTCATGTTGAGCGAATGGAAAATAATGCTCCGGCTCGTAGTCTTCGCATCCAACCCGGAAGGACGTCGCAGAAGAGGAGGACCGCGACTCAGGTGGAGCACACAGGTGGTAGAGCACCCGAACAAACTTGGCGTGCGAAACTGGATACAGCTAGCCAGGGACCGAGCTGGCTGGAGAAGTTTGTTGGGTGAGGCCCTGGTCCGACCTGGACTGTAGCTCCACCATAAGTAAGTAAGTAAGTGTTTTCCGTGCTAACACCTGCCTTGCGCACTATTTGCTTCAGGACTATGTTGAAGAAGTCACATGACAGCGCATCTCCTTGTCCAAAGCGTGCGCATGTTTGAAACAACTCGGATGAGCTGTTACCCGTTTGCAGACTGCACTGCGTATTGTTTAGCGTCATGCGGCACACCTGGATCAGATTGTTCGAGATCCCGAATTCAGATTTCAGATATCGCCATCATAAGCTCTTGGCGGTGGATGCGTTCATAAACAGCTTTGAAGTTGATGAAAAGATGGTGGGTTTCGACTTGAAGTTCGTTGGTCTTTTCCAGGATCTGCCTCAGTGTGAATATTTGGTCTATCGTTGTTCTGCTGGCCTAAAGCCACACTGGTACGTGCCGATTACTCTGTTGCAGAACGGTTTACGATGCGTTGGCTGGGATTTTGCATGCAACATTTAGCAGGGATATTCTACGGTAGTTGGAGCTTATCGACTTTACTTAAAAAAATTGTTAATTATATGATAATTAACTTAAAATATTCAGTGCAGTAAGGGCTCGAAAGCACGTTTAAAAAATGTCTCCATGGGTTCCCAAAACACTTTTTTTTTTAAATAAAGTAAAATGAGGTATTTACATTGGAAAACCGGTATATTATTATTATATTGTTAAGTACCTTCTAACCTTGTTTTCAAAATTTAATTTATCCAAAAATGTCTTCTGGGGTGGAATCGTGTAAGGTGATTTGTGATCGGTGATAGTCACAAATCACAAATTTTGTCTGCGTAAGGTGATAGTCACATGTGACAATCACCAAATTGATACTTTTTCTTGTGACAACTATTTTGTTATCACATTCATATAAAATTGTTCGCGCTTTTAAATTATTATGGTTTTTTCTAAAATTTTCGTACAAAGTGAACGTGTCTGTTCCAGTACA